>NC_069471.1:10719918-10749311 GCF_026875155.1 Cherax quadricarinatus | reverse complement strand
CACTGTTTTTACCAGGAAAAACCGGGTTTACGGGCAAAAATGCCATTTCTTTGTCCAGGATGATCTGCATATTGGACCTACAAGTCCCAACCTTTTGTCCGGGGATGACCTGCAGTACTGACATAAAAGTGCCCCCTTCTTGTCCCAGGATGATCTGCAGTATTGGACACTACAAGTGCCACCTTCTTGTACCAGGATGACCTGCAGTATGACACTTACAAGTGCCACCTTCTTGTACCAGGATGACCTGCAGTATTGACACTACAAGTGCCACCTTTCTTGTACCAGGATGACCTGCAGTTACTGCATACAAGTGCACCTCTTGTACCAGGATGACCTGCAGTACTGACACTACAAGTGCCACCTTCTTGTACCAGGATGACCTGCAGTACTGACACTACAAGTGCCACCTTCTTGTACCAGGATGACCTGCAGTACTGACACTACAAGTGCCACCTTCTTGTACCAGGATGACCTGCAGTACTGACACTACAAGTGCCACCTTCTTGTACCAGGATGACTGCAGTATTGACATACAAGTGCCACCTTCTTGTACCAGGATGACCTGCAGTACTGACACTACAAGTGCCACCTTCTTGTACCAGGATGACATGCAGTATTGACATTACAAGTGCCACTTTCTTGTACCAGGATGACCTGCAGTATTGACACCACAAGTGCCATTTTCTTGTACCAGGATGACCTGCAGTACTGACACTACAAGTGCCACTTTCTTGTACCAGGATGACCTGCAGCACTGACACCACAAGTGCCATTTTCTTGTACCAGGATGACCTGCAGTATTGAACACTACAAGTGCCACTTTTGCTCATTTGTTTTTTTTACAGGATGATTAGTATTGACACTACAACATGCCAGCTCTATGGTATCAAGGCAACCTGCAAAAGAAAACTGAAAATTTCATACCTTCATTATAACCATTAATTATAATTAATATAAGTATAATATCTTAAACCCACTAGCCACTCTCACTGAGTAATGTGACTCATAAACAAAACATCCTTTCTCCATCACTGTCTTGCAAGAGTACCTGGTGTTTACTGGGAGAGTTCACGGGGGTCAACGCCGCCGCGGCTCGGTCTGTACCAGCTCCTGGTTGATCGCAGCTGATCAACCAGGCTGTTACTGTGGCTGCACGCCCAATTATCGAAGACAGCCGGCTGGTCCAGGAACCGACTTTAGGTTGCTTGTCCAGTGCCAGCTGAAGACTGCCAGATCTGTTGTAATCCCCTTTATACATGTGGGAGGGCAGTTAACATTCTGGGCCCCTGAACTTATTGTATGGTCTTTCATACGTGCTAGTGATACCCCTGTTTTTTCATTGGGGGTGTTGCATTGTCGCCAGTCTTTTGCTTTCATATGAGTGATTTTCGTGTGCAATTCGGTACTATCCTCTTTCAGTGTTATTTATTAATCATGTGTATAATCATGTATCTCTCCCACCTGCGTTCCAGGGAATACAGGTATAGGAACCTCAAGTGCTCCTAGTAGTTGAGGTGTTTTATCTCCATTATGCATGCCATGAAGGTTCTCTGTACATTTTCTAGGTCAGCAATTTCACCTGCCTTGAAAGGTGCTGTTAGTGTGCAGCAATATTCCAGCCTAGATAAAACAAGTGACCTGAAGAGTGTCATCATGGGCTTGGCCTCCCTAGTTTTGAAGGTTCTCATTATCCATCCTGTTATTTTTCTAGCAGATGCGATTGATACAATGTTATGGTCCTTGAAGGTGAGATCCTCCGACATGATCACTCCCAGGTCTTTGACGTTGGTGTTTCCCTCTATTTTGTGGCAAAAATTTGTTTTGTACTCTGATGAAGATTTAATTTCCTCGTGTTTACCATATCTGAGTAATTGAAATTTCTCATCGTTGAACTTCATATTGTTTTCTGCAGCCCACTGAAAGATTTGGTTGATGTCCGCCTGGAGCCTTGCAGTGTCTGCAATTGAAGACACTGTCATGCAGATTCGGGTGTCATCTGCAAAGGAAGACACGGTGCTGTGGCTGACATCCTTGTCTATGTCAGATATGAGGATGAGGAACAAGATGGGAGTGAGTACTGTGCCTTGTGGAACAGAGCTTTTCACCGTAGCTGCCTCGGACTTTGCTCTGTTGACGACTACTCTATGTGTTCTGTTAGTGAGGAAATTATAGATCCATCGACCGACTTTTCCTGTTATTCCTTTAGCATGCATTTTGTGCGCTATTACGCCATAGTCACTGTTATGGGGCTATAGGACCCAACATGTAACTGCTACTTATAAAAAGTAGCAGTTACTCTGGAATACCTAATTATATTGAATTGATGGGGACTTTGCTCTAAATGTCAGAAGGACTGATCAACCTTATGACTGAGAGGCAGCTGGGTCAAGCCTATTTTTCTCAATATAATAGGTTATACTATAGACACATAAACACACAATTTAAATAAGTAGTTTATAAAGTTGTATTTCTTTTTGTAAAAGTAAAATTAAGGTGTGGTAGAATTGTGGTAACTGGAGAATTGTGCTTGGCAACAGTCTTTTGTTTTGGTGGGAGGAGCTTAGCCAGGCTCTCTCTCTCTCTCCCTCTCACTGACTCTCTCTCTCTGTGGCTGACCTTCAACCTGGCAGGATCTCTGGGTCCTTCTTCTATCTGTTGGGGCATTATGTGTGCTCCAGGGGTGAGTTTTTATAATTTAAGTTGTGGCCACCATATCCAGGGTGACTAAAGTGTGTCAAAACACTGGTTATCCCAGAGTTATGTCAAGAAGAGAGGACAAAAGTTGTTGGGATACACCATGTGGGAGAACAGCTATGGAGTGTGTAGATTTTTGTTTTGAATATGTGAGGCTGTAAATTGTATATTCTGTACATATCTATTTAGAATACAGTTATATTTTTATAGTAGTAGTTTAAATAACCTGTGAAGAGGGCTGGTGAAAGGATATCAGAGACACTCAAGATGATCAGCCATGATGTAAGTATTACCCCTAGACAAATAAGGCCATTAAGTAAAGCTACCCCACACTAGAAACATGTAGTGAGAACCTTACTATCAAAGTAATAAGGGACAACAACGTAACAGTCACCACTTGTCGAAGGCTTTTGCAAAGTCTGTAATATATTACATCTGCATTCTTTTTGTCTTCTAGTGCATCTAGGACCTTGTCGTAGTGATCCAATAGTTGAGACAGACAGGAGCGACCTGTTCTAAACCCATGTTGCCCTGGGTTGTGTAACTGATGGGTTTCTAGATGGGGAGTGATCTTGCTTCTTAGGATCCTTTCAAAGATTTTTATGATATGGGATGTTAGTGCTATCGGTCTGTAGTTCTTTGCTGTTGCTTTACTGCCCCCTTTGTGGAGTGGGGCTATGTCTGTTGTTTTTAGTAACTGTGGGACGACCCGTGTGTCCATGCTCCCTCTCCATAGGATGGTAAAGGCTCATGATAGGGGCTTCTTGCAGTTTTTGATGAACACGGAGTTCCACGAGTCTGGCCCTGGGGCAGAGTGCATGGGCATGTCATTTATCGCCTGTTCGAAGTCATTTGGCATCAGGATAACATCGGATAGGCTTGTGTTAACCAAATTCTGTGGCTCTCCCATAAAAAATTCATTTTGATCTTCGTCTCTCAGTCTGGTTAGCGGCTTGCTAAAAACTGAGTCATATTGGGACTTGAGCAGCTCACTCATTTCCTTGCTGTCATCTGTGTAGGACCCATCTTGTGTAAGAATGGTATATAATACCGACAAGATGAAATTAAGACACATGTGCAACATCTGGGTATCTTTATTGTAGATGTTTTGCCATCCAGTGGCTTTATCAATACAAAAAATAACTGTAAAGAGTGCTCTGTTTCTGGCATCTCTTTAACCCTTTCAGGGTCCAAGGCCAAAATCGGAAGGGGTGCCCCAGTGTCCAAGAAATTTTGAAAAAAAAAAAAAATTGTTTTTTCTTACAGGATTAGAGAGTATATTTTTGTGAAGGTAATAAAACAAAACAAAAAATTCTGATCATTATTTACCGAGATACAGTGCCGAGAAGTTGACCCAAAATGACCGTGTGGCGGCAACATCGATGATTTCCACATACGCGCATTACTTTATTTTCCGTTTTTTAAAGTTTTTTTTTCTAATTTTTTTTCTTTTCCTACTAACATTTGGCGCCTGAGAGACCAATACTGTACATAATGTATATATATATATTATTATAAACTCACTGTACTGAACACAATAACCGCACTAAAGTAATTATCATAATATTCTTTAACACTTTTGTTTATTACAATAAAACATGTGCTAATTCTTGTATATACTAATGTTCATCATATATTTTCATAAGTACAATCACTGGACATGTTTTTTAGAACTGCTGCAGCTTGTGGAACTTCCTTGAAACAACGGGGGGGGGGGGGGGGGGGGACACCATGCACAGAGGCACCTTACATTCCTCGAACATTAAACCGAGTTGTCTTTGCATCTTTGTTGTCATCGTTTTGTTTGGCCACAGAACAACACATCACTTCTGAGCAATTTCTTCTTAGTTTGCAGGAAGCTGTATTATGAAATGTCACCTTCCTCCTCAAACGCTTGGGTATATCCTGAGGAGTTCGAAGATGGTTTTGTATAGGCAGGTGTTACCTGTATTTCATTATAAGTGGTCTGAACAACATGACAAACAAATTCACCATTTGGTGGTCTGTTACCAGTCTTCATTTAGGTACTTGTAACTCTTTACGAACACAATCAACAAAAGCCAATCATGCATATCACATTTGTCAACCAAGACACATGTTTGGTGTATAATAATCATGTCATGGTTTTCGAAATATGTTCATTAGTCATTTATCAACTTCGCCACTGTCTTGCATTTCGTTACAGTGGAAATGGTTGTCATCCAGTATGACATTTTCGTTGTTTGGTCTGCCACCATAATGCCTTGATGTCATTGGCAGTAACACCTGCACTTATCACCACGAGTGTTGCTTTGACCCTGGGAATATGTTTATTGTTAGAACGCACTGTGACCACACACACTTCTGTCTTGTTTACTCACAGAAAATCACTGGAGTAAAGGGCCTTGTTGTACCAGTTATCAGTATATAATGTATGCCTCTTTACCAAGATAAGGTGCCATCATGCTTCTCACTACGTCACCTGAAATACCCAAAACTCACTCTGGAATCTTTCAACGTTTTCTTCCGTGTTAATACAACTATAATCCAATACCAGGCCACTGTCACAGTCCACAGAATGTACAAACGTTTTTACTAAAGCAATTCCTCTTGCTCGATATAATGTATACAGTTTGAATGACAGTTGTACTTTTGAACAAAACAAAGATTCGTCAAGTACAAAGATTCTTGCAATGATGAAAGTAACATGTTGAACTTTTCTTTTCAGATACATAAAAAACATTTCTTATCTTGTATAACCTTGTCACTCTGTCAGGCTGGTTTTGGTCAGAGAAAGTGCAACATACATACAGTTAAACCATACCCCAGGCCGGGATTGAACCGCGGTCATAGAATTCTCAAAACTCCATCCCGTCGCCCGACTCTATGACCGCCGGGTTCAATCCCGGCGGGGGGTTATGGTTTGTTTGCAATAGTGTTCAATATGATTGCTTGTGAGTCACGTACATAACAGTAAGATAAACCTGCTTTCACTTGGGATGATTTCAATGAAGACTGGGAAGAAAATTAGCCGATCTGTGGACCTGATGCAGTTATATTATGCTTAAGGACATGAGGCCATAAGGCATTATTGCTGCCAAAAAGCAAATACATTTCTGCACAGTCGTCTCTTTCCACCGGTGTGTACGTCTTGACTGTGGTGATATCATCATATTAGCCATGGTGTATCATAATACTTGTTCACTTTCCCTGACATAGGTCCATCAAGGGCTGGTTCAAAAGAATAGTTCAAAAAAGTCACAGTTCATTGGCAGTGGTTTTCAAGAGGACAGTTGGTAGAATTCCACTTTGAGGTCATCAAAGTGGTGGGGCTTGGGAACAAAATTGGGATTTTGCTGCCACCCCAGATACAGTTTGCTGGTGGATACTGGTATTCATAGGCTGGGTTGTGCTGGTAGTTGTGGTTGGGGTGGGCTGATGGTGGCTGACTGCTTCACTTTGTTCCTTGAGCTGAGGAAGTCAGCAGCATGGGTTCCCAGCCTGGTGAGTGAGGGCCGCATGGCCGGGCATACATCACCACTACCACCACCTACTGATGCTGTTGGTCTATCCTTGCCAAGTGAGCCACATCATCCTCACTTTTCACTGTTTATTACGTGGTGTTGTAGGCACATTGGGATGTAACTCCGGGATGTAACTCCTCCCCTGGGCCACTGCATAGGGAAACACTACCCGGAGCGCATGCAGTGGGTATATACCAACGCTTCACTGGTGAATATGTTTAATCACTATCACTACTCGAATGATCGACTAGAGCAAAAAATCACAATCCACGTAACTATTATCATTACTGAAGTTTAGAAGCCTTTGGACCATGCGAAATAATATTAGTTTTCCTCTTGGCATTGAGGTACAATTGATGCGACTGAGGAAGTAACGGTTCCCTCACCAGAGAGAAGGCTGAGGATCGTCAGGGTTTTCTGCACTATTACGATAATCTGGTCATTCGTTTCAGTCACTAACTAATCAAAGCAAGAATTCGTTACATTTCCATTTCCATCAGAGTCAGAACTATCAGATTGGAAAAGGAGAGTCCCAAATTTCCATGGAGTGAGAGCTGCCTTGCGACCAAGGCATGGTTAACAAAGGTAAAACTGAACCAGCGTTCCCACCAATGCTATGCGAGCGCTAGAATTTTTGTTTATGGCCAACACCACACTAGACCCGTTCTCTCACATGTAGGACCTATCACTGCGTTTTTGCGGCTAAATTTGATGCCGACTGGAATTTAGGCGTAGATGTGGATGTTTGGACCACTGAACATAAAATCCGTAGATCTTACCACACGGACCATGAAAGGGTTAAGATTTCCCTGAAGTGGGACATGGTTTTTTGTCACCTGAAACATATTCAGACTATGGCCTCATTTCAGTTTGGTCAGGGTGATACTTTTCAACAAAAGTTTGCAACTCATTCCACCTTGCGCACATGTCCATAATCACTTAGAAAAACCTCCTTCACTCCCTCTTCCTCATCCTTTGAAGGAAATTCCTGAGCTGTGGTGTGATGCGTTCACCGTTTTGAAGATTTGCAGTTTTCAGTGGTTAGTTCTTCCTGTGGTTTCCATCAACTCTTCCACATTCTCTCACCTCACCTCCAGCTCCATGGGTACTTGCCCAATGCCTCTACAGACCCTTTCCAAACAGGCAATGGGTTAGACAGAGTCAGGGTCAGCCTCAAACCCTTCAAAATCCTCCTAGACGAACATTGTAGCGCCACAATTGTCTCAAGAGAGAGATCAAGGTCATGGGGAAGCATTCCTGACCTATATGGCTTATGCAATGGAGGGTTACTGAAAGTGATTCCTCCAGGACTCTCTTAGCATCAACTGAAGTGTATATGAGGTACTTCATAGGTCTTTTCAAACACTGCTGGATGAGTGGAGTGGTCGTTAGGAGGAAATAACTTAATGTTATAAAATTGAAGGCCCCCTAGGTCAATAGGTCTTCCAAATTTGGAGGAAGAACAGGGAGCACCTGTCCATTTACAGGACAGGCACTTGAATGGCAAAATTATCCAGGGCAGGTTATTTCTTTCAACACCTGGGGCCAATCACTTCTTGGTCCAAAATCTTTGAAAAATTTTGCCTTGTGACCCATGCCTTATTATTCACTTTCCACACCGACACCTATTTATTTTGATGACACTTGTTTTTCTTAAACACTCTGGGATTTTTGAGTGAGAGTGATACACAAGTAAAGGCTTCACTTAAATCACCATAGAGTTAGCACTGAACAAAAGAGTGAAACCTGTTCTTTCATAGGTTGTGTCCTGGCAGTGTGTTTTTCCTCCTGAGTAATGTATGTCTCTCTTTTGGCATTTTCATTCCAAAACAGACCTGTTTCATCACAATTGTACACTTGTTGGGGTTTTGAATTTCTCAGTCTCTACGTACCCTTAAATTCACTCACAAAGTTTTCAGGCAGCACGTTTGTCTGTGCTTGCTGCCTCCTCATGCCTTGCCCACTGTGTATTACCACATACATTTCTTAAAAGCTGTCAAACCAGCCTCTGCTGGCCTTAAATTCATAACATAAACACTGGGTTCCAGGCATTTTCTGTATCTGTATGGTTATTCAAACTGCCTTCCATAATCTCACAAATGATCAACTCAGAACCAATCACCTGCTATCTGTTTATTGTCGATCCACACCACCAACAACTTCTCAACCTCTTCGACTGTTTGCCTTACCACACTGTGTATGCCACTACATTTCTTAAAGCTGTCAATCCAGCCTCTGCAGGCCTTAAAATTCACTAACAAAACATGGTTCCAGGCATTTTCTGTATCAGATTGGTATTCAACTGCCTTCCCTTCTCACAAATGATCAACTCAGAAACACTATCACCTGCTATCTGTTTATTGTCGATCACCACACCGTAACAACTTCTCAAACCTCTGTTCGAACTGTTTGTGATTACATTTTTTGGATGACATGACAACACTCTCGCTACATCAAGCTTCCTTGAGTTATTTTCTCTTTGCCAGGATAGAAGTGATAGTTGATTTGCTTTTGCCATACATCCTGGCAAGTTCCCTGAAATGAATGCCACTCCCATATTTTTCTATTATCTCCTTTCATTGATATGGTGTTCCTCACTTTCTAATAACAGGGCCTATGGTGGCTTATTTCACAATCGCAATTAATGGTTGGATGGCTGGCTGGCTGGCTGGCTACCTGGATGGCTGGCTGGCTACCTGGATGGCTGGCTGGCTGGCTAGCTGCTGGCTGCCTGGCTACCTGCTGGTGGCTGTCTAGATGGATGGCCTGGCGGCTGTGTGGCTGGCGAGCTGGCTGGACTGGCTGGCTGGCTGGTCTCGGCAGCCTGGCTTCCTGGCTGCCTGCTGGCTAAGATGGTGACTGGCTGGCTGGTTGCCTGGCCTGGGCTGGTTGCCCTGGGCTGGCTGGCAGGATGAGACGCAGGGAAATGTTCAAGGTAAAACATGCTAGATTGGCTCATGACACCTGCGTGGGAGAAGCGGATGAGATTCTGGTATGCTGCTGAAAAACTGTGGCCAATGACTGAAAATGCGGGACTAAATTTTTTTTTTTTTTTTTTGGCTGAAAAGTTGGCAAAAACCCGAAGCGACCGAAATTCCAGGTAGCCAAAATCTGGGGTTTCACTGTAGTCTACCAACAAGTACACAGTAACACTGCTGACAGTTTTGCCGATGCTAATGTATGGCATCCCAAATACACTGTTCCATGGAAACCTTCCAAGGCCTCAACATCGTACAACTCAATTTTAGACTTAGAAGTGTGGTATTGGTCTTTATTTAGTATTTTGTACATTTGTGGGGACATAGCTCCTCTTGAAGGTAATTATCATGAGCTCCAAGGACAACCTTCTTCAGGGTCAATGGACTGAACGCGACGATGATAGGTGGGTGACGTAGCATTGTCCTGTGATGTGTTGTAGGAGATGAAGCTGCTGAGCTTGCCAACAGGCAGCCCAAACTTCGAATTTGGGCCAGTATCATAGTACTCACCTTCTGCCGATATTGATCCCCATGGATGCAATGTGGAGTCACTTGCTCTTCACGTCCGAGCATTGAATGCTCTATTTTTCAAAATCACAAAATCAGCAATCAGGCTTACATGTAACCACGGCACTGTTGGAATCTGCAGCTCCCTGGCCACAGCATGCTATTTTTACCCACACAGTCAAAGCAATGGCATACGAAGATATCATGTCGTCGAATCAATGCCCATGACCTTGGACAAACCTGGAGAAGGTGTCCCAGGGGATATGCAGCTCACAACCCCTCACACGTTGTGTTTCATTTGTCTGCATTCCTCTTGCACACATCTTAGTTCGGCATTAAATTATGTTTTGATCTTCAAATGGCATCAATATGCATGGCCCACTTACATAAGGCTGGTTCCATTCATATCCATCGGATAAACCTGCCGGGATGAGATGATGTTCCTTCAGCCTGCTCCATACAGCGAACCCCCACCAAAAACATTTGCCATTCTTTAAGCTCCTGCCATCCAGTTGTCACCACGAATTTCCCACTCTGCTTTCCCAAACAAACTTTATTGCCTTCAGGGTGTTTGGGTTGCAAACACCAGATTCCGTTATTACGCACAATCTTCTGATTGTTGGAACACATCCATACCTATTCTTCCCCAATAACTGGACCCTTGTTGACAAGCAAATACCAACCAACTCTCCCTGGCAGCTGCTGGCAGCCCATTAATATACACACCCTGCCCTCACCCCCCCCCCCATCGTATGTTGTTCTTTTTGGTAACTTCAAAAAACCATTTTAAACATCTGGCTGACAACTTTGCCCTGATGTCCTCTAAGGATACTCTCTGACAGACCCCACCTAGCACCATAATATGTATGATGCCTGGAATCAGGTGCTTATTTATTATATTTCAGGGGACCCATCTGCCTAACGATATTAATAGATTTTCTGGAGCTCAGTTTAGCCGAAAAATTATCGCTAGCCGAGTAAATTTTCCCATAAGAAATAATGGAAATCAATTAATCTATTTCCGACAGCCAAAAAGCAAAAAAATTTTTTTTTTTTCATGAAATATACATTTCCCTACAAAGAAAACAATAAAGACATGCACAAAAACTACATAAAATAAATGTTAAAATGACACTTACCTTTATTGAAGAGTATTGATGAGTGATGAGGACACTGTTTTTCTTGAGCACTGGGATTTTCCAGGTGATACACCAGTATAACACTTCACTTTGCAATCCCCATAGCATTACAACACCAAAACATGAGTGTTAGCATTGTCTTTCATAGGCTTTTGTCCTGGCGGGTGCCTTTTCCTACTGAGTAATGTAGGTCCTGTTAGGCTTTTCCTTCCATGAAAACAGGCCTGTTTCTTCAGAATTAAACACTTGTTGGGGGATTCGAAAATTTTTCAGCTTCACCATGCCTTATTGCACCTGTGTATGACCACTACAATTCTTAAATATCTCAAACCAACCTTTGCTGGCCTAATTTTACACCAATATGAGTACTAGTTCAGGCATTTTTTCCTGTTACCTGGGTGTTTGTTGACTGTTGTGGGTTACGCATCCTGGGGGGGACCAAGTTTAAGGACCCCAATGGAAATAAGTTAGACAGTCCTCGATGATGCACTGACTTTCTTGGGTTATCCTGGGTGGCTACCCTCTGGAGTTAATATTTCTGGGAAAATTTTTCATTTTAAAGAAAAACACCAAAAAAACCTCTCCCCACATTTTTGAGTAGTAAGTAATGGTGGTGCGAAAACAGTGATTTGGGGAGCAACGAGACCGAGGTGCAGCAACAGCTGATGAATCCAACAGCTGAGGAGAACAGCTGAATGGTTTTTGCAGCAGAGCTGATGACCCAGCAACATGACTGGTCCAGAACGTGAGGGTCAGAAAACAGTGATTTCCGAAACCTTTGATGGTCCAGCAACAGTGACTGGCCCGCAACAGCGTTGGGGTGAGCAGAAGTGATGTTCAAAAACACGGGATGGTCCAGAAACAGGGCCAGGGGCGCAGCAGCTGACTGACCACAAAGTGACTGGCCCAGCAACGTGACCAGGTGCGAGCAGCTGCTGATCCAGAAGCTGATGGTGCAACAGCTGGCATTTTTGCGAAAACAGTGATTGGCCCAGCAACAGCTGCCCAGGGTTTGAAACAGTGATGACCCAGCAACAGTAAAGGTAGAAAACAGCTCCCCGGGTCCAAAAACAGCTGACGGGCCCGAACAGCTGCCCATGGGGCAGCACAGCTGTTTGGGGGTATGATAGTTTTTCCCCCTTTTTTTACCACAGGGTTGGATAGAAGCTTTCTTTGGGCCCATGGTGGCTTTTTAGCAGTTACAAGCACTATAAAAAATAGAATAAGCAAAATGTATCGAGTGAATACATGAAAACGGGCCCACCCTGGCTTGTAAACAATGACAGCAAGGCAGCTGAGACGCTCAGGCTGGGACAGACAGGTTTGGGATGAGTCATGGTTGTTCAGTAACAGCTGATGGTGTGAAAACAGCAGCTGACCATGGTGCAGCAGCAGCTGACTGATCCAGCAACAAACTGACTGGTCCAGCAACAGCTGACCATGGGTGCTGCCAGCAGGCCTGACTGATCCAGCAACAGCTGATGGCCCAGAAAACAGCTGACTGGGGTTTTGCAGCAGCAGCTGACTGATCCAGCGCAGCAGCTGACTGATCCAGCAACAGCTGACTGGTCCAACAACAGCTGACCATGGTGCAGCAGCAGCTGACTGTGGTACGATAGTATTTATCACCCTTTTTACCACAGTGTTGGCCCAAGCTTCTTTGGGCCCATGGTGGCTTATTTAGCAGTTACAAGCACTATAAACAATGGAATAATACAAAATGTATCGAATGTATGCATGCAACCGGCCACCCTGGCTTGTAAACAATGACAGCAAGGCAGCTGAGGTGCTCAGGCTGGACGGACATGTTTGTGAGGAATCACGTTGGGCGAGTTTTTTATCGTGAAGTGGGCCAAAATTTTTACACTCAAATGCTTCGTTAGGTGGATTTAACATTATGCGATGCATTCGTTAAGTGAGGGTCCACTGTATAACGGTTGTTGTGGTTTTAGGGGAGCTTCGTCGAGTGCTGTAAGTTTCTCACGAAGCTTTTGGATATCTGGCTTTCCCCTACCAGCTGAAGAATAGTGCATTCCCAAATACTTATATACTGCTGTTGGTTGCAAGGAATGAACTTGAGCTCCATAAATTTCCATTTTATGCATCATGTCCATGTACCACTTCCTCATTCTTGGTACTGTTTGAATTTTTAATGTGGCACACTTCTGTGGGTTTATTTCTAAACCAGATGCTTCTAAATATCTTAAAAACAGCTGCAATTTTACATGAAGGCCCTGCTCGGACTCAGCAACCAACACCACATCATTAGCAAAAGCCAAGGCAGACACTTTCGACTCGCATACCTATTGGGGCCCTCCAATTTGGTCATTTAACGCCAAATAGTGCTTCATTCATTACTATATTAAACAGGATACATGAGGAGGGTCCCCCTTTCTTCACTCCTCACACACCCCCCTCTTTCTCCATAACCTCAGTAGATGCATCAACATAAGTTGACATAATATAATTGATTACCAACGGAGGACATTGTGTATCTGAAGTGCCCTACTACAGTAACTGAGGAATGGTTAACAGAGTCATAGGCTTTCTTTACATCTAAAAATATTGCATAGAGTGGCTTTATTTTTGCTTTACTCTCACTAATTATTGCATCCAACAACATACATTCTGGGCCAGGCCCTCTGTGGTAGGAAAGCTCTTTGCGCCATGTTTGGGGAGGGAACCCCAAATGACGCATTTTCGCTGCCAATATTTTTTTGAAACTCTAAACAATAATACTAGATATAGTTATGGGTCTGTACTGACCTGGTTGGGTCAGGACGATCCACCTTAGGCAGAAAAAACAGTTCTGGCCTTCCTAAAAGCCTTCAGTAAAATTCAATATACAGCCAGATGTTAAACAAATCAACCAAGAACTGTTCAGGGAACATTCTTAGATCTTCAAGCATCCATCAGGACCTGGCGCAGAACTGCCACTGAATGTAGCTACTGCTCTCGAAAACTCATCAACTTCTACAGGTAACTGCAATTGCAATAATGGTTCTTCGACAAGTGTGTGTCTCGGTCTTGCATCCTCATCAGATGGTCTCAGAAACAAATTCAACCAAAACTCTTGTAATTGCTCCTTGGATACAGCCTGCTGCTCAAGGGCACCCAAGTGATGCCATCTTCCCTCCAAAACCATCTTTGCACACTTGGTTCTATCCTTGTTATACAGCTTCTGCAGATCTCTATAGACTTGTCTTCTCTGAGCTCTTCTTCCACCCCTATTGTTGTTATACTCGGGGACATTCCCTCTTCGATTTCCATCTCCTTCATTCTTGATCACATATGTAAGCACAGTTTCCGCCATCTCGTCCAATACACTCTGGACAGAGGCAACACATTCATTGTTAAAACCAAACTCCCCATATACCTCCCGCATCTTCTCCACACAAAGTGTGACAAAGTGCAACATGTTCTGTAGTTTCTGGCATGTGCTCGCATATGCACTTATATCCATTTTATCAAGTAGGTGCTGTATTAGTGCATGTACTGTTGGAACACTTAAATTGTGGTTGATTTCAATTCCAGACAACCCTTCCCCACCCCCAGTTTCATTGCTCGCACCTCCTGGCGGTCACATCTTGAATCCTTAATATACCACACAATTAACAATAACTTCGGGACATAAGTCTGTTCACTACGACGCCACTTTCCTGTGGCCCTTAATTGCCTCAACCGATCTCTTGGTGTGGGCTCCCACCAACAACATATTTATCCCCGCAGGGACACCTTGACCAACATTCCTGGCCTCTCTCAGGATCTTCACCTCTGCCATAGCTAGTACATACTCCTCCTCTTTGGACCATCTGGTCTTCACTTAGGCAACCGCCCCCTCCACATCCCTATGATATTCATCAGGATGCTTACTTCTCATATGGATGGGCAACCCACTCTTACTTCTACAAACCATACAACACACAAGACATCGAAAAGGAGCTCCATTATCAACAGCCGCCATCATCAGCAAGGACAACTCAACAGAGAAAGGGTTTTTGCCATGCACAGAACTAGAATGAGACTCGCCCACTCTTATGACAACCCGCAAAAAGATAAATTCAATAAAAGGCTCTGAACATGGCAGTTTGTGCAGCTTTAGCCACAGGAGGGCTGATTACCAAAGTTTTCAGCCCCTACCTGCACTACCAACTCCCACCTGGATTATATCTGTAGGCACTGCACGAGGATCTAAATCACTCGAACTGAGAGAATAGAAAGTGGTGCACCAAATGCTATTCGCCGAGAACAAGTGACTTCAGGTCATTATAGACTGCATGCATTAAGGCTCTGGGCTGATTCTATTTCAATATTATATACAGTGAACCCTAACTTACGAATGTCTAATTTACAATAAAATCGACTTACGAAGCGTTTCAGTATAAAAAAAATTCCCCTGACGTACGAACAAAAACTCGACTTGCATAATTTGTCCTGAACACGTCCACTCATCTCTCTGGCCTGAGGGTGCGTTAGCTGCCCTGCCTTCAGTAGTTTTGCCAATGTTTATAAGTCAGTGCGGTCATTCTTGTCCACACATTCAGTACATTTTGCATTATTCCAGTGTTTTTAGTGCTTGTAACTGCTAAATAAGCCACCATGGGCCCAAAAAAAGCTTCTAGTGCCATCCTTGTGGTAAAAAGGGTGAAAATTACTATAGAAATGAAGAAAGAGATAATCACAAAATATAAGAGTGGAGTGCGTATATCCGAAATGGCTACTTGTGCTAACCACTATGCAGGCTTAGTGGAATTTGTAAGCTCACTTTGCAATGATGAAGCTTTTGAAATGTTTGAAGAGATAGCTAAACTGCTGGTGAAAGACTACAGTTACCGGGCTGTATCAGCGGTCAAGGAAGAGGAAACGCAATTTTGAAGAGCCAGACAATGAAATTGTGTTGCTACCAAGGCAGAAATGTAAGACAGCTACATACTTCGTCATTCTGGATTCACTGATTACAGAATTGGTGAAAAGAAAAGAAATCTACCAGAATCTCAATGACAAGTTTGGATTTCTGTTCAAAATTACTACTATGCCAGATGCAGAATTGAGAGAAGCTGCATTAAAGTTGCAAGAACACCTTTCAGCAGATGTTCAGGACACATTTGCTGAAGAAATAGTTCATTTTTCTGGGTATATGAATCAGATTAAAGCTCCACCTGAAAAATGTGCGCCCTCAGCTGCTTTGAAACATTTAAGAAATGCAGGTATCTCAAAAACCTTCCCTAATGTTGACATAGTGTATCGACTTTACCTAACACTTCCAGCTACTAACTGTGAAGGAGAACGTTCATTTTCTGTTTTGAAATTCAAATTCAAATTCAAACTTTATTCTCTATAAGTATTACAATGCTGAGTTTACAGAATTTGGTTATTGTGTGGTTTACATGTAGTAAAATAATAATTACGAGGTCCCACTAAAAACCCCCAGCGGGCTAGGCATTTCGGGCAGACTTTTTTAAAATCTTGGGGTTTAAAAAGTTACAAAATTATGACATAATTTGGTTTTATGTTTAAGTGATTTTAAATTTATTTGTGATTTTTCAATGTGAATGTTTTGTTTTGGCACATAATTAGTTTCGTTTTGGAGTATCAGGGCCAACTTAGACTAGTTAGATTCATTTTTTTTGAGATTGGATTGTATTTCTTTTTATGGTAAAATGGGTGAGTGGTGTAAGGTGACCACCGGGGGGTATTCGTATTATTGTGACGGGGTTTTGATCAGGGACATAAGATGTTTTTGATGGTGTTTTGAAGGTGATGAATGTGTTGCATTTTTGGAATTTTCGGGAAAGGGGTTTTCCCAGTTTTTAGGGCCCTTTGAAAACATTTGAATTTTTGAAAAGGGTTTAGTGGACAGGGGAATGTCATAGAATGTTTGTGTCGGGTGTTGTCCCTGTGGGTTCTGCACAACTAAAAGAAAGCGTTTTAGGTAAAGGTTTAATTTTGGGAATTTAAGGCCCTGTAATGTAGATTGCACAGTATTTAAAGTGTGGATGTATGAACGGGGAATTTTAGTTTGATTATGAAGAGTGGGGGGGTGTGTTGCCAGGGATGGGATTTTAGTGATTATTCTTACTCGGCTTTTTGTTGGGTTTTTTTGGGCTTTGGGTTTTTGCGGGTTTGAACCCCAAGCACGTAGCTAGGTGAGGAAGGGTTTTTTAAAGTGAATGGTTGTGTGGAAGGGCAGTTTGCGGCAGTAGTATGTATCTTGGAGAGGATCCAAACCCTTTTGGATATTTTTTGGTTATTTTGGGGTATGGGGCTGAAGTTCAGGGGGTTGTCAGGTTTAAGGATTAGGAATTTGCCCTCATTATGCCTGGTAATTGAGTGTTGTGATTTTAAATGTTAATTTGCGCATTCTGCTTGCTTTTAAACATAATTAGTGGGTTTTTGTAAACGTTAAGCTAAGTTTTTGGCTGTCATCCAAGTCGTATTTTGATCGTCCTCATTAACAATGGTGTTGAGGGTTGAAAGATTAGGGGTAAAAGGGATTTAAGTGTGTGGGTCAGCAAAGAGAAGGGGGTTAGGGTTGGATACGTTTGAAATCATTGATGTATATGAGGAAGAGGGGGGCCCAAAGGGGACACTTCCTGAAAAGGTGAAAAACCGTCCGTTCAAAAATGACCCAAGACAAATTGTGAAAACCTAGCCTGTTGCCCATTGAGTTGATCTAACAACAAATTTGTTTTTTCAAAAATTAATTGTGATTTTCCCAATATGAAACCCAGAAAAAAGTTTATTTAAGAAGTTTTATGAACATAAAAATTTCTTTACTTTTTTGGGTTTTTGTTTTGTGTTTTTTGATGAGCAATGATAACATAATGGTCAGTGATTTAAAAAGGGGGAATATAGTGCTGTTGGTTATGCTGAATTTAATAGGTACTGATGTCATATTTAATACCCCTAATTGAAAATATATGCTGTCTTGGTTTTTTTCCTTTAACCCTTTCGGGTCCGTCCGTGATCTCGGCTGGTCGGTGAGTGTCCAAACCGTAGATCATGCCAAAATTTAGCCCCGTAAAATTTGCGTGAAAGGTTATGGCTAAATGTGGGGAATGGGTCGCGCATGGGTGTGACCAAAAACAAAAAAATCTAGGCGCCTGCATGCATTGTGGCCCGCGGCTCAGTCCCCCTTGTTCCCCATGTGTCGCGGGCAGCTTCACTCCCGGGGAAAATTGGGACTTCCTTTTCCTGTTGTATTTTTTCTGACACTGAGGGAAGGGAAAATGAAGACGAATTTCTAGGTTTGATAAGTTAGTGACCGAAAATGACCAGGATACGATAATAGTGCGAAAACCCCCCGACGTCCTTGACCTTTCCCTTGGTGTGGGCACCGTGACTCACGGTCGGGGGGTTTTCCCAAAACTTTAAGGAAAATAATTTTTTCCCCATGGCCTGGCTCTGACTTCGAAATGACGTGTTCTGCGTGGATTGTGATTTTTTTGCGCTCGACGATCTTCGAGTAGTGATAGTGGGAAACATTTTCCCCCAGTGAGCGTCGGTATGTTGCCGCCGCATGCGTCGGGTAGTGTACCCTATGCTGTCCCCAGGGACGGGTACATCCCAATACATCCCGGAGTACCCCCGGAGTACATTGGGGCCCCTACACCCGTTTTGGGTATGATAGTAGGGTTATGTGGTACACTTGGCAGGGATGGGCCACAGGCTCAGTGGATGGTGTTAGGGGGTGGTGGTGGTATTGGCCCGCCATGCGTGATCACTGTGCCAGGGGGGGACCCACGCTGTGACTCGTCAGTTAAAGGGACAAAGCGGGCGCACCCCCCCCCCACAACCCCCGAAAAACCCCAGCCTTGTGCCCCGTATCCCCCGAAAACCCGTATTGGGTTGGCAGCAAATCCCCAATTTTGTTCCCACCCCTCACCACTTTGAGATTAAAAAGGGAATTCTCCCTCCCTGTCCCCTTGGAACCCACGGCCAATGAACTGGAATTTTGAATTATTCTTTGCCCGCCTTTGATGGAAATTTTTGTCAGGGAAAAAGTAATAAGTTTTTTCTTTCACCATGGCAAATCGATCTTATCCCCACAGTCAAGACTACACAGGGGAAAAGAGCGACTTTTGCGAAATGTTTTTGTTTTTGAAAAATAATGCTTATGTTCACGTCTATAAGCTAATAAAAAAAGCATACGGTCCAAGATCGGTAATTTGTACCTGATCCTTCGTGAAAAAATACCATGAAGGTTTTCTTACTGTTCTTTGTTGACTTTTTGGGCAAAACCCGGGCCCTGAAAAAGTGACGGTTATAAAAGATTAGAAATTTTTCATGTTCCAAACAAAAGTTCAGGATATACTTTTACCATTAAGGGAATTTTGTAATTGACGGTTTTTGATTTTGTTAAAAGGTTTTTGATGTCATTCAAGCTTTATATACGAGCAAGGGGAAAACCCGCTTTGGTATAAAATTGTTTGTATCTGTAAATTGTGCGGGGCCCTGGTTTGGAATTGTTGTATACCGGGTAGTAAACATTAAAAGATCCAGTTTATTTGGGTATTCAGGTGACTAGTGAGAAACATGAGGCACTTTCTTGGTAAGGGCCATACATTATTCCCAAATGGTACACAAGCCCATTACTTAGTGATTTCATCGTTTTTTAAAAGACAGATGTGTGTGTCAGTGCGTTCTAATCGTAAAATATGCCAGGCTCAACGCAGGTGTTCGTGGTGATGCGTGCAGGTGTTTGCCCAAAGACTCATGGCATTCGGTGGAGGGCAACGAGTTTCACTTGTTTACAACCTTTTACCGTAATGAAATCAAGACAGTGGCAGTTGATCGAGTGACTAATGAACGTATTTTGAAAACAGTGACAGTGATTGATTATACACAAAACAGCGCTTGGTTGACAAAATGTGACATGCAGATTGGTTTTTGTTGACTGGTTGTAAGAGTTACAAGTGGGACATGAAATTTTCTTCTTTCTCTGGACATTTCAATGTGAATGCAAAATATGTACCAAATAAAGACTGGTAACGACCCCCTATGGTGAATTTTGTTGTCTGTTGTCGACAAAATCTAATAAGTACCACGAAAAAACCCTGCAAACAACATGGTCCCCGAATTCATCACAATATACCAAGCTTTGAGGAGAGAAGGTGATCTTTCATAAACAGCTTCCTTAACTAAAAAAAAATTTGCTCAGAAAAGGGTGATTTTCTGTGCACAAAAAAAACGCGGAACAAAGACGCAAGAATCGGTTTATGTGTGAGGAAGTAAGGGGCCCCTTTTGCATGGGCCCTTTTTTCAAGGAGTTCCACAAGCTCCGGAGTTCTAAAACCTTTTCCCGTGTTGTAATATGTAATATTGATAGAACATTAGTATTATCAAAATTTTTTGATGGTTTTATTGAAAAAAAAACAACAGTGGTAAACAATAATATGTATAACTTTAGTGGGTTATTGTGTTCAATAAGTGAGTTTTTTATTTTTCAAAATTTTATAAGTAAATTTGGGCTTCAGGCCCAAATGTTAGTGAAAGAAAAAAATTGGAAAAGAAAAAAAAAAAAAAAACTAAAACAACAAAATAATTTTTAATCCGTATGTGGAATTCGTCGATGTTGCCCCCAAAACACTTTTCTTAAATTCTTGGGACTGATTCGGTAAGTACTGATCAGATTCTAATTTTTTTTGTTTTATTCCTTCCAAAAATATCTTTCCTTTAATTCTGTAAGAAAAATAATTTTTTTTTTTTTAAATTTCTTGGACATGGGGGTGATTCAGTTTTGGCCCTTTGGGCCCTGAAAGGGTTAAAAAGCAGATTTTAAAAGATATTTTTAATGGGTTGTAAAAGGTTTTGGTTGTCTTTATGTACTTTCCCCCTTTAAATTTATTAAATAGAGAATGTATTTAAATTTGATTTAAAAAGGCTCAACCCCCACCCAACCCCCCCCCTAAGCTGGAAGGGGTCGCTTCGCTTACCCGTAACTAAAGGGGGCCCCCCAATCTGAATAGCCTAGGGCCCGGAGACTTTTAATCGGCCCCGGGTACCTACAACAAAGAGATCAACAAAGAGAAGGAAGATTGATTGATTGTATTCATGTGATCTATGGATTTTGAGGAAAGTATATTTGCAAAAAGAAAAAGTTTAACAGAAAGGCAGACTTGGTCACTCAAGTATTTTACTGTTAAATCTGAGAAATTTGGAGGAATGTGAAAAATTTTTTTTTTTTTTGAACATTACTAAGTTGATAAGTAAAACAAAGGTTGAAAAAACTTCTAGACTATTTACTTCTATAGATATATTTTCATTTACCCCAAATTGCTATGGTGAGATTTACCGTGCAGAATAGTCATCATCTCTAAGGGGGTCAAGTTTCTGTTGCAATGGCTAACACATGCCATGGATGGGAGGGATCTAAATTGGTATTTACAAATGAAACTTGGGGGAAATTCTTTATTATGTGTGTGTATGTAGAGAATAATGACAATCAGGTTGTTCGTCTGTCTGGTTGTTAGAAGTAGAGGGTACTTAGTCAGGAGGGTTGTCAGGATCTGTCACATTTGTCTCTATGTTAGGAACCTTATCATCATTGCATACTAACTTCACACAATCTAAATGCAATTCTTTATGCTGACCAGTATGGATTTCTCTAAATTCTTACTTATTTCCACTGACATGTTCAACTACTCAATACAGAACAACAAATTTTTTATTGAGCTTAGGAATTGCAGAAGTTTTATTAAAGTTAGTCAGCATAACTCTTGAACCTACTTCAATTTTGGTCGGCTTTGCTCAAGTATTAGTGACTTGTAAATTCTGCTGTTGATTTATGAAGTATTTCTCAGACTCTTCTAAAAACACCTTGAGCTAAGCTGGTACAAGTTGCCATGTAATTTGGTTTGGGATTAGAATAAAACAACTCATATGGTAAATGCTTATCTACACAGTACAAGGCATAATATGTAGTGTCACCTATAGAAGAATTGTAAGCAGAATTTACTGCACACTGAACATCAGGTATAACTTCATCCCAGGTTGCACTACTGGGATTAACAGTAGCTCTCAACACATGGCATACTTTCGTACTGAAGGAACGGACAGGCTCAGCAGAGTGGATGGATTCTCCACAATTGAAATAGTGAATGCTATGATAAGAAATAATTAACAAGGCAGAAATGGATCTTATTATCTCTTAAAACCTGTAATAATGTTCAACATAAAACTCTTTTCCCTTTAAAGGTTCATGTAATCTGGGGAAATTTTAACCAGCGGGGAACAAAAGGGGAAACTTCAAAAAGAGCAAAGGGTTTTCACTAGCTGCGACAAAAATTATTTTCTCCCAGACGGCCGGTGTAACATAAAAAGGGGGGGATGGCATAATCTTTTCAAGTACAGTAACCCCTCGACTTACAAAGGCCCTTTACCCTATTGATAAAATTGGGACTTATAAAGCGTTTCAGCAAAAAAAAATTTCCCCCGCCCAACCCAAAACAAAAACTCGCTTGCATCTTTCTTTTCCCGAACACATCCACGCCCCCCCTTTGGGCCCAAAAAGTGTGCCTCAGCTGACTGCCTTCGTAAGCGGGCAAAATTTTTTTACAAGCCATTTGTGGTCGCTTCCAAACCTATATTTGGTCCCTTTTGCATTTTTCCAGTTTTTTTTAGTGCTTGTAACGGCAAAATAAGAAAAAGGAAAAAGGGAAAACACTGAAACCCGGGCCCTATTGCCCCATTTTGAAAAAAGGCCCAAGTAACCCGGTTAAAAAACAGTGACCCACCAGGGGCCCCAAAAGGAAACCCTTCTAGTCCCATAACTGTGGGTAAAAAAGGGGGAAAATTAAAACCAAATTAAAGGGAAAAGAGATAATCACAAATATGAGGGGGGGAGTACATGTTTCAAGCGGGCCCAGGCTTTTTACAAAAAACCCCAAATAAACCCGATCGTACTGTTTTTGGCCCAAAAAAAAAGGGGGCCCAATCAAGGAAGGGTTGTTAAAAAAAGAAGCAAGTATTTTTTTTCCGAAACACATTGAAAAGGGGCGGGAAATTAAGAAGTCTTTTTTTGGGGCCCCCTGGGGCTATTCGTTTGGCGGGGCCCCTTTGGGGTTTAGGGGTTGAAAGCAAATTTTGACCCCTTCCAGTTAGGGGTGGGGGGTGATTTGTGAGCCTGTTTAAGGCCCTTTTAAAATTTAATTCGCTATTTTTTTTAAAATTTAAATTAGGGAAAGTCCCATCAAGAAAACCCCAAAACCCATTTACCAAAACCATTATAACTATCTTTTTAAAAATCATGCTTTTTAAAAGGGAAAATTTAAAATAAAGACAGCTTATTTTTTACTAGATTAGGCTATTAAAGTAGTGACATCATGTCCCTATTATATTGGGCTTAACCACTACAGCCAAAATTTTTTCCCTTTTAAAAAATCACTAACATTATTTTTATAAATTGCTTCATGATAAGACAAATTAAATTTATATAAACTAAAAGAAATTTAAAAAAATTTGTTTATATTAAACAGGCACTTTTTTTTTTTTAAATTAAAAACTTTTTTTTCGGGAAAAATTTTGTTAATAATTGGCAAAATTTATAAAGTTTTATTTTTAAAAATAATTTTTTTTTTTTTAAAAAAAATTAAGGTTCAAAAAGGTTTTTACAAAATTGTTTTGGTTTTTGTTAAGGAAAGTAGTTTTTTCATTTTTTTTTTTTTACAGAAATTGGAAAGTTTTTTTTTAAAAAACATTTAGAAAAAGGCGGGAAAATGCTAGGAAAAGGGTAAAATATGTCAACATTAGGGAAGGTTTTTGAGATTCCTGCATTTTTTAAATTTGTTTAAAAGGGAGCTGAGGGCGCCCCTTTTTTCGGGGTGGAGCTTTAATTTTGATTCATAAAACCAAAAAAAATAAACTTTTTTCTTAAACAAATGGCCCTTTTGAAAATCTCCCTGAAAGGTTTTTGTTGAAACTTTAAAATGCAGCTTCTCTCAATTCTCCCATTTTCCCTTAGTGAAATTTTTAAACAGAAACCCAAATTGTCATTGAGATTTGGAAGTTTTCTTTTCTTTTCCCCAAATTTGAAATCAGTAAAATCCAGATTGACGAAGTTTTTTGCGGGTTTAAATTTTCTCCCTTTGGGTAGCAACAAAATTTTCATTGTCTGGCTTTCAAAATTGCTTTTTCTTTTCCCTTGACCGCTAAATGACGGGCCCGGTAACGAAAAGTTTTTAACCCTGGCAGTTTAGCTTTCTCTTCAAACTTTTAAAAAGCTTCATCATTGCAAAGTGAGCTTAAAAAATTCCCCTTTTTGAATTTTTTTAGGTGGGGACCCCTTTCACTTGCAAAATTGTGCGCACAGTTTTGGAGGGCCCCCTGAAACCCCTTGGACCGGGGGGCCACCCAAATGCGCGGGGCCCTGGGGCCAATGGCCTAGTTTCCCTTTTATCGGAAATCCGACACTGATTGAAAGGTATTCAAAAAAGTTGGGGAGATGTTTTTGGGTGGATAAACGAAAAAACAGATGCAGTGGACCCCCGGTCAATTTTAATTAATCCGTTCCGGAGAGCTCCTTTTTCCCCGATATTATCGTTACCCAAAAATTTTTTTTCCCCCATTAAAAAATAATGAAAATCAAATTAATCCATACAAGACCCCCCAAAAGTATGAAAAAAAAAATTTTTTTTTACCACATAAAAATATAAATTTTTAAATAAAAAACACAAACTGAGAAGACATGCAAAATTTAAATACTTTTACAAGTTAAAAACAAAAAAGGGTTACTTGCCTTTATTGAAGATTGGTGATGAATGATAGGTAGGAGGAGGGGGGGATTGGGGAAGGTGTTATTTTTTAAAAGGGGGAAAACCCCCTTTCCTTTTACGATGAGGTAGCAACCCTTTTTCTTGGGTTATTTCCCCTTTCTTTTTTTTAATTCCACTAGGACCGTTTTCAGAGCCCACTGGACTCTGACACAACAAATCTGTCCTTAGAGGTCTTTTACCCCCCCAATTTTTTAAAACCCTTTTAAACGTCCAAATGTTATTTTCGTTCTATCGCGTAGCCCCCCAAACTTATACCTTTGATTTTTAAATTCATTCAAAATTAACGCCGATAGGCCTGGGGTCGCCTAGAATGAGGAAAAAATGGGGGGGTGCACCCCCAGTGTGGGGTATACAAACAATCTGAGATTTGGGGTTTAACCCAAAAATGGTGGCCAGTTACATGCAGCTCCTCTTGGGTCAAAAAATCATGGCCCACCCTCATGTTTCCCTTCACGCCTCCCCGTTTTAACATTTTTTATATTCGGGGAAAAAGGGGAAAATAAAGATCATGATTTTTAAGTGGAATTTGACACAATGGGGCCAGAAAATTTTAAAAAGGAATTTGGGGAAAAATATCGACTTTAAAAACCCAAGGACCCTCGGGCCCAAAATCTGGGGAGAGACACCTGCCCTTTGGCCCAAGCGCCTCTGGGGTAGCCAGTGGGGCCACAGCGACCCTAGGCCAAGAACTTCTGGGAAGGGCCCTTTTGTGGCTTTTCGAGCCCGGGGCCAAGAAACCTCGGGAAAATTTTTGGTGAGGCTCCCCTTTGGCAACTTCAAAAAGAGGAAACTTTTTTTCCCCGGTGTTTTAGTGATAGTGAAATTTGATGTAAGTGACTAGAGTTTGGGATTTTTTTTGCCATTTGAGGATTCGTTTAGTGATAGTGAATTTCATTATTCACCAGTGAAGTGCACTTTTTGGTGTCATTATCTACGTTCAGGCAGTTTTGCCCTATGCAATTTCCCCCAGGGGGCGTGGGGAGGTCCGATCCCAAAAAAAACCCGGCCAATGATAGTGAAAATGTCATGAAGGCGAGTTGGGGGGAAAGGAGGAAGTTGTGGTGGGTTTGGGACGGTGCCGGACCACTTTGGGGAGTGGGTGGACAGACAAAGGGGAAAGCCCGGCATCACCCCTTTAACCCTTTTGCTGTCTCTACCTGTCCCTCCCCAATGCTTTCCCCCCCGCCCCAATGCCCCAAAGGGACCCTGCACACCATGTGTGTTGGGTGGAACTGGACACAAAAATTTTTTTTGTGCCACAAACCCTTTTGGGGTTTTGATGCGGTGGAAAAATAGTACCCTAAGAAGGCCCATTAAAGAATGAGGTTTACAGATTAGGGCTAAAATTTTGGTTGTAATTTGACGAGGGTAAAAGAATTGATAGTGACCCCCGACAAACATTTATTATCGATATGTCATGGACAACATTAAAAGGGTTTGGAGAATTTTTTCACAACCCGACCCGGAGGAAAGGGAAAAACAGTGGCTGAAATGTATTTATTCCTTGCCACGTCATGCTTATTTCCACATAACTACAAGAACAAAAACGTAATTACTGGCTGGGGACAAATTTATCAGTACTCCCCCTTTTTGTGACCCCCCTTTCCGCCCAAAAAGTTTCACTCTGTTGCCCAAAGAATGTTGCACTTCTCAGACCCCCAAAATTGCCAAAAAAGAAATGGGCCTTTTATACAAAAAAACGGGAAGGGTTTATGTATTTGGAAAAAAAGAAATTAGTGCATACTTTTATCCCCTTTTAAGAAAATTTTTGTTGAGGGGTCCTTGGGTTCTGTTAAGGGTATTTCTTGTCATTCAAGCAATTATACCGAAGGGAAAAGTATTTACTTTGGTATAAAACGTTTTGTTATGGTGCTGTGAAAAGTGGTCATGTGTTGGGGTGTTTTGTATTTACCCGGGGAAATTCAAATCGATTTATGAGTGGACGGGATGTTGGGCATTTCCGTGATGGGTTTTTTGCAGGGGGGTTTGGGCCCTACCCTTTGGGAAGGGCCATAATTTTACCAGACAAAATGGATACAAGCCCTATGCTCGTGATTTTCTACGTTTTTTGAACCCCTACTGATACATGTGGAACGTGGAAGGAAAAGAAAAAATGCCAAAGGGTTTAGTGGGGGCAGTGTGAAGGGGCCCGGCAAAATGTTTCATTTTAATGACTTTATTCCTTTTACGGGCATGAAGTTTGGGCTTTAAATTGCTATAACCATCCCCAGAAAAAGAGATGATACAGACAGACAGATGAGCAAGTTCAACAAAGAATCTATTGTTTAAAACCAGCTACTTTTTGTGGACTATTTCGGAAAAATATACGACTAAATTGAAAGTGTGACTGATGTAGGGTTAGTTGCTGTGTAAGTAGGAGTCGCAAGTTTGGATATAAAATTTTTTTTCACCTTGTTGACATTGCGTGCAAAAGCATTAAATATGTCGAAATAAAAAATGGGAAAAAGAAAGTTTTGCAGGGGTTCTCTTTGAAAGGTTTTCAAAAAAGTAGCCCAAAAAAGTATGGTCCACAAATGTAAAACCCGCCCTCAAAAAGTGACCTGTTACACCACAAAATGTCCCCCCCAACCCCCCCAGCCAGTTGGGGGGAAATGCCAGACCGGGAAACACTCCCAACTTACATTGGGTTTCCAATACCACCTACCCAAAAAAAGAAAATGCCCCGGGAAAAAAAGTGTGTTTTTGTGTGCAAAAACCAAAAAACGAACCCCCCCAGCAGAAGGGACACATGATTCATTTTTCACCCAAATGTGGGGTTTGGGCCCCTTTTATGAATCCATGCTTTGGGGTATCCTACAATTTGGAAAATTCTAGAAAATAAATAGGAATTTTAAAAACTTTTTTAAAAGTTGAGATAAAAAGAAGTGATTCAGCCAAAGGTGTGCAAAAACACCTGTCAGTGTTTTTACTTTTTTGGGTTTATGCAAAAATGAAAAATAATTTTGTTCTTTAAATTTTGGGTTTTTAAACAACAATTGGCATTGAAAAAAAAGATTTGCCATAAACATAATTTTCATATCATCAAAACCCAAAAAAATAAAAAAAAAAAAAAATGAAAAAAAAATGGCAAAAATTTTTGAATTTTTCAAGCAGCATTGCTTTCCCTGTTGCTGTCAGGTGATCGCCAAGTGCCCAAATTCGCGACCACTATCTCGGTAAGTACTGACTCTAAATTTTTTTTTTTCTTAAAAAACTTAAAAAATGTGCTCTTTTTTTTATAAGAATTTTTTTTTTTTTTTTTCAAAATTTCGAGGCACTGCGCGGTGAAAAGTTATATTACATTTGGACCATTTAAGGATTAAAGATTTGCCTAAAATGTAAGTCATTGTAACAGTCATTGTAACAGTCATTGTAGCAGTCACCAGCACGGCTTGCAATAGCTGTGTTAGGGTGATTTTCATCCATAAAGGTTTGCAGTTCAACCCACATTGCACACATTTCCTAATCTTTGAAGTAGGCACAATGGATTCTACAACTGGCAGGCCTCTCAGGGTTAGCCCCAAAACCCTTCAAAATCTTTCTTAATTTCCATACTATTCTCACCTTTTTAAACCACAGGGTTGGGCACTAGAAGCTTTCTTGAGGCACATTGTGACTTATTTTGCAGTTACAAGCACAAAAAACACTGGGATAACGTGAAATTTATCAAATGTATGCCTGGATGCGACCGCACTGACTTGCTTGTAAACACTTGCACACGGGACAGCTGAGGCCACACGTGGGACGTGTCCCGGACGAATCACGTTGGGCAAGTTTGTTATCATTAGGCAGTGCAAAATATTTGGTTTCAAATGCTTTGTAAGGCAGATTTAACATTATGCGATGCGTTCGTTAGGTGGGGGTCCACTGTATCAGGAGATAGCATCTCTTAAGCGATCATATGTGAAAAGGCAAGGCAGTTGTATGATGGTTTAATTGAAAAAATGCTTGCAACTAGTGGTGATGAGAGTGAATTTAAGGCCAGCAAAGGATGGCTTGAAAAATTTAAGAATTGTAGTGGCATACACAGTGTGATAAGGCATGGTGAGGATGCCAGTTCAGACCAAAAGGCGTTTGAAAAATATGTGCAGGAATTCCAGGGGTACATACAGGCTGAATGATTGTAACTACAACAACTGTTTGTGACAAAACAGGCCTGTTTTGGATGAAAATGCAAAACAGGCCCTACATTACACAGGAGGAAAAAGCACTGCCAGGACACAAGCCTATGAAAGACAGGCTAACCTTAATGTTGTGTAGTAATGCTAGTGGGGATTGCAGAGTGAAGCCTCTACTCGTGTATCACTCAAACTCTCAGAGTGTTCGGGAAAAACAATGTCGTCAAGGCTAATTTATGTGTGCTGTGGAGGGCAAACAGTAAGGCATGGGTCACTAGGGACATTTTCTATGACTGTTTTATAATGTGTTTGGCCCCATTGTGGAAATTTACCTCCAGGAAAATAAATTGGACCTTAAGTGCATCCTGGTATTAAACAGTGCTCCTGGTCATCCTTCAGACTTGCCGGAGCAATTTCGGGGAAGTTGAGCATCATAAAAGTAAGTTTTCTCCTAAAAACCACTCCTCTCCTCCAGCCAATGGACCAGCAGGTTATTTCAAATTAAAAAAAAACTGTACACCAATGTTTCAAAAGTGCTTTGAAGTGACCTCAGACACTCCACTGACCCTAAGAGAGTTTTGGAAAGATCACTCAGTATCCTCAATTGCAAAAAACCTTACCATAAGGCTTGGGAGGGAGTGATTAAAATGGACCTTGAACTGCTGGAGAATTGTGGTGC
>NC_069471.1:10704332-10719418 GCF_026875155.1 Cherax quadricarinatus | reverse complement strand
TTGGACAGAATCAATAACGGTACAGTACAACAAAAGCGATCAACAAAGAGAAAGAGAAGATTGATTGATCTGTATTCATGTGATCTATGGATTTTGAGGAAGTATATTTGCAAAGAAGAAAGTGTTTAACAGAAAAGGCAGACTTGGTGC
Organism: Cherax quadricarinatus; assembly: GCF_026875155.1. NCBI lineage: Eukaryota > Metazoa > Arthropoda > Malacostraca > Decapoda > Parastacidae > Cherax > Cherax quadricarinatus. The sequence continues at coordinate 10,719,268 of NC_069471.1, read as the reverse complement.
ACTCAAGTATTTTACTGTTAAGTCTGAGAATTCGGAGAGAATGTGAACAAAAAAATTTTTTTTTGTTTGAACATTACTAAGTTGATATAGTAAACAAACAGTTGAAATGCTCTCTAGACTATATTATCTATCTATAGATATTATTTACATTTAACCCCAACTCTGCTATGGTGAGATTTACACGTGCAGAATAGTCATCATCTCTAAGGGGGTCAAGTTCTGTTGCAATGGCTAACACATGCCATGGATGAGGAGGATCTAAATTGGTATTTACAAATGAAACTTGGGGATTCTTTATTATGTGTCGTGTATGTAGGGAATAATGACAATCAGGTTGTTCATCTGTCTGGTTGTTAGAAGTAGAGGGTACTTAGTCAGGAGGGTTGTCAGGATCTGTCACATTTGTCTCTATGTTAGGAACCTTATCATCATTGCATACTAACTTCACACAATCTAAATGCAATTCTTTATGCTGACCAGTACGGATTTCTCTAAATTCTTACTTATTTCCACTGACATGTTCAACTACTCAATATAGAACAACAAATTTTTTATTGAGCTTAGGAATAGAAGAAATTTTATTAAAGTTAGCCAGCATAACTCTTGAACCTACTTAAATTTTGGTCAGCTTTGCTCGAGTATTAGTGACTCTTGTAAATTCTGCTGTTGATTTATGAAGTATTTCTCTGATTCTTCTAAAAACGCCTTGAGCTATGCTGGTATGAGTTGCCATGTAATTTGGTTTGGGATTAGAATATAACAACTCATATGGTAAATGCTTATCTACACCGCACAATGCATAATGTGTAGTGTCACCTATAGAAGAATTGTAAGCAGAATTTACTGCACACTGAACATCAGGTATAACTTCATCCCAGGTTGCACTACTGGGATTAACAGTAGCTCTCAACACATGGCGCTTTTTCCTACTGAAGGAACAGACAGGCTCAGCAGAGTGGATGGATTCTCCCCAATTGAAATAGTGAATGCTATGATAAGAAATATTAGCAAGGCAGAAATGGATCTTATTATCTCTTAAAACCTGTAATAATGTTCAACATAAAACTGTCAACTAGGATAATATCACCAGCTGGAACACAAGGGACAACAAGAGAGAGACTAACGAGTGCACTAGCTGTGACAGAAATATTTTTCTGCAGACGGCCTGTGACATCAACAGGAGATGCCATAACTCATTTCAAGTACAGTGGACCCTCGACTTACAAAGGTGTTATCTATTGATAAAATCGACTTACGAAGCGTTTCAGCATACAAAATTCCCCCGACCAACAAACAAAAACTCGACTTGCATCATTCATCCCGAACACGTCCACGCATCCCTCTGGCCTGAGCACGCCTCAGCTGCACTGCCTTCAGTAAGTGTGCCAATGTTTACAAAGCCAGTGTGGCCACTTCCACGCATATATTTGGTACATTTTGCATTATTCCAGTGTTTTTAGTGCTTGTAACTGCTAAATAAGAACATAAGAACATAAGAAAGAAGGAACACGCAACAGGCCTACTGACCCATGCGAAGCAGGTCCATGTCACACCCCAGCTTAAAACAGTGAGTCACCATGGGCCCAAAGAAAGCTTCTAGTGCCATTGCTGTGGTAAAAAGGGTGAAAATTACAACCAAAATGAAGAAAGAGGTAATCACAAAATATGAGGGTGGAGTACATGTCTTCAAGCTGGCCAGGCTGTACAAGAAACCCCAATCAACGATCGCTACTGTCTTGGCCAACAAAAAGGCAATCAAGGAAGCTGTTGTTGCAAAAAGGAGCAAGTATCTTTTCGAAACACATTGCAAGTATTCGAAGATGTTGAGAGACTGTTATTGGTGTGGATAAATGAAAAACAGATACAGTGGATCCCCATCTAATGTTATTAATCCGTTCCTGAGAGCTTATCGTTAGCCGATATTATAGTTAGCCGAATTAATTTTATCCATAAAAAATAATGAAAATCAAATTAATCCATGCAAGACACCCAAAAGTATGAAAAAAAAAATTTTACCACATGAAATATCAATTTTAATACACACAAACTGAAGAAGACATGCACAATTACTACTCTACTAAGTTAAAAATACATGTTACTTGCCTTTATTGAAGATCTGGTGATGATTGATAGGATGGGAGGAGGGGAGATTGTGGAAGTTGTTATTGTTAGAAGGGGAATCCCCTTCCATTAGGACTTGAGGTAGCAAGTCCTTTTCTGGGGTTACTTCCTTTCATCTTTTAATTCCACTAGGACCAGCTTCAGAGTCACTGGACCTCTGTCGCACAACAAATCTGTCCATAGAGGTCTGTACCTCCCATTCCTTTAACCCTTAACCCTTAAACGGTCCAAAGAGATTGACATTCAAATTCATAGTGCTACAAAAGTAGATAAAAGTTTTTTACACATTTTCAAATGTTAAACAAAAAAGAAGATCTACATTTTTTTACATACTTCCAGATGTTGAAAAAACGTATATATACATTTGGACCATTTAAGGGTTAAACGGTCCAAATGTATATATACGTTCTATCGCGTAGCGCCCCAAACATATATATACCTTTTATTTTTCATTCGTTCAAAATTGATGCGATAGGCCTGAGTCGCCTAGACATGGGGAAAATTTGGGTGTGCACACTCAGTGTGCTTTGGTATACAAACAATCTGAGAAGTCTGGGTACCACATGGTAGGACCAGTTACATGCAGCTCTATCTTGGGTCAACATCATGGCACATCCTCATGATTCACTCACACCTTGTCGTATTAACACTCTACTACTCGAGGAAAGTGATATAGATCATGAGTTTAGTGGATTTGACACCAATGGGGCCAGTAATATTCAAGGAATTTGTGAAAATGTCGACGATAACCCAGATGACCCTCAGCCCATCACTTCTGGGGTAGTGACAACTGTCCTAGGGCCAAGCGCCTCTGGAGTAGCCAGTGTGGCCACAGCAGACCCTAGGCCAAGCATTTCTGGGATGGCCAGTGTGGCTATACGAGACCCTGGGCCAAGCACCTCTGGAGTGGGGAGTGTTACCCATAGGCAACTTCACAAGAGGAAACTATCCTTTTCCCGGTGTTTTAGTGATAGTGAAAGTGATGTAAGTGACTATGAGATTGATTTTATGCCATTTGAGGATTCGTCTAGTGATAGAGAAGTTCATTATTCACAGGTGAAGCGCACTTTTAGGTGTCGTTATCTTCATTCAGGCAGTGTGCCATATGCAATCCCCAAGGGTCGTGGCAGGTCACGATCAAAAACCCCGGCCATTGATAGTGAAAGTGATCATGAAGGTGAGTATGCTGGGATGGAGGAAGTAGTGGTGGGTGGCACTGTGCCTGGACCACATGGCGCAGTGGGTGGACAGACAAGGACCCCCCCTGGAATCCCTAAACCATGCGCTGTCTCCACCCCTTGTCCCTCCTCTTGCTCCCCCTCGCCCAATGCCCCAGGTCCACCCTGCACCATATGATCGTGAGTGGAACTGGACACAAAGTATATTCGTGCAACAGCCTTGTGATTTTGATGCGAGTGGAAGTGGTATCCAGCCAGAATGTCCCATAATGAATGAGTTTACAGAGTTAGACTATTTCCGGTTGTACTTTGACAAGCCTATAATGAACTTGATAGTGACCCAGACAAACAATTATTATCGATATGTCATGGACAACATAACAGAGGTTGGAGACTTGTCACAGCTGCACAGGAGGAAGGACACAACAGTGGCTGAAATGTATTTATTCCTTGCCACTGTCATGCTTATGCCACATATCTACAAGAACAATATACGAAAATTAGGGCCCGACAGACCACTTTATCAGTACTCCAGTTTTCTGTGACCTCTTCCCTGCAACAGATTCACTCTGTTGCTAAGATGTTGCATTTCTCAGACAGAAATACACCAAACGAAATGACCTTTCTATACAAAATACGGGAAGTGTTTATGTATTTGAAGCAAAAATTCAGTGCTACCTTTTATCCTTTCAAAAACATTGTTGTTGATGAGCCCTTTGATTCTGTTCAAGGGATGCTGTCATTCAACAAAAATATACCGAGCAAAAGTAATCACTTTGGTATAAAACTTTTTGTTATGTGTGACTGTGAGAGTGGTCATGTGTTGGATGTTATTGTATATACCGGGAGAAATACACTCGATGATGAGAGACGGATGTTGGGCATTTCCAGTGATGTTGTTCGCAGGGTGATGGAACCATACCTTGGCAAGGGCCATACATTGTACACAGACAACTGGCATACAAGCCCTATGCTCGCTGATTTGCTACGTGTGAACACTACTGATACATGTGGAAGAGTGAAAAAGGAATAGAAAACATATGCCAAGGTTCAGTGGGGGCCCAGTGCTTGAAGGTGCAGTGCAAGTGTTTCATACTAATGACATCATTCACTGACGTGGCATGACAGATGGGACGTGACATTGCTGTCAACCATCCACAGAAACGAGATGATACAGACAGACAGACTGAGCAAGTTCAACAAAGAACCTATTGTAAAGCCAGCTGCTGTTGTGGACTATACGAACAATATGCGACTAGTTGACATGTGTGACATGATGATAGGGTTAGTTGACTGTGTACGTAGGAGTTGCAAGTGGTATATAAAACTTCTTTTCACCTTGTAGACATTGCAGTGCTCAATGCATTCAATATGTACGAAATAAAGACTGGAAAACGATAACGTTTTGCAGAATTCTCTTTGAATGTTGTCAGATAGCAAGAAAGTATGGTACCACACCTGCACCTGCCCTAAAACAGTGACCTGTCACACCCACAACCTGCCCCCCAACACAGCAAGGGGGGGAAAAGGCCAGACCGAATCACTCCTAACTGTCACTATCTGGTGCCAATACCACCTACCCAAAAGAAGAATGACTAGAAAAAGTGTGTTGTGTGTGCTAACACCAAAAAACGACCCCAACAGCAGAAGGACACATGATTCATTTGTCACCAGTGTGGGGTGGCACTCTGTATGAATCCATGCTTCATGGAGTATCATACAATCGTGGAGTTCTAGAAACATAAGTAGGACATGTAAATAATTTTATAGAGTTGTAGATAATAGAATGTGGTTCAGCCAGGTGTGCAAAATCACCTGTCAGTGTGTACATGTGTGTTTATGACAATATGATAATAATTTTGTATACTATAATATTGGTATATAAACAACAATTGGCATTGAAATCAAAAGATTTGCCATAAAACATAATTATCATATCATCAAAACCAAGAAAATTAAAAAAAAAAAAATGGCAAATATGTAGAATTTCTTCAAGCAGCAGTGCTCCATGTTGCTGTCAGGTGATCGCCAAGTGCCAACTTCGCGACCCCATATCTCGGCAAGTACTGACTCTAAAATTTTTTTTTCTTCTAAAAAACTTAAAAAATGTGTTCTTTTTTTATAAGAATTTTTTTTTTTTTTCAAAATATTCGAGGTGCTGCGCGAGTGAATGTATATATACATTTGGACCATTTAAGGATTAAGATTTGCCTAAAATGGGCACAACATTGTCATTGTAACAGTCACCAGCAGGGCTTGCAATAGCTGCATTAGGGTGATTTTCATCCATAAAGGTTTACAGTTCAACCCACTTTGCACACATTTCCTTAATCTTTGAAGTAGGCACAATGGATTCTACAACTGGCATAGGCTTCTCAGGGTTAGCCCCAAACCCTTCAAAATCTTTCTTAATTTCCATACTAAATCTCACCCTTTTTACCACAGGGTTAGCACTAGAAGCTTTCTTGAGGCACATGGTGACTTATTTTGCAGTTACAAGCACAAAAAAACACTGGGATAACGTGGAAATTTATCAAATGTATGCCTGGATGCAACCGCACTGGTGGCTTGTAAACACTTGCACACGGGACAGCTGAGGCCACACGTGGGACATGTCCCCGGACGAATCACGTTGGGCAAGTTTTTTTCATTAGGCGGTGCAAAATTTTTGGTTTCAAATGCTTTGTAAGGCAGAGTTAACGTTATGCGATGCGTTCGTTAGGTGGGGCTCCACTGTATCAGGAAGATGCATCTCTTAAGCGATCATATGTGAAAAGGAAGGCAGTTGTATGATGGTTTTTAATTGAAAAAATGTTTGCAACTGTGGTGAAGAGAGTGAATTTAAGGTCAGCAAAGGATGGTTTGAAAGATTTAAGAATCGTAGTGGCACACACAGTGTGATAAGGCATGGTGCGGATGCCAGTTCAGACAAAAGGCGGTTGAAAAATATATGCAGGAATTCCAGGGTTACATACAGGCTGAATGATTGCAACTCCAACAACTGTTTGTGACAAAACAGGCCCTACATTACACAGGAGGAAAAAGCACTGCCAGGACACAAGTCTATGAAAGACAGGCTAAACCTTAATGTTGTGTAGTAATGCTAGTGGGGATTGCAGAGTGAAGCCTCTACTCGTGTATCACTCAAACTCCGAGAGTGTTCGGGAAAAAAAAATGTCATCAAGGCTAATTTATGTGTTTATGTGGAGGGGGAAACAGTAAGGCAATGGGTCACTAGGAGCATTTTCTATGATGGTTTTATAATGTGTTTGGCCCCATTGTGAAAATTTACCTCGGAAAATAAATTGGACCTTAAGTGCATACTGGTATTAAACATTGCTCCTGGTCATCCTTCAGACTTGCCGGAGCAATTTCAGGGGAGTTGAGCGTCATAAAAGTAAAGTTTTTGCCTCCTAATTTCCACTCCTCTCCTCCAGCCATGGACCAGCAGGTTATTTCAAATTAAAAAAAAAACTGTACACCAATGTTTCAAAAGTGCTTTGAAGTGACCTCAGACACTCGATTGACCCTAAGAGAGTTTTGGAAAGATCACTTTAGTATCCTCAATTGCATAAACCTTACCAGTAAGCTTGGGAGGGGAGTGATTAACTGGACTTTGAACTGCTGGAGGAATTTGTGGCCACAATGTTTACAAGAGAGGGATTTTGAAGGGTTTGGGGCTAACCCTGAGGAGCCTATGCCAGTTTTGGAATCTACTGTGGCATTGGGGAAGTCCTTGGGGTTGGAGGTTAGTGGGAAGGATGTGGAAGAGTTTGTGGAGGACGACGATGAAGAACTAACCACTGATGAGTTGCAAGAGCATCTGCAACAGCAAGAGGCCACAACAGAGGAAATTGCTTCAGAGGAGGGAAGAGAGAAATTGAGGAAGTTGCCTTCTTCAAAGATTAAGGAAATTTGTGCAAAGTGGGTTTGATGGGCAACCCTTTATGGAAGAAAATCACCTTGACACAGCTACTGCAAGCCGTGCTGGTGACGTTTACAATGACAATCTTGTGACCCACTTCAGGAAAATCTTAAAGGAAGGTGAGGCACAGAGCTCTATGGACAGATTTTTGGTGCAAAAGAGGTCTAGTGACTCTCAAGTTGTTCCCAGTGGTATTAAAAACAAAGAAGGGAAGTAACTTCGGAAAAGGACTTGCTACCTAAAGTCCTTATGGAAGGGGATTCCACTTCCAAAAAATAACGAACCTCCATCTCCCCTCCTCCCATCCCATATCACTACATCTTCAATAAAGGTAAGTGTCATTTATTCTTCATTTAATGCAGTACATGCACAATATATATTGTGCATGTATTCTTTTTGTGAGTAGGAAAATGTATATTTCATGTGGTAAAATTTTTTTTTTCATACTTTTGGGTGTTAGGAATGGATTAATTGGATTTCCATTATTTCTTACAGGGAAAATTAATTCAACTATTGATAATTTCGTCTAATGATGAGCTCTCTGGAATAGATTAATATCGTAAGTTGAGGGTCCACTGTAGTCGCTTTTTGACAATGCGGACCATGTGGAAGAACAACCACTTGAACAAGTAGCCATCGCAGGGATAGTAGTCTCAATACCCAAGAGTGTCTGAGGTTCCTCTTAAACCCAAGGTACACTATCCTGCATGCAAGATATTATAAGGACTGAATTCCAGACAGGAATGACAGGATTACTAGTACCAGATTGCTTGGTTACACTACTGGAAAATCCACACATCTATAAGGACTTATTCTGAACTTCACATTTCGTAGCAGTGTGACTAATCTCAGATACAAGCTGCATGAACAATTATATTGGGTAAGAGATAGATGTGGTCTGTCAGTTAGTAAGGGACCATTAGAATTTAGCACAGGTACAACATTGGCCTGACTGACATTATTCACTACGGCATTACTCAAAGGTAGTTGAGACATGATAACAGAGAATTTACATAAGGACAATGAAAGCAAAGAATAACAAAGAAAAGTCTATGACAAATTTTCAAGTAAATTGAAAATTAAGATGCTTAACCAACTCTCCATAAGCAAAAAAAAAAAAAAAAATAAATTATAAGACACACTGAATGAGAAATGAAAACTCACTGAAATTTACTTGGCAAAGATAAGGAAATACTTTGTAAGCAATTTGAGATATGCTGGGAAACAATTTTTCTGAAGATGGCACACAGGCAAAAAACAAAAATATTATGCATTTATAAACCCCAATAAAATGAAAAACAGGGCACTCAATTAGTAATATACTGAGATAATTACAATGAATTATATCACTCTTTTTTAACCCTTTCAGGGTCGGTTACGTACAAGTACGCCATAATAGCCAGGGTCAGTCACGTAATTTTTTTTATTTTATTATCACACTGGCCAATTCCCACCAAGGCAGGGTGGCCCGAAAAAGAAAAACTTTCACCATCATTCACTCCATCACTGTCTTGCCAGAAGGGTGCTTTACACTACAGTTTTTAAACTGCAACATTAACACCCCTCCTTCAGAGTGCAGGCACTGTACTTCCCATCTCCAGGACTCAAGTCCGGCCTGCCGGTTTCCCTGAATCCCTTCATAAATGTTACTTTGCTCACACTCCAACAGCACGTCAAGTATTAAAAACCATTTGTCTCCATTCACTCCTATCAAACACGCTCACGATGCCCGCTGAAAGTCCAAGGCCCTCGCACACCAAAAAACCTTTCCTTTACCCCTCCCTCCAACCCTTCCTAGGCCGACCCCTACCCCGCCCCTTTTTCCTACAGACTGATACACTCTTGAAGTCATTTTGTTTTCGCTCCATTCTCTCTACATGTCCGAACCACCTCAACAACCCTTCCTCAGCCCTCTGGACAACAGTTTTGGTAATCCCGCACCTCCTCCTAACTTCCAAACTACGAATTCTCTGCATTATATTCACACCACACATTGCCCTCAGACATGACATCTCCACTGCCTCCAGCCTTCTCCTCGCTGCAACATTCATCACCCACGCTTCACAGCCATATAAGAGCGTTGGTAAAACTATACTCTCATAACATTCCCCTCTTTGCCTCCAAGGACAAAGTTCTTTGTCTCCACAGACTCCTAAGTGCACCACTCACTCTTTTTCCCTCATCAATTCTATGATTCACCTCATCTTTCATAGACCCATCCGCTGACACGTCCACTCCCAAATATCTGAATACGTTCACCTCCTCCATACTCTCTCCCTCCAATCTGATATTCAATCTTTCATCACCTAATCTTTTTGTTATCCTCATAACCTTACTCTTTCCTGTATTCACCTTTAATTTTCTTCTTTTACACACCCTACCAAATTCATCCACCAATCTCTGCAACTTCTCTTCAGAATCTCCCAAGAGCACAGTGTCATCAGCAAAGAGCAGCTGTGACAACTCCCATTTTGTGTGTGATTCTTTATCTTTTAACTCCACGCCTCTTGCCAAGACCCTCGCATTTACTTCTCTTACAACCCCATCTATAAATATATTAAACAACCACGGTGACATCACACATCCTTGTCTAAGGCCTACCTTTACTGGGAAAAAATTTCCCTCTTTCCTACATACTCTAACTTGAGCCTCACTATCCTCGTAAAAACTCTTCACTGCTTTCAGTAACCTACCTCCTACACCATACACTTGCAACATCTGCCACATTGCCCCCCTATCCACCCTGTCATACGCCTTTTCCAAATCCATAAATGCCACAAAGACCTCTTTAGCCTTATCTAAATACTGTTCACTTATATGTTTCACTGTAAACACCTGGTCCACACACCCCTACCTTTCCTAAAGCCTCCTTGTTCATCTGCTATCCTATTCTCCGTCTTACTCTTAATTCTTTCAATTATAACTCTACCATACACCTTACCAGGTACACTCAACAGACTTATCCCCCTATAATTTTTGCACTCTCTTTTATCCCTTTGCCTTTATACAAAGGAACTATGCATGCTCTCTGCCAATCCCTAGGTACCTTACCCTCTTCCATACATTTATTTAAATAATTGCACCAACCACTCCAAAACTATATCCCCACCTGCTTTTAACATTTCTATCTTTATCCCATCAATCCCGGCTGCCTTACCCCCTTTCATTTTACCTACTGCCTCACGAACTTCCCCCACACTCACAACTGGCTCTTCCTCACTCCTACAAGATGTTATTCCTCCTTGCCCTATACACGAAATCACAGCTTCCCTATCTTCATCAACATTTAACAATTCCTCAAAATATTCCCTCCATCTTCCCAATACCTCTAACTCTCCATTTAATAACTCTCCTCTCCTATTTTTAACTGACAAATCCATTTGTTCTCTAGGCTTTCTTAACTTGTTAATCTCACTCCAAAACTTTTTCTTATTTTCAACAAAATTTGTGATAACATCTCACCCACTCTCTCATTTGCTCTCTTTTTACATTGCTTCACCACTCTCTTAACTTCTCTCTTTTTTCTCCATATACTCTTCCCTCCTTGCATCACTTCTACTTTGTAAAAACTTCTCATATGCTAACTTTTTCTCCCTTACTACTCTCTTTACATCATCATTCCACCAATCGCTCCTCTTCCCTCCTGCACCCACTTTCCTGTAACCACAAACTTCTGCTGAACACTCTAACACTACATTTTTAAACCTAGCCCATACCTCTTCGACCCCATTGCCTATGCTCTCATTAGCCCATCTATCCTCCAATAGCTGTTTATATCTTACCCTAACTGCCTCCTCTTTTAGTTTATAAACCTTCACCTCTCTCTTCCCTGATGCTTCTATTCTCCTTGTATCCCATCTACCTTTTACTCTCAGTGTAGCTACAACTAGAAAGTGATCTGATATATCTGTGGCCCCTCTATAAACATGTACATCCTGAAGTCTACTCTACGCATAAATTCTAGCACTTCCAAATTGAGGAGGAGAAAGCTGGTAGGCCTACATGTGAAAGAATGATTCTGCATGGTAAGTTTGCACAGTAGGAAAAAGAATCTAGGCACCCACATTGCATTGTGGGAGTGGTAATTCATTGAGCCTTGTTCACCCATGCCTAGTGGTAAGGAATACCTCACTCCCTGGTGAATTGGGACTCTTCCCTTCCCAAGTGATAGTTCTAACACAGATTGAAGTGTCAGTGAAGATGAATCTCATGGTTTTCAGGAGTTTGTGACCAAAAGAGATGCCTAGGAAACCAGAAATAGTGCTGAAAACCCAGACAATCATCAACCTTCCACCTCTGGTGCTGGGCCATCCCATTCATGTTCATTTGTACCACAGTGAAAGAGGAAATTCATATTTTCCCATGTCTCAAAGAATAAGTAAGTTTATTCAGGTATACACAAATACAGTTACATAGATTATCATACATAGCATCACTTGTGTAGATTATCAAAGATAACATAAAAGAGTCAAAGTGACTTATTTCAATGTGTGTGGTGGGGAAGGCAGCATGGCTGGTGAGGAAGACAGTATGGTTGGTGGGGGAGACAGTATGGTTGGTGGGGAAGACAGCGTGGGTGATGGGGAAGGCAGTGTGGGTTTGTGTAAACATGTTTTGTAAACAATATAACAATAACAATATTTGTGTGGTAATTATGTTGCAAACAATGAGTGGATATATATACATTATGCATTCTACTGGTCTCACAAGCCACAAAAGTTACTTGAAAAAAAATTAAATATTAGAAAAGAGAAAATAGAATAAAAGTACAGGTCTCCCTCAACATTCACGAGGGTTAGGGGATCAAGAGCCTCGCGAATGTTGAAAAACAGTGAATGTTTGGTGCCCCAATATATTGTAGGGAAATATAATACAATACTGCTTCCTTAACTTGTTGAACCACGAACAATCATAAAATACATGAAAACGTCGTAAATTGTACTAAATATATACATGTTATGCTTTAATAACATGTATGTTATTAAATACCAGACTCCACTACTGCCTCTACCACTGCCTCCACCAATGCCTCCACTGCTTCCTCAACCACTGTGAGTCCTTGCTACCCTCCCTCCGACCCCCGCAACTGGCAGCCAGCCCTCCCACCACTCAGTGTGGCGAGTGCTTTGTTTGTTCATTATTTGCTATTAACCCTTTCAGGGTCCAAGGCCCAAATCTGGAGTCACGCACCAGTGTCCAAGAATTTTCAAAAAAAAAATTGTTATTTTTTCTTATGAAATCGTAGAGAATCTTTTTGTGAAGGTAATAAAACAAAAAGTACGAAATTTGGTGGAAAATTGACGAAATTATGCTCTCACGAATTTTGATGTGTCAGCGATATTTACGAATCGGCGATTTTGCCGACTTTGACTCCCATTTTAGGCCAATTACATTATTCCAATCAACCAAATTCTTAGCTATTTCACTAGTATTACTTCTATTCTATCGATTGAGCACAAGAAATCGCCAAGTCAACTGTTTCAACTACAAAATAAAGTGATCGGAAATTGTTAATTTGGCCAATTTAACACAAAGTTCAAAATATTCCAATTTCAAAATAGGGTCCAGAATGAACAATGTAGGCATTCCTTGCACTAAACTAACATTTCCTCTGTTCATTAGTTATGTTTTGAGGCTTTACAAATAAATTCCATTTTGATTTTTTATTCACATAATGAATTTTTATTCACACCAAAAAATAGAAGATTTACTGTTATGCAATACTGTAATAATTGTATAAATATCATCACCATATTTGTGAATGTATATTAGACCCACCAGCTGATGTGTATTAGACGTGTGAGGTCGTTTGTTTACCCTTGAATATCGGCAAAAATTTAACATTTCCGCTACTTTGAGCTCAGTTTCAAGCCATTTCCAATGCTAAAACCAATCAAAATCATCTCTATTTCTGTAATATGTCTTCCATTCTATCAAATGAGACCAAGAAATCGCAAATACAACTATAAAAAACATACGAAAAAACACTGCAAAGTTGCTGTTTTAATCGAAAAATCATGATTTCATTTTTTTTTCTCTCATTATACACAGTGTGCTGCAGGATCTGTTTTATGTGGTGCACACATACCACATAGATGTATTCTCTCATATCTAGGCCCAAATGTACCACTCACAGTTTATCAGAGTGAGCTGAGCTCATGGCGTAGATCTACGGTTTGGACCCTGAACGTAAAGCCATAGATCTACGGGACGGACCCTGAAAGGGTTAAACTACAGTATAAATAATGTAAACCCATTCATAAATTTTTTTTCTGTTCATTAGTCATGTCCCCAGGCCCCTCTTACATTTCTTTTGCTTTCCACTTTGAATTTTTCTCACAAAAACATAAAAGATTTACTGTCATGCAGACTACTGCATTAGTGTAGAAATGGTATAACTAATATCAGCGCACTTGTGAAAGAATATTAGACTTACCAGTTGATGTGCATTGTATGCATGGTATAATTTGTTTACTTTTGAACTTTGGCAAAAATCGAACAATTCTGCTACATTGAGCTCAATTTCAAGGTATTTTTCATTGTGAAAACAATCAAAATCATCTCAATTTCTGTAATATGTCTTCCATTCTATAAAATGAGACCAGGAAACCTAGAATACAACCATAAACACCATATGAAAATACAGTGCAATGTTACACAAATAACCCGCACATAAAAGACAGAAGCTTACGACGACGTTTCGGTCCGACTTGGACCATTGACAAAGTCGGACCGAAACGTCGTCGTAAGCTTCTGTCTTTTATGTGCGGGTTATTTGTGTATCGTTCCAGTCACGGTATTGTGCCTTTTTGTTATTTATATACAGTGCAATGTCACTGTTTTAAACCAAAAACATGGTCAATATTTTTTTTCTCTCATTATGCACTGTGTGCTGCAGGATTTTTTACACTGTGCACACTGACCACATACACCCATTCTTTCATATGGAGGCCTACCAGCTTTCTCTCGCTAGATTTGAAGGTGCTAGAATTTATGCGTACTAGTACGGCACCAACCCTGGCATGCAAGCCGTACTAGTATGGCACCAACCCAGAAAGGGTTAAATCCGTGTTAGATAAACTAAAACACCTATGGGAAAAATAGGGTAACGTTCCTGGGAGCCCCAAAAAAAGCAAAACAACTTTTTTTTAGATCTCCAGATCTTACAAAAATAGAAGAGAATACACCTACCATCCGACTTACGACCTGCTCGACATACGTCCACCCAACTTATGACCGTACATCTGGCAGCAGGGCTAGGTCAGCTGATGCATACCACTGTACAATATTTGACCGCTACTCCCGGCAATGCGCCACGCAGGCAGCATCACTTTGAGTTACCCTACCCTATCAGCCATATCATACTGTATTAACTGTGCTAACTGGACAGTAAATTTCACCATGGCCCCTAAGAGGAAGTCTGAATTTTGCACCAGAGATTGTGGCAAGAAGGCAAGAAAGGCTCTTACTCTTGACCAGAAGATCAAAGTAATTAAGCAGTCTGAGGATGAAAAAAATGTCAACAGCATTTCTAGGAATCTTCACCTCTCCCATTCCACTGTGTCGACAATACTTAAGGATAAAGAGCGTATCAAAGAAGCAGTGAAACCTTCGGCCCCTATGACATCAACAATTATCACAAAGAAACATGAAGATGGAAAAAATGCTCAGCGTTTGGTTAGAAGATTATCGGCAAAAAAAATGAATGTGAT
>NC_069471.1:10676140-10703832 GCF_026875155.1 Cherax quadricarinatus | reverse complement strand
TGGGGGGAAATATTCCTTCACTAGGCATGGGTGAACAAGGCTCAATGAATTACCACTTCCACAATGCAATGTGGGTGCCTAGATTCTTTTTCCTACTGTGCAAACTTACCATGCAGAATCATTCTTTCACATGTAGGCCTACCAGCTTTCTCCTCCTCAATTTGGAAGTGCTAGAATTTATGCGTATAAGTACGTGACTGACCCTGGCTGTTATGGCGTACTTGTACGTAACCGACCCTGAAAGGGTTAAAAAAGAGTGATGTAATTCCTTGTAATTATCTCAGCATATTTCTAATTGAGTTCCCTGTTTTTCATTTTATTGGGGCTTATAAATGCATAATATTTTTTGTTTTTTGCCTGTGTGGCATCTTCAGAAAAATTGTTTCCCAGCATATCTCAAATTGTTTACAAAGTATTTCCTTATCTTTGCCAAGTAAATTTCAGTGAGTTTTCATTTCTCATTCAGTGTGTCTTATAATTTAATTTTTTTTTTTTGCCTATGGAGAGTTGGTTAAGCATCTTAATTTTCAGTTTACTTGAAAATTTGTCATAGACTTTTCTTTGTTATTCTTTGCTTTCATTGTCCTTATGTAAATTCTCTTTTATCATGTCTCAACTACCTTTGAGTAATGCCATAGTGAATAATGTCAGTCAGGCCAATGTTGTACCTGTGCTAAATTCTAATGGTCCCTTACTAACTGACAGACCACATCTGTCTCTTACCCAATATAATTGTTCATGCAGCTTGTATCTGAGATTTGTCACACTGCTACGAAATGTGAAGTTCAGATTAAGTCCTTATAGAAATGTGGATTTTCCAGTAGTGTAACCAAGCGATCTGGTACTAGTAATCCTGTCATTCCTGTCTGGAATTCAGTCCTTACAATATCTTGCATGCAGGATAGTGTACCTTGGGTTTAAGAGGAACCTCAGACACTCTTGGGTATTGAGACTACTATCCCTGCGATGGCTACTTGTTCAAGTGGTTGTTCTTCCACAGGGTCCGCATTGTCAAAAAACGACTACAGTGGACCCTCGACTTAGGATATTAATCCGTTCTAGAGAGCTCATCATTAGACGAAATTATCAATAGTTGAATTAATTTTCCCTGTAAGAAATAATGGAAATCCAATTAATCCATTCCTAACACCCAAAAGTATGAAAAAAAAAAATTGTTACCACATGAAATATACATTTTCCTACTCACAAAAAGGATACATACACAATATATATTGTGCATGTACTGCATTTATTGAAGATGTAATGATGAGTGATGGGATGGGAGGAGGGGAGATGGAGGTTTGTTATTTTTTGGAAAGGGAATCCCCTTCCATAAGGACTTTAGGTAGCAAGTCCTTTTCCGAAGTTACTTCCCTTCTTTGTGTTTTAATACCACTGGGAACAACTTGAGAGTCACTGGACCTCTTTTGCACCAAAAATCTGTCCATAGAGCTCTGTACCTCACCTTCCTTTAAGATTTTCCTGAAGTGGGTCACAAGATTGTCATTGTAAACGTCACCAGCACGGCTTGCAGTAGCTGTGTCAAGGTGATTTTCTTCCATAAAGGGTTGCTCATCAACCCACTTTGCACAAATTTCCTTAATCTTCGAAGAAGGCAACTTCCTCAATTTCTCTCTTCCCTCCTCTGAAGCAATTTCCTCTGTTGTGGCCTCTTGCTGTTGCAGATGCTCTTGCAACTCATCAGTGGTTAGTTCTTCATTGTCGTCCCCCACAAACTCTTCCACATCCTTCCCACTAACCTCCAACTCCAAGGACTTCCCCAATGCCACAATAGATTCCAAAACTGGCATAGGCTCCTCAGGGTTAGCCCAAACCCTTCAAAATCCCTCTCTTGTAAACATTGTGGCCACAAATTCCTCCAGCAGTTCAAGGTCCAGTTAATCACTCCCTCCCAAGCCTTACTGGTAAGGTTTATGCAATTGAGGATACTGAGTGATCTTTCCAAAACTCTCTTAGGGTCAGTGGAGTGTCTGAGGTCACTTCAAAGCACTTTTGAAACATTGGTGTACAGTTTTTTTTTAATTTGAAATAACCTGCTGGTCCATTGGCTGGAGGAGAGGAGTGGTATTAGGAGGCAAAAACTTTACTTTTATGATGCTCAACTTCCCCGAAATTGCTCCAGCAAGTCTGAAGGATGACCAGGAGCACTGTTTAATACCAGGATGCACTTAAGGTCCAATTTATTTTCCTGGAGGTAAATTTTCACAATGGGGCCAAACACATTATAAAACAGTCATAGAAAATGTCCCTAGTGACCCATGCCTTACTGTTTGCCCTCCACAGCACACATAAATTAGCCTTGACGACATTGTTTTCCCCGAACACTCTGAGAGTTTGAGTGATACACGAGTAGAGGCTTCACTCTGCAATCCCCACTAGCATTACTACACAACATTAAGGTTAGCCTGTCTTTCATAGGCTTGTGTCCTGGCAGTGCTTTTTCCTCCTGTGTAATGTAGGGCCTGTTTTGCATTTTCATCCAAAAACAGGCCTGTTTGCACAAACATTGTTTGTAGTTACAATCATTCAGCCTGTATGTACCCTGGAATTCCTGCACATTTTTTTTCAAACGCCTTTTGGTCTGAACTGGCATCCTCACCATGCCTTATCACACTGTGTATGCCACTACAATTCTTAAATTTTTCAAGCCATCCTTTGCTGGCCTTAAATTCACTCTCATCACCACTAGTTGCAAGCATTTTCAATTAAACCATCATACAACTGCCTTGCCTTTTCACATATGATCGCTTAAGAGATGCTATCTCCTGATACAGTGGACCCCCACCTAACGAACGCATCGCATAATGTTAAATCTGCCTTACAAAGCATTTGAAACCAAATATTTTGCACTGCCTAATGATAACAAACTTGCCCAACGTGATTCGTCCGGGACACGTCCCACGTGTGGCCTCAGCTGTCCCGTGTGCAAGTGTTTACAAGCAAGTCAGTGCGGTCGCATCCAGGCATACATTTGATAAATTTCACGTTATCCCAGTGTTTTTTGTGCTTGTAACTGCAAAATAAGTCACAATGTGCCTCAAGAAAGCTTCTAGTGCCAACCCTGTGGTAAAAAGGGTGAGAATTAGTATGGAAATTAAGAAAGATTTTGAAGGGTTTGGGGCTAACCCTGAGAGGCCTGCCAGTTGTAGAATCCATTGTGCCTACTTCAAAGATTAGGAAATGTGTGCAATGTGGGTTGAACTGCAAACCTTTATGGATGAAAATCACCCTAACACAGCTATTGCAAGCCGTGCTGGTGACTGCTACAATGACTGTTACAATGACTGTTACAATGACTGTTACATTTTAGGCAAATCTTAATCCTTAAATGGTCCAAATGTATATATACATTCACTCGCGCAGTGCCTCGAATATTTTGAAAAAAAACAAAAAATTCTTATAAAAAAAAGAGCACATTTTTTTAAGTGTTTTAGAAAAAAAAAATTTAGAGTCAGTACTTACCGAGATATGGGGTCGCGAAGTTGGCACTTGGCGATCACCTGACAGCAACATGGAGCAATGCTGCTTGAAGAAATTCTACATATTTGCCATTTTCTTCCATTTTTTTTTTTTTATTTTCTTGGTTTTGATGATATGATAATTATGTTTTATGGCAAATCTTTTGATTTCAATGCCAATTGTTGTTTATATACCAATATTATAGTATACAAAATTATTATCATATTGTCATAAACACACATGTACACACTGACAGGTGATTTTGCACACCTGGCTGAATCACATTCTATTATCTACAACTCTATAAAAGTATTTACATGTCCTACTTATGTTTCTAGAACTCCACGATTGTATGATACTCCATGAAGCATGGATTCATACAGAGTGCCACCCCACACTGGTGACAAATGAATCATGTGTCCTTCTGCTGTTGGGGTCGTTTTTTGGTGTTTGCACACACAACACACTTTTTCTAGGCATTCTTCTTTTGGGTAGGTGGTATTGGCACCAGATAGTGACAGTTAGGAGTGATTCGGTCTGGCACTTCCCCCACTGGCTGTGGTTGGGGGACAGGTTGTGGTGTGACAGGTCACTGTTGAGGGGCAGGTACAGGTGTGGTACCATACTTTCTTGCTATCTGTTTGACAACATTCAAAGAGAATTCTGCAAAACGTTGTCGTTTTCCAGTCTTTATTTCGTACATATTTAATGCATTGAGCACTGCAATGTCTACAAGGTGAAAAGAAGTTTTATATACCACTTGCGACTCCTACGTACACAGTCAACTAACCCTATCATCATGTCACACATGTCAACTAGTCGTATATTGTTCGTATAGTCCACAACAGTAGCTGGCTTTACAATAGATTCTTTGTTGAACTTGCTCAGTCTGTCTGTCTGTATCATCTCGTTTCTGTGGATGGTTGATAGCAATGTCACGTCCCATCTGTCATGCCACGTCAGTGAATGATGTCATTAGTATGAAACACTTGCACTGCACCTTCAGCACTGCCTCCACTGAACCTTGGCATATGTTTTCTATTCCTTCTCACTGTTCCACATGTATCAGTAGTGTTCACACGTAGCAAATCAGCGAGCATAGGGCTTGTATGCCAGTTGTCTGTGTACAATGTATGGCCCTTGCCAAGGTATGGTTCCATCACCCTGCAAACAACATCACTGGAAATGCCCAACATCCGTCTCTCATCATCGAGTGTATTTCTCCCGGTATATACAATAACATCCAACACATGACCACTCTCACAGTCACACATAACAAAACGTTTTATACCAAAGTGATTACTTTTGCTCGGTATATATTGCTTGAATGACAAGCATCCCTTGAACAGAATCAAGGACTCATCAACAACAATGTTCTTGAAAGGATAAAAGTATGCACTGAATTTCTGCTTCAAATACATAAACACTTCCCGTATTTTGTATAGAAGGTCATTTCTGTTTGGTGTATTTCTGTCTGAGAAGTGCAACATTCTTAGCAACAGAGTGAATCTGTTGCAGGGAAGGAGGTCACAGAAAACTGGAGTACTGATAAAGTGGTCTGTCAGCCAGTAATTACGTATATTGTTCTTGTAGATATGTGGCATAAGCATGACAGTGGCAAGGAATAAATACATTTCAGCCACTGTTGTGTCCTTCCTCCTGTGCAGCTGTGACAAGTCTCCAACCTCTGTTATGTTGTCCATGACATATCGATAATAATTGTTTGTCTGGGTCACTATCAAGTTCATTATAGGCTCGTCAAAGTACAACCAGAATTAGTCTAAGTCTGTAAACTCATTCGTTATGGGACATTCTTAGTGGATACTACTTCCACTCGCATCAAAATCACAAGGCTGTGGCACGAATATACTTTGTGTCCAGTTCCACTCACGATCACATGGTGTGCAGGGTGGACCTGGGGCATTGGGCGAGGGGGAGCAGGAGGAGGGACAGGAGTGGAGACAGCACATGGTTGAGGTGATGCCAGGCGGTCCTTTGTCTGTCCACCCACTACGCCATGTGGTCCAGGCACCGTGCCACCCACCACTACTTCCTCCATCCCCACATACTCGCCTTCATGATCACTTTCACTATCAGTGGCCGGGGTTTTTGATCGTGACCTGCCACGACCCTTGGGGATTGCATATGGCACACTGCCTGAACGTAGATAATGACACCTAAAAGTGCACTTCACTGGTGAATAATGAACTTCACTATCACTAGACGAATCCTCAAATGGCATAAAATCAATCTCATAGTCACTTACATCACTTTCACTATCACTAAAACACCGGGAAAAGGATAGTTTCCTCTTGTGAAGTTGCCTATGGGTAGCACTCACCACTCCAGAGGTGCTTGGCCCAGGGTCTCGTATAGCCACACTGGCCATCCCAGAAGTGCTTGGCCTAGGGTCTGCTGTGGCCACACTGGCTACCCCAGAGGCGCTTGGGCCTAGGACAGGTGTCTCTACCCCAGAGGTGATGGGCTGAGGGTCATCTGGGTTATCGTCGATATTTTCACAAATTCCTTGAATATTACTGGCCCCATTGGTGTCAAATTCACTAAACTCATGATCTATATCACTTTCCTCGAATAGTAGAGTGTTAATACGACGAGGCGTGAGTGAATCATGAGGATGTGCCATGATGTTGACCCAAGATGGAGCTGCATGTAACTGGTCCTACCATGTGGTACCCAGACGTCTCAGATTGTTTGTATACCACGCACACTGAGTGTGCACACCCATTCTCTCATGTCTAGGCGACTCAGGCCTATCGCGTTAATTTTGAATGAATGAAAAATCAAAGGTATATGTTTGGGGCGCTACGCGATAGAACGTATATATACATTTGGACTGTTTAAAGGTTAAAGGAATGGGTGGTACAGACCTCTATGGACAGATTTGTTGTGTGACAGAGGTCCAGTGACTCTGAAGCTGGTCCTAGTGGAATTAAAAGAAGAAAGGAAGTAACCCAAGAAAAGGACTTGCTACCTCATGCTGTAATGGAAGGGGATTCCCCTTCTAACAATAACACCTTCCACAATCTCCCCTCCTCCTATCCTATCATTCATCACCAGATCTTCAATAAAGGCAAGTAACTTTTATTCTTAACTTAGTAGAGTAAATAAATTTTGCATGTCCTTCCCTTTAGTTGTGGTATTTAAAAATTTATATTTCATGTTTGGGAAAAAATTTTTTTTTCATACTTTGGGGTGTCTTGTATGGATTAATTTGATTTTCATATTTTTTTATGGGGGAAAAATTTAAATTTGGGTAAACGATAATATCGGCCTAACGATGAGCTCTCAGGGAAAGGATTAATAACATTAGACGGGATCCACTGCATCTGTTTTTCGTTTATCCACACCAATAACAGTTTTCCCAACATCTTTGAATACTTGCAATCAGTGTGGGATTAACCGCCATAGGCAAACTAGGCATTTCCCCTAGGGCCCCGCGCATTTGGGGGCCCCCGCGGCCCAAAGGGGGTTCAGGGGCTCATCCAAGACTGCGCACATGGTGCAAGTGAAAAGGGGGTCCCCACCTAAAAAGTTCAAGTGGAATTTGTAAGCTCACTTCGCAATGATGAAGCTTTTAAAATGTTTGAAGAGAAAGCTAAACTGCTGTTAAAGACTACAGTTACCGGGCTGATCATCAGCGGTCAAGGAAGGGGAAACGCAATTTTGAAAGAGCCAGACAATGAAATTGTGTTGCTACCAAGGCAGAAATGTAAGCCCAGCTTACATACTTCGTCATTCTGGAATTTACTGATTACAGAATTGGTGAAAAGAAAAGAAAAATCTGCCAGAATCTCAATGACAAGTTGGATTTCTGTTCAAAATTACTACTATGCCAGATGCAGAATTGAGAGAAGCTGCATTAAAGTTGCAACAACACCTTTCAGCAGATGTTCAGACACATTTTTTGAAGAAATAGTTCATTTTCTGGGTATATGAATCAGATTAAAGCTTTCCCCCTGAAAAATGTGCGCCCTCAGCTGCTTTGAAACATTTAAAATGCAGGTATCTCAAAAACCTTCCCTAATGTTTGACATAGTGTATCGCCTTTACCTAGCACTTCCCGCTACTAACTGTGAAGGAGAACGTTCATTTTCTGTTTTGAAAAAAGTGAAAACCAGCTCCGTTCAACAATGAGCCAAGACAATTGTGTAACCTATCTTGTTGAACCATTGAGTCTGATCTAACAAAAAATATTGATTTTCAGAATATAACTGATGATTTTGCCAATATGAAATCCAGAAAAAAGTTTATTTAAGAAGTGCCTGTGAATAAAACAATTCTTTACTTTCTTGAGTTTATATAGATTGATAGTCTTTTGCATGATGCAATGATAACAATAATGGTCAGTGATTTATAAAGGGAATAATAGTCGTAGTGGTTATGCTGAATATAATAGGTACATGATGTCACTACTTTAATAGCCTAATCTAGTAATACTATGCTGTCTTGAGTTTATTCTCTTTAAAATGCATGATTTAACAAGATAGTTATAATGGCTGTTGGTAAATGGTTTTGGTTGTCTTGATGTACTTTCCCTATTAAATTTAATCTAAATAGCCAGAATGTATTTAATTAGACCTTAAACAGGCTCACACTGACCCCCCCACCCCTAAGCTGGAAGGGGTCACTTCGCTTACCTCTAACTCAAAGGGGCCCCGCCAATCTGAATAGCCTAGGGCCCAGAGACTTCTTAATCCTGCCCTGCTTGCAATGTGTTTCGAAAAGATACTTGCTTCTTTTGCAACAACAGCTTCCTTGATTGCCTTTTTGTTGGCCAAGACAGTAGCGATCGTTGATTGGGGTTTCTTGTACAGCCTGGCCAGCTTGAAGACATGTACTCCACCCTCATATTTTGTGATTATCTCTTCCTTCATTTTGGTTGTAATTTTCACCCTTTTTACCACAGTGATGGCACTAGAAGCTTTCTTTGGGCCCATGGTGGCTCACTGTTTTAAGCCGGGGTGTGACATGGACCTGTTTCACATGGGTCAATAGGCCTGTTGCAGTGTTCCTTCTTTCTTATGTTCTTATTTAGCCGTTACAAGCACTAAAAACCGGGAATAATGAAAAAAGTACCAAAAATATATGTGGGGGGGGAAGCGACCACACTGGCTTGTAAAATTTTCACGCTTACTAAAGGGCAGGCACGAGCACACTTGGGCCCAAGGGGATGCGTGGATGTTTCGGAGAATGATCAGTCGGTTTTGTTTTTTGGTCGGGGAAATTTTTTATGCTGAAACGCTTCATAAGTCTTTTTACAATAGATAAGGCCTTTGTAAGTCGGGGGTTCACTGTACTTGAAATGATTATGCCATCTCCTTTTGATGCACCGCCGCTGCGAAAAATATTTCGTCGCGCATGCACTCGTTATCTCTCTTTTTTCCCCTTTGTTCCAGCTGTGAATTACCCAGTTGACAGTGACCCTTAAAAGGGTAAAAGTTTTAAGTTAAAAATTATTACGGGTTTTTAAAGAGATAATAAATCCATTTCTCCCTTTTAATTATTCTATCATAGCTTTCACTTTTTAAATTGTGGAAATCCATCCCTCTGCGAGCCTGTCCTTTCCTTCAGTACAAAGTATGCCATGTGTTGAGAGACTTTAACCCAGTATGCAAACCGGGGGAAATTATACCTGAGTTTATTTGCATAAATTCGCTTACAATTCTTCTATAGGTGACACTACAATTATGCCTGTACTGTGTAAAAAAGCATTTTTCCATATGAGTTTTTTTTTTCTAATCCCAAACCAAATTACTCAACTTGTACCACTAAACCCCAAAATTTTTTTAAAGATCGAGAAATACTTCATAAATCAACAGCAGAATTTAAAGAGTCACTAATACTTGAGCAAACCGACCAAAATTGAAGTAGGTTCAAAAGTTACGACTACTTTAAAAAAAAACTTCCAATTCCTAAGCTCAATAAAAAATTTTTTGTTCTGTATTAGTAGTTGAACATGTCAGTGGGAAAAAAGTAAGAATTAAGAAATCCATACTGGGGACATAAAGAATTGCATTTAGATTGTGTAATTAGTATGCAATGATATAAGGTTTCCTAAAATAGAGACAAATGTGACAATCCTGACAACCCCCCCTGACTAATACCCTCTACTTTTAACAACCAGACAGAAAGAACAACCTGATTGTCATTATTCCCTACATACACGACACATAATAAAGAATCCCCAAGTTTCATTTGTAAATACC
The DNA here is from genome assembly GCF_026875155.1 of Cherax quadricarinatus. NCBI lineage: Eukaryota > Metazoa > Arthropoda > Malacostraca > Decapoda > Parastacidae > Cherax > Cherax quadricarinatus. The sequence goes on along the minus strand of NC_069471.1, from coordinate 10,694,125 downwards.
AATTTAGATCCTCCTCATCCATGGCATGTGTTAGCCATTGCAACAGAACTTGACCCCCTTAGAGATGATGACTATTCTGCACGTGTAAATCTCACCATAGCAGAGTTGGGGTTAAATGTAAATAATATCTATAGATAGATAATATAGTCTAGAGAGTATTTCAACTCTTTGTTTACTATATCAACTTAGTAATGTTCAAACAAAAAAAAATTTTTTCACATTCTCTCCGAATTCTCAGACTTAACAGTAAAATACTTGAGTGCACCAAGTCTGCCTTTTCTGTTAAACATTTTCTTCTTTGCAAATATACTTCCTCAAAATCCATAGATCACATGAATACAGATCAATCAATCTTCTCTTTCTCTTTGTTGATCTCTTTTGTTGTAGTGTACCCAGGGCCAGATTAAGAAGTCTCCGGGCCCTAGGCTATTCAGATTGGAGGGGCCCCTTTGAGTTACGGGTAAGCGAAGCGACCCCTTCCAGCTTAGGGGTGGGGGTTGGGTCGGTGTGAGCCTGTTTAAGATCTAATTAAATACATTCTGGCTATTTAGATTAAATTTAATAGGGAAAGTACATCAAGACAACCAAAACCATTTACCAACAGCCATTATAACTATCTTATTAAATCATGCATTTTAACCCTTTCAGGGTCCAAGGCCAAAATCTGAAGTCACGCACCAGTGTCCAAGAAATTTTGAAAAAAAAAAAATTATTTTTTCTTACAGAATTAAAGAGCATATTTTTGTGAAGGTAATAAAACAAAAAAAATTAGAATCTGATCAGTACTTACCGAGATACAGTGCCAAGAAGTTTGTAGAAAATGATGTGGTGGCGGCAACATCGACGAATTCCACATACGCGTATTATATTATTTTGTTGTTTAGTTGTTTTTTTCTTTTCTTTTCCAATTTTTTTCTATTTCTACTAACATTGGGGCCTGAAGACCAATACTGTATATAATGATATATATAAACTCACTGTATTGAACCACAATAACCGCACTAAAGTTATTAATCATTTTTTGTTTACCACTGTGGTTTATTACAATAAACATGCACAATATTGTATAATACTAAGTTCTATCATATATTTACATATTTACAATCACGGGACATGGTTTTTAGAACTGCTGGAGCTTGAGGAACTCCTTGAAACAAGGCACCATGCACAGAGGCACCTTACATTCCTCACAACATAAACCGAGTGCCCTTTGCGTCTTGTTGCCGTCGTTTTGTTTGTGCACAGACAATGCATCTTTCTGAGAAAATTTCTTTTGAGTTGAAGGAAGCGTATTATGAAATGATCACCTTCTCTCCTCAAACGCTGGGTATATTGTGATGAATTCGAGACCATGTTGTATTGCAGGTGTTGTTACTTTGGTACTTCATTATGAGTTGTCTGACAACAGACAAACAAAATTCACCATATGGTGGTCTGTTACCAGTCTTTATTTTGGGTACATTTTATATGCATTTCAGCTTTTAAAATTTGTCCATGAGATAGAAGAAAAGTTTCATGTACCACTTGTAACTCTTACGAACACAGTCAACAAAACCAAATCTGAAATGTCACACTTGTCAACCAAGCGCATGTTTTTGTGTATAATCAATCACTGTCACTGGTTTTCCGAATACGTTCATTAGTCATTTTCGATCAACTTTGCCACTGTCTGCATTTCATTACGGTGAAGGGTTTTGTCAACAATGTGACATCTCGTTTGTCATGCCACCGTAATGCCATGATGTCATTGGCAGTAAACACCTGCACGTCATCACCACGAACACCTGCGTTGAGCCTGGGCATATGTTTACGATTTAGAACGCACTGTACCACACACATCTGTCTTGTTCACGTTTGCATGAAATCACTAAATAATGGGCTTGTGTACCAGTATCGGTATATAATGTATGGCCCTTACCAAGATAAGGTGCCATCATGTTTCTCACTACGTCACCTGATATACCCAATAACATCTTGTATCTTTCAATGTTTTACTACCCGTGTATACAACAATATCCAACACCAGGCCACTGTCCACAATCACAGAGTACAAACAATTTATACCAAAGCGGTTCCTCTTGCTCGGGAATACTGCTTGAATGACAGTCTACCTTTGAACAAATCAAAGACTCGTCAATACAAGATTCTTGAATGGATAAAAGTATATTTCCGAAATTTGTTTGAGATACATGAAAACATTTTTTAATCTTGTATAACCTGTCCCCTTCTGTCAGGCCTGGGTTTTGTCAGAGAAGTGCAACATACGTAACAGTAAGATAAACCTGTTCACTGGTATTATTTCCCCTGAAGGATCAGGTACAAATTAGCCGATCTGTGGACCATATGCTTTATATTTTTGCTTATAACGTGAGGCATAAGCATTATTGTTGCAAAAAGCAAATACATTTCTGCAACAGTCGTCTCTTTCCACCTGTGTAGTCTTGACTGTGGTGATAAGATCGTATTTGCCATGGTTTCTGAAAATACTTATTACTTTCCCTGACAATAATTTCCCTCAATGGCTGGTCAAAGAATAATTCAAAGAATTCCAGTTCATTGGCCGTGGTTCCAAGGGACAGGTAGGTAGAAATTCACTTTGAAGTCATCAAAGTGGTGAGGCTGGGAACAAAATTGGGAAATTTTTCTGCCAATCCCAGATACGTTTGCTGGTGGATACTGGACATCATAGCTGGTTGTACGGGTGGTTGTGGCGGGCTGGTGGGTGACGCTCCGCTTTGTCCTTGAACTGACGAGTCAGCAGCGTGGGTCCCCGCGTGGCACAGTGAGTCACGCATGGCGGTGCCACTACCACCACCAGCCCCACTAACACCAATCCACTGATGCCTGTGGGGCCCCTCCATGCCAAGTGTAGCCACATAATCCTCACTATCACTACCTAAAACGGTGTAGGGCCACAGGATGTACTCCGGGATGTACTCCGGGATGTACTCTGGGATGTACTCCGTCCCTGGGCACAGCATAGGGTACACTACCTGAGCGCATGCGGCGGCGAACATACCGACGCTTCACTGGTGAATATGTTTCCCTCACTATCACTACTCGAATGATCGTCGAGCGCAATAAAAAACACAATCCACGTCAGAATCATCGTCATTCCCGAAGTCAGAGGCCAGGCCATGGGAAATATTAGTTTCTCTTACGTTTAGGAACACCCGACCGTGAGTCACGAGTGCCCACACCAGAGGTAGAAGGTCAAGGATCGTCGGGGTTTCTGCACTATTATCGATTCCTGGTCATTAATTTCGGTCACTAACTTATCAAAGCGTAGAATTCGTCTTCATTTCCACTTCCATCAGTGTCAGAACTATCAGACAGGAAGAGGAGAGTCCCATTTCCGGGGAAATGAGAGCTGACTTGCGACGAGGCATGGTGAACAAGGGTGACTGAGCCGGCGTTCCCACAATGCTATGCAGGCGCCTAGATTTTTTGTTTATGGTGCACACCCATGGCGCAGACCCATTCTCTCACATGTAGGCCTATGAGCGCTTTCACGCTAAATTTGACGGCGCTAGAATTTTGGCATAGATCTACGGTTTGGACACTCACCGACCAGCCGTAGATCTACGGGACGGACCCTGAAAGGGTTAAAGAGAACAAACCTAAGACAGCATAGTATTACTAGATTAGGCTATTAAAGTAGTGACATCATGTACCTATTATATTCAGCATAACCACTACAGCACTATTATTCCCTTTATAAATCACTGACCATTATTGTTATCATTGCATCATGCATAAGACTATCAAATCATATAAACTCAAGAAAGTAAAGAATTGTTTATGTTCATAGGCACTTCTTAAATAAACTTTTTTCTGGATTTCATATTGGCAAAATCATCAATTATATTCTGAAAATCAATATTTGTTGTTAGATCAGACTCAATGGTCAACAAGGCTAGGTTACACAATTTGTCTTGGCTCATTGTTGAACGGAGCTGGTTTTTCACTCTTTTCAGGGAAGTGTCCTTGGTCCCCTGCTCTTCCTCATATACATCAATGATCTTCCAAACGTATCTCAACACCTGAACCCCATTCTCTTTGCTGACGACACGACTTATGTCATCTTTCACCCTAATCTTGCAACCCTCAACACCATTGTTAATGAGGAGCTGATCAAAATATCGACTTGGATGACAGCCAATAAACTTATGCTTAACGTTGACAAAACCTACTACATTATGTTTGATAGCAGAGCAGGAGATGCGCAAATTAACATTAAGATCGACAACACTCAAATTTTTTACCAAGGCATAATGAGGGCAAATTCCTAATCCTATACCTCGACAACAACCTGAAATTTCAGCACCCATATCCAACACATAACCAAAAAAGTATCCAAAACGGTTGGGACCCTCTCCAAGATACGATACACGTGCCGCAAACTCCCCCTTCCCTCACACTATACCATTCACTTATAAATCCATTCCTCACCTATGCATCTGTGCTTGGGTTCAACTGCAGCAACATCCCTAAAGCCAATAATAACCCAACAAAAAGCCGCAGTAAGAATAATCACTAAATCCTATCCCTGGCAACACACCCCCCCACTCTTCAATAGATCTAAACTTATTCCCTGTTCAGTACATCCACATTTTACTACTGTGCAATCTACATCTACGGGCCCTTTAAAATTTCCCAATATTAACCTTGACCTAAAAACGTTTTCTTGATAGTTGTGACAGAAACCCACAGGCACAACACCAGACACAAACATCTCTATGACATTCCCCCTGTCCGACTAAACCTTTACAAAAATTCAATGTATGTCAAAGGCCCTAAAAAACTGGAACCCTTCCTGAAAATTCCAAAACTGCAGACACATTCATCACCTTCAAAACTACCCTCAGAAAACATCTTATGTCCCTGATACAACCCTGTCAACTAATAATACGAATACCACCTGTGGTTCACACTTTCACTCACTCACCCATTTGACCATAAACAGAAATATCAATCTCAATCCAAAATAATGAATCTTAACTAGTCATAAGTTGGCCTGATACTCCAATACTGAAACTATGTATAGTGCCAAAACAAAAGCATTCACATTGCTAAACTCACAACTAGTATATAGTCACTTAGCCATAATACCAACTTATGTCATAATTTTGTAACATTTTAAACCTAAGATTTAATATAAGTCTGCCCGAAATGCCTAGCCATGCTAGGCGTTCTAGTGGTACACTCTGTAATTATTATTTTACTACATGTAAACCACACAATAACCAAATTCTGTAAACTCAGCATTGTAATACTTATAGAGAATAAAGTTTGAATTTGAATTTGAATTTCAAAACAGAAAATGAACGTTCTCCTTCACAGTTAGTAGCTGGAAGTGTTAGGTAAAGTCGATACACTATGTCAACATTAGGGAAGGTTTTTGAGATACCTGCATTTCTTAAATGTTTCAAAGCAGCTGAGGGCCCCCATTTTTCAGGTTTGGAGCTTTAATCTGATTCATATACCCAAAAAATGAACTATTTCTCAGCAAATGTGTCCTGAACATCTGCTGAAAGGTGTTCTTGCAACTTTAATGCAGCTTCTCTCAATTCTGCATCTGGCAATAGTATAATTTTGAACAGAAATCCAAACTTGTCAAAAGAGATTCTGGTAGATTTCTTTTCTTTCACCAATTCTGTAATCAAGTGAATCCAGAATGACGAAGTATGTAGCTGTCTTAAAATTCTGCCTTGGTAGCAACACAATTTCATTTCTGGCTCTTCAAAATTGCGTTTCCTCTTCCTTGACCGCTGATGATCAAGCCCGGTAACGTAGTCTTTTCCCCGCAGTTTAGCTACTCTTTCAAACATTTCAAAAGCTTCATCATTGCAAAGTGAGCTTACAAATTCCACTAAGCCTGCATAGTGGTTAGCACAGTAGCCATTTCGGGTATACGCACTCCACTCTTAATTTTGTGATTTTCTCTTTCTTCTTTCTATAGTAAAATTTTCACCCTTTTTACCACAAGGAGGCACTAAAAGCTTTTTTTGGGCCCAAGGTGGCTTATTTAGCAGTTACAACACAAAAAAAAACCGGAAAAAGCAAAATGTTAAATTTTAAGAGATTAATAAGATCCATTTCTGCCTTGTTAATTATTCTATCATAGCATCACTATTATCATTGTGGAAATCCATCCTCTCTGCTGAGCCTGTCCGTTCTTCAGTACTAAAAGTATGCCATGTGTTGAGAGGCTACTTTAATCCCAGTATGCAACCTGATGAAGTTATACCTGATGTTCATTGTGCAGTAAATTCCTGCTTACAATTCTCTCTATAGGTGACCACTACATATTAATGCCTGGTACTGTGTAAGATAAGCATTTACCATATGAGTTTTTTTTATTCTAATCCCAAACCAAATTACATGGCAACTTGTACCAGCTTAGCTCAAGGTGTTTTTAGAAGAGTCTGAGAAATACTTCATAAATCAACAGCAGAATTTAACAGAGTCACTAATACTTGAGCAAAGCACGACCAAAATTGAAGTAGGTTCAGAGGTTAGCTGACTACTTAAATATAACTTCTCAATTCCTAAGCTCAATAAAAAATTTGTTGTTCTGTATTTAGTAGTTGAACATGTCAGTGGAAATAAGTAAAGAATTAAGAAATCCATACTGGTCAGCATAAAGAATTGCATTTAGATTGTGTAAGTTAGTATGCAAATGATGATAAAGGTTCACTAACATAGAGACAAATGTGGACAATTCCTGGACAACCTCCTGACTAATACCCTCTACTCTAACAACCAGACAGAACGAACAATCCTCCTGATTGTCATTATTTCCCTACATACACGACCCATAATAAAAAATCCCCAAGTTTACATTTGTAAATACCATTTAGATCCTCCTAATCCGTCATGGCATGGTGTTAGCCATTGCAACAGAACTTGACCCCTTAGAGAGATGACTAATTCTGCACGTGTAAATCTCACCATAGCAAAAGTTGGGGTTAAATGTAAATAATAATCTATCGATAGATAATATAGTCTAAGAGAGTTATTTCAACTCTTTTTTTACTATATCAACTTAGTAATGTTTTCAAACAAAAAAAAATTTTTTCCACATTCTCGCCTTCTCCCTCCGAAATCCTCAGACTTAAACAGTAAAATACTTGAGTGCACCAAGTCTCCTATTTCTTTAAAACATTTTTCTACTTTGTCAAATATACTTCTCCTCAAAATCCATAGATCACATGAATACAGATCATCAATCTTCTCTTTCCTCTTTGTTGATCTCTTTTGTTGTAGTGTACCCAAGGCCAGATTAATAAGCCTCCGGCCCTAGGCTATTCAGATTGGAGGGGTCCCCTTGAGTTACGGGTAATCGAAGCACCCTTCCAGCTTAGGGGTGGGGTTGGTCGTGTGAGCCTGTTTTTTAGATCCTAATTAAATACATTCTGGCTTATTTAGATTAAATTTAATAGGGAAAGTACATCAAGGACAACCAAAACCATTACAAACAGCCATTATAACTATCTTATTAAATCATGCATTTAAAAAACCCTTTCAGGGTCGTAAGGCCAAAATCTGAAGTCACGCACCAGTGTCCAAGAAATTTTGAAAAAAAAAAAATTATTTTTTCTTACAGAATTAAAGAGCATATTTTTGAGAAGGTAATAAAACAAAAAAAAATAAATCTGATCAGTAACTTACCGAGATACAGTGCCAAGAAGTTTATAGAAAATGATGTGGGGCGGCAACATCGACGAACATTCCACATACGCGTATTATATTATTTTTTGTTTTTAGTTGTTTTTTTCTTTTCTTTCCAAATTTTTTCTATTTCTACTAACATTAGGGGCCTGAAGACCAATATCGTATATAATTTGATATATATAAACTCACTGTATTGAACCACAATAACCGCACTAAAGTTTATTTTCAGTGATTGTTTACCACTGTTGTTTATTACAATAAACATGCACAAATATTGTATAATACTAAGTTCTATCATATATTTACATATTTACAATCACTGAACATGGTTTTTAGAACTGCTGGAGCTGTGAAACTCCTTGAAACAAGGCAACCATGCACAGAGGCACCTTACATTCCTCACAACATAAACCGAGTGTCCTTTGCGTCTTGTTGCCGTCGTTTTGGTTTGTGCACAGACAATGCATCTCCTTTCTGAGCAAATTTCTTTTGAGTTGAAGGAAGCGGTATTAATGAAATGATCACCTTCTCTCCTCATACGCTGGGTAATTGTGATGAATCGAGACCATGTTGTATTGCAGGTGTTTTTACTTGGTACTTCATTAGAGTTGTCTGAACAACAGACAACAAAATTCACCATATGGTGGTCTGTTACCAGTCTTTATTTTGTACATATTATATGCATTTCAGCCATTGAAATTGTCCATGAGATAGAAGAAAAGTTTCATGTACCACTTGTGACTCTAACGAACACAGTCAACAAAACCAGTTAATCTGCACATGTCACACTTGTCACCAAGCCATGTTTTTGTGTATAATCAATCACTTGTCACTGGTTTTCCGAATACGTTCATTATCACTTGGTCGATCAACTTTTTGCCACTGTCTGCATTTCATTACGGTGAATGGTTTTCAACAATGTGACATCTCGTTTGTCATCCACCGTAATGCCATGATGTCATTGGTCAGTAAAACCTGCACGTCATCACCACTAACACCTGGCGTTGAGCCTGGGCATATGTTTACGTTTGAACGCACTGTACCACACACATCTGTCTTGTTCACAGTCGCATGAATCACTAAGTAATGGGCTTGTGTACCAGTATCGGTATATAATGTATGGCCCTCCAAGATAAGGTGCCATCATGTTTCTCACTACTCACCTGATATACCCAATAACATCTTGTATCTTTCAATGTTTTACTTACCCGTGTATACAACAATATCCAACACCAGGCCACTGTCACAATCACAGAGTACAAACAATTTGATACCAAAGCGGTTCCCTTGCTCTGTTATACTGCTTGAATGGACAGTCCTACCGTTTGACAAATCAAAGACTCTCAATACAAGATTCTGAATGGAAAAAGTATATCCGACTTTTGTTTGAGATACATGAAAACATTTCTAATCTTGTAAAACCTGTCACTTCGTCAGGCTGGTTTTGTCAGAGAAGTGGCAACATACCGTAACAGTAAGATAAACCTGTTCACTGTATTATTTCCCTGAAGGAGCAGTGTCCAAAATTAGCGCGATCTGGGTGGACCCATATGCTTTATATTTATGCTTATAGACGTGAGCTAACTTATTGTTGCAAAAAAGGCAATAACATTTCTGCAACAGTCGTGCTCTGCTTTCCACCTGTGTAGAGTCTTGATGTGGTGATAAGATTTCGTATTTGCCATGGTTACTGAAAATACTTATTACTTTCCCTGACAATAATTACCATCAATGGCTGGTCAAAGAATAATTCAAGAATTCCAGTTCATTGGCCGTGGTTCCAAGGGACAGGTAGGTAGAAATCCACTTTGAAGTCCATCAAAGTGGTAGAGGGCTGGGAACAAAATTGGGAATTTTGCTGCCAATCCCAGATACTTTTTTGCTGGTGGATACTGGACATCATAGTCTGGTTGTACGGGTGGTTGTGACGGGCTGGTGGGTGACGCGCCGCTTTGTCCTGAACTGACGAGTCAGCAGCCGTGGTACCCCGCGTGGCCACAGTGAGGTCACGCATGGGCGGTGCCACACCCCCGACCAGCCCCACTAACACCTATCCACTGATGCCTGTGGCCCATCCTTGCCAAGTGTAGCCACATAATCCCACTATCACTACCTAAAACGGTGTAGGGCACAGGATGTAATCCCGGGATGTACTCCGGGTATGTACTCTGGGATGTACTCCGTCCTCTGGTCACAGCATAGGGTTACACTACCTGAGCGCATGCGCGGCGAACATACCGACGCTTCACACTGGTGAATATGTTTCCCTCACTATCACTACTTCGAATGGATCTCGAGCGCAATAAAAATCACAATCCACGTCAGAATCATCGACATTACTGAAGTCAAGGCCAGGCCATGGGAAATATTAGTTTTCTCTTACGTTTAGGAACAGACCCGACCGTGAGTCACGAGTGCCCACACCAGATGTAGAAGGTCAAGGATCGTCGGGTTTTCGCACTATTATCAGATATCCTGGTCATTATTTTCGGTCACTAACTTATCAAACGTAGATACTGCTTCATTTCCACTTCCATCAGTGTCAGAACTATCAGACAGAAGAGGAGGAGCACCTAGGGAATGAGAGCTGACTTGCGACGAGGCATGGTGAACAAGGGTGACTGACCGGCGTTCCCACAATGCTATGGCAGGCGCCTAGATTTTTTGTTTATGGTGCACACCCATGGCGCATGACCCATCTCTCACATAGGCCTATGTGCGCTTTCACGCTAAATTGACGGCGCTAGATTTTGGCATAGATCTACGTTTGGACACTCACCGACCCAGCCGTAGATCTACGGGACGACCCTGAAAGGGTTAAAGAGAACAAACCTAAGACAACAGCATTGTATTACAAGATTAGGCTATTAAAGTAGTGCATCAGTACCTATTATATTCAGCATAACCACTACAGCACTATTATTCCTTTATAATCACTGACCATTATTGTTATCAATTGCATCATGCATAAGACTATCAATCATATAAACTCAAGAAAGTAAAAGAATGTTTTATGTTCATAGGCACTTCTTACATTAACTTTTGTCAGGATTTCATATTGGCAAAATCATCAATTATATTCTGAAAATCATATTTGTTGTTAGATTCAGACTCAAGGTCAACAAGGCTAGTTACACAATTTGTCTTGCTCATGTTGAACGGAGCTGGTTTTTTCACTCCTTTTCAGGGAAGTTCCTTGGTCCCCTGCTCATCCTCATATACATCAAGATCTTCCAAACGTATCTCAACACCTGAACCCCATTCTCTTAGCTGACGACACGACTTATGTCCATATTTTCACCTAATCTGCAACCCTCAACACATTGTTATTGAGGAGCTGATCAAAATATGACTTGATGACAGGAGCCAATAAACTTTATTCTTAACGTTGACAAAAACCTCTACATTAGTTTGATAGCAAGCAGGAGATGCCAAATTAAACATTAAGATCGACAACCACTCTAATTACCAAGGCATAATTAGGGCAAATTCCCTAATCCTATAACCTCGACAACAAACCTGAAACTCAGCACCCATATACCAACACATACCAAAAAAGTATCCAAAACGGTTGGATCCTCTCCAAGATACGATCTACGTGCCGCAAACGCCCCTCCCTCAAACACTATACCATTCAACTTAATATATCCATTCCTCACCTATGCTATCTGTGCCTTGGGTTCAACTGCACAACAACCTAAAGCCAATAATAACCCAACAAAAAGCCGCAGTAAGAATAATCACTAATCCTATCCCTGGCACACACCCCCCCACTCTTCAATAGATCTAGAAACTTATTCCCTGTTCAGTACATCCACACTTACTACTGTGGCAATCTACATCTACAGGACCTTAAATTCCAATAATTAACCCTGACCTAAAAACGCTTCCTTATAGTTGTGACAGAAACCCACAGGCACAACACCAGACACCAAACATCTCTATGACATTCCCGTGTCCGACGAACCTTACAAAAATTCAATGTATGTCAAAGGCCCTAAAAATCTGGAACACCCTTTCTCCTGAAAATTTCCAAAACTGCAGACACATTCATCACCTTCAAAAACTACATCGAAACAATCTTATGTCCCTGATACAAGCCCTGTCAACTAATAATAGAATACCCACCTGGTGGTTCACACTACCACTCACTCACCCATTTGACCATAAACAGAAATATCATCTCAATCTCAAAATAATGAATCTTAACTAGTCATAAGTTGGCCTGATACTCAATACTGAAACTATGTTATAGTGCCAAAACAAAAGCATTCACATTGCTAAACTCACAACTAGTATATATCACTTAGCATAATACCATACTTATGTCATAGATATTGTAACATTTTAAACCTAAGATTAATATAAAGGTCTGGCCCGAAATGCCTATGCCATGAGCTAGGCGTTCTAGTGTACACCTCTGTAAATTATTATTTTACTACATTAAACCACACAATTAACCAAAGGTCTGTAAGACTCACATTGTAATACTATAGAGAATACAGTTTGAATTTGTTGAATTTCAAAACAGAAATGAACGATTCCTTCACAGTTAGTAGCTGGAAGTGTTTCTCTAGGTAAAGTCGATACACTATGTCAACATTAGGGAAGGTTTTGAGATACCTGCATTTCTTAAATGTTTTCAAAGCCAGCTGAGGGCGCACCATTTTTCAGGTTGGAGTCTTTAATCTGATTCATATACCCATAAAAATGAACATTTCTTTCCAAGCAAAAATGTTCCTGAACATCTGCTGAAAGGTGTTCTTTGCAACTTTAAATGCAGCTTCTCTCAATTCTGCAACATCTGCAATAGTAGTAATGTTGAACAGAAATCCAAACTTGTCATTGAGATTCCTGGTAATTTCTTTTCTTTTTCACCAATTCGTAATCAAGTGAATCCAGAATGAAAAGTATGTAGCTGTCTTAACATTCGGCCTTGGTAGCAACACAATTTCATTGTACTGGCTCTCTTCAAAATTGCGTTTCCTCTTCCTTGACCGCTGATGATCATGCCCGTAACGTAGTCATTCACCAGCAGTTGACTAGGCTCTTTCAAACATTTCAAAGCTTCATCATTAGCAAAGTAGCTTATCAAATTCCACTAAGCCCTGCATAGTGTTAGCACAGTAGCCATTTCGGATTTACGCACTCCACTCTTAAATTTTGTGATATCTCTTTCTTCATTTCTATAGTAATTTATCAACCCTTTAGTTACCACAAGGAAGGCACTAGAAGCTTTTTTTGGGCCCAATGGTGGCTTATTTAGCAGTTACAAGCACAAAAAAACACTGGAATAATGCAAAATGTTACTGAATGTGTGGACAAAATGAACCGCACTGACTTTATAAACATTGCACGACTAACTGAAGGCAGGGCAGCTAACGCACCCTCATGGCAAGAGATTGAGTGGACGTGTCAGGACAAATTATCAATCGAGTTTTTGTTTTTTAATCCCGTACGTCAGGGGAATTTTTTTTATATGAAACGCTTCGTAAGTCGATTTTATTGTTAAATAAGACCATTCGTAAGTAGGGTTCACTGTATATTAATATTTGTATAGAATCACCCAGAGCCTAATGCATGCAGTCTATTAATGACCTGAGTCACTCTTGTTCCTGGCGAATACATTTGTGCACCACTTTCTATTCTCTCAGTTTCTATGATCCCCGATATTTAGATTCCTCGTAGCAGTGCTACAGATAATAATCCAGGTGGGAGTTGGTGTAGTGCAGGTAGGGCTGAAAACTTTGGTAATCACCCTCCTGTGGCTAAAGCTGCACAAACTGCCATGTTCAGAGCCTTTATTGAATTTATCTTTGCGGGTTGTCATAAGAGTGGGCGAGTCTCCATTCTAGTTCTGTGCATGAGAATACATTTCTCTGTTTGAGTTTGGTCCTTGCTGATGATGGCTGCTCGTTTGATAAGGAGCTCCTTTTCGTTGTCTTGTGTGTCTGTATGGTTTCATGTAGAAGTAAGAGTGGGTTGCCCATCATATGAAATAAGCATCCAGATAATATCATAGGGATGTGGAGGGGGCGGTTGCCTAAGTGAAGACCAGATGGTCCAAAGAGAGATATGTAACTAGCTATGGCAGAAGTGAAGATCCTGAGAAGGTCTTGTGTAACCCGGTTTTGTGGGGCAAGGTGTCCCTTGCGGGATAAAATATGTTGTTGGTGGGAGCCCACACCAAGAGATCGGTTGAGGCAATTAAGGCCACAGGAAAGTGGCGTCGTAGTGAACAGACTTTATGTCTGAAGTTATTGTTAATTGTGGGTGGTATATTAAGGTTCAAGATGTTGACCGCCAGGAGGGTGCGAGCAAGTGAACTGGGGGTGGGGAAGGGTTTCTGGAATTGAAAATCAACCACAATTTAAGTGTTCCAACAGTACGTGCACTAATACAGCACCTACTTGATAAAATGGATATAAGTGCATATGCGAGCACATGCCAGAAACTACAGACATGTTGCACTTTGTCACACTTTGTGTGGAGAAGATGCGGGAGGTAATAAGGGAGTTTGGTTTTAACAATGAATGTTTGCCTCTGTCCCAGAGTGTATTGGGACGATGGCGGAAACTGTGCTTACATATGTGATCAAGAATGAAGGAGATGGAAATCGAAAGGGAAAGTCCCCGAGTATAAAAACAAAAGGGGTGAAGAAAGAGCTCAGAAGAAGACAAGTCTATAGAATTCTGCATAGAAGCCTGAATAACCAGATAGAACCAAGTGTGCAGATGGATTTGGAGGAGATGGCATCATACTTGGTGCCCTTGAGCATCAGGCTGTATCCAAGGAGCAATTACAAAGAGTTTTGGTTGAATTTTGTTTCTTAGAGACATCTGAGAGGATGCAAGACCGAGACAACACTTGTCGAAGACCATTATTGCAATTGCAGTTACCTGTAGAAGTTGATGATTTTCGAGAGCATAGCTACATTCAGTGGCAGTTCTGCGCATGTCCTGATGGATGCATGAAGAATCTAAGAATGGTTCCCTGAACAGTTCTTGGTTGTATATTTTGTTTAACATCTTTGGCTGTATATTGAATTTTACTGAAGGCTTTTAGGAAGGCCAGAACTGTTTTTTTCTGCCAAGGTGGATCGTCCGAACCAACCGGGTCCAGTACAGACCCAAAACTATATCTAGTATTATTGTTAGAGAGTATTTCATAAAATATTGGCAGCGAGATGCGTCCATTTGGGTTTTTTTCCTCTCCACATGGCGCAAAGAGCGCTTCCTACTCACAAGATGGCCTGGCCCAGAATTGTGATGTTGTTGGATGCAATTATTATGAGAGTAAAAAAAAAAAGCACCCCCCAAAAATAAAAGCCACTCTATGCAATATTTTAGATGTAAAGAAAGCCTATGACTCTGTTACCATTCCTTCAGTTACTGTAGTAGGGCACTTCAGATACACAATGTGCCTCCGTTGGTAATTCAATTATATTATGTCAACTTATGTTGATGACATCACTGAGTTATGAGAAAGAGGAGGGTGTGTAGAGGAGTGAAGCAAGGGGACCCACTCGTCATGTATCCTGATTTAATATAGTAATGAATGAAGCACTATGGCGTTAAATGACCAAATTGGATGGCCAATAGGTGATCTGATCGAAAGTGTCCTGCCTTGGCTTTTGCTAATGATGTGGAGTGTTGGTTGCCTGAGTCCGAGCAGGCCTTCATGTAAAATTGCAGCTGTTTTTAAGGTATTTAGAAGCATCTGGTTTAGAAATAAACACACAGAAGTGTGCCACATTAAAAATTCAAACAGTACCAAGAATGAGGAAGTGGTACATGGACACGATGCATAAAATGGAAATTTATCTAGCTCAAGTTCATTCCTTGCAACCAACAGCAGTATATAAGTATTTGGGAATGCACTTTTCTTCAGCTGGTAGGGGAAAGCCAGATATCCAAAAGCTTCGTCAGAAACTTATAGCACTCGACAAAGCTCCCCTAAAACCACAACAACCGTTATACAGTGGACGCTCGCCTAACGAATGCATCGCATAACGTTAAATCCACCTAACAAAGCATTTGAGTGTAAAAATTTTGGTCCGCTTCAAGATAAAAAACTTGCCCAACATGATTCCTCCCAAACATGTCCGTCCAGCCTTAGCACCTCAGCTGCCTTGCTGCCATTGTTTACAAGCCAGGGTGACCGGTTGCATGCATACATTCGATACATTTTGTATTATTCCATTATTTATAGTGCTTGTAACTGCTAAATAAGCCACCATGGCCCAAAGAAAGCTTCTAGGGCCAACACTGTGGTAAAAAGGGTGATAAATACTATCGTACCACAGTCAGCTGCTGCTGCACCATGGTCAGCTGTTGCTGGACCAGTCAGCTGTTGCTGGATCGGTCAGCTGCTGCTGCACTACAGTCAGCTGTTGCTGGACCAGTCAGCTGTTGCTGGATCAGTCAGCTGCTGCTGCACCATTGTCAGCTGTTGCTGGACCAGTCAGCTGTTGCTGGATCAGTCAGCTGCTGCTGCACCATGGTCAGCTGTTGCTGGACCAGTCAGCTGTTGCTGGATCAGTCAGCTGCTGCTGCACCATGGTCAGCTGCTGTTGCACCACCATCAGCTGTTTCTGAACAACATGACTCATCCCAAACCTGTCCGTCTAGCCTGAGCGTCTCAGCTGCCTTGCTGTCATTGTTTACAAGCCAGGGTGGCCAGTTGCATGCATACATTCGATACATTTTGTATTATTCCATTATTTATAGTGCTTGTAACTGCTAAATAAGCCACCATGGGCCCAAAGAAAGCTTCTAGTGCCAACCCTGTGGTAAAAAGGGTGATAAATTCTATCGTACCACAGTCAGCTGCTGCTGCACCACGGTCATCTGTTGCTGGACCAGTCAGCTGTTGCTGCACCATGGTCAGCTGTTGCTGGACCAGTCAGCTGTTGCTGGATCAGTCAGCTGTTGCTGCACCATGGTCAGCTGTTGCTGGACCAGTCAGCTGTTGCTGGATCAGTCAGCTGTTGCTGCACTGTGGTCAGCTGTTGCTGGATCAGTCAGCTGCTGCTGCACCATGGTCAGCTGTTGCTGGACCAGTCAGCTGTTGCTGGACCAGTCAGCTGTTGCTTGACCAGTCAGCTGTTGCTTGACCAGTCAGCTGTTGCTGGACCAGTCAGCTATTGCTGGATCAGTCACCTGCTGCTGCACCACAGTGAGCTGTTGCTGGACCAGTCAGCTGTTGCTGGATCAGTCAGCTGCTGCTACACCATGGTCAGCTGTTGCTGGACCATTCAGCTGTTGCTGGATCAGTCAGCTGTTGCTGCACCACGGTCAGCTGTTGCTCCACCACAGCTTTCTGCACCACCATTAGCTGTACTACTCAAAGATGTGGAGAGAGTGTTGTTGGTGTTGCTTAACGTGAAACAATTACCGAGAAATGATTAACCCCAGAGGGTTAGCCACCCAGGATAACCCAAGAAAGTCAGTGCATCATCGAGGACTGTCTAACTTATTTTCATTGGGGTCCTTAATCTTGTCCCCCAGGATGCGACCCACAACAGTCAACTAACACCTAGGTGAACAGGAAAAAATGCCTGGAACTAGTGCTCATATTGGTGAATTTAAGGCCAGCAAAGGTTGTTTTGAGAGATTTAAGAATTGTAGTGGCATACACAGTGCAATAAGGCATGGTGAAGCTGAAAAATTCATCCCCCAACAAGTGTTCAATTGTGAGGAAACAGGCCTGTTCTGGAAGAAAATGCCAAACAGGACCTACATTACTCAGGAGGAAAAGGCACTCCCAGGACACAAGCCTGTGAAAGACAGGCTAACTCTCATGTTTTGTTGTAATGCTAGTGGGGATTGCAAAGTGAAGTCTTTACTGGTGTATCACTCTGAAAATCCCAGTGCTCAAGAAAAACAGTGTCTCATCACTCATCAATACTCTTCAATAAAGGTAAGTGTCATTTAACATTTATTTATGTAGTTTTTGTGCATGTCTTATTGTTTTCTTTGTAGGGAAATGTATATTTCATGAAAAAAAAAATTTTTTTTAATACTTTTGGCTGTCTGGAATAGATTAATTGGATTTCCATTATTTCTTATGGGGAAAATTAACTCGGCTAGCGATAATTTTGGCTAACGATGAGCTCTCAGGAATGGATTAATATCGTTAGGCAAGGGTCCACTGTATATAATAAATAAGCACCTGATTCCAGGCATCATTCATATTATGGTGCTAGGTTGTGTCTGTCAGAGTACCTTGAGGACGTCAGGGAAAGTTTTTTAGGCAGGGTTAAAAATGGTTTAAGTTCCAAAAGACCATCGACGGGGGGTTTTTAAT
>NC_069471.1:10655554-10675640 GCF_026875155.1 Cherax quadricarinatus | reverse complement strand
AAACTGCCAGGTGTATAAAAAACCCTCCCAAAAACCTTATGTCCATAGTGGCAAGAAAATGAAATAAAGGATGCTGTTGTTGCAAAGGGAGTAACTATGCTGACAAAAATGAGATCACCAGTACTGGAAGAGGTTGAGAAGTTATTATTGGTGTGGATAAATGAGAAACAATTAGCAGGAGATACTCTTATGACTTCGTTTATTGTGAAAAGGCTAGGCAGTTGCATGAAGAATGGTAAAGAAATTGCCTGCAAATAGTGGGTGAAATGAGTGGAATTTAAGGCCAGCAAAGGCTGGTTTGAGAGATTAAGAACCGTACTGGCATACACAGTGGGTAAGGCATAGTGAAAGCTGCCAGTTCGGACCACAAGGCGGCTGAAAATATGTGCAAAAAATTCCAGGAGTACATAGAGGCTGAAGGAACTGAAACCTGAACAAGTGTTCAATTGTGACAAAACAGGCCTCTTTTGGAAGAAAATGCCAAAGAGGACCTTCATTACACAAGAGGAAAAGGCAATGCCGGACATAAGCAAATGAAAGACAGGCTAAATGCTAATTTTCCCTGCGCTAATGCTAGGGGGATTTCAAAGTGAAGCCATTACTAGTGTACCATTCTGAAAATCCCAGTGTTCAGGAAAAAACAATGTTATGAAGAGTAAATTGTGTGTGTTTTGGAAATCTAATAGTAAGGCATGGGTCACGGGGGAAATTTTCGTTGAGTGGTTCAATAAAGTGTTTGGCCCTATGTGAAGGAGTATCTCCTGGAAAAGAAATTGGATCTCAAGTGCGTTGCTAGTAATGGACAATGCACCTGCTCATCCTCCAAACTTGGATGACCTAATTTTCGAGGAGTTTGGGTTTATCACAGTAAAGTTCTTGCCCCGAATACCACTCCTTTTTCCTCCAACCCATGGACCAGCAGTTATTGCAAACTTTAAAAAACTCTACACAAAAGCAATGTTCACAGGTGCTTGACTGTGACCACAGACACTCACTTGACCCTAAGGGAATTTTGGAGAGAACACTTCAGCATCCTCCACTTTCATAACCCTTATAGGTATGGCTTTGGGGGGGAGTGACTACCAGGACTTTGAAACTCTGCTGGAAAAATTTTGGGGCCCCAGATTTGTGTCACAAGGGGATTTTAAAGGGTTTTGGGAACTGACCCTAAGACCTATGTCTTTTTTGTAAAATCAATTGGGGGCAGGGGGATTCCATGGGGGTTGGATGTGAGTTTTGGAGGATGGGGAAAAATTGGTGGAAGACCAAAATAAAGCTCCCCACTGAGGAGCTGCAAGAGCTTCAGCAGGAAGGCAACACATCGCAGCTCAAATCTTGCTGCAGAGGAGGAAGAGAGAGGAAGAAGGTCCTTCTTCGAAATTAAAAGTTTTTTACTATGTGGGGAAAAAGGAAAAGTTTTTATGGGAAACACACCTAAAAGGTTGTAAAAAGCCAGGTTGGGAAACTTTGTACGTGACAAAGTTTGGGCCCACTTTAGGGAATTTTAAAAGAGATGCCCAAAAACAGAGCTCCTCCAATTATTTGTGAGACAGGACTCCATGACCTAAAGGTGGTCTAGGGGCGAGAAGAGAAGCAACCCCAGAAAAGAAAAGGGTACCTGAGGTGTTGATGGAAGGGGATTCCCCCTTTCCCAAAATTAAACAATCCACTCTCTTCCCCCTCCCTCTCCCATACACTAAGAAGTACTCCCAAAAAAGGCAAGTGTTATCTGTTAAGTTTCATTCATCATTTCCCTTGTATTTTTTTATGTACTACATGGTATTTCATGTTAAAAATTTTTTGTTTTAAAAAATTCGGGTGTCAGGAACGGATTTAAATTTTATTTACATTTTCTTAGGGGAAAATCGTTCGAAAAAGTAAATTTCGTTTTAAACGGTTCCAGGAAAAGGGTTTGAAGAGGACCACTGTATATTAAAAAAACACTAAACCCATGGGGTCATACATTTCTGCAATGACATTAAAGGGACAAAAGCACATTTAAAATAACTCGAAGCTTTACAAGGAATTTTAATGTACACCCCCCCCCCCCCCCCCCAAAAAAAAAAAAAAATACCTCACATACTTTACACAATATCAAAAGTCAAGGATGGGCAAGGAAAAAAATGCCAAAAATTCTTATAATTTATTAAATCACAATTTACAATGTTAAACTTCTTTATACAGTTCATACTGATGCACGCTCATCACTCCTCTGAAAGAAACAAAGAACTCGAGTAAATTTAAAGTGGAAAATAAGTTAATTACATATGTACTGAATCTTCCCTGGATTATAACATTTTAAGTAAAATGTTCAATACCAACACATGACTATATGGCACTGCAGCAGCAAACTGTGATAAGTGAAAATACTGTAGTTATCACTTTCATAATGTGCATATTCCAGATACAATCCCTATTCAAAGCATATTTCTCAGTATTAAAATAAGAATTATTATTTACACAGTGAGAGGGAATACATTGTTTTTGGACTTGTCATCTGGATCAAGTGTTTGCCGAGGGAAAAAAATGGAATGCTAACCTTGTATTCAGTTTAAAAATCTAGGAGAAAACATTGTATGTTACTCTTCATTTACTACTTCAAAAATTTATCCTAAAATATTTAACCTCAAGGCCCTCGAACTCATAATGTATTACCGAACATGTACTAACAGTTTTAAACATATCATTTCTTCACAGAGAAGTCCTCAACTTGGTAGCGTCATATAGCACTAGGCAAAAGGAAGTTAATCAGGCCCGATCCAAGGGTAAGACAACTCCAATTCCTCGAATCAAGAATAATTCACTATTAAAACTGATGGACTGAAAATGTCAACTCCAGGCTGAGGGGCTGATTACTTAAAACTCTTCCTCATCTTCCACCATTCTTCTGTGTATTGGACTGAAGAAGTCACTGGCTGGCAAATGTTACCAGAATAAAGATACCCAATATGTTGTACAAGTATCTCATTTATTAACTTGTCGGTTTTCTAAGACCATTTACATAGCCATAAAGGTATCTTCCCTGAAGGAAGTTTGGACTGAAACAAAAACACTGATCCACCCTATTTATATAAAAGGCTTTTAACCATTATCAAAGAAATCAGTTACAATCAATTCAGTAACAGCTATAATTAGGACAATGGTTCATGTAATAATTTAAAAAATTATAATTAGCAATATTTTGTTACTTCTCTTCAAAAATACTTTGCAAAATGTGCATTTAAACAAATGCTTTTTTCTTTCAGAGAGTCTTAACGTAATGAAAATAATCCTCGAAGCTATAAACTAGGTGAAGTAGAGCTTGATCATACAGAATGTGAACAAGACTTGGGAGTCATGGTAAGCAGAAATCTAAAGCCAAGACAGCAATGCCTAAGTGTGCACAACAAGGCTAACAGATTACCAGGATTTATCTCAAGAAGTATAAGTAACAGAAGTCTAAAAGTTATTTTACAGCTCTATACATCACTAGTGAGGCCTGATTTAGATTATGCCACTCAGTTTTGGTCCCCTTACTACAGGATGAATATAGACTCATTAGAGAACATACAGAGAAGCATGACTAAAATGATTTACTGTGCAAGGAATCTCCCGTATGAAAATAGACTTAAAGCCTTAAATCTCCACACTCTGGAGAGATGTAGGATGAGGGGAGATATTGAAGTGTATAAATGGATGATGGGCATAAACAAAGGAGATATTAACAAAGTACTGAGGGTGCTGAACCAGGTAAGAACCAGAAATAATGGATTTAAGTTGGATAAATTTAGATTTAGAAAGGACATAGGTGAGTACTGGTTTTCTAACAGAGTTGTAGATGCGTGGAACAATCTTCCCAGTAGAGTGATCGAGGCTAGGACTTTGAGCAAATATGTGTACGAGTGGGAGGGGCTGGGTTTGATTTGTGTCATTGGGTATGGGAGTAAATTCTTGGGTAGCTTTGGGTAGAGGTCATTTTGATAAGGACCTGCCTTGTATGGGCCAGTAGGCCTTCTGCAGTTCTCCTCCATTCTTATGTTCTAAGTATCAAATCTTACACCTGTAAAATTATTTTTTTTATGTGATGTTAAAAGTAAAACCATGGTTGGTTTTACAAAACACTTTCCATACACAAATTTTAAAATTTTTGCACGAGTTAAGCAAGAGCTTTAACCCTTTGACTGTTTCGGTTGTATATATATGTCTTACGAGCCACCGTGTTCGACGTATATATATACACTCAAAAATTCTAGCAGCTTCAAATCAAGCAGGAGAAAGCTGGTAGGCCCACATGTGAGAGAATGGGTCTGTGTGGTCAGTGTGCACCATATAAAAAAAAAATCCTGCAGCAGGCAGTGCAAAACGAGAAAAAAGAACTCAGACCATGTTTTTGGATGAAAACACTGACTTTGTGGTGTATTTTCATATAGTATTTATGGTTGTATTCTCGTATAGTATTTATGGTTGTATTCTTGTTTTCTTGGTCTCATTTGATAGAATGTAAAACATAGAAACAGAGGTGATTTTGATTGATTTTACTATGAAAAGAACCTTGAAATGGAGCTCAAAGTAGGGGAAATGTTTGATTTTTGACGATGTTCAAAAGTAAACAAATGATGTCATTGTCCAATAAATGTTCAACTAGCCATTCTAATATGCAGTCATGAATGGGTTGACATTATTTATACAATTATTACAATATTGCAGTAGTCTGCATAACAGTAAATCTTCTATTTTTTGTTTGAATAAAAATTCAAAATAGACAGCAAGAGTAATATCAGAGGGGCCTGGAGACATGACTGATAAACAAAGAAAATATTATTTTAGAGCCAGGAATGTCTGCACTGTTCATTCTGGACCCTATTTTGAAATTGGCATATTTTTTTAATTTGCATGAAATTGGCCAAATTACAAATTTCTGACCACATTATTGGGTAGTTGAAATCGGTAAATGGGCAGTTTCTCCTAATCAGTCAATAGAACAAATGGAGTTCTAAAGAAATGGCTATGAGTTTGGTCGACTGGAACAATGGAATTAGCCAAAAATAGGGCTCAAAGTGGGCAAAATCGCCGATTCGTAAATATCACTGAGGTTGCTAACTTCACAAGAGTGTAAGTCCCTAAGTTTTCCATCAAATTTCGTTCTTTTGGTGTCATTACCATCGGGAAAAGATTGTCAATCATTTCATATTTTTTTTTTTTTAATTTTTGACACCAACTGTAAAGTGGAGCCCCCCTGTATATAATCAAAAGCAAGGGACCCCTTAGAGTCTGTGAAATGAAAAATAAGCCCTTCCTTTTTTTTAAATACTACTCAAGAAGTGCTTCAAAGAAATATTTTTGGTAATCTTTTGCCGATTTGGAACAAAATTGCAATGTAGATTTACAAATTATTTTTTCAGGCACTCAGTTTTTGCGAACCCCTTGACTGTCGAAACCCCCAACCTCGGGGGCCCCGGGTGTCCAAAATTTCAAAAAAAAAAAAAAAATTTTTTTTTTTCTTATAAATGATAGAACTTACCCATTGTAATGACACAAAAAAAAAAACGAAATTTGATGAAAAATTTGAGGGAAATTACGCTCTGCAAAGTTAGCCCCAGCATTTTTACAATCGCATTTTGCCCACTTTGAGCCCTTTTTTGGCTAATTCCATTGTTCCGTCACCAATCTCAAGTTTTTTTTTAGAACTATTTTTTTTCTAAATTTATACAAGAAACTGCCCTTTACCGATTTTAACTACCCCCAAAAACAGGTCAAAAATTTGCAATTTGGCCAATTTCACAAAAATTTTAAAAAATGACAATTTTAAAATAAGGTCCAAATGAACAAAGCAGACATTCCTGCTCAAAAAACATTTTATTTGTTCATCAGTCATGTCTCCCGGCCCCTATGATTTACTCTTGCTTTCTATTTGAATTTTATTCAAACAAAAATAAAGATTTTCTATTATGCAGACTACTGCAATACTGTAAAAATTGTATAAATAACACAACCCATTCAGACGCATATTAAATGGCTATTTGGGCATTTATTGGACAAAGAATCATTTTTTTACTTTTTACATTGGCAAAAAACAAAAATTTTCCCCCAATTTGAGCCCATTTCCAGGTTCTTTTTTTAGTAAAATCAATCAAAAATCACCTCTATTTCTTAATATGTTTTCCATTCTATCAAATGAGACCAAGAAACGAGAATACAACCATAAATATATATGAAAATAGGCCACAAAGTCGGCATTTTATTAAAAAAAAAAAGGTCAGTTTTTTTTTTTCGTTATGCATTTGCGTGCTCCAGGATTTTTTTTATGGTGCACACTGACCACACAGACCCTTTCCCTTCACATGTGGGCCAAACCAGCTTTCTCCTGCTTGATTTGAAGCCGCTAGAATTTATAAGTATATATACGTCAAACACGGTACCTCATAAGACGTATATATACGGCTGCGACAGTCAAAGGTTAATATACAATAGTGTAAACATGTCATCAAAGGGTTTTAATGCATTTGAAAAATGAAAAAGGCTGTTTCACTTTACAGCAATAGCCTGGAACCTAACCTGCTGTATAAGTGGGGCCCTCCTTTACAGGTGTTTCAAAACCCTGTAGTTGTATTAAATCCACTTGGTCCATCAGCACTTGATTTCACGTTTAAAAAAAATCTCAGGGATGCTTTATAAACCACAATGATTGCTTATGCCAAATGTTTATCACACACACAAATTTCTGCTAGATATAGGACATCTCAAAGTGAATTAGTGAGAGAAATCTGTTATTGACTGATAGCAAGGAGTTATTGTATTTGTGTTTGAAAAGGTGAATGATTGAATGTATTTGTGAATGATTTTTAATATTGCAGAAACTATATGGAAAAAGATGGGAAGGATATGGAGGAAAGAAATATATTGGATTCTTGGGAGTGGATTTATCGATCTGTGTGACTACATAGGATGATGTACATTAAAAACAGTGTTAATCAATGCTATAAGAAAAAAGGGCCCCCAAAAAAATATTCAAATAAGGGAAAAAAAGGAAAATTTTTTTCGGGGTTTGAGAAGTAAAACCAGGGGGGTAAAGGATGTAAAAAAAATAAAAAGGGGAAACTTTTAAGGGGTATCCCAAGGGGGGAAGGTTTTTTACAAAAAATAGGTTTGTGGGAGGTGGAGAAAATCATGGGAGGGGGTTTGTGTTTTTAAATTATGTTTTTTGGGGGAAAAAACAAAAAAAAAATTTTTTGGAATTTTGTGGGATGTTTTGGGACCGGGTTTGGAAGGTTTAAATTTTAAAGGGGGGTGGGGGTTTGTTTTTATTTCAAAAAAAAATGCCCCACATTTAACCAGGGAATTAAATTTTGGGGATTTTCAGGTAATGGGGAAAAACTGAAGGACCCAAAAACCGGGCCCCCTTAAATTTTTTGGGGGCAGAAAAGGGGGAAGTGAAATGTTTTTCCCCAAGAAATTGGGGGAAGGCGGGAAGGTTTTTGGAAGGGCCCCCTAAAAAAGGAAAAGTTTAAAAAAACCCCCCCCCCCCCCCCCCCCCCCCACAAAAACCAAAAACAAACACCCATAACCCCCAAAAAAAAAAAAAAACCCCCAAAACCCCCCCCCCCAAAACCCCCAGGGGTTTAACTCTCCCCCCCCCCCCCCCCCGGGGGGCCCCCCCCCCCCCCCAATTGGGGGGTCTAACAGAAACGTTGGGGTAAATTACCCCGGGTTAAAAAAAACAGGGGGATACGGGGAATTTGAGGGGGAATTTTGGAATGGGCCAAAGTGTTTCCCCGAAAGCCTAAACCCAGGTGAAAAGGGAATAATTGTCCCCCAAAAAGGGGGGAAAAAAAATTTTTTGGGGGAAACGGGAATTTTAAGAAAGCAAAAAAACCCCAAAAAAAGGATAAGGGAACATGGTTTTTGGGACCAAAAGGGTTTGGGAGTGGGGAAAAATTTTGAAAGGGCCAAAAAACCTTAAAAAAGGGGGTTTCCTTTTTTGGGAATAAAATTCCTGGCCACTTCAGAAATTTCTGAAATATTTGTTTTTCACCTCTCAAAGAATGCGGCCCAGGATGGTAAAGTTTTTAATAAATTTTTTAAATTTTCCTTACTTTTTTTTAAAAAACCCAACTTTGGATTTTTAAAGGTTTTTAAAACCAAATAAAAAATTTATTTAAAAAGGGCCGAATAAATAAAAATTGGGTTAACTGAAAACTGCTTATTGGTAAAAAAAACTGTAAGGTGAAGCCCCCCTGTATATACCCATAAAGAAAAGGGGGCACCTGTAAAAACTGCAAAAATGCAACATATAGCTCCTACCCAAATTGTTAAAACGGGTTAAATTTTTTTATGAAAAGATCTAGGCCCAAGGGGGAAAACCCCCCCCCAAACCCAAAATGTAGTTTTACAAATTTTTTTTTTTAAATGGGTTACATCTTGAAGGGCAGCATAAAAAAATTTTTGGCCCAAAACCGAAATTTGGGGATATGAAGCAGCAAAATAACCTCAAAAAAAAATTTCAAAAATTTTCATTTAAGCTCCCCCAAATTTGTGGGTTGAATTGGGGGAAAAGGGTTTGCAGATTCCAAGAAAATATCCCATCTAAAACTACTGGGTTATCTTGGGCCCAATAACCACCCACATTAAATACCCAAAAAAAAAAAACAACCCGTTTTTTTTTGTGAAAAAAAATGCGGGTTTAATCAAAAATGCCACCATACATTTTGCACGCACTCTGATATCCACAAAAACATATTTTAAACATCAAAAAAGCAAGCTAATGTTTTCCATTAATTCCTCGTTTTTAAAAACCCTTTTTTTTCTAAGTCTTTAAACCCCTTCACTACCCCTTTTTTCCTATTAAATCCAAAATTTGTATCTTTTTCTTTTTTTTGTATGGGAAAAGGGATGGAGGAAGGGGGTAAAGGAAGCTTTCTGGGGCAAGGGGGTTTGGGAACATAAAACCAAGCATGTCTGAATGTATTAGAGAAAAAATTTGGTTTTTGGGGGGAACTTGAAAAGGTTGGAGTGTGAGAAAGGAAAATATTTTGTAAAGGGGAATCGGGGAAAAACCAGTTAGCGGGGACTTTATTCCGGGAGGTGGAATCCCAATGCTGTACTCAAAAAGGAGGGATTTGGGAAAACCTGCTGTTTAAAAGGGGCATCTAAACTGTTATATTTTTGCAAAACCTGGCAAGACAGTGATGGTTATTTTCTGCCTTGGGGGAAAGGGGACACATGTTAAAAAAAAGGGAATAAAACGTACAGTGGACCCCTGAAAAGTTCGTGGCTTCAGAATTAAAAGGTTTTTTCCCTTTAAACCCCTAATAATAATTTTTTAGGGGAAATCCCGCAAATTTGGGAAATTTTTTTTTGGGTTTTTATTGTGGAAAATTAATTTTTTAGCTTTTTTAAACGCAAAAAATTTTAAGGGAAAAATAAAATTTTAAATAATTTTTGTAACAAATTTTTAACCAAAAATTCAGAAAATTTTTCCTTTAAAAAAAATTTTTAATTTTAGAAAAAATTTTTTTTAAATTAAATTATTAAAATTCCCAAAGGAAAACCCAAGAAAACAGTCATTAAGGGGGTAACATCTTTTTTAACATTCTAGCACTGTGGGAGACATGCAGTACAGTCTGTATACAAATTTTTATCTTTACTTTTTTTTTTTTAAGGTGATTATGAAGCTGATTTTAAAATTTAAGGGTTTTTTGGGGGGCAAAATTTAGGGTTTTAAAACCCTATAAAAATAGGAAAATTTTTTTTAACCAACCCAGAATTTAGGGTTTTTTTTTTTCCAAATTCGCAGGGGGTTTTGGAACTAACCCCCCTAAATTTTGGGGGGGGGCCCTACTGTAAGGTATAGATATATCTTATGTCAAAAAAGGTTCTAACGCAAAAAAAAAAAATTTAAAACTTTTTCTTACTGTTAGCTTTGCCATTTTTTCCACTTTAAAAATTTTGATTTGCGATCCATCAGGGCTTGAAGCCTTTTCCTGTTTGGGCCCGGCTCCTTCAGTGCCTGCCGCAGGGGCCCGAGCAGCAATAACAATACTGTGTATAGCTAAAAAAATTTTAAAAAAATTTTAAAATTTAAAAAAGGGGGGAATGTTTTAAAAAAAAAAAATGCAATTTTTCAAAATAAACCCCAACTGGTTACTTTTTAAAAAATTTTTCCTTTAAATCCCTTACCCAACTAGCAAGGTTATCCTTTTAAAAAACCCAAAGAAACCCCCATAATTTTTTTTTTTTAAAAACCTTTACATTATTCCCTTTAAAAAATTTTTTTCCAAAATAAAAACCCAAAAAAAACCCCCTAAAAAACACCCCCCTCACTATTTCAACTAAAATGTTGGGTCAGTGGTTCACTGCCCCCATTATGAATTTAAAAGGGATGTTGGATCCATTCTTTTTATGTCCAGGCCAAACCTTTTATCTATAAACCAGCATATCTAAAGGGCACTAAAATTAGATCTAGGCGAGCAACACTGCCCTGAATAAACGTGGTCTATGCAAGCCCGGAAAGGGGTTTAAACCAAAATTTAACCCCTTCGACTAGGGGAAAGGGCCTTTCCTCTCCCCCTCTCCCACAAGTGGGGCAATAGGACTAGTCCATGTTCCAGGTCCCCAAAAACAATAGTCACTAAAAAGAGTAAATATAATTTAAAATCCACAAAATTTTGGGGAAAAAAAAAATGTTTACAAAAAGGACTCGGGTTTTAATTTTTATATTGAAAACCTACAATAAAAGGTTGGACAAACATACCCCAAAATAATTAAAAAGGCCATAAAAGCTTTAACCCATTCCCTGTCCTTCCCCCCCCCCCCCCAATTAAATATTTTTTTTTTGGTTGTTTTTAAAGGGACTGAAAATAGTTTTAAAATTTGGGCTCGAAGTCCCAAAAAATATTCTATTATTGAAAATTTTACTTGAGGACTGAAAAGGCCCACTAAAACTCCAAGTTGTTTTATGGGTTTTTAATACCCCGATTAAATTTTGGGGCGTCAAAAAACCCTGACCCAATAAATTTTTAATACATAATAGGGAAAAACTTTTTTTTTTTTTTTTTTGATGAATTCAAAATTTTTAGGCCCGAGGAAGTGATTAACAAACAAAGGAAAAAGTTAACCCAGGTTGGGAAACCCCTGCGTAGGGGGTACACAGCACCCGGAGGGAAAGAAGCAATAAGGTTTATATTTTACATGTACAAAAGGAAAAGGCCTAAAACCCAAAACCAAAATAAAAATTTCATTTTAAAAAAACCCTTTTTGCCAGATTTGGGAAAATTAAGGAAAATTTTTTTTCCCCCGGAGGCCCCCCAATCCCAAAATTGAAAATGGGAAGCAAAGTTCTTGGGAAACCGAAAGTTTCCCCTTCGGGTCACCCT
The DNA here is from genome assembly GCF_026875155.1 of Cherax quadricarinatus. Classification (NCBI taxonomy): domain Eukaryota; kingdom Metazoa; phylum Arthropoda; class Malacostraca; order Decapoda; family Parastacidae; genus Cherax; species Cherax quadricarinatus. The sequence goes on along the minus strand of NC_069471.1, from coordinate 10,664,289 downwards.
TAAATTTGGGTGGTAAACCCTATTTTTGGGGAAAAAGGGCCCTTTTTAAAATATGCAAAAAATTTTTGGGGAAAAAGTTTTTAAAGGGAAATCCCCGCACCGGTTTTAACCAAAGGAAAAGGAGGGGCTCCCAAATTTTGAAATCAGGCCCCTTTAAAATCAAAAATCTCCCTTGTGGAAAACCCAAAAAAAGAAATTAATCTTTACCCAAAATAGTGTTCAAACTTTCCGCCCAAAAAAAACAAAAAAAAATTATTTTAACAAAAAATAAGGCCCCATTAATTTGGGAAAAACTTTTTTGGGGGTCCCTTTCCCCGGCCCTTCCCAGAAGTTTTCCGGGGGTTGAGGATGTTAAAAAATTTTTTGGTAAATCCCCCCGCAAGGTTTAAAAAAATTGATTACTTGGGGTTTTTTTAAAAAATTCCCCCTTTTAAAAACCCCGGCCAAAAAACCCCGGGCTCCAAAAAAGGCCCGGGCCCAAACAAAAAAAAAACCAAAAAAAACCAAAACAACCCCCCCCTTTCAAAAAAAACCCCAAATTTTTTAAAATTAAACCCCCCCAAAATTAAAAAATTTAAAAAAATTTAAATATAAAAAACAATAATTTATTTTTATGTGTCTTTTTGCTAAAAGGAGTTTTAAATGAAAATATAAAAAAAAATTATTGATTTTGTTTCAAAAAAATACTGCCCAAAGGAATTTCGGGAATTTTTTATTGTGCTTTTCAGGGACTTAAAAAAAGTTTTGTAAGTAAGTTTAAAATTATTCAGGTATACACAAATACAGATACTTTGAAAAATCATTTCATAGCCATTGTGTAGAGAACCTAGGAAACCCAAAAAAGCGCCGAGTTTACTTATTTTCCCTTTGGGGGCCTTTTTACCTTATTATTATAAAATAAAGGTTATAATTTTTTCTTATTTCTACAAGAATTTAAAAACTTATTATCATTTCTAAAAAAAACTATTACTACCCGAGGGGCTTTTAAAACTACCAATACGAGGGTCATTAATAGGGAAAAAGGTAAAAATTTACAGTATTTTTATAAAAAATAGAAAAACATTCCCCCTCCTTTTGTAAACTTCATTCATCGACACCTTTTGCATCTTCTTTAAATGGTTTATTTTATGATGGCGTTTGACATGTGCGGGAGTCTGTTCCATTCCTTTAATTTTTTCTGTTTCATTTAAAAAGGTTTTTACACCTGGCCCACCCCCGGGCTGTGGTACTTAAAAAAGTTGTGCTCCTTCCCCCAAACCCCCCCCCCCCCCCCCCCCCCCCCCCCCAAAAAATATGATTGCTTTGGGTTTCCCCAAACCCTTTACAAAAATGACACAAGATATTCTGGACATTTGTTTGTGGCAATTTTATAAACATGATTTGCTTTTAGTTGTTTAAATCTGTCTTCCAAAAATTCAGCATAAACCAAAATGCCCGTAATTCATCCTGGCCTTCCTGTTCTTTTTTGGCCCCGCCCCCCGGAAAGAAAAATTTTCGATTTTTTTCTGGGGGGAAATTTTCAGTCTATCTTTCAGTTTTTTTGTCAAAGGGAGAGTACCCAAGAAGAGCAAGCGTAATCATATGGCATTGTATAAGGGGTAGACATAGGGTCCCGCGAGCCCCCAGTAAAAGGGAGGGCCCTGTGCCCGGCTAAACAGGAACTTCAGGTTTGGAATTTTTGCTTTTTTTTAAATAACCCCGTTCCCTATCAATTTTTCCCCTGACTGCATGGGGCAAAAGGGGTTCCCAGATATTTTACTGATGAAAAACCCAAAGGGTTTGGGCTCCCCATTAACTGGGAATTTAAAATTATTTACCCTTCTCCCTTTTTTTCGTTCCAAAGAGAAAAGGCTTCATTTTCCCAGGTTTTATGATTTGTTTTTTTTGTCTACTAAAAATTTGCTGCGGACTCCCGTTCCAGTGTTTTAAAAAAATTAGCAATATCTTGTGGGGCTTTTTCCCGTCACTAACAGAGCCCCTGTCATCGGGATAAAAGTAGGAGTTTGCACTGAAAAGGGGTAGGCATATCATTGGGCATAACATAAGAATAAAGGGACCCGAATACTACCTTGGGGAATTCCCCATGTTAAACGGCAGGGGTTCTGATTTCCCCTTTTTTGGTTTTTTTTTTTAAATTTTTGTTTTCCTGTTGCTAAGGTGGCTTAAAACCCTCTAAAAGAACCTATACCGATAGCTTTGGGAAAAATTTTTTTACATAATATTGTGGGTTTTACCCGTATCGAAGGCCTTTTTTCAGGGCAAAGGGTTTCCATTTCCTTGAGGTTCCCTTTTTTTACAATTTTTTGTTCTCAGGTAATCCATCCCGATTAAAAAGGGGGTAAACGGTTGAAATAGGATCTTTTAAAGGCCCCTTGAAAGCTAGGGGAAAAACTGTTTTTATTAAAGGGACTTAAAAAAACTGAGAAAAACAAACCCCCCTCTCCAGAATTTTAGATATACGAGTATACTAAAAGGTCATAGTTGCTTTCATCAGACCCATTATTTTTTTTTTGAAGATAGGAAATAACTCTGGCCTCCTTGACCCCCCGGACGGTATTAGTGGTTAAATTTATAGATTTATTATGTGAGCAATAGGATTGACAGTTCAGAAACACCCCTTTTGGGAAATTAGACGGGATGTTATCCCGGGCCCCTTTCTCTTTGTTGGGGTTTTAAACCCGCTTAGTCCCTTTTTTAATGAATTCCAAAGAGATACACTTATAGTTGACAACTTTTTGGGGTTTTCCCCTTTATTGGTATAGTATGTTTGAAAAATTAAACAGAGTCCGTGTTAAAAAGGGTTTTGATGCAGCTGGGATTTTCTTACTTTTGATGAAAAAGTTTTGGGAGTAGGAATTAAAAACAAATTTTCCCAAACCCAAAATTTTTTCGTGGCCCTACCTCCCTTATCCCATAGTGATACTATTTTTAACCTATTATGGCTTATGGCATACCCCCAAAGGGTTTTTGGGTTTTTGCCAAAAAGGGTTTCGGGGTTATGCTTATACCCCTTTTAATTTTTTTAGCAATTTTGTGCTTTGCCTTTGCCCCCTTTTTTTAAGCCTCTGTACTCTGTTTCCCACCTTTGGAATTTTATTTAGTGCTGCAAATCCGTCTGTTTTTCTTTAAAAAACTTTTTTGGGGAGCTGGTCTCTGAATTTTTATATTAAACTAATAACTCAGTAGTCATCCAGGGTTCAGTTTTTTCGTTTAATCCTAACCCCCTTAACTGGTGCAATATTATTAAGAATGGTAGTGAACATTGTTTTGAATTTTTCCCAGCATCTTTTAAACGTCCGTGCAACTTGTTATCTCTGTCCAGTCACAATTGTGTAGCCTATTTACCAGTGTTTCTTTACTGTAGTTTCTAGTTGACCTCATTTTTATGTCCTGTGTAGGTTTAATCCTATCCTAGTGATTTTCCTGGTGCAGTAAATGATGAAATGATCACTAAGACCTGTGGTAATGACGCCTGACTGACTTATGTTCTCAGCGCGGTTGCAAAGTATGTGGTCAATTAGGGTGGCTGAGAACTGTGTGATCCAGGTTGGTTTATTAATTAGTTGGGTGTAGCTATTTAATCCTAGAATTTGCTTATACCTTTTGCATAGCCCGTTATTTTGTTGCTGAAAACAGATATTGAAGTCGCCCAGTATTATTGTTTCGCAATTGCTTTCAACTCCGGACAAGACTCTGGAAAAGTCTTCTAAGAACTGGTCCTGGGTAGGAGGGCGGTAACTAGTTCCTACTAAGATGGGTTTGGTCTTGGGAAGCAGCATATGGAAAATTTTCTAGGGTGCTTACCTGTATGTACCTCAACATTATATACATACCAGTAATCTCATTGGGAGACAATCATATTGTTTACCGTAGTCACCCCGTGTAGACATGTGAGAAAACTTAACCACCCCTGGTCGCACCAAGTGGTCCCCTCGACCTCACAATCTTATCCATATCTATCCGAGACCAGTATGGATTGGGTAGCACCCACAAGTACGGTGCTACTAATTAATTGTGGACTGTATAGATTATATTAGTTTAACTGAATGAAGGGGGGGGGGGTAGGACACACATGGATACATCCGTCAAGGAAAACATTTGTACATAATCCCAACTTACCAGATGTTCTCTGGTGGTCACTTGATGTAGCTGGATCCCTCGTAACCTATCTAATTATAACATACCACTACTGGCCAGTCTAAGGTTGCTATAACTAGAAGGGTTACTTAACTGTGGTGATTGATATTCCCTCATTTCTTGATTCACCATCTCATTTTCGATGTCTGCACACCGACACGATTCTCATTCCAGCAGGACGAGGTATCCGCTGGTTTGTCCTGCTTTAGGAACGTCGTGACTCAAGAGTTCCCTTTCCTCGTCTCGTTAACAACGATGTCTAGCGTGTTCACTCGGAGCAAACGCTTATTTCACTTCACATATTCTCTTTAACTTAGCGTTATTTCATTAATTACATTACAAATTCACAAGACGATTTAATGACTCAAATTATTATACACATTAGAGATCACTCCATTAAGATCTGAGACCGATGAGTGATGATTAAACCAGGGTAATTTTCCCGGGGCTCAGTCCAGGACGACGCGTCAGTCACCCCCGGTCCTACCCGTTAATCACCTTTTACCACTCTATTATCGGGTCCCGTAAATCACGTTCCCATCACTCTCCACTAGGAACAGTCAACGACACTTCTATACGAAATGAGGCCTATATTATCCTTAGGCCGCCGTGAATGCCAATTTCGTGGTACCATGCCTTTTCCGTTCTCTCCACCTCAAAACAAACCCCCACTGCCCCCCGCACATCCGCGCATGTGCAAAGGGAACTCTTGGTTCTACTCTTATTTTCAAATACATTTTTTGACCCATATAGACACATTAAACACCTATTAGGCACTATAGTTTCGGAAAATCAAAAAATTTTCCACACTGCGGCCGGGCGGAGGTCGTTGCTAGACGACTTACATAATGTGGAGTACAATTTTTCCATCTTCACTGGCCACCCATATTTATGAACTCTCAAAATGACTAATTGGTGTTCCATTCTCTTAGGGCATAAGCCTATGCTCCCTGATTAAGTTATTGGGCATACTGGAATTTGAGACTTTACCAATAACAAGTCTCTCATATCCCAAGTCAGCCCCAGCACATTACTGCATACAGGCACCAACTCCATGGCCATCTATATTTATTGATCCCTCAAAATGGACTAATTAGTGTTCCATTCTCTCAGGGGCATAAGCCTATGCTCCCTGGATTAATTTATTGGGCATACTGGAATTTTGAGACTTTAACAATAACAATCTCAGTATCCCAAGTTCAGTCCCGCAACATTACTTCCATATTTCATTAACCCCTTCACATATCCTCATTAGTTCCTCTTCAGTTGACGTCACACCCGGAAATTGTCCACATAAGATTATTTACCCAATTACTTCGCTCAGTGGACCGCCTGTGCACTTAAGGTGTGCATTTATCGTCGCCTGAAGTAAGAACAATTTATTATTTAACTGCTTATTAATTATATCATTATAAGCAGTCAACAATTTGGTGTCTTGCTCAGTTCGCAGAGCTGGGTCCTTTAACTGTCCATACGCCATCCTATAATTAGTAGGTAATTCTGGACGGTCAAGCTTCCACGGAAGTCGCACCCAGTAATGTCCAGATTCACATTTAACATCCTTCAGGTATTGTTCCTGAGTAAAGGAATCATTTGACTTTCCTCATTTACATTAATCCTATGCTGTCCAGCTCCCACAAATTAGACTGGTTCAACATCATTTCTCGATAGAAGAATACTTGTACTGGGTTGACCTTTCATGAGTAAGACACCGTGACCGTATTCACTACTTCCTCTAGTCATTATACTAGGCGGTAGTCTGCCATATATTACATGGCCCTACCAGTGTTGAGGAGAGTGACGCCGTATGGTTTTGGATTTATGCCCTTTATCCTGAATTTTTACATCCAACACCGTCAAGGCTACCTCAGCTAGGCCATCATTATTGCCATTAGCTGCAACCTTTACATCAGTCACTGTAGTGTCAGGGTTATTAACATTATCATTATTGTCACCATTATTATAAGAATCACATACAACCCTGCACATAACTGTATGGTGCTTTCCCTTGTTGCATTGATAGCAACTGTTCAATTTGGTATGACAATCCTTTACATTATGATTGTCTAGACATCTGATAAATCTGTCAAGTTCTTTCATTCTTTCCACTTTAATATCCCATGAATTACAGGCATTACAATTTTTAGTGAAATGAGTACCCTGGCAGAAGAGGCAGTCTCTCTTTTCCTTGCCTGACCTCTTATTAACTGGGTTACACTTACTGAGGTACTTATTCCTCTTACCTTGATGTGAGGAACCACTATTACTGATTCCTGACTTGATATGTGCCTATTAACTCTTAACTATGATTATTACCACTGGGATTATTTTCCCTTTTGAGGCTTGACAGATACTTCAGAGTCCATTATGTGTTATATCCTTAGAACTGTTTGGCTGACTGGTCTGCAATTGAACATTAATTCCTGCCGACCTAGTCTGATTTCCTCCAGACCGTACTATGGAGGTTTTGGCAAACCACCCTTTGCATTAATAGGTTGATCAACTGCCTGGCTTACACCCTTTAATTTATTCAAAGCCTTACTTTACAAGACAGTTTTTTCTTCCAATTCGTAATGTTGATTAATTAAAACATTCATTTCCATTCCATCTGCACAATTCTCTAGCAGATCTCTTTCACAGTCTTTAAACCACAATTTGTACCAATCAAATCTACTCTCTAAAGCATCTAAATATAACTTTAATTCATTAGGGTTTCACGGTTCTTTGATTCACTAAATCAAATGCCTTCGTCACATGGCTTTAATAGCCTGTAATGATGCTTTCATTACTCTAAAATTCACGGACTTGTCAGCCACATTAACTCCATTAGATCCAGTCATGGTTAGAGAATTATTAATCACTGATTATACAACTTAAGTAGGCGCCTATAAGAGTAATTCTTGCACTTTACTCTTGTATAAAATCCTAGCCACACATGTGCTAGCAATTAATTGGGCTAAATTGTCATCCATCACACGATCGATTAAACTTGTGCACCCTACACCCACTTCCTTCAATCAGTCACTTAATTATTAAGTAATTAATTCAATTAATTTTTTCACTGATTGCATCCGTTTTCGAAGGACCAACGGGCAGATATGGAAAATTTTCTAGGGTGCTTACCTGTATGTACCTCAACATTATATACATACCAGTAATCTCATTGGGAGACAATCATATTGTTTACCGTAGTCACCCCGTGTAGACATGTGAGAAAACTTAACCACCCCTGGTCGCACCAAGTGGTCCCCTCGACCTCACAATCTTATCCATATCTATCCGAGACCAGTATGGATTGGGTAGCACCCACAAGTACGTGCTACTAATTAATTGTGGACTGTATAGATTATATTAGTTTAACTGAATGAAGGGGGGGGGGGTAGGACACACATGGATACATCCGTCAAGGAAAACATTTGTACATAATCCCACTACTTACCAGATGTTCTCTGGTGGTCACTTGATGTAGCTGGATCCCTCGTAACCTATCTAATTATAACATACCACTACTGGCCAGTCTAAGGTTGCTATAACTAGAAGGGTTACTTAACTGTGGGTGATTGATATTCCTCATTTCTTGATTCACCATCTCATTTTCGATGTCCTGCTACACCGACACGATTCTCATTCCAGCAGGACGAGGTATCCGCTGGTTTGTCCTGCCTTTTAGACGTCGTGACTCAAGGAGTTTCCCTTTCCTCGTCTCGTTAACAACGAGGTCTAGCGTGTTCACTCGGAGCAAACGACTTATTTCACTTCACATATTCTCTTAACTTAGCGTTATTATCATTAATTACATTACAATTCACAAGACGATTTAATGACTCAAATTATTATACACATTAGAGATCACTCCATTAAGATCTGAGACCGATGAGTGATGATTAAACCAAGGGTAATTTTCCCGGGGCTCAGTCCAGGACGACGCGTCAGTCACCCCCGGTCCTACCCGTAATCACCTTTTACCACTCTATTATCGTGGTCCCGTAAATCACGTTCCCTCACTCTCCACTAGGAACAGTCACGACACTTCCTATTACGAAATGAGGCCTATATTAATCCTTAGGCCGCCGTGAATGCCAATTTCGTGGTACCATGCCTTTTCCGCTTCCTCTCCACCTTCAAAACAAACCCGCCACTGCCCCCGCACATCCGCGCATGTGCAAAGGGAACTCTTGGTTCTACTCTTATTTTCAAATACATTTTTGACCCATATAGACACATTAAACACCTATTAGGCACTATAGTTTCGGAAAATCAAAAAATTTTCCACACAGCACTTCAAACCATAGAATCTCCAGTTTATTGTTATTTAAATCAGGTCTTGGGTTGTAAGCTAAGTCATTTCTAATGTAGGCACATACTCCACCACCCTTTCTGTTCCTATCTAAGCGTTTTATATTGTAACCTTCTATTTTGACCTCGTCGTCAGTCACCGTATCATCCAACCAAGATTCAGAGATGGTTATAACTGCCGCCCTAATTTTGTTAGCTAGAATCCTAATCTCTGCCAATTTAGGAAGAAGTGATCTTGCATTGACATGAATAAAGTGAAGGCCTGTTTCATAAACAATCATAATCATCAATATGGAAAGGGC
>NC_069471.1:10628898-10655054 GCF_026875155.1 Cherax quadricarinatus | reverse complement strand
GATAAAGCCAAAAATTTGATGACCATTCGGAAAATAAAGTGGAAATAAAAATTTAATAATTGGGAAAGGGGGGGGGGGGGGAAAAATAAAAAAATAAAAATTTTTTTTAAAAACCAAGAAAAAGGGTTTAGTGCTATGGACACAACCTTGTGGGACTTCTTTCGGCCTGAACAAAGTCTGGGGAAAGCGAGGTCCAACACAGACACAAAATATCTGTCAATAAAAACAGCAAGGGAAAGGGTTTGGGCAGAATACCACAATCTCTAAAAAAATGACAGATGGATAATGAAACCTTCAAAACTAAGGGGCCAAGCCCATGATGACACTCTTCAGGTCACTTGTTCTATCTAGGCGGAATATTGCTGCACTCTAACAGCACCTTTCAAGGCAGGTGAAATTGGCCGACCTAGAAAATGTACAGAGAACTTTCACGGCGCGCATAAGGGAGATAAAACCACCTCAATTACGGGGGAGCGCTTGAGGTTTCTAAACCTGTATCCCTGAACGCAGGAGGGAAAAATACATTAAATTATATACACCTGGAAAATCCTAAGGACTATACCGAACTTGCACACAAAATCACTCACTACGAAAGCAAAAGACTTGGCAGACATGCACCATCCCCCCCAATGAAAAGCAGGGTGTCACTAGCACTTAAGAGACCATACAATAAGTGTCAGGGCCCAGACTGTTCAACTGCCTCCCAGCACACAAAAGGGGATTTACCAACAACCCTGGCAGTCTTCAACTGGCACTGGACCAAGCACCTAAAGTCAGTTCCTGATCAGCCAGGCTGGGGCTCGTACGTTGGGTTTTTGCGTGCAGCCACACAACAGCCGGGGTTGATCGGGCGCTGATCCACCAAGGCCCTGGTCACAGACCGGCCCGGGGGCGTTGACCCCCCCCAAACTCTCTCCAGTAACCTCCAGAGACTTAAGGAGTGACTTGACTGAAATGTTGTACCTCCAAGTGGTGATGGCATGTTTGTTAGCAAAAGCATTTTGAATAACGCATTTAGTGGTGCAAAGGGACCAACGAGAGTGACCCTTGTGAAAGCCTATTGGTGAAGAGAAACACTATTTTGAGTCTCTACATACCCAAACACAAACGTCTATTCACCAAACGTTCCTCACCTTACAGACACACTGGTCAGGCAATGGGACGACAGTGAGAAGTATCAAGCCCCGTGGTTTCCTGGTTTGCAAAACGGTAAGGACAATGGGAGATTTTTTATTGTTGAGGAAACCCCTCGCATCCAAATAAGATTGAAAATATGCCCAAAAAACTGCAAGGCTGTAGAATGCAGATGTTGTAGCACACTGAAAGAATATCATCAGGCCCAGTTGCCAATGACTGGCAAGCAGAAATTGTAGACTGAGTACTAGGAGAGTAAAGGTACATTAAATGTTTTAAATTTCCCTTAGAGGAGAAATCCAAGGCAATTGCTCCTTGGTAGACATGACCATGAAATAAAATGGCAAGGTGAAGCTCTTGGGAGACACCAACATGACAGTTCCCAATTCCGTAGCAACTTCAAGAAGTCCCACAACACTAACACTAGCAACCTGCAAAACAGGACTGGGTCCGGACTATACTTGCCACACAAATTCCATACCTTCTTCCAAAGCACACACATAAGAGGTAATGGTTGATACATAGTCTTGTCAACAAGGGCATTTAGCATTGTAATAGATGCAACACTAAATGCAAGGGGAAGCAACTGCCCTTGACCTCTTAAAATCCAACAGATGATTGAGGTCTGATTATATCAATAAAGGCCCCCATGCAGCGTGTTTCAAATGCATTGCATGGGCACATGCAGGGGACCACCAAGGCACACATCTGAAAATGCCTGCCTGAGGTTTGAGAAATAGAACTGACACTGCATCAAAACTAAGGTCAAAAACTGGTGCACCAGCTCATCAATAGAGGACGAAGAAAGGTCCCCCGTAAAGGTGGTAAGATGAGAGTAAATGTCCCAATTTGCTTGTCCAAATTGCCAATGGGGCCTATGAGCGCTCGGGAATACATAGTAGAAGTAAGAGAAATAGAAGGTGATCATTGTCGTGCAAATCTGGAAGAAGAGACCAAGCATAATAAAGTGCAACTGATCAAAAGCAGATAGAAAGATCAATGCAAGAGAGAGAGACTGAGTGTGAGTCAAAATGGGTGGGAATACCTGTATATAAAACATGAAGAAGATGACAAGTGAGAAGAGTCTCCAACTGATCACCATAAGAGTGACAGTGGACTCTCCCCAAAGATGATGGTGAGCATTACAATCACCTAACAACAAGATGGGCAGTGGTAGAGAAGAGATCAAGAATGTCACTGAAAGCTGGGGTTGAAATCAGGCGGTCTGTCGACCAGTGTGTGTTGACACTGTGCTTATACACATGTGGCATAAGCATTATTGTGGCAAAGAACAGATACATCTCTGCCACAGTTGTGTCCTCCCACTGATGTAGGCATGATCTTTATGGAAAATTTTCTAGGGTGCTTACCTGTATGTACCTCAACATTATATACATACCAGTAATCTCATTGGGAGACAATCATATTGTTTACCGTAGTCACCCCGTGTAGACATGTGAGAAAACTTAACCACCCCTGGTCGCACCAAGTGGTCCCCTCGACCTCACAATCTTATCCATATCTATCCGAGACCAGTATGGATTGGGTAGCACCCACAAGTACGGTGCTACTAATTAATTGTGGACTGTATAGATTATATTAGTTTAACTGAATGAAGGGGGGGGGGTAGGACACACATGGATACATCCGTCAAGGAAAACATTTGTACATAATCCCACTACTTACCAGATGTTCTCTGGTGGTCACTTGATGTAGCTGGATCCCTCGTAACCTATCTAATTATAACATACCACTACTGGCCAGTCTAAGGTTGCTATAACTAGAAGGGTTACTTAACTGTGGGTGATTGATATTCCTCATTTCTTCCATTCACCATCTCATTTTCGATGTCTTGTTACACCGACACGATTTTCAATCCAGCAGGACGAGGTATCCGCTGGTTTGTCCTGCTTTAGACGTCGTGACTCAAGGAGCTTCACTTTCCTCGTCTCGCTAACAACGAGGTCTAGCGTGTTCACTCGGAGCAAACGACTTATTTCACTTCACATATTCTCTTAACTTAGCGTTATTATCATTAATTACATTACAATTCACAAGACGATTTAATGACTCAAATTATTATACACATTAGAGATCACTCCATTAAGATCTGAGACCGATGAGTGATGATTAAACCAAGGGTAATTTTCCCGGGGCTCAGTCCAGGACGACGCGTCAGTCCCCCGTTCCTTCTCGTAATCACCTTTTACCACTCTATTATCGTGGTCCCGTAAATCACGTTCCCTCACTCTCCACTAGGAACAGTCACGACATTTCCTATTACGAAATGAGGCCTATATTAATCCTTAGGCCGCCGTGAATGCCAATTTCGTGGTACCATGCCTTTTCCGCTTCCTCTCCACCTTCAAAACAAACCCGCCACTCCCCCCCGCACATCCGCGCATGCGCAAAGGGAGCTCTTGGTTCTACTCTTATTTTCAAATACATTTTTGACCCATATAGACACATAAACACCTATTAGGCACTATAGTTTCGGAAAATTAAAAATTTTCCACACTGCGGCGGCCGGCGAGGTCGTTGCTAGACGACTTACATAATGTGGAGTACAATTTTTTCATCTTCACTGGCCACCCATATTTATTGAACTCTCAAAATGGACTAATTGGTGTTCCATTCTCTCAGGGGCATAAGCCTATGCTCCCTGGATTAAGTTATTGGCATACTGGAATTTTGAGACTTTACCAATAACAAGTCTCTCAGTATCCCAAGTCAGCCCCAGCACATTACTGCATATAGGCACCAACTCCATGGCCATCCATATTTATTGAACCTCAAAATGGACTAATTAGTGTTCCATTCTCTCAGGGCATAAGCCATGCTCCCTGGATTAAGTTATGGGCATACTGAATTTTGAGACTTTACCAATAACAAGTCTCTCAGTATCCCAAGTCAGCCCCAGCACATTACTGCATACAGGCACCAACTCCATGCCATCTATATTTATTGATCCCTAAAATGGACTAAATTGGTGTTCCATTCTCTCAGGGCATAAGCCTATGCTCCCTGGATTAAGTTATTGGGCATACTGGAATTTTGAGACTTTACTAATAACAAGTCTCTCAGTATCCCAAGTCAGCCCCGGCACATTACTGCATATAGGCACCAACTCCATGGCCATCTGTATTTATTGATCCCTCAAAATGGACTAATTAGTGTTCCATTCTCTCAGGGGCATAAGCCTATGCTCCCCTGGATTAATTTTATTGGGCATACTGGAATTTTGAGACTTTAACAATAACAAGTCTCTCAGTATCCCAAGTCAGTCCCAGCACATTTCTTCATTATTTCATTAACCCCTTCACATATCCTCATTAGTTCCTCTTCAGTTGACGTCACACCCGGAATTGTCCACATAAGATTATTTACCCAATTACTTCGCTCAGTGGACCGCCTGTGCATTTAAGGTGGTGCATTTATCGTCGCCTGAAGTAAGAACAATTTATTATTTAACTGCTTATTAATTATATCATTATAAGCAGTCAACAATTTTGGTGTCTTGCTCAGTTCGCAGAGCTGGGCCCTTTAACTGTCCATAACGCCATCCTATAATTAGTAGGTAATTCTGGACGGTCAAGCTTCCACGGAAGTCGCACCCAGTAATGTCCAGATTCACATTTAACATCCTTCAGGTATTGTTCCTGAGTAAAGGAATCATTTGGACTTTCCTCATTTACATTAATCCCTATGCTGTCCAGCTCCCACAAATTAGACTGGTTTCAACATCATTCTCGATAGAAGAATACTTGTACTGGGTTGACCTTTCATGAGTAAGACACCGTGACCGTATTCACTACTTCCTCTAGTCATTATTACTAGGCGGTAGTCTGCCATATATTACATGGCCCGTACCAGTGTTGAGGAGAGTGACGCCGTATGGTTTTGGATTTATGCCCTTTATTCCTGAATTTTTACATCCAACACCGTCAAGGCTACCTCAGCTAGCCATCATTATTGCCATTAGCTGCAACCTTTACATCAGTCACTGTAGTGTCAGGTTATTAACATTATCATTATTGTCACCATTATTATAAGAATCACATACAACCCTGGCACATAACTGTATGGTGCTTTCCCTTGTTGCATTGATAGCAACTGTTCAATTTGGTATGACAATCCTTTACATTATGATTGTCTAGACATCTGATAAATCTGTCAAGTTCTTTCATTCTTTCCACTTTAATATCCCATGAATTACAGGCATTACAATTTTTAGTGAAATGAGTACCCTGGCAGAAGAGGCAGTCTCTCTTTTCCTTGCCTGACCTCTATAACTGGGTTACACTTACTGAGTACTTATTCCTCTTACCTTGATGTGAGGAACCACTATTACTGATTCCTGACTTGATATGTCCTATTAACTCTTAACTATGATTATTACCACTGGGATTATTTTTCCCTTTTGAGGCTTGACAGATACTTCAGAGTCATTATGTGTTATATCCTTAGAACTGTTTGGCTGACTGTCTGCAATTGAACAATTAATTCCTGCCGACCTAGTCTGATTTTCCTCCAGACCGTACTACGGAGGTTTTGGCAAACACAACCCTTTGCATTAATAGGTTGATCAACTGCCTGGCTTACACCCTTAATTTATTCAAGCCTACTTTTACAAGACAGTTTTTCTTCCAATTCGTAATGTTGATTAATTAAAACATTCATTTCCATTCCCATCTGCACAATTCTCTAGCAGATCTCTTTCACAGTCTTTAAACCACAATTTGTACCAATCAAATCTACTCTCTAAAGCATCTAAATATAACTTTAATTCATTAGGGTTCACGGTTCTTTGATTCACTAAATCAAATGCCTTCGTCACATGGCTTTTATATACCTGTAATGATGCTTTCATTACTCTAAAATTCACGGACTTGTCAGCCACATTAACTCCATTAGATCCAGTCATGGTTAGAGAATTATTAATCAACTGATTATACAACTTAAGTAGGCGCCTTATAAGAGTAATTCTTGCACTTTACTCTGTATAAATCCTAGCCACACATGTGCTAGCAATTAATTGGCTAATTGTCATCCATCACACGATCGATTAAACTTGTGCACCCACAACCACTTCCTTCAATCAGTCACTTAATTATTAAGTAATTAATTCAATTAATTTTTTCACTGATTGCATCCGTTTCGAAGGACCAACGGGCAATATGGAAAATTTTCTAGGGTGCTTACCTGTATGTACCTCAACATATATACATACCAGTAATCTCATTGGGAGACAATCATATTGTTTACCGTAGTCACCCCGTGTAGACATGTGAGAAAACTTAACCACCCCTGGTCGCACCAAGTGGTCCCCTCGACCTCACAATCTTATCCATATCTATCCGAGACCAGTATGGATTGGGTAGCACCCACAAGTACGGGTGCTACTATTAATTGTGGACTGTATAGATTATATTAGTTTAACTGAATGAAGGGGGGGGGTAGACACACATGGATAAAATCGTCAAGGAAAACATTTGTACATAATCCCACTACTTACCAGATTTCTGGTGGTCACTTGATGTACTGGATCCCTCGTAACCTATCTAATTATAACATACCACTACGGCCATCTAAGGTTGCTATAACTAAGAGGGTTACTTAACTGTGGGTGATTGATATTCCTCATTTCTTCCATACACCATCTCATTTTCGATGTCTTGTTACACCGACAACATTTTCAATCCACAGGACGAGGTATCCCTGGTTTGTCCTGCTTTAGACGTCGTGACTCAAGAGCTTCACTTTCCTCGTCTCGCTAACAACGAGGTCTACGTGTTCACTCGAGCAAACGACTTATTCACTTCACATATTCCTCTAACTTAGCGTTATTATCATAATTACATTACAATTCACAAGACGATTTAATGACTCAAATTATTATACATCATTAGAGATCACTCCATTAAGATCTGAGACCGATGAGTGATGATTAAACCAAGGTAATTTTCCCGGCTCAGTCCAGGACGACGCGTCAGTCCCCCGTTCCTTCTCGTAATCACCTTTTACCACTCTATTATCGTGGTCCCGAAATCACGTTCCCTCACCTCCACTAGTGAACAGTCACGACATTTCCTATTACAAATGGGGGCTATATTAATCCTTAAAAAGCCGCCGGAATCCAATTTCTTGTACCAATCTTTTTTCCGCTTACCTCTCCCCTTCAAAAACAAACCCGCCACCCCCCCCCCGCACACCCCCGGTCATGCAAAAAGGGGGATTTTTTCTACCTTTTTCTATTTTTCCCCAAAGGGGGGGAACATTAAACAGTTTTTTTGGCCATGGGGTTAAAAATTTTTAAAATTTAGGGGGAAAGATTTGTGTTTGGGGGGGGAAAAAGAATTGAATGGGTTAAAAAAGGCTCCAGTTTAAAAGGAAAAACAAAACCTTTCTTTCAAGGTCCCTTTTTAATTTCGACCCTTTTCCAAGCAAAACCGGAAAATTAAAAATTCCAAAATTCTAATTAGAAAAAAGAAAGGTTTTTGGGATTTGAAAAGGGGTTGTATTGTTTTTTGTAAAGTTGGGGGTTTATAAAAAAATTGAAAAGATTCAGCATTTTGGAAAAAATTCCCTTAAAAACGGGTGCCACCAGACTTTTTTTTTCCAACCAACTAAAAAAACCCCACCCCCTCCCTTCCCAAATGCATTAAAACCCTGTTTTTCTATTTAAAACTTTTATTTGGGGTTTTTGTGGGAAGGGGGGGTCCCTTAATTTAACCCTTCCCTTGGAAACTTTTGGCCCCACTGGGCAACCCAAACCATGTAATTCCCGGTTAACCCCCCCTGCTTCACAATTTTCTCCCCAAATTTTGTGCAATAGAATTTTTCCTTAAAATTTTTTTGGGGGAAATTTATTCCTCGGGTACACCCCTTCCCCCTTAACGCAAATAATTTGCCCTCGTTTCGTCCCTTTTAAAAGGGGAAATAACCCCCCCAAGCCCGAAACCAATAAAGTTTAAATTTTTGTTTTTAAAACCTAATTATTTACCGGAAAAGGGGTTTTTTTCTCCCTTCGTTAAAAACAGGGAAACCACCCACCAATTTAAAAATTTTTCACTTTTGGCTAACAAATTAATTTTTAAAGGGGCCTTTTTCCAATTCCCAAAAAATTTGAAATTCTTTTTCCCCATTTAATAAATCACCCTTAAAAAAAGCCCCAATTTGGGGTTTTTTTAATAATTTTATTTTTTTAATTAAAAAATTTTAAAAGGGGTTTTAAAATTGCACCCTAGTCCGATTTTTTCCTGGTCCACCCAAAAAACCCCAACCCATTTCCTCATTTTGGCCTCCACCCCACCCCCTTGTTTTGAACCCTACTTATTTTAAAAGGATACATCAAAAAACGGCACACGTGGGGAAAAGTTCAATAATGGGAAGAATGAAAAAATTAAAACAATATTTTTTCTTTGCCGCATTTTTTTTAATTTTAAATAAAGTTTAACCTTTTTCCCCCTTTTTTCCCCCCTTTCCCTGAAAGGGGAATTTGGGACTCCCGGGTTTCTTTTAAAGGTAGGGTCAGTCTACCCCCGCTATCCCTTCCCCCCCTTTTCCCCCCCCCCCAAAAATGACGTGGGGGGCTCGGGTAAAAAACCAGTAAAGCACAAAACCACACTCCCACCTACTCGGGGATAAAAAGGGGAGGTCCCTTCAATAAATTAGAAAAAAAAAGGGAGAGGGACTAAACGCCCCGGGAGACGCCCCATTTTGTTTTAAAATTACCTGTGCACCTTTAAATAAATTCAGATGTAACCCCTCATTTTTTTCAGCGTTAAAAAACCTCCCTTTTCCTTTCAGGGGATAAAAATACTAAAGGGCCCTCTATCTACTGTGAAAAAACTACCCAAAGGGGTCGTAACCAACACCTGCGCCCCCCCCCCCCATCATCGCAACGCAACGATTTCAACACACATTCCCACCAACACCAACCCCCCCAAATTTTATTTTAAAACTTTTTAAATTTCCCGTTATCTTTTAAAATTTTTTCATTTTTTTTTTTCCTTAATGTGGGAATTAATATTTCATTTTTAAATTTTTTTTATATTTTCACATAATAAAGGTTTATGTTTGCCCCTTTATTTCTTTTTCTATTCCCAATTTTTTCCCTGGGGAGGAGCCACCCCGGGTAAAACTGTCTGAAGTTTTTTTACGGGCTAGAAACCCCTTCCCAAGTGGCGCCCTTTGCCGAAATCAACTCTACAAAAACAATAAAAAACTCCATCTCGAATCACCATTTGGAATTTTCAACGCTGCAAAAACCACAGAAGGTTTTCCCACCAGCCATAAAGAAATCATTCCTAAGGGTTAACTACAGTACGGGTTTATTTAAAAAAAATTTGGATATTTTATATTTTTCAATTTATTGAAAATCAAGTCGGGCCCGGAAAATAATATTTAATTTTTTGCCACCTAATTTTTGGTGAGTTTTGAAACACTTTGGGGGATTAGACCTGGGAAAACCCGAATTTTCCAGTGAAAAATTTTTTGGTTTCATTAAAGCCTTTTTTATCAAGGAACTGCCCCCATAGGACACTCTTGATTTTTTGGTGAAAAAATGGATGATCAAACCCCATTCTACTTACTGTTTGCTTGGAGCCGGAAAAAGAACCCTTCTTTTTTCCATTAATAAAATATTTTTTTAATTGAAGTAGGGGACAAACCCCGGGTTTATTTGCTTTTAAAATGACAAATTGAACCCTCTTTTCAAAAATTTACCCTTTTCATTTCCCCTGATATTTTTTTTATTCTTGCAAGAAAGGGAGGAATCCCTTTTTTTGGGAAATGAACGCGGGGAAGTAAGTTAAAATTAACGGGGAAAAAATTTAGAATCTTTCTTAGTGCAAAGACCCCAAGAAAGACTTGAAAGAAAAAAAAGAAAGAAAAGAGGGGAAATTAAAAAAGGAAAGAATCGAATTGAAAGAGAAAACCAAGAAAAAACATTGGGGGGGGGAAAAGAAAAAGGAGAAAAAAAAAGGACCGTGATGGGTTTTTAAAATCGGGGAAAAAGAAAAAAGAGTACTTTGGGGAAAAAAGTTTAAATTAAGGGAACTTGGGGAAAGACCAAAAAAAGGGGAATATGATTTTAAAGGGAGAGGAAAAGATCGCAAGCTCGAAAAAAACCCTTCGCCTTAAATTGGTAATAAAAAGTTAACATTATCATGAAAAACTTTAAAATAAAGGGAGTAATGGAACAACGGCACTGGGCAAATATTCCAACACCAAAATTACCTCCCCCCCCAAAAGGGGGGGAAAAACAAAACCTTCATAAAATTAAACAGTTTGAAAATACCGCAAAACCCCCTTGAAGGGCCTCGACACCGGGGCTACCGGGTTAGAAATTTTAATTTTTTTTGGTACAGTTTTTGAATACTATGCAATTTTGGGTCCAGGAATATCATATGTAATTATAACCTACTGAAAAAGGGAAAAACCTTTTAAAGCATATCAAAAAACCACTAATTCTTACGGGAAAAGATTTCGGGAAAGGCCCCCCTTACACCGGGCCAAAATTTTCCCAGCATTCGGGGAAACACTCTTCGTTTTTTTCCCGACTTTTGGATAAAAAGGTTCGGGAAATTGATCGCAGTTATGAACTTTAAAACCCTTCAGGGTTGCTACCATTTCCGGGAAAAGCTTTTCCCCCAAATAAATTTTCTGACCTGAAAATGCGGGGGGGGGGGGGCCTCCCCAATTCCAATAAAGCCCAAAAGGGGTTTCAAAAACCCAAAGGGGTAAGGGTTCACCCGACCTTAAAAAACAAAGCCTTTTAGGGGAAAAAGGAAAAAATAAATTTCTTTTATTCCCTGTTTTCATTTGTGGGGGTTTAAACCCAAAAACTCCAGTTTTTCCCCTTCTAAGAAGGCCCCAAAAAGTTGGAAATTTTTTAAAAGACTTGAAATGAAAAAACCCCCCTTTTGTTTAGGAACATTTTAAGGATTTAAAGGGATCTCCCCTTTTACGAGCCCACTTTATCACAGGTAAGTCCTTTTCGAAATTTTTTTTCCCCCAAAATTTTAAGAAACCCCAACCCTCTGCAACCCTTTCAGACTACGGGGCCTTACGGCATTTTCCCTCCC
Source organism: Cherax quadricarinatus (assembly GCF_026875155.1). Taxonomy (NCBI): domain Eukaryota; kingdom Metazoa; phylum Arthropoda; class Malacostraca; order Decapoda; family Parastacidae; genus Cherax; species Cherax quadricarinatus. The sequence continues at coordinate 10,643,832 of NC_069471.1, read as the reverse complement.
TTCCATTGTTACATTAGGTCAAAAGGGTTTCAAAAATTTTGGTCTAAGCCGTACTACCCCATCACTTCTTTCCCCGGGAACAAATGGGAAATGAAAAGGGGGCCATTTTTCCCCTTCGGGGTTTGGGACCTACACACCAAAGATGGACAAACTTTTTTCAGATCCTCTTCCTTTAGATCAGAGAACCCCCAAAATTTTCAGATGAGACAATTTTTCCCCCGCAAATTTCAGGGGGATTAAAAAAACCATGTTTCTACTCTCGAAAGCGAGGAAGTAGGATCCCCGGGTTCACTTTTTTGATGAAAAGTGAAGATATCATCCCCGATACCATAAATTCTTGACTAGGGCTAAAAACCAAAGCCCAGGTTTTCCCCTACTTTTCCTCCTTTAAATTTTTCCCAGACTTTAAGCCTTTAAATTTTATCAAAGGGGACCCCTTTGTAAATTTTTACAAAAAAATTTTGCCCTTCTCTTCAAAATTGTTTTTAATGCCGCAAAAACAAAATCAATTTACCAAAAGGGAAAAGCTTTTCAAAAAATTTTTGAATAAAATAAAGGTATTTTGGGTAAAAATTTCATTTTCAAATTAAATTCAGATGAGATAGACTTTTCCCCATTTTTATTTTTTTCCAAGCCAAAATCCCAAGAAACTGTCCTTAAAATGGGGTCATGACCTTTCCAAATGGCCGGGCCCTTTCTCGCATCGTAAAAAACCCTTTAAAAAAAATTAGGGAAACCTATTTTTGGCCAAAAATGTCCCCAGATGTCACTAACCCATTGTAATCGTTAAATTTTTCCTACTGTCCCTCCTCCCGAGTACCAGGCGAGTTGGTCCCTTTTCTCCACTTTCATCGGGGGGTCATTTGATATATAATTAAAATTATTTTATTTTAAATTCGGTTTTCCTTGAACCCGTTCCCCTTAAAAAACCCCTAACTACTTTCAGGGGGGGCTTTAAGCCCTTTTTTCCATTTTTCTCCAGAGGGGGGCCCTCCCTAAAAATTTTTCTGACCGTGGAAAACTTTTACACTGACTTTAAAGCAACATCTATACCAACCCTTTTGGGAGTGAAGCCCCTCTTTCACCCACCCTATCATCCCCCTTTTAAAGGGGGGATTGAGCGCCACAATTTGATTTTCAAACCCCTTTTAAAGGAAAAATTTGCACCCTTAAACCTAAGGAGTGGGATCGTTACCACCCTGTGCTTTTTGCCATGAGGGGGAAATTCCCCGGGGACCCCCTTTTGGGGTTTTTCCCCCTTTTTTAAAATTTCCCCTATGGTAACAGGGCCCGAAGGGCCCCTTTTCCACCTTCATGCTTTATGGGGCTAAGGGGAAAATGCTGAGTTCAGCTTCTTACCAGTTTTTTCCTTGACCTTAGATCCCAAAATTGAAGGGGCCTCTGAAAATAAATTTTTGAAAAACCCAAGCTTTTTCAATGGACCAAACAAAACCTATTTTGAAAATTTCCAAAAAATCAAGGGAATTTTAAAGTACAGATAATTCTGGTACTTTTTGCCTAAAAAGTCAAAAAAAATTTTTAGTAAACAAGGGAAAAGGGCCATATAAAGTATTAAAAATTTTTTGGGGAAAATTAACCCACCTCATAAAGTCAAGGGGGAAAACCCAAGCTTTTTTTCAAATCAACATTCCCTTTAAAAAATATTTAAACCAAAATTCGGTTAACTGCCTTAATAACTTTTTACTTTGTTTTTCGACATGAAATTGGGAAAAAAAAACTGAAGAATGTAAAGTGTGCGTTTAAAAGAAAAACCCCTAACTTAACTATTATGAAGAACACAAGACCCTTGGGGAATTCCCGGGACCACTCGGGCGCAACCAACCCTTTAAATTTTAAAAAGAATCCCCTTTTTGGGGGACCATAAGATCCTGAACTACTTCAATGGTAAGGAAAAATTTTTTAGACGTCCCCCACGATATTTTTCCCGGTGTTAAACCCCCCCACGGGAAATTTCCCTAAGATTGAAATTTTTGTGACGACAATCCCCATCAAAAAAGGGAAAATTTTAAAAACCCCGTTTTCCCGTTTTACCTTAGGGGTGGGATTTACCGAGAGGTAAAAAAAATTATTAAAAAATAAAGATCCCTTTAACCTTCCCGAAACTGATATTTTCTCACAGTTCCTGGGGTTTAAAAAAGGAGGATAAATCATAAAAGACTTGCTTTTTGAAATTCAGAGGCCCTTAAAAAGCTATAACTCCGGGGGGATTGGGTGAGCCTATGCCCTTTAAAAAAATAGCGAACCCCCACAAAAAATTTTTTTACTCCCTTCCCCTTTTTTTTCAGAGTTGATAAATTTCACAGGCAATCATCATAATGTTAGATCCTTCCCTAAAACATACACCCCTTTTTCCCACACACCAAGGACTGATGCAGTATAGAAACCCATGGGCCCCTTTTTGGTTTTTGGGAACTGCCTGTGCTACCCACGTGGAAATGATGAAAAAGGTCTTGGGTAATAGCCCAAAAGTTTTTAGTTTAATTTTGTAACATTTTTCTAAAAGACATTAAAGTGGGGCGAACAAAAACCCAAAAATTAACCTCCAAATTTTGCGTAGGGTTTCCTCAAAATTTCCTCACGCCAAGGCCCAAGAAATTCTTTCCTTTGGGTAAAAAAAAGCCCTTTGTTTTCTTTGGGCTGATAAATTTTTTAATAACACCCCCTGCCCTCCCTTTCCCTAAACCCAAACTTTTTAAGAACTTAAAAATTTCCCCCAAAAACCCAAAAAGCTTAGGGGAACTTTCTTGGGTTTTGTAAATTTTTTTTCATGGTTTTAAAACCCAAAACCCTTTCTGATCTTTCAGGCCCTCTTATCAGACTTTTCCCTTTAAAAGTCCTGGGGAAGGAACCTCTTAAAAATTTTTCCACGTAGCTTGGGAAAAAAATTTTAAAGAGAAATTTAAAAATATCTTTTCGAAAAACCCTATAAATTTAAAATTTCCCGATATTAAAAAAAATTTTTTTTTTTGAGAAATGATGCCTCCAATACTGCTTAGGTGGGTGGGTTTCCCACAATACAATGATGGTTTCTCCCTTCCCCGTTTTGCTTCCTAAGCCGGAAAAATCCTTCCCGCAAAAAAAAAATACTCCACAAAAAAAAAGGAATGCTTTGCCCCCTTTTGTGGGGTACCCAAACTTAAATTTTTTTTGCCTTTGGAAAAAAATTCCCTTTTTGAAACTGACCACAAACCTTTTATATACCCAGGAAAAATTTTAAGGGGAAACCCAAAAACGCCCCTTTTAGGTGGGCATTGGGACCCAGGTTTTAAGTTCCATATTGTGTAAATCAATGGTTTTATCCAAAAATTTTTCCGACTTGGTTTTAAATCTTTACAGTCAGTAAAGATTTGTTGCCTTTCCAAATTCCAAATTTTAAAAACTTTTTTCCCCGCCCATTCTTCTTTTTACCCCCTTGACAAATAAAACTTGGTATGGGGGAGGGTGAGGGAAAAGTTCCCAAAAGATAGGAAAATAACGATATAGAAAAAATAGTTTCCCTTGCCGGCCCACTATTTTAAATAGGGGAAATCAAGCCCCCCCGTTTTTTTTTTCCCCCTTTTTTCCCCCCCCTGAAAGGATAGTTTTTACGCGGCTCTTTTTAAGGTAAAGGGGCAGCCCAGCTCCCGCTTCACACACGGAGGGCCCGGGTTTTTGATTTTCCCGGGGTGGAAACATTTCGACCGTTTCCTTAACCTGTTGTCCTTTCACCTGCAGCAAATGTACCGGGGTGTTTATTCGACTGGTGTGGGCGCATCCTGGGGCAAGATTAAGGACCCAATGGAAATAAGTTAGACAGTCCTCGATGAGCACGACTTTTTTGGGGTTTTCCGGGGGTGGCAACCCTGGGGGTTTAAAAATCCCAAACGAAATCTTTTACCCCTTCCCCTCCGATATCTGTAAATCTCCACAATTCGCCTTCCCCAAATAGATATATAGAAATATGTAATACATCTATTACCTAATGAATCTTAACTACATAAGTTTGCCTGTGAGCTCCTACATAAAACCTGTATTGTAAAAACAAAACCAAACCATTTTTTAAATTTACGAATTTAAATTATTGCTTTAAACCAATACCCATCATCTTTACCAAATAGGGTTTTGAATTAATTTTATCGCTCAAAATGCTTAGTAAAAGGGATGAGGTGAGGGGAAAAAATATCATCATAGAGTTTGGTTGACAAAAATCATTGGGTAAAAAAATCAATGAGAGACCGTTTAAAGGGGGGTCCATCGAAAGAAGGGAAGGTAAAGAGGGGCAACAGAGGGGAGATGATTTTGGAGGAAAAATTCTTGTGATTACAAGGGGGCAGTCTAACAGAATGGGGCTAACAGATACTGAACCGGGGGAACAGGGACCTTCCCAGTTCCCCTGAGAAGACGATTGGGCCAATGAAATGGAGAGAGTGTCTCCCAACCTCGACACTAATGACAAAAAAAACACCAGAAACTTAACCGGTTAATAGATTATTATTATTATAATCAAAAAGAATTTACTAAACGAAAAGGGGCTTAAACAGCGTGCAGGGCGGGAAGGAAGCGAGTATCGGGTGGAAAAAGGGGAGAGGGGAAGTAATGGGTTTACGGAACATAGGCAGTGGATAGTGAAAGGGTAGAGGGCACAAGAATTAGGCAGAAAAGGCTGAGGGATCGAAGCTATGTCCCATCAGAGTTTGAGATAAATCATCACTGTCAAGATGTAAATGAGTCAGGATTAAACAAGGGTCCATCACAAGAAGGGAAGGTAAAGAGAGAGTATAGAGCGACGACGATAAATTCCGTCTCTTTGTAAAGGGGGCAACTAACAAAATTTGGGGCTAACGATACTGGAACTTGACACTTCCACAAAGAGGAACGGGTTTTGCCCTCTACATGGATCCCATGAGAAAGACAAAAATGTGGCCAATGCAAAGGGGGAGATAGTTCTCAACCTTGGCCTGATGACAAAAGAGGGGCCATACCTTGCTCGGTTTAATAAAATAAAATTTTTTTACCGGGTAGATTACCAACTTTGTTGCCAAGGGATGTAAGGTGGGAGCTATTACAGCAAAAACCCCAGAAATAGGCCCTCTACTGAAATTGGTGGTCAGTCTGCTGACCATGCACAGAGTCCCCTGTTCATTGCCCTGCCCAACATGACCGGGGACCCAACAATAAAAAATTTTTTATGCTTGGTAAGATACGGCGTACCCAAAAAGTTTGGGAAAGGAGAATAGGGGGTGAGGGGGTTTTCAAATTTTTGTAAGCCCGTGAGCCTAAGGGAGTCTGAGACAACACAAAGAGGAAAAGGGAAAAGACAAAAGAATAAGTCTGCAAGAATGAAAACAATTCAGCGTAAAATGCTGCCAAAAATATAAATGCCTTCGCATGACGCGCCGAATCCCCCTGTGCGAATACATGCCATCAGACACTTTGACCCTGGTACTCTGTGATGGCGAGAATGAGAGTGGGAATGGGCAAGAAAAAAAATGGGAATCCACTGTAAGCAGTTGGGGTTTCCCAGCAAGGAAGTGAGAAAGAACAGACCTGAACAGCTGGGAAATTTCCCCGGGGGGGAGGAAAAATGAGATGCACATGAAATATAAAAGGGAGTAATGAAGGGAAGACAAAGCGAATGTAGGGGAAGGGAAGGGGAAGGAGGAAACAGGGGGGGCGAACAAATAAAAATGTCTTATAAAATTTTGGAACCTTCTATAAATGGAGGACTGCAAGATCGTGAGAGCACACATAGTAGTGAAAGCAATGAGCATCATGGTGATCACACATAGATGGAACATTTGCTTCTGCATAGAGGCTCTCAACAGGGGAAGAGCGAAAAGCACCAAGGTATAAATGTAATCCTTGGTGATGGATGGGGTTAAGGCTAAAATAGAGTAGCAGGAAATTCTGCTGAATAGATCTGGTCACCATAATCGAATTTCAATAAAATGAGTGATGAATGCAGGCGAAGGAGAGTTCGACAATCAGCTCCCCATGAAAGATGAGCAAGGGTTTTTAGGAAGGTTCAGTCGGCTGTGACAAGTTGCCTTCAGAGAGGTAATGTGAGGGTTCCAAATAACCTACAGTCAAAGAGAAGGCCTAGAATCCTGATGTATCATGTTCAGGATACAGGAGCCATAGAGGTACAAAGGATGATCAGAGATGACAGGGCTCTAGTGAAAGTAATTTGGCGAGTTTTGGTACTGGAAAACTTAAACCCATGCGTGGCCCAATTCCAAACACGGTCGACCACATGCTGGAGAGAAACTGTAATGAGGTGACAGTCATGCCTGCACAAACAATAGCAAAGTCATCTACATAGAGTAATGACCAAATATTGAATGGAAGAACAGAGGCCAAATCATTTATAGCAAGGAGAAAAAGTGTTTGTGTGCTCAGAACACATCCCTGAGGACACCTTCAGCATGGACAAAGTCCCGGAAGAGCACATTATTGACTTGAACACAGAAATGTCTGTAGTTAAAAAGTTCTTAAGGAAGGATGGTAGATTGCCTCGGAGGCCTAATGAGTGGGCTTGAGCCAAAACATTATACCTCCAACTTGGTCATATGCCTTCTCAAGGTCAAAAAAATATGGCAATAACTGACTGGTTATTCACAAAGGCATTATGAACATACGTATCCAAGCGTAGTAAGGGGTTTATGGTAGATCAGCCCTTACGAAAGCCATATTTACTTGTGGAGAGACTGTTGTGTGTCTAAATACCATATTAACCTTGTCAGGTCAACAGGCCCTCTCCCAGACTTGCTCTCAGGGTCGCCAAATATTAAAAAAAAAACTATTTTTTCTTATGAAAAGATAGTCTTTTCCCAATCACAATGACACCAAAAGTTTGAAATTTGATGGAAAACTTATGGAATTATGCTCTGGCGAAGTTAGCGGTATCGACGATGTTTTATGTATCAGCGATTTTGCTCAATTTGAGCATTATTTTCGGCCAATTACAGTGTACTAGTCGACAAAAATCATAACTATTTCGCGAGAACTCCATTTTTTCTACTGAATGAGTACAAGAAACCACCCATTTTACCGATTCAACTATTCAATAAAGTGGTCAGATTTTAGCAATTTTGCCAATTTCACACAAATTTCAAAAGATGCCAATTTCCAAATAGGGTCCAGAATAAACAAGAGACATTCCTGGCACTAAAATAACATTTCCTCTGTTCATTAGTCATGTCCCCAGGCCCCTCTTACATTCTTTTGCTTTCCACTTTGAATTTTTATTCTCACAAAAAATAGAAAGATTTACTGCTATGCAGACTACTGCATTAGTGTAGAAATGGTATAAATAATATCAGCACACTTGTGAAAGAATATTAGACTCACCAGTTGACGTGTATTAGACGCCTTGCATGATTTGTTTACTTTTGAACTTTGGCAAAAATCGAAGATTCTGCTACTTTGAGCTCAATTTCAAGGCACTTTTCATTGTAAAACCAATCAAAATCATCTCAATTTCTGGCTTCCATTCTATAAAATGAGACCAGGAAAACTAGAATACCATCATAAATACCACACGAAAATACAGTGCAAAATCACTGTTTTAAACCAAAAACACTCAAATTTTTTTTTTCTCATTACGCACTGTGTGCTGCAGGATTTTTTTTATACTGCGCACACTGACCACATAGACCCATTCTTTCATAAGTAGACCTACCAGTTTTCTCTCAATAGATTTGAGGGCGCTAGAATTTAGACGTACTAGTACGTCAACAACCCTGGTGCGTAAACCGTACAACAGGTCCGCCATCACAAATCCAGCAATCAATTATTTGGTTCCTTCAGTTATTCGGCACTAATTTTGGCTAGCATAATTTCAAATTTCCAGGGTCGCCATACCAACCTGCTGGTACTGTTTGGTGGCACTACTTGCTGTATAAGTCATTCCAATTTCTTTTTCTCCAATTATTGTTTTAACCTGCTTACTTTTAGCCCTAGCCATGGTTCCAATGAATAAAAGAAATGCTTCTCATTATGTAAAGCACCTACACAGTACATTATCCATTAAAGATAAGGCGGTTTTGAAGCCACTGTCGGTTGTCATGAACTCAGTCTCATGAAGCAGGAGAATATGCTTTATTATTACGCTAATATCAACACTACAGCTTATTTGCCTATCACAACTGATCTAATATGACATAAGAAATAATATAAATAACATAAAACATATTAAATACTCCAGAATGAATAATATTTGGCATAACACTGAGCAGTTCGACAGAGTTATGAAGAGGATATGGTAAACAAATACCATTCTCCTATCCTTGTCTTGGTGGCTTATATTAGAGAAAACAGAGTATAGCACAGGACTATGATATACACTCATACTCCACTATAAACATGAAACAAAAAAGCTATTTTCTTTCTATAGATTATCACACATAGCAGCATATGTGTAGAGAACCTAGGATAACCCCAAAAAAGTCAACGTGGCTTATTTTTAGCACCTGGCTTGGGTTAGCCATATATGATTTTTGGTAAATATTCAATTCCCAGCCAAGGTAGAAACATTAGGCGTGTTTCTTTACACCTTTTGTCTATGTTTACCCATCAGTAAATGGGTACCTGGGTGTTAGTCGACCAGTGTGGGTGTTATCCTGGGACACTGACCCAATTTTCTTGAAATACTCAGCATAACAAGTGCCTTTCTATACAGTAGTAAGTCACTGATATCAGCTAGGTCTGTATACCTTGTACATGTACGTGTAGTAAATAAAGATATTATTATTATTATTGTTATTATTATTATTATTATTTTCTCAGTTGTTTGTTGGGTTATCTTATTCAAACTTGGACAATGTATGATGGAAAGATACTTCTTCACATACACCAAAAATGAAAGAAATCAGACCATAAATAACGGAGTTTACTTCTCAGCCATTAGTGGCCGCTTAGCGGTATATTTTTGTATGGTTGTTATGGTTACATTCTCATTTTTTCGGCCTCATTTGATAGAATGAAAGATATGTTACAGAAATAGATATGATTTTGATTGCTTTCACAACGAAAAGTACCTTGAAATTGTGCTCATAGTAGCAAAAATGTTCTATTCTTTAGCAAAGCTCTAGAGTAAACAAATGACGTCACCGTCCAATACCTGTCCGCCTGCCAGTCTAAATTCAAGTATGGAGTCAATAATGGATTGACATTATTTATACAATTATTACAATAATGTAGTAGTTTGCATAACAGTAAATCTTCTATTCATTTTTTTGTGAATAAAAATTCCAAAGAGTAATATAAGAGGGGCCTGTAGCCGTGACTAATGAACATATAAAATGTTATTTTAGTGCCAGGAATATCTGCAGTTTATTCAGGATCCTATTTTGAAATTGGCATCTGTTGAAATTTGTGTGAAATCGGCCAAATTGCTAATTTCTGACCACTTTATTGGGTAGTTGAAATGAGTGAATGGGCAGTTTCTTGTACTCAGTTGACAGACTAGAAGTAAATAAGTTTATTCAGTTATACACAAATACAGTTACATAGATTATCATACATAGCAGTGTATGTATAGAGAACTTGGGATAACCCAGAAAAGTCAAAGTGACTTATTTCCAGTACCTTGTCATACATGATTTTTGGTAAATATTTTTTTTCTCTGTTGTTTGTTGGGCTATCTCATTGAAACTTGGGCAATGTGTGATGGAAAGATGCTTCTTAACATACAACAAAAATAAAAAAGATGGACGATAAATAAGGGAGTTCACTTCTCAGGCATTAGCCGCCTGTTTGCAGTATATTTTCGTATGGTTTTTATGATTGTATTCTCATTTTTTGGACTCATTTGATAGAATGGAAGATATATTACAGAAATAGACATGATTTTGATTGCTTTCATGACGAAAAGTACCTTGAAATTGAGCTCAAAGTAGCGGAAATGTTCGATTTTTGCCGATGTTCAACAAACTGTGTAAGTCAAGTTGGTTAATTTTATTAAATGTATTCTAACTTAACCACTCTGTAATTTGGCAAACTCAGTAATCCGGCACACTACAGGTCCCAATGATGCTGGATTTGTGACGGAGGACCTGTAGTACGTTGGAAACCCTGAAAAGGTTAAACGTCGATTTACCAGACATTCCATCACTTTGAAAACTGCACTAGAAAGAGCAATGGGATGATAGTGAGAGGCATTATGTCCCGTAGTACCTGCCTTGCAGAAAGGGACAACAATGGCAGATTTCCACAGCTGGGGAAGAACTTGTGACCAAATAAGATTGAAGAGGTGTATGAGGACTGTAAGGGCTGACTGATGTAAATGTTGTAACATCCGAATATGAATATCGTCAGGCCAAGCTGCCAATGATGGGCAAGCTGAGAGTGTCGCCTCCAGTTCCCGAAGTGTAAAAGGCACATTATACTGTTCTTCTCTGAGAGAAGAAAAGTTCAAGGGTACTAACTCTCTGGCAGACTTTGAGGAAAGAAATGAGGTGCATAGATGGAGCCCCTGGGAAATACGGACCAGATGAGTGCCAATTTCAATGGCAATGTCAAGATGGTTTGCTATATCAACACAGGCGACCCATAGAACAGGAGCCGGGTCAGGAGAGTATTTACCACTCAATTTCCTCACTTTTTTCCAGACTGCGCTCATAGAGGAAGCAGAGGTGATGGTGGAAACATAATCTCGCCAGCAAGTGCATTTAGCATCACGGATGACATGGCGAGTGACCGAACGCTTCTGCTTAAAATCAAGAAGTCTCTCATCAGTTTTAATGTACCAGTACCTGCCCCATGCAGTGCGTTTCAAACGTACTGCACGAGCACAAGCAGACCACCAAGGCATGCACTTCTGAGAATGCCTGCCTGAGGTTTGGGGTATAGAATGAGACACTGTGGTTAAAACTGACATCGAAGAGGTGTAGGAGCTCATCAATGGAGGAGGAAGAAGGAACCTCACTAAAAGCAGCGAGTTGCGAGTAGAGGTCCCAATTTACTTGATCAAATTGCCAGCAAGGGCTATGGAAAGGTGGTGAATATGAACGAGAAATAAGAATGATTGGAAAACGATCAGTCATGTAAGTCTGGTAGAACAGACCAGGCAAAGTCTAGTGCAGTGGAGGAAGAGCAGACCGATAGATCGATGCAAGAGAGAGTATGAGTACAAGGATCAAAATGGGTGGGAGTACCCGTATTTAAAACATGGAAAGTGAGAGGCGAGAAAAGCCTCCAACTGAATGCCACACAAGTCACAATGAAACCCCCCCAGAGGAAATAGTGGGCATTAAAATCGACAAGTAACAGAAGTGGTGGTGGTAAGGATGAAACAAGGCAAAATCTGGGATAGAAAATGCCCAAGAAGGAGAGAGAGATGAAGAACATATTGTAAACCACATATTGTAAACCACCTATTCAAGTGGATACGGGCAGCAGTGTAATGCAGCGAGGTATGGACAAATAGTTGACAGTACGGAATATAACTGCGTAGAAGAAGGGCACTTTCATTAAAGGGTCCCATCTGAGAAAGGATCCAAAGAATACAATAAATTATAGCCTGAGATAGGTTGGAAAACAGCTGAGTGTAAATTTTGGTTCTTGTAAGCAAACACCAACAGGGGAAAACCTGGAAAGCAACATCTGAAGCTCACCCAGATTACCCCTGAGGCCTCGGATATTCCACTGTAAATAGGTCATGACTGGCAATGAGGAAAATACCAGGAATCCGAAGGGAAGAGCACTTACAGACTAGAGGGGTTAGAAAAGTCTACGTGCGGTGGCATCGGAAGACGTTCAAGCAGCGAAGGAACAGAGCATTGCAAAGAATGAAGTTGTGGAGATGGAGGAGAGGGAAGAGAAGGAACAGGAGGCTGATCAGTGTCCATTGAAGGTTTAGTCTCTGCAATATATTCTGAAATAGCGTCAAGTGTTTCTGAATTCAAAGACGTTGTATAGGAGACAATATTGGAGATAGAAGGAGGAGGGTGAGTAAAGATTGGGACAGCAATGGACTGTACTAAAGTAGGAGTGGACGAAAGCATGTTGGGAACTGGAGAAGTAGTGTGGGATGGGACAGAAGAGGCAGAAACCTAGGAGGCAGCAGAAGAGGGAGAGACTTGGGAGAGGACAGGGGAGGGAGGCACAGAACGAGGAGGGGGGGTGAACTTCCACACTTGAATAGAGCCAGTGAGAGGAAAAGAACCAGGTACAGAGACTGGAAAGAATAAAATGTGGGGGCAGGAGGGAAAGAGGGGCAAGAAAGATTTGAGCAAAGGGGTTTTGTGAATCTGAGAAGTAGATGGGCGATTGGTAGGTGTCGCACGAGATCTTGTCGATACCTGGCTTGTGAGTGAGAATTCGAAGATGTCAGAACAGACTGAGGTGTTAAAGTAGGGATGTCTGAGCCCAGGACAGCAAAAGAATTAGATACAGGAGCGACTATGGGAGGGGTAACAACAGAGGAGGCTGCAGAAGATAGGACCCCAGAAGTGGGGGGATGTTTAGAAACATGAGAATAAGAAACACGGGATAGTCTCCCTTAGATGTGGTGATAAGGTCTCCCTTATGCCATAGCATAAGGGAGACCTGCTTCTTTGGGGCAACTGATTTCACGCTCATTTAAGTAGACCTGGCAATGGCAAGAGTACGAAGAGTGAGCATCATGACAATTAAGGCAAGAGGGAAGTCGACTGCAAGATGTATTAGAATGGTCATCAGCACCACAGACTGGGCATAAACAGAGGACGGGAGTTAGCGGTTGTCGAATGTTAATCAAGCCACATTGCAAGGGTAACATCTCTGCCCATGGGCAGGAAGGACATAAGTGTCTACTCTGAGGATTGGGAGATCCTGGAGTTCCAGCTGTTCAAGAATGTCATTGCCACATGTCTGGAAATTCTATTGGACTATGGTATGGGGCAGAATAACAGTACCACTACAAGAATTGAGAGAATGATGTTTTTCAATAGTTATAGGAATAGTATAGATATGCGAAAGGAGAGAAAGATCATGAAGTTGGGTAGCATTCTGGACAGTGATGATGCGTGTACTGCTCTTGAGAACACGAAATGAAATATCTCTACCAACATGGCATAAGAGCACTTTGGCAATACTATGGTCGGAAAGATAGGCAATAGAAGAAGTCGGTCATAAAGAATTTAGTTCATTGTGTGGTCCGAAACCGAGCGTGGAGAGGGAATGCAGATGTGTTTGATCTTTTCCGAGTAAGAATGGGAAGGTAACAAGTAACATCATCAGGAGATTGTCATTGGCATTTAGAAGTGGGACCAGAGTTGGTCCGACATGGGACAGGCTGGTGATTCAAGAATTGCCGCACTGTAGAGGAAGAGGCCAGAAGCATAGTCAAAGGAGGGCAGAGGTCAGACAAATCGGAAGAGTAAGCCGAGACCCTGGTACCTGAAGCTGGTGATGAAACAGCACCAGCAAGAGGTACTGGGGCATCAGGAGTGTCCAAAGAGTGGTCAAAAAATGAGGCAGGGTCAGAATGGGGTGCGGTATCAGCAAGAGGCCTGGGGGTAGCAGGTTCATGGACTAGGGCTTTCATGGTTAGGTTACTTCTTTCTTTTTGTTTTTAAGAAAAAAAAAGAAAGAGGAAAATAAAAACAAAAAAAAGAAAAAGGGGTAATGGGGAGGAATAGTTCCCAGGAGGAATGAAAGGGCCGGAAATCACCCTCTGCACCCAAGAGGACCTCAACCCCACAAATAGTGCAGATGCAGCATGGAACCTGTGCCATACCCTACCCTTCATGCCAGTAAACCAGCAATCCAGGATAGCAACCTCACATCTGCCGAGCTACCTCGGTGGACAAAAAAGAGGGTGGCCGGATATCCGCCACAAAGCATACCTCCTTTGGCCACCCCCCCCTGGAATTTGAAAGGCAGCCTCCAGAGATACAACCGTCACCCGAAAGACACCCAAAGCCATCCCCCAGAAGTCCGGAGAGGGAACGGGATGTCCCTAGGTGATCCAGATTCCACGGCAAACTATGCCACTTCCAAGAAACCTCATAGGAATGGGATTGACCCCGGTACCCTTCCCCCTACCTAGGAACCAGTAGGCCTGAGGGAAGAATCCCAAAGGCCAAAAAGAGGAAGGGAATAAGGGAGAGATGGGGGGGGAGGAAGAGGAAAGGAAAAAGCGAGGATGGGGAGGATGGGATAGGGAAGGGGGATTGGGGGTAATTAGGGTTTAGTCTGAGGAAGGAAACCAACATGTCTAATTCCTAGGACCAAGAGCCTCTTCACCACGCCAAGGAGCCCCCCTTGAAGAGATCGGTTTAATAGAATAAAGTTCGTTATTGAGTAGATCAGACCAGTGTTGTTGCCAACGGGTGTGAAGGTAGGTAGCAAGTACAGCAAAACAGTCCATGAATGGAACACCTCTATATGAAACTGAAAGGTCATGTACTGCTTACCGCGAAGCAGTGTCTGCCTGTTCATTGCCTAGTATGTCAACATGACCAGGGACCCAACAGAAAATAATATCTTTATGCTGGTAGAGATATAGCGTACCCAAAGTTGGATACAGAGAACTAGGGGGTGAGATGTATCAAATTTTCATATAGCCTGTAAAGCACTAAGGGAGTCTGAAGCAACCACAAATGGTGATAGATGCAATACAGATAAGTGTTGCAAGAATGAAGTACAATTCAGCATTAAAAATGCTAGCTGAGGATAGTAAATGCCCTAGCATGACACTGTCCGGAAACACTGCTGCAAATCCGACGCAGTCAGAAGACTTAGAGCCATCTGTGTACACTGCGATGGCATGAGAATGAGAGTGGAAGTGGTCAAGAAAAAGAGACTGAAAAGCTGCCATAGGCTGTAGGGGTTTCACACAAGGGAGTGAGAAAGAACAGACACGAACAGCTGGAACTTCCAGGGGGGTAGGGAAAATGAGATGCTACGTGAACACAGAAAAGTGGGAACTGAAGGGAACACAAGAGCAAA
>NC_069471.1:10604137-10628398 GCF_026875155.1 Cherax quadricarinatus | reverse complement strand
GGGCCCCCAACATGCTTTCCGAGAGGTTCTTATTCGCAAAAAGGGCCAATAAGGGTAAATGATTCTGTATAAATCTTGATAGGATAATGATAGATGATATCCGAAAATGACTCAGGGCCCATACAATGGCTAAAGCTTCTAGCTCTGTCACTGAATAATTGACTTCCGCTTTAGTAAGGACACGCTAGCATAGGCAATAGGCTGTTGCTTACCATTAGATTCCTGTGACAAGACTGCACCGATGCCAACTTTGCTGGCATCAGTCGTCAAGGTAAATGCCTTGGTGAAATCAGGGAATCTAAGGGTTGGGGCTGATGTTAACTTGTTCTTAAGAATGACAAAAGCTCGTTCCTGATCACACGTCCACTCAAAGGGGCATCCTTCTTGAGTAAGCGTGTCAGGGGTGCAGCAATGGTGGAAAGAAACCTGCGATAAAGGTGCGGTAGAAACCCGCCAGGCCTATGAAGGACCGGACTGCATCCCCCCGTCATGGGTCTGGGGAATTTCTGCACGGCCGAGATTTAGACTCGTCCTCTTTATGCCATTCTGAGTCACTACGTGACCCAGAAATTTTATTTCCTTCCGGAGGAAATGACATTTGGAGAGCTTTACCTTAAGGTTTGCCTGAGCTAGCCTGTCCAATACCCTGTCAAGTTTCTCAAGATGTGACGGGACATCTTGCGACATGACTATGAGATCATCCAGGTAGACCATGAGCGTGCCACCTAGGAGGGTACGGAAAATTGTCGTCATCAAACGACTAAATGTGATTGGGCTTCCGCACAAGCCGAAGGGCATCCTCCTGAACTGGTAATGACCAGTTGGCGTAGAGAAAGCTGTCAACTCTTTGCTCTCATCATCGAGGGGGATCTGCCAGAACCCTTGAAGAAGATCAAGAGTTGAAAAGACCTTATTATCGCCGATGTTCTGCAACAGGTCGTTCAGAACTGGCAATGGAAAGCGGTCTGGGATGGTACATGCATTCAGTTTCCTGTAATCGATAACAGGGCGCCAGGTTCCATCTTTCTTGGGAACCAGAATAAGGGGAGCATTCCACGGGGAAGTGGACTCCTCAATAACTCCATCACGGAGCATCCGTGTAATGAGTTCTTCGGCGAAGACTCTTTGCGCATGTGGCAGGCGATACGCAGGTACATAAATGGGTTTAGTACCTTTGTCAAGTGGAATACGGTGAGAGATCAGTGGGGTCAAACCCATTGACTCACCATCTAGTGCGACTGCAGAACGTGCACGATTGAGAACCTGGAGAAGTTTTGGGACCTCTTCAGGATAGTCTGTCAAAGCTAGATCATCTTCCTGCACTGGCCGGGTGTTGGAAGAGTCAGCAGCAGGGCTCGCCTGGGAGAACTGCACTCACAAGGAAGTCAGCTGGGGCTTCACCCTCCACTCTCACCGGGAGAGGGAATCTGACAAGGTCGACAAGTGAGGTATTCTTCCGCAGGGGAAATTCTCGACTGTGCATGTTGACAACAAGGACTTGCAACTTACCACGTTGCACTGTGTGCAAGGATGGTTCAAGGGAGAGGCCCTTGACTCGGCACGTGTCGTTGTCAACCAGCACATGGTCTCCTTCAAAAGCTCTGCTCACGTACACCGTAACAGGAGTGAGCGAGTTAGCTGACAAAGTGACGTCATACTTTGTACAAGCAGTAACTCTGCTCGCTGATGCCATGACACGAGTCAGACAGTCGCCTGCCGACAGGGATACTGCGGATTGACAACTGCTGGTCTCTACAACAGCGTCAGAGTTAGAGTGAAGGTTAGACTGGGCGTCAACAAGACTGGGTTTCACTGGTAAACTAAAGCGCTGATGGCCAGGAGGTGACGGGCAACGAGCTCTACTTCGAGGTCGATCAGGACAAGGAGACCGGACCCGGAAAGAGAATGTGCTACGGAAACCACCGGTTTCCACGGATCCAGGCACCTGATGCATGATCTGAGACAGGTAGCACGTAGTGGATCCTAAGCACACTGCCCAGAAGGGCACATCCACTCGTTGAATTCTGCTTTCCATCAGATGGATCTAAAGCGGATCTAAGGTCTGCCATGTTTTGGACCCTATGACGCAGGTCACCATGGAAACATACCATCTACGACGCTAAGAATTTTTGCGCGACGTTGTGACCCTGGACCGCATTCTAACGTTGTACGACTACGAACCGTCAGCAGATTACTGAGACTCTCTCAAGGGGTCTGAATGGCAGGACGGCGCTGTCAACTTGGCCGCGATGAAGGCCAATTTGTCTCGGAAAATAGTGGAGTGGCAATGTTAACCACCGAACCTGTATTAGGGAAGCTGGACAGGCTAATGGTGGACAGTGGACTCGATGAGCTGTCCACACGGGTTGTCATACGAACATGGGCAAAAAAAGGCATGACAGGCCGACGCATCCCCGGAGTCACAGCTGCTTGAGGCTCGACGCTTGTTGATGAGGTCGACCAGAATTGGTACAGTACGGTCTCGCAATAACGTTAAGACACTATGTTTCCTCACTGTCGGCAAGCGTATCACTGCCAGGGCGGCGAATGCATTGCAGACAGGATGGAATACAGCGACTCCGACAGGGTTACTACGTCTTTCACTGGTTTTTGCAGACGCGCCTCTTCCCCCGAACTAGTGGAAGGGCTGCGACGGCACGTGCATATGCGCGACGACTGCTTGATCACTCCAGCTGACCAGCATACTTCGGAGCTTGTTACACTATGGGAGGTATGACTGGAAGTATTGTGGTACATACAGACTCCTCGCGAGATGAGCATGGGGTCGGTAACGGTTCTTGATCTGAGCGTGGGGACGGGTTATGGTTACTTGATACTGAGCGTGGGCGGGGGGTTTATAGTTACTTTGATATGAGCGAGGGGACGGTTACGGTACTTTGCGGGGACTTAGTTTGTAACATCCGATCGGTAGTGCCCGCGTTTCCCTCAGTTGAAAACAAGTCCAACCACGCGCTTAGTAGGTGAGGTTGGAGGTGGTGTTTTGCTGGTGACGTTGTGCCTTGGGCCAGGAAGTCGATGACTGTTTTTTTGTATGCGACCGACTGTTGTTACTGTGGTCAATATTTTTACTTGGGCGAGTGTTAGTGGGACTGGGGTTAGAAACTTTGTGGGCTGGCTGTCTGACAGCAGCGGCAAAAGTGACTTCCGGCTGCACCTGCGGGGTCACTGTGGACTGCGCCGGAAGGATGGGTATAGGATCATCCGCAAAGCGACAAACCTTGCCTTGCTCGGCAGGCGGCTTGATCGTGTCAATGGCATCATATGCACCCAGGACGTCGTGCTGAGGGCCGAGCCCTAGCGCATCAATGGCACCTCGGAGGTTAGGGGGGGCATCCCTCCGCATGATGCCTACAGCCAGCATGGGGATGATGTCTTCAGCTTTAATACAGTTGTCACCATTCACCCACTTAGTGGAGCTGATGGCATCAGTAAAGTCTTTGGCAGCTTGCTCAAACCGGCAAATGCAAGCCAGGGGGCTTTCGTGCCGGTATTGACATTCGGCCAAGACGCTGGTAACGATGTCAATGTAATGGCGTTGGCGACTACGCCGAAAATAACGCCTAAATTCCTCCTTAAGTTCGTCCCAAGACTGAATCTTACAAACGCGATTGAGCTGCACAAAGGTACCTATATCATCCTGGGTGAGATCCACTGCTGCAACAGCAGCACGAATGTACTGTGTATCCGTGGGACTATCAAATAGAGCCTTAACAGTCGTCTCGACTGACTGCAACCATGGCTCTAAACTATTTGAACGACCGTCAAAAATAAGGGTCGGGTATGGACGATGAGCCGGCCCACTGGTGGTCGAGGCTTGAGCCACAAGTTGACCAACTGTCACGAGGGGCTTCGATGCCCTGCCGCGTGTTCACGCTGGCTGAGGCACCATTGCTAGCACCAGCAGAATCTGGACTAACGGTATGGCCACTGAGTGTCTTAGTCATGACGTCAATTGTTCAAATACAAGTAGGTCACGAAGAGGGTAAACAGGTCAGAGCAAGAAATGGTATGCACTGGCTACAATTCAACACAGTCAGAGAGAACTCAGCACCACTGTACTAGGTAAACTGCTTAGTGATGGAAATCATTTGAGCAAAACAACAACAAAAAAAAGAAATAGTGGTACACTCTGAAACACAAAATAAGAGATGTATGCAAGTGAATGAACTACAGGGAAGTGCACAAAATGAAGCTAAGGGTGTTCAATAATTTCACCAGGAGTCTGGCAACAAAATTTATGAAAAGGAGTTGAACTGTAAACACTGGTAGCAAAAATTGCACAAAAATTAAAATAAATCAGGTACTACACAACACTAAACAGTGCTGCAAGCACAGTTTAAAAATATTGCAGGTGCTAGCAGTTGCAAATTGGAATGCAAAAAAAAAAGTAATTCACTTGCACAATGGGAAGTTGACACAGCAAAGATATCAGAGAATGGGATTGTGCCAAAACTCACAGAAAAAAAAATACACTGTATCAAGGAATGCTATATTGCACACAAAATAAAATTAATAAAAATGCAAATTATTAAATTCAAGAATAGGGCAAAGGTTAACTGGTGTTAGCAGGGTGTACACTGGTGTTAGCAGGGTGTACACTGGCAAAACAAAAATTTCACAATCTCAAGGTCAAAATGAATGAACTTCACAAGTAATTTTGGTAATTAATGGTAAATAAGCAGGTTCCCAAAAATACACTCAATGACTTGGGTATACAAAATAACAAAATGTAATGCACATAGGTGAATATTCACAGATAAAACATAGAATATATGTGGAGCAAATAAATGGGGAAACAGGAGAAAAGTGTAATGGGCCAGGCACAGATTGTATCACTGCAGGTAGAATAAACTAATACTTAAGTACTTGAAGATTACACTTATTAAAGGAAAAAAAAAACACTAACAAACAAAACAGTGCAGGGTTGTCAACAATCTGTGGCTAACTTGCAGGTGCAACTAACAAAATTAACAGCACACAGGAATTACTTGCAAACTGTGTGTGAGGTAAATTGTATAAATGGTTAACACTGAACAAATTAAATCAATAACTGAGGTGCAAGATGCAGAATAAAATACCGGAATTTAAAATGTGGAGTGCAAAATAAATTTACAAAATTTAAGAAGCTGTAGGTAAGTGGCAAAATGTGCACTGATGACAAACTGAACAATTTACTGAAGTATGGCTTCAGTAACTGTAACTGTATTGGTGCAGGACAGTTAAATAATGCCACAAAATATTAGGAAATGCTAGGTAAGTCACTGTTTACTTAACTTTGAGTGCAGGAGATGGACGAAGGTACGGGTGCTGCAGGTCCTGAAACTTTCAGTGATGCTCTAGTAACACTACACGCCTCATAGCATTTGTATACTGCTATGGGGCTTCAATGTCGTAGGAAAAATCAGAATGGACTTGGGAAGAACAGGAAAGACCGGGGTTACTCTGTGGAGATATAAGATATGAGAGAAACGTGGCTAACTCGGCATGAGCCACAGCTGTGCATGGTTTGTTTACACTGGCAAGCGTGTCTGGGGGCGCTGACTGACTGCAGCTTCAGCACACGGAGAACAAAACATTTACTGCACTACTCGAACGTGCTAAAAACAAGCTTAAGTGAAACTTTGAACTGGGGCGAGTAATTTTACTGTAAAAAAATCACTGGGGAAAACAAAACTGGTGATGAACTGGGAATGTAACAGCAAGGGAAAGAAAAAAAAATTTTAACTGGACAACACAAAAAAAAACTGCACTGGCTGGAGATACGTAGATGCTGAGTAGTTGTAGACACAATGATGAGTCACGAGCTACTGTAGACAGCGTGGGGGCTGAACTGAGCTGGCTTAGGGGCTAAGCCAACTGGGTTCCCACGTGGTAAGCCAGGTAAACTTCTTGGAGGAAACTGGGAAGAACACAACACACATGGACGGCGAGATGGACGTCATTGCGTAGCAGAGGAGGCTGTAGAGGAGGCTGGTGCGTTCACACGCTGCCTAGGGTATCAACCAACCCCAGAGCTGCCTCGTGGTCACGCGTGGAGCCACACGAACCCAAACCCACACTAAACGACCTCACCTCTACTTCTTGTAGCTGAGAAGGGCGTAGGGACACTGTAGGAGGCAGGAGAATGGTGCTGGAGAGTGTTGAAGGGCTGTAGAGAGGGTGATAGGTGAACACGTGACTGCTAAGGCTGGAGATGACGCCGTGACGCCTATGTCCAGATTTTGTGGGAAAAATCTAGGACGAAGATCTATCTCAGGTCCCGTCAAGATGCTGGGAGTAACAGATAACTCTTTAGGCCAGCAGGTGCGTTGGATGACGACGGATGATGTTGAGTGGCGTCGACCGATGGTGTTGACCCCTCCACCCTGAAGAGGCTAGCAATGCCGTTGACTCCGCTGTCACCACTGTTATTGCCGTTCTTACTGCTGAACAGCGGTTTGGTGCCGATGAAGGTAGCGTAGGTAGCAATGATACGGCCGTGGACTAGTTTGGCTTTAATTGGATAGGAGTGAGTACACAACGGGCAGTGTGAGGGAGCGACCGCAAGCCAGTCCGTGGAGGGGGAGCACTTGTGTCTATCAAATCGGTCGGCCTAGGAGTGAGAGTGGCTAGGCTGAGCCTCCCACTGACCTGGGTGAGCCTACAGAGGGCAGCACCTAAATGCCGCGAAATATGAACTAGTCAGTGCAGACGGCTAGGCTGTGTGTTCTGACAGTACAGGCTGTCTACATAAGTGAGGTTGAGGTGGAAGAGGCAGTTTTCGGGATGAGTACCTGGAAAACACCAGGGATAGACGGTATACCAAATGATTTTTATAGAGCACATTGGGGGTGTATTAGGCAATGCTTTGTTAGGGTATTGGATCATATGTTAACTACCTGGGAAGTTGGGCACATCGCAAAGTACGGGCGTCATAGTTTTGGTGCCAAAGCAGAGGGGGGTAAGAGAGTTGAGTGCTTACCAAGCAATATCTCTGATGTGCACAGATTACAAGGTTTTTGCGAAAATTTTAGGTAATAGACTGAAGAAGGTCATGGGGTCGGTGATACATGGGGGACAGTTTGGAATCCCGGGGAGGAGTATGCGGGTAGGTCATGGACGTATTAGGGATTTCCTCGAGGGTAGTAGTGAGGGAGGTATTCTAGGTCTGGATTGGGAGAAAGCTTATGATTATGTGGATAGGGAATTTTTGATTGAGAGTATGGTGAGAATGGGTTTTGGAGGGAGGGTGGTGGGATGGGTGAGGACATTGTATGCGGATGCATCAATGAGAGTACAGGTAAATGGTAGGTTGGGTAGTCCTGTAAGCATGGGGAGGGGTTTAAGGCAGGGGTGTCCACTCTCCCAAATACTCTTTGCATGTATGCAGAATCCTTTCTATGTTCTGGTTGATGGTGGGATGGGAAGGATGGGGGAGAGTGGAGGCTTTTGTGGGAATATTGTTGGTTATGTAGATGATACAACTGTTTTACTTAATGAGATAGAATATTTAAGTAAAGTGGGAAGGGTACTTGAGATTTTTGGGAATGCTACTGGGATGAGAGTTAATAAGCAGAAATCACGGTTGCTGGAGGTAGGCGCTTGGGTAGGCGGGACCTTGGGGGAGGAGTTTGGCTGGATAACTGTAGAAAGGCTCAAGATTTGTGGGATTTTGTATTTGGCAGATGCACAGGAGAGCAGGAGGGTTAATTCAGAAATTGTAATGGACAGAGCTTTGAGTTTCTCAGGAGTCTATGGGCCGGGGATGTAACCTTGCATCAAAGTTTTGTGGTGGTAAATACGCTGATTTATAGTAAGGTGTGGGGAGTGGCGGAAATTTATCCCTTACGAAGTCAGGATATTATGGAATTACAAAGGAGAGTATTAAGGTATGTGTGGGGTTTTGGGAGGGTGTGGTTGGGCAAAGATGTGGTAATGACTGCGGTAAGACAGGGAGGATTGGGATTGATGGCTTTAGGGTCTAGGGTGAAGGCACTATATGTGAAGCAGAGGTATATTCGGGCAGCGGGGGAAAGGGGTCTTCGAGTGGGGGAGGTGATGGGGGATATCCACAAATGGTGGGGTGGCAGGGACTTAGTGGAGTGTGAAGATATGTTGAGGTTTATGTTAAAGGTTCGCAATGTTAAAAAACTCAAGGTAAAACGGTTGGTGGGTGTGGGTCGTCGTCAGGAATCAATGCAGGGGATGGCAGTGTATCCCACATATGATTGGAGAGAGATATGGGTGGAATTTAGTAAACTAAGAATACAGGCAAGAGTGAGGGAATTAGTATATAGATTTCTTATGCGGACGTTAGCATCGAAAGAGGTGCTAAGACGAATGGGTTTTACGAGAGAGGCGTCATGCGGCTTTTGTGGGGAAGTTGAAACTACTTTCCATGTAGTATATTTTTGTTCTGCTTTGGAGGTGGTAAGATTGTGGTTGAAGAGGGTTTTCCTTTTATTGGGGGGGGTCAGATATCACCCCTTAGAGCTTTAATGTTAGATATGGGAATGATGCCCAACGAGGTGGGGAGGGCTATCAGATACGTAATAGTTGATTACTTGTATGTCTCTTGGGGGATGAGGGAGGTGGAGGGAAACATTAGGATAAAAGCATTGGCGGCGTGTTTTTATAGGACAGCGTGTAGGAACAAAGAATTATATGGGGGAAGGTGGGTAACTAGTTTTCCGGTGGCCTGGTGGCTAAAACTCCCGCTTCACACACGGAGGGCCCAGGTTCGATTCCCGGCGGGTGGAAACATTTCGACACGTTTCCTTACACCTGTTGTCCTGTTCACCTAGCAGCAAATAGGTACCTGGGTGTTAGTCGACTGGTGTGGGTCGCATCCTGGGGGACAAGATTAAGGACCCCAATGGAAATAAGTTACAGTCCTCGATGACGCACTGACTTTCTTGGGTTATCCTGGGTGGCTAACCCCCCGGGGTTAAAAATCCGAACGAAATCTTATCTTATCTTATCGTGGACTTACTGTTGAACGTTTACTCCGCTGCTTGGTGACGGGGTGAGGAGGCAAGGGGTTGGTCTCTTCAGTGGTGTGTCCTCTTGGAGTGATTGGATGCCTGATGAGGTAGGTTGACTGTTTTTTTTTTTTTTTTTTTTTACACAGGTTTTGACAAGGTTAAGGATCCCTAGCTTTATTGACAAGCTATTTACAGGTTAAGGATTCCTAACTTTATTGGCAAGCTAAGAGCTGATACCTACATCAGCTCATTTGAAAGCATTTTTATTGTTAAGAGACATACAAGTAGGGAACAGGATGAAGTTGGAGCCATCTGTGGGCCAGCATTTTCATTTGATCAACTGACTTTATCTCGTTGACATCATTATGCTGTACGAATGTGTTCCATACTCGAGTCATCCTGGGTATGTATGATCTCAGATGGAGTGATGTTCTGGAGAAGGGTACAGCCAGAGTGAAGTTGCTGCTTTCTGCCCGTCTTGTGGCATAAAAGCTTGTTTCACGCTGTCCTCGAAGTGGATCCAAGTGTGATATTTTGACAATATTGGCCTTGTACATAACAGTAAGGCCACCCACATCCCTCCTATGTTGAAGGCTCTGCTGAAATGACAGATCTATCCAGGATGGGTCCAGGCGAGAGATGAGACGTCTTGCTCTGTTCTCTACTCTGTCAAGCAGTCGCAGATGAGAGGGGGGGCAGGCAAACCAAGAAAGTGGAGCATACTCAAGGTGTGAGCATACTTTGTACTCGTACAGGTTCTTGCAACCCCTACTGTCAAGCAGATGCGAGATACGGCGAAGTGCTGTAAGCTTCCTGGCTGCCTTGTTTGCAAGATTTACAACATGGTTCTTCATGGTTAGTTTGGAGTCAAATTTCACCCCAAGGATATCAACTTCTCCAGGTGCCAACACCCTCCCATTCATCCTTACTACTGCACCAGCATTACCATCATGGTGCCTAGAGACGATCATCATTTGCCTTTTCTCAGGTGCAAATGTTACTTGCCATCTATTTCCCCAAGCTGATATAGCACTCAGCTGGTGATTGATGTAGCTTAGAGCAGCTGGCATTTCTTCTCTTGGATAAGTGAATGTCAGTGTACAGTCGTCTGCATATGCATGTGATTCTGGGATGAGATGAAGAAGCTCGTTGAAGTAGACATTCCATAACAATGGACCCAGCACGCTTCCTTGTGGAACACTTGCCCCAATAGGATGTCTTGCTGATTCCGTTCCATTGAGAACTACACTTAGAGATCTACCATGAAGGTAATCACTGAGGAGACATAGCGTAGAGCCTGCAATTCCCAGTGCTTGAAGTTTTGCTAATAGGCCCTGGTGCCACACCCGGTCGAAAGCGCCAGCAATGTCCAGTGCTACCACACAGCTGACTTTGGATTCATCCAGTGACTGGTGCCACTTAATGGAGAGGTTTAACAACAGATCAGCACCTGAGTAACCTTTCCTGAAGCCATATTGACGATCACAAAGTAGTGAGTGGTAGTCAAAAAACTCTGTCATTTGTCTTGAGATTATTGTCTCAAGGATCTTACCAGTGATTGACAGGAGTGACACTGGTCTGTAGTTGCTAGCCAAGGAGGGTCCCTTGTTGGATCAGGAACTTGCATTTTGGTAGCAAAGTGTTCAGCAAAGAGGTCCGCCTTCTCTTGACTACTAGTAGAGGTGGTCCCATCCTGTCGATTTAGAGGTGGAATGAGCTCATCAGGCAGATAACCTTGTCTGTCCTTGACCAGGGACCACCAGGTTTTGGAGCCTACCCTACCTGATGCTAGCTTTCTTTTAGTGTCCACCTCCCATTTAGCAATGGCCCACTTTTGATGTGTTTGATGTGGATGTTGGTGTTTTGATGTGGGTAAAGTTTATTTGCAGGGAGCCATCGGGGGCTCCGGGGTATGTAGACCTTATGAATTTTGTAAAACCTACAGAGTTAAAAGTTGTATGTGATTTTCTCTTTTTTTCTTTTATCATTATAAGAACCATTTTATATAGGGGGTTATATTCATATGTATATGTGAGGATATGTTTTATATATTTGAATCTGATGATAGCTTTATCCTTGTCATACTGTCTTTTTTTATCGTATAATTGAAGGGGTACATTATGAACTATGTAAGAGAATATATAAGTATTTTATGGGGTTTATATATACCCTTCATTTTGTATGGAAGGTCATATTATATATTGAGTGTTAATCGGTAACTTTAACTTTGTGTGTGTGTAGGTGTGTTTGTGGGAATCAATGTCTTAGGTATAGTTCTATTATTGGATGTAATATATTTTTAGTTTATTTGGTGACTAGTCATTTTGCGTTTTATTTCTATGTATAATCCAGTTTGTTCTGTGACGAACACATGTGCACATACACGTATGTGTGTATATGCATGCGTATATTTATACATATATATATGATTGTAGGACTTATTCCTACATGTTTTATAATGACTCTGACTGTTTGGAAGTCGGTATGTTCTTTTTTTCCATAAATTGGTTGGGTTATTTCAGCAGAATTTTGTTATATCAATGTGTTAAAATGTATTTTGTGTGTACCTGACATTGTCTGCCACTTCTGTTATTGGATGTTATATATTTAGTTTATTTAGTGATAAGTCATTTTGCGTATTTTTTCGTGTATAATCCAGTCTGTTCTGTAAGAACACATGTGCACATACACGTATGTGTATATGTGCATGTGTATGCATATACATATATACATGATTATAGGACTTATTCCTACATGTTTTATAATGACTCCGACGTTTTGTTTAGTAGTCGGTATGTTTTTTTTCCGTAAACTGGTTGGGTTTATTTCAGTAGAATTTTGTTATATCAATGTGTTAAAATGTATTTTGTTTTTTGTGTGTGTACTGACATTGTCTGCCACGGTTTTTTGATTTGCTAATTGTCGGCTTGTGTTTTTTCTTATTATGGTTTATGTGTATGTTTCTTTTAAATAAAACATAAAAAAAAATACCCCCCTCAAGTAGAAAATTTCTCCACATCTCCTCTCCATACTCCACCAACGATTGTCCTTCCTGAAACTTGAAACCTCTAAACTTCTGTCTATATCCCTCTGGCATTATTTGATAAGCCAACAACACAACATCCTTCATCTTCTCATAATCTGAAAATTCATACTCATCTAGAGAACTAACTGCTTGTAACCCTTTACTAATTAACTAGGTTCTTGCTAATGTGGCCCAGTTACTGTCTGGCCACTTCTGGGATTTTGCTATTTCTTTCAAACAATAGAAAAAAAATTATCGAGATGTTTTCCAATAAATTTTTGTAGTAATTTTATAGCTTGTTCCAACTTATATATGTCTGTCATATTACCAGTCTCTTGTTAAAAGAAAATGATCTTTCTCTCTATAACCCAAAAATATCTAACTCTTTGTTAGATCTTTTTCTCGATAATTAGGGCTAATTTCAGTCGTAAAATTTGTGCTTCAATACTCATTATTAGCAGTGAAGTTGGACCCAGAATCTGTCAGCACTATATTCTCTGCTACTTACATATATCTTGCTTATTACAGCAAAAAGTACTTATTAAAAATAATAAACTGACACAGCAAAGCACATAGGAACACTAAATTATTATATTCACAGAAAATTATTACTAAATAACTTCATAATCCATTAAGTGTGCACGTAAAAAATCAGGTAGAAAAATATTTGTATTAATTACACCTGAAAATAGGTAATACTCTTCATATTTTCTAACAAATTCTTCCTTTAAATATTGACTCGCTAGGTTTCAAATGTGAATCATCATTCTAAATTTGATAATTCTCCCAGATATTGTCCCCAATGCTACACTTTTTACAGCGTAACGTAAATAAATGTCCTGGCTCCTAGGGGTTAACCTACCTAGTCTAGGAGCCTTTAAAATATTATAGCGCATAAGCCAACCTAGTGCCAAGCTTATTAGTACCCACATGAGTGGCTATAATATTAACTTGTTTAATGTTTGACATTGATAATGTGTTAAACAACGTGAGATTGGCAAGGTGTTAACTCTTGATGTTACATATTGTTATCGTGTTTAACCACGTGAGTGACTAGGGTTTCAATTTGTGGAGGGGAGGGTGGGGGTTGTGTTGGATGTCAGTGTTAGCATCAGAGTATTATGAAGATCTTTGTGATTATGTAACACTGTGTTTCTGGGTAGATTGTAGGTTGTGTTAGGTTATCTTAAGGTAACTTTGTATGTTCACTCAGTAGACCGTTGTAGTACCAGTGTTGAATGTTCTGTCATAACATGTACCATTTCATGGTATCTTTATATTGCATCTTGTAATAGAATTTTAAATAAAATATATAAAAAAAAAAGCTTATTACTTCGCATAAATCATGAAGCGTTAATTAAATGGTCAGTACTGATGTTCACTATAAGAAAGAGCACAAAAACTAAATATATAAAAATACAACCATATTAATAGTATACTTATTTATACAACATGCAACCTTCCCATTACATACAATAATCACCTTACATCAGTACGATTTCGTGAGTCACCTTTACGAAGTACTCACATAAGGCCACTAGCACACTGCTAAAAGTGGTCAAAAAGAACATACACATTTATAAACAGGGAGGCTCCATGATCCCTCCCCTCCTTCTGCCAGTCTCTTAACTTGCAGGCAAAAGTCTCCACGAGTACTCTCCACTACACACTAAGGCCTTAAAGGTAAACATAAGAGCAACAAAACCAGTAATATAACCTATGGCCCAAACTACCCAAAATCACTCCTTATCCAAACACCAAACTATGACATCTTATGACGTCATGCTCCAGCCAACGCTCTCCTCGTACTGACTCAGAAACACTTCACCTGCTTCTGTCCCATCCTGGGTGTTCTTCAGGACTAATGCGCGTCCAGTTTCATAACAAATCCCGTAAACTAACATTATATATGGAGCGTTTTTTATACGCATATTTCTTACAAAACATTACAACAAAATAAACAAAACACACTACATAGCTCAACCTAGCTCCATGACACCTTCCCATCGACTGTTCACTAGTGACGCTAATGAAGTCACTCGGATTCGTATAATACCTGTCCCACTGGTCGTGTCTAGTACACGTCCACTTAAGGGCTGACATCACATAATCATGGAGGAAAACAAACTCCCTATATTATACAACAATGCAGTATCCTGCGTAACTACTACATACATCAGCAATGCTCTTCTAACGTGAAATTTTGACAGAGCATGGCTTTCGTTCATGACATAATGTGTCAGTCAGAGATGTGAGATTTCAATACCACGATAAGAATATCGTCACGAATTCCGTTATAGTTTCACCAACTGGAATACTAGCAACGATACCATTCCAGCAGATCAGAAGTTATATCAGCTAACAGAATACCATCTTACCGGATGGCCTCGTCCCCAAACATAATAACTAGAATTGTAAAGTATCGTCACAACAATCTCTTCAAGGTGGGCTCTTTGACGTAGCAAAGAGGCTCCTGGTCTAAAGAATTAAAGCCTTTGGTCTCCTTCCTCAGACCGAACCTAATTACCACCCAATCCTCCCTTCCTTATCCAATGCCCCCCTTTTTTTCCTTTCCTCCCCCTTCCCTTTTCCTCATCCTGTCAAACCGTTTGTAATGTCTGGGGTCCTCCCCTCTGGTTTCTAGGTGAGGGAAATGTGCCTGGGTTCATCCCACTCTGTGAGGTTCCTCGGGTGTGGTGTAGTTTGCCATGGAATCTTGATTGTCTGGAGGCGCCCTACTCCCTTCCCAGATATCTGAGAAGTGGGTGGGGTGTCCCTGCAGATGATGGGTGTATCTCCAGAGATTGCCGGTCAGTTCTGGGAGGTGGTTGTGATGGGTTTCTGACCACCCTCTCTTTTGTCTGCCGAGGTGGCTCTGTATGTGTGAGGTTGCTATCCCTGAGCGCTGGTTTACTGGCATGAAGGGTAAGGTATGGCACGGGTTCCATGCTGCATCTGCACTGCTTATGTGCTCGATGTTCCCTTGGATGAGAGGACGAACTTACGGCCCTTTCATGCCTTCTAGTGACTGTCCTTCCACTGTCCTCTTTTTATTCTTTCCTTCTTCTTTCTTTCTTTTTCTTTAAAATAATAACATGAAAGAAAAACCACTATCACTGAGTTTTTGTTCCGCGATAACCCTCCTTGTTTCAGGTCCTTTCTGTTACCGCATCCTGCTCTGACACAGCTTTGCTATTGGACCATTCTCCAGACTCTTCCCATAACCCTGTACCTTCTGCTGGTGACGCTTCATCACCTACTCCAGGTACTGAGGCTTTGCCTATTTCTGCTAGTGCCTTTACCTCTTGCACACCTTTAACTATGTGTTTGGTTTCCCTGATAGCCCACCTCCCTCAGGTCGAGCCGCCCACGGTACTACACTTAAACGTTCCAGACCATTTGCTGGCGACAGTTCATCGATGTCTGCTCATTCCATTCAAAAACAACCTATACAACACCTAATTCCTTTATGCACCTTGTTTACAAGTACACAATGGACTAAATTCTTTTCCTTACAACCGAACATCTCCATCTGATTATCTTTCTCACCATAGTATTGGTAAAGCCAAAATATATCCTTTCATGCTCTTCTGAGTGGTGTGTGCATAATTACAGTTCAGAATGCAGAGCAACATTATGATCTTTCCCATCTTACTTCCACTCATAACACTACAGTCACATGTTCAAAAGCACACTATTCTCAGTTCTTGCAGTGGTATGGTGCTTTACCACATATCATTGTACAGGTGATTTTCTGTCTTGTGGTGATGATATTTTGGGGCAATTAGACCTTCAGGACCTTCCAGTTCTCAAAGTGGATACATATGCCCTGCCCACCATCATGATACTGTAGTAACACTGCACCTAGGCCGGTATTGGAGGCATCAATTCTTAAACAAAATGGCTTATTAATATCTGGAATCTTAAGTATAGGAGGGTCTTTAGAGAAGATGTTCTTAAGTTCATTAAACTTTTCTCGAGCTGTGTCGGAAAGTTCAAGAGGTTCCTTCACAGACTTTTTAAGGTAGTCGGATAAGATGCCTGTAAGATCGTAATGTTGGGGATAAACCTTGCATAAAAATTTACAGAATCAAGAAAGCTACGCATGAGCTTCTTGGTTTTGGGGAATTTAAACTCTAATAAAACTTTGATCTTACTGGGGAGAGGCTGCAAAGAGTTATTAGAAAGAATCAATTCGAGATATCTAATTTTGTTATACCCAAGGAAGCATTTCTTCGGCTTGGAAGTGAGGCCATGTGAGCGTAACCTACGTAAAATTGTTGTTAATGTTTGGATATGCTGGCCCACATGGATGCCATTATGTAAATGTTGTCAAAACAAACTGAAACATTTGGCATATTACCCAAGACCTTTCTCATCAGTCTCACGTAGGTAGCACAGGCAGTTATCAAACCGAAGGGCATAGTT
Source organism: Cherax quadricarinatus (assembly GCF_026875155.1). Classification (NCBI taxonomy): domain Eukaryota; kingdom Metazoa; phylum Arthropoda; class Malacostraca; order Decapoda; family Parastacidae; genus Cherax; species Cherax quadricarinatus. The sequence continues at coordinate 10,611,961 of NC_069471.1, read as the reverse complement.
CTATACTGCATCAGTCCTTGGTGTGTAGGGAAAGTGGTGTTCTGCTTAGAAGAAGGATCTAACATTGCTTGATGACATGCTTGCTCAATATCAGTCTCTGAAAAGAAAGAAGAGTCATAAAATTTGTGTAGATCACTATCTATTAAGGGCATAGGCTCAGCATCCCACCGAGTTACAGCATTAAGTCCTCTGAAGTCAATAGCAAGTCTATATGAATTGTCTTCCTTCTTAACCATGACTACTGGTGAGCAATATGCAGATGATCTTTAGTTTCAACAATCTGTCTACCTCTCGGTCAAATGCATCCCTAAGGTGAACTGGAACTGGTTATAATTTCCGTTTGATAGGGTTGTCCGTGACTAAGTCAATCTTATGGACTACCATGGAGGTGACACCTGGAATATCAGTAAAAACATCTGAGAAGTTACTCACACATTGAAGTAGTTCATGTTTCTTATGGTCATCCAAAGACTCATTGATATTAATGTTTGTCGAACCAGAGCGTTCAAGAGTCAATAAATAACAAAAAAGGCACAATACCGTGACTGGAACGATACACAAATAACCCGCACATAAAAGAGAGAAGCTTACGACGACGTTTCGGTCCGACTTGGACCATTTACAAAGTCACACTAACCAGAAGTGGAGCAGAATGGCTATATATAGGCAGAAAGAGGTGGTGGTAGTAGTAGTAGTACTAAAAGAATGGTGTATAATACCGACAAGATGAAATTAAGACACATGCGCAACACCTGGGCATCTCTATTGTAGACGCTTCGCCATCCAGCCAGCCACTGGATGGTGAAACGTCCACAACAAAGACACCCAGATGCCGCACATGTGTCTTAATTTCATCAGTAGTAGTAGTAGTAGTATCAGTAGAAGAGGTAGTAGTAGTGGTAGTGGTAGAAGTGGGGAATAAGGAGGACGAGCCAGTCAAATACAAAGGACGGGGAGCACTGCAAGGGAGCTAGGTGCCCACAGAGGGAGAGCAAGCACACAGAGGTGTGTGAAATGGGGAGTGGTGAAATAAATGAAGAAGGAACAGAAACACGAGACAGAAGAGAGAAAGACAACCCAGAGGAGAGAAAGGAAAGAGGAAAGGGAAAGAGGGAGAAGAAGAAAAAGAAAAAATGATGAATCAGGTTAAGTCACGGGTGTTCTAAAGTTTGGAGCATTTTACAATGTAGTGGGAGAGGAAGTGTTGCAACCCCTGAATGGGTTGCAATGATTATTATGTATATATATAATTATTATCTTTTCATATAATTTTATATTGCTTGTATTTGCGATAATAGCTAAATCGTAAATGTATTGCTTTATATTGTTATTTGACTTAGCTTGCTTTGGTTAGGTAGGATGTAACATATTATGTGCTCTGTTTAAGTCTTGATTGTCTAACTACTGTAATTATCGCTTGTGGCTCGTTAGACTGCCGGCTTCTGTTTCTGAGCTGTAGCTGTCCACGGAGCTATCACGTGATCGAGGGGGGGGTGTCCTCCCCTCGCCTGAAGTATTCAGTCTGGTCTAGACTCGCTGGGTGGTTGGATGTATTCCAGACAAAGTGCCTAAATCTCCCTAAATCACCGTCTCTTGTCTCATTATTGTTAGTTCTGTGAGACTCTGTTCACAGAACATTGTATAGACTTAGTGATTTTCGATGTTGTACTGAGGTTGTGTCGCATAGACACTCGAAACAACTCAGGTCCTGAGCTGTAGCTTCTGACCTAATTTGTACTGGTATCTGTGTATTATCACAGTCGGGGATTTTCTTATGCTGAACTTAGATTCAGTAGTATGGGAGTTTTGTGACTTTTGTGGAGGATCTGCAGATGGACCCTACTTAGTGTCGTTATATTATCTCCTTGTTCCTGATTCTGTGGCGCAGTTGCTTGTTATATTGCTATTGGGCTGAGCATTCTTTTCATTGTTCAAGCAGACTGTTCTGATTGCCAGTTGGTCAAGAAGTTAGTTTATTTGAGGACTTTGTCAGTCACTTGTTTAAGTCTAGTCGAGTCTTGAGACATAGCGAGCTACTTAGAGCACTTACACACATACACACAAACTTACATGTACATATTTGTAATATCTTATTAAATGCTAATGTACCTGACGGTACTTAAGACTTATATATGTGATATGTGCTTTCAGCACAATAATACTGTACACGAGAGAAGTGATTATTATTATTTTGATTATTATTAATTTAATTTACTTTCTAAATATACCTCTAGACGATACTTAATAAATTTATTAAATTTTATTTTCTCTAGTTAGTAGCCTACCAGTTGTAATCCTGAAGCACTGTTGAATCATACTGAATTCTAAATGGACAAGGATACTGGCTAATTGTTACGAAAACCCAGTAACAGGCTGGATGCTAGAAGGGCAGTCCTTTCTAGTATTCACTGGAGATCTCTAAACTTTTAGAATCGCGTTTTTTGTAACAGGAAGGCATCTACAGAGATGAAGCCAGGGCTAAGATTCATACAAGGAAAGTTGTGTATTAGAGAGGATTCAACTAGACGGCGACTGTTCGAGTTGGAAGTAGGGAAGACTGTTTTAGCAGAAGACCAATCAACAGGATGATCTCTGACGTGACAGAAAAGAGCATTGTTAGTGTCGGCAAGCGTAACACTATTTTTGTGCTCCCTAAGTCTGTCAGAAAGAGATCGACCAGTTTCTCCGAAGTATTGAAGAGGACAGGAGGAGCAAGAAATAGAGTAGACACCAGGAACATCTGTAGAGGGAGGAGAGGTATGAACGAGATTAGTGCGAAGAGTGTTAGTCAGGCGGAAGGTAAGCTTGATGTCTAAGGGACGGAGAGAATTGCTGAGATTAGAAAGACCGGAAATGTAGGGAAGGCAGAGGATAGAAGAGTTCCCATGAGTAGAGAGTTTGGGAGAGAAGAAATTACGTTTAGCACGAGAGAGGGCAGAGTCTATGAAATGGGAAGGGTAGCCAAGACGGGAAAACGAATTATGAAGAGTGGAAATTTCTGCTGGAAGGAACTGAGGATCAAGGATGCGGAGGGCACGGAGAAAGAGGGAGATAAGAACACTTTTCTTGACAGGGGAAGCATGATAGGAAAAGTAGTGAATGTACATGCCAATGTGCATAGGTTTTCGGTAAACTGAAAAGGAAAAACCTGTATCTGAGCGGTGGACATGGACATCAAGGAAAGGAAGCAAGGAATTAGATTCCCATTCAGCTTTAAACTTAATGGAAGGGGCAAGATTATTAAGAGCTTCAAGAAAAGGTTGGAAGAGACTGGAGTCATGAGGGCACAGAGCAAAGATGTCATCCACATCCAGAGTGAAGGTTGCACATCGAGGGTAGGAAGAAGAACAGTCTCGAAGTATTCCATGTAAAGATTAGCAAGGACAGGAGAGAGAGGAGAGCCCATAGCGACACCGAAGGTTTGAGAATAATATTTCCCTTGGAAGGAAAAGGAATTAGTCCACACAGAGGCGGATAAGATCAAGAAAGATATCAGTAGGTATAGGGAGATGTATAAACCCTTCATGGGCCTTCTCTCTAAGGAAATCAAGGACATCATCAAGAGGGACATTGGTGAAGAGGGACTCAACGTCAAGACTAAGCATCTTTCAGGTTGGGAGAGAGCGAACCCGTTCAATGAAGTCTTGAGAATGACGGAGAAAACGTGCCAAGAAAGGGAGTGAGGGTTTCGGCCAGCCAAGAAGCAAGAGAATAAGAGACAGAACCTCTAGAGGATATGATAGGACGAAGAGGAATATCAGGTTTATGAGTTTTGGGAAGGCCATAGAAATAGGGAAGAGAGGGACAGATGACACGAAACCGTTGAACAAGGTCAAAGTCAGGAGGACAGAGGTCGGAGAGAGTCCTTAGTTTCTTGTTGAAAGTTCTCTTGATGCGATCAAGAGGGTTGGAAACGAGAGGAGTGTAGGTACGTGAGTCAGAGAGCAAGACATAAGTTTTACGGAGGTAATCCTCGCGATCAAGGATAACTACCGAATTACCTTTGTCAGAAGATAGTATGACAATGTTAGTGTTGGATTTAAGAGAAGAAAGGGCAAGTTGGTAACGGCGTGGAAGGTGGTGATTCTTAGAAAAAAGACTAACAAGAGCAGGAAGGAGAGCGCCACGAAAAGTGGACAAGTCAGGAAGATTACGGGAGCGAGATTGACGAAAGGAATCAAAAGAGCTAATCAGGGCAATACCAGCGCAAGGAGTAGGCGAAGTGGCAAAGGAAAGGCCCAAACCAAGAAGTTCAAGCTCATACTGAGAGAGTGAGACAGAAGACAGGTTAGTAACACAGTCAGTTAGAGAGAATTTAGACCAAGGGCTAGTGAGATGAGACGTTGAAGTTTATTCTGTAGTTTGGAAGAATGAATTTGTGTATTCAGGCGAGCAGTGTCAAAGGCAATGGTAGAGAGAAGGTTACAGAGATCCTGTGGTAGAGCCGCAAAGAGAGCACGTTGACGTTGACGGAAAGTAAAGAAGGCATCTTCAACCTGTGATTTAGTAGAAAGAATGAGCTATTGAAGTAGGAGACGGGCTTGATCAGGAAAGGGAGTGCCCAGTGGGTTGGTTTTCAGGAAGTGGGAGAAGGAAGGGGGCAGAACTTGTTCAGCAAGACAGTCACGTAGGAAGCGAAGCTGATTCTTACGACGCCTGGTAGCAATAAGAGCAGCCTCATAAGGTCGAAAGAGAGGTTTAAAAGAGAGAAGAACATTAAAAAAGTTGGAGAGAATATGACGCTTAACTGCGGGGTCCATAAATAACAAAAAAGGCACAATACCGTGACTGGAACGATACACAAATAACCCGCACATAAAAGAGAGAAGCTTATGACGGCGTTTCGGTCCGACTTGGACCATTTACAAAGTCACACTAACCAGAAGTGGAGCAGGACGGCTATATATAGGCAGGAAGAGGTGGTGGTGGTAGTAGTAGTAGTAGTAGTACAAGAATGGTATATAATACCGACACGATGTCATGTAGTTCTTTGTCATAGTCTACGTTAGAGGTGTCAATTACGCACACCTTACACTCCTTAGTTGTCTTATAAAGTTTGTGTGGAAAAACTAAATCAGTCATTCAGGCAGTTAACCGAATTTCTTCGGTAATATTTCTTATGAATGTTGATATGATAAAGCTTAGGTTTCCCCTTGACTTCTATGAGGTAATCAACCTTCTCACAAATTTTCAATACCTTATACGGACCTTTCCATGCTACTAATGATTTATTTTACTTTATTGGTAAAAGTACCAGAACTTCATCCCCTACTTTAAAACTTCTCCCCTGACTTTTGGTATCAAAATAGTTTTTGTACTGGTCCATTGATAAGCTTAAGTTTTTCGAAACTGTCAGAAGTCTCCTCAAGTTTGGATCTAAGGTCAAGGAGAAACTGATAAAACTAAACCTCAGCATTTACCTCCTCATTAGTCCATAAGTCATGAAGGATGGACAATGGACCTCTGGCCTGTCTACCATAGAGAAGTTCAAAAGGTGAAAACCCCAAAGAGTCACTGGGAACTTCCCTCATGGCAAACAAAGCACAGGGTAGGTAACGATGCCACTCCTTAGGTTTAAGGGAGCAAAGTTTCCTTAGAATGGACTTGAGAATTGAATGCTGGCGCTCAATCCTCCCATTACAGCTGGGATGATAGGGTGTTGTGAAGAGAGGTTTCACTTCCAGAAGTTGGTAGAGATGTTGCATTAATTCAGATGTGAATTGTGTCCCACGGTCAGACAAAAACTCTCTATGGATGCCAACTCTAGAGAAAATGGACAAAAGGGCTTCAGCCACCTCTGTAGTAGTTATGGACTTTAAGGGTACGGCTTCAAGGAAACTTGAAGCATAATCAATTAATGTTAAAATATATCTGTCCCCCTGATGAAAGTGGTGATAAAGGACCAACGATATCAATAGCTACTCTTTCAAACGGTACCGTAAAGATTGGTATTTTGACCATAGGTACTCGCCGGGTACCTCAGGAGGATGACAGTTGGCAAACTTTACATGAACATGATCTCCAATATGTAGTGATATCTGAGGACATTTTGGGCCAAAAATAGGTTTTCCTAATTTTATTCAACGATTTACGATGTTAGAAATGTCCGGCCACTGGCAGGTCATGAGCCATTTTAAGAACGGTCTCCCTGCATTCTCGTCTGAATTTAATTTGAATACTGATTTATACAAGATACCTCTTATATATTCAAATCTATATGAAAAGTTTTTCCCTTGGATAAATTGATTTTTGCTAGCTGCATTATGGCAGTTCTGAAGAGAAGGGCAATTATGTTGTAAACTGACGAAGGAGTCCTTAGATATATCTAAAGGCTTAAAGTCAGGGAAAAATCAAAGGATGGACAGTAGAAGCCTGGGCTTTGGTCTGAGCCCTAGTCAAGACATTTATAGTATCAGAGGCGATATCCTGTGGGGTTTCTAACCCCACATGAATATAACGAGACATTGCCTCATCTGAACTGTCGAGGGGCTTTTCTGACTTTACAGGAAGAGGAGCTGAAAAGCTTATGTCCATCTTTGGTGATGAAAGGTCAACCTCAGAAGGAAGAATGGTACCTTTTACATTACCTAATAGTACGGAGCAATAGGTGATGGGAGCTAGTACGGCTTCGGACCAACCTGTGAACCATTTAGACCTAATGTAACAACGGATGGTAGGAAAAGTGTCTGTACGGCCCAAGTAGTCTGTAAGGATAGCAGAGGCATGAGTTTCTTAAAGGTTAGGGAACAACTTATCAGAAATGACTATACACGTGCATCCAGTGTCTCGTAAAATGGTAGATACATTAATTCCATTAACTGTTCCCGAACTGAAGGGTGCCTGGTCATTAGAGTCTGTAAAACATCATCCAACTTTTTGCACTTTTTTAGAAGGACAATCGGGACGTTCATGTCCCCTAACACCACATAAATGACAAACCGAAATAAAAGACGTTAGTTTACTTTTCACTGGAGGTTTTGATTTCTTAAGATCTGTTGAACCCTTGCCCTTAGGGTTCGATCCCTTCAGGAATCCCAAAAGGAATTGTGAGCCTCAGCATAGAAGTCAGCAGCCTCAGCAACTTCCTCAGCTTTAATCAGGTTACGTTCTCTAATGAATGTTCATATCTGGTGGGGAAGAGCTGTCAGGAACTGGTCAGCAACCATGAAGTCTCTAAGAGATTAATAACTGTGATCAATTCCTAAGCTCTCTATCCAAAAGTCGAACAAACAAAAGAGTGTTACCTGTAACTGCTGAAAGTTTTGGCAATGCTGTAAGGTGGCATTCCTGAAATATTTCCTATAAGAATTTGTGGTCTTTCGGTATGCTTTAAGGATTGCCTTCTTAAGTAGGTTATAATTACATATATCCTGCAACAAATTTGCATAGATATTTAAAGCTGTATCGGAAAATAACATACCTAACCTGGTAGCCCAAGTGTTAGCTGGCCATTCACAGAGGGTAGCTCTATTTTCAAACCTAATAATATTTGAAGTTATGTCTTCACCCTCTGTGAAGGGAGGTAAATTAGGTGTTGCACTATGTGGACTAGCTGCATGATGTTCAATTACTCCTTCCCCTAATTGCTGTCGTGAAAAAGTTAACGTTTTATTTTCTAATTCAAGGTGTGCTCTCTCGACCTCATGATCTTTTTCTCTCATAACTCATTTTCTCTAGCTCTTTCCTCAAGTTCTCTTAATTTAGCTTGTTCCTCATGGACTTTAGCTATCTCCTCACGATCAAGTCTATCACGCTCCTTTTTGTCTTCTCGCTCTCTTTCTAACTGCCTTTCTTGGTTTCCTCTTTCAATTCGTTTTCCTTTTT
>NC_069471.1:10579635-10603637 GCF_026875155.1 Cherax quadricarinatus | reverse complement strand
AGGGGTTGAAAACTATCACAATGATATTTTTTGGCTCGACCTTTATGCAAAAATTTTTCCCCTAATCATTTGAGGATTTAGCAGTTCTGTGCAAACAAGTGACTCTGCAATGTACAGGCCCCCAAACCCCCCCCCCCTTTTCCCGTTCACTCTGTCACATCGTTAGGTTGAAACCCGGGGACCCCATATTTCGTTGTAAGTGCCCCTTTATGGGGGTCTCATGAAAGCCCGAACATTGCCTTTGCCTCTGAAACAGTCCAGGGATGAAAGGATTTTGTTGTTTTTTGCAGGTTTAGCCCCTGTATATTTGAAAGAAGAATGTTATGGGATGGGTATTTTTGGGTACTGGGGGGGGGGGATTTTTTTTCCGGCATTAGTATTTATTGTGGTTTTTGGAGTGGGGGCCCACGACTGGGTTCCACTCCGGAATGATGGATTTGGTGTACGATTTCTGCCTTTCCCCTGCCAGTTTTTTTTCCTTCCGGGCACTAAAAAACCCTCCCTCTTAGTGGCTGGGGCTCCCCGGTTTTCCCCAGGGCCTGGATTTTTTGTATTTTTTTGTCCCTTTAGAAGGTATGCCTGGCAATTTAATTTTAAGCACAGTCTTTCCTGTCTAAGGGTACACAGTTCGGGGTGAAAAAGTTACGGGAAGGGATTTTTGCATTTCCTTTTTGTCATAGGGCATGGCTTTCCGGGTGGCAAGTTGCACGTCCCATCTTTTTTTTCCCAGATTTCCCTGCCAGGATCCCCGAGTGCATGTATGTGCACGGGTTTGGGTTTCCGTTTCCCGGGGTTTCTGTGATGTATTCCCCTGTTGGTGCATGTTTCCCTGTCTTACTTCTATCCTCCCTAGCACCAACAAGGAGCCCCCCCATTTGTTTTTGGTAATAATCCTCACTATTGCTGGGGGGTCCTCTTGTTTGCAAATTTCCTGCGGTATTTCTATTTTCAATATTGGTTTTATCTTATCTTTGACTACATTTTTTCCCCTACTAGGGCCCCTGCCCCCTATGAGGTCATTATAGTACCTTTCCCGGGTTTAAAATTTCCCCCGACTACCGGGGACAAAATCCCCAGTTCCCCTTACTGTTCCCAGGACAGCATCCCCAGTTTCCCCCTTTTTTTCTGTCTCCCAGGACAGCATCTCCACTTCACAATTACTGTCTCCCAGGACAGCCCTCCAGCTTCACCTTTATTCTCCCAGGACGCACCCCCCATTTCCCCCTTTACTGGTCCCAGGCACATATCCCCCCCCTTTTACTGACTACAAGGACATCATCCCCCCCTTACGTTTCTGTACATGGCCAGTATCAAGGCAGTACCATTCACCCCGGGAAATTTTTTTGTTCCATCTTTGTAAAAGCTTCCGGGTTTTCTATAAAAGCGCGAGGACCCTTTTAATCCCCTTTGTTTTTTAGCCCACAGATTTATCTCATTTGGGAAACCCAAAAACACTTCCCTTTTTAATAGCTTGTACTGTTTTTGGGATATCGCACAGGGCGTGACCCAATTTCCCAAAATAAAATTTAGCGTGGAAGCCCGTTTGTTTGATGCCCACAGACTCACACAGTTTCATAATGTTTTTGATGGTTTTTTACTGAAAATTCTACTGCAACCTCTTGAATTTTCTATTAATAACCTGCTAGGGGTGCAAAACAAAACCTTTTGGAAACCAGTCCAGGGTTGGGCCCAGTCGGGTTCGGACCAGTCAAGGTTGGGCCCGTAAAGGGTTGGACCAGTCATCTGTTGATCAGAGGGTCACTTTTTAACATACTGGTCGGTATTTGAGCAACACATGGGGGATCTACTGGAAATTATCTACCCAGTATTTTTTATTTGTTGATAAAAAAGTAAACTTGCGTGTTGAAGAGCCGGGACTGTGGCACCCCTACAATGACGAACGGTCGACCTCCACCTTTGTTTATCAATCCTGAAATCTAGCTTCTCTATTTTTTTTTTTTTTTTCCCTCTCCACCCAAAACTGCATCACTAAGTTGACTGGTGCAAATTTTGGGGGAAAGGGGGCTTTTTTTTGTAGTAATAATTCTTCTCGTTGTGATATTTCGACCGTGGTAACTAAGGTTTATAAAATTCACATAACGTCTGGGATTTTAAGAAAAAGAAACTAAGAAAGTCACTCCACCCCTAATACCCTTATAAAAAGGTTTTGTTGCTACACAAACTTATTCCATTTACGTTCACTAGATTATATGCGAGTACACTAGCAGGCCCGGAAAATTTTTTAGAAAAATGACCTGTGGTAAGTTTTCTGGCGACTATTGATTTTTGGTAAATATTTTTTTTCTTTTGTTTGTTGGGGTATTCATTGAAACTTGGGGAATGTATGTTTGGAAAAAAAGCTTCTTAACGTACAACAAAAATAAAAAAGCAGACGTAAATAAGGAGTTCACTTTCAGGGGATTAGCCGCCTGTTTTGCAGTTTTTTTCGTAAGGTTTTTTTTTATTTTATTCTCATTTTTTTGGGCTCATTTATAGAATGGGGTTTTTTACAGAAATAACATGATTTTGATTGCTTTAAAGCGAAAAGTACCTTGAAATTTAGCTCAAAGTACGGAAATGTTTTGATTTTTTTCCGAGTTCAACGAACTGTGTAATCAAGTTGGTTAAATTTTTTTAAGTGTATTTAACTTAACCACTTTGAATTTGGCAAACTCAGTAATCCGGCAACTACAGGTTCCCCAAGATGCTGGTTTGTGATGGAGGACCTGTAGTAGTTGGAAACCCTGAAAAAAGGGTTTAAAAGCGTTTACCAGACATTCCATCACTTTGAAAACTGCACTAGTAAGAGCAATGGGACGATATTGGGAGGCATTATGTCCTGTAGTACCTACCTTGCGGAAAGGGAGAACAATGGCAGATTTCCACAGCTGGAGAAGAACTCCTTGTGACCAAATAAGATTGAAGAGGTGTAAGAGGACTGTAAGGGCAGACTGATGCAAATGTTGTAACATCTGAATATGAATGTCGTCAGGCCAAACTGCCGATGATGGGCAAGCTGAGAGTGTCGCCTACAGTATAAAAGGCACATTATATTGTTCTTCTATGAGAGAAGAAAAGTTCAAGGGTACTAACTCTCTGGCAGACTTTGAGGAAAGAAATGAGGTGCATAGATGGAGCCTCTGCGAAATACGGACCAGATGAGTGCCAATTTCAATGGCAACGTCAAGAGGGTTTGCTATATCAACACCAGCGACTCATAGAACAGGAGCCAGGTCAGGAGAGTATTTACCACTCAATTTCCTCACTTTTTTTCCAGACTGCACTCATGGAGAAGGCAGAGGTGATGGTGGAAACATCTCGCCAGCAAGTGCATTTAGCATCACAGATGGCATGGCGAGCGACCGAACGCTTCTGCTTAAAATCAAGAAGTCTCTCATCAGTTCTAATGTACCAGTACCTGTCCCATGCAGTGCATTTCAAATGTACTGCACGAGCACAAGCAGACCACCAAGGCATGCAGTTCTGAGAATGCCTGCCTGAGGTTTGGGGTATAGAATGAGACACTGTGGTTAAAACTGACATCGAGAAGAGGTGTAGGAGCTCATCAATGGAGGAGGAAGAAGGAACCTCACTAAAAGCAGCGAGTTGCGAGTAAAGGTCCCAATTTGCTTGATCAAATTGCCAGCAAGGGCTATGGAAAGGTGGTGAATATGAAGGAGAAATAAGAATGATTGGAAAATGATCACTGTCATGTAAGTCCGGTAGAACAGACCAGGCGAAGTCTAGTGCAGTGGAGGAAGAGCAGACCGATAGATCGATGCAAGAGAGTATGAGTACAAGGATCAAAATGGGTGGGAGTACCCGTATTTAAAATATGGAGGGGGTGAGAGGCGAGAAAAGCCTCCAACTGAATGCCACACAAGCCACAATGAAACCCCCCCAGAAGAAATAGTGGGCATTAAAATCGCCAAGTAACAGAAGTGGTGGTGGTAAGGATGAAACAAGGCAAAATCTGGGATAGAAAATGCCAAAGAAGGAGAGAGAGATGAAGAACATATTGTAAACCACTTATTCAAGTGGATACGGGCTGCAGTGTAATGCAGCGAGGTATGGACAAATAGTTGACAGTACAGAATATAACTGCGTAGAAGAAGGGCACTTTCATTAAAGGTCCCATCTGAGAAAGGATCCAAAGAATACAATAAATTATAGCCTGAGATAGGTTGGAAAACAGCTGAGTGTAATTTTGGTTCTTGTAAGCAAACACCAACAGGGGAAAACCTGGAAAGCAACATCTGAAGCTCACCCAGATTACCCCTGAGGCCTCTGATATTCCACTGTAAATAGGTCATGACTGGCAATGAGGAAAATACCAGGAATCCGTAGGGAAGGGCACTTATGGACTAGAGGGGTTAGAAAAGTCTACGTGCGGTGGCAATGGAAGACATTCAAGCAGCGGAGGAACAGAGCATTGCAAAGAATGAAGTTGTGGAGATGGAGGAGAGGGAAGAGAAGGAACAGGAGGTGGATCAGTGTCCATTGAAGGTTTAGTCTCTGTAATATATTCTGAAATAGCGTCAAGTGTTTCTGAATTCAAAGGCATTGTATAGGAGACAATATTGGAGATAGAAGGAGGAGGGTGAGTAAAGATTGGGACAGTAATGGACTGTACTAAAGTAGGAGTGAACAAAAGCATGTTGGGAACTGGAGAAGTAGTGTGGGATGGGGCAGAAGAGGCAGAAACCTGGAGGCAGCAGAAGAGGGAGAGACTTGGGAGAGGACAGGGGAGGGAGGCACAGAACGAGGAGGGGGGGGTGAACTTCCACACTTGTAAAAGAGCCAGTGAGAGGAAAAGAACCAGGTACAGAGACTGGAAAGATAAAATGTGGGGGCAGAAGGAGGGAAAGAGGGGGCAAGGAAGATTTGAGCAAAGGGGTTTTGGATATCTGAGAAGTAGAGGGGCGATTGGTAGAAAGTGTCGCACGAGATCTTGTTGATACCTGGGTTTCTGAGTGAGAATTCGAAGATGTCAGAACAGACTGAGGTGTTAAAGTAGGGATGTCTGAGCCCAGGACAGCAAAAGAATTAGATACAGGAGCGACTATGGGAGGGGTAACAACAGAGGAAGCTGCAGAAGATAGGACCCCAGAAGTGGGGGGACGTTTAGAAACATGAGAATAAGAAACACGGGGTAGTCTCCCTTGGATGTAGTGATAAGGTCTCCCTTATGCCATAGCATAAGGGAGACCTTCTGCTTCTTTGAGGCAACCGATTTCACGCTCATTTAAGTAGACATGGCAATGGCAAGAGTACGAAGGGTGAGCATCATGACAATTAAGGCAAGAGGGAAGTCGACTGCAAGATGTATTAGAATGGTCATCAGCACCACAGACTGGGCATAAACAGAGGACGGAAGTTCGCAGTTGTCGAATGTTAATCAAGCCACATTGCAAGGGTATCGTCTCTGCTCACGGGCAGGAAGGACATAAGTGTCTACTCTGAGGATTGGGAAATCCTGGAGTTCCAGCTGTTCAAGAATGTCATTGCCACATGTCTGGAAATTCTATTGGACTATGGTATGGGGCTGTGAAGGCTTACTCAGCCCTGTAACAACTTGAGTCAGTATTACTCAGGCTGGCTCCTCATCAGGAAAATTAGTGAATAGAAAAAGAAATAATAACAGACAAAATAAACACTTTATTATTTAGAAAATATAAAATGTAAAACACTAAAATATGAAATATTAATCCTACATTAAAGAAAATGAAAAATGAAAAATATAAATGATAACTGAATTCAACGCTAATTTAAATGTATATAAAACATGGGTGTCTGGTGTTGGTGACACTCTTGTTGAATCGTAGCCGTTGCTGATGATGGGGGGGGGTCGAAGGTGTTGGTGACCACCACTGGCTAGATCTTCACAGATTATTGCCATGAGTATAATATCCTGATGACAGGAAAGCAGGTTCTTTACCGCTGCAATGCTGTGGAGTTACATCCTGCAATTTCCTAAAGGTGCACAGGTAGTTCAATACAAAATGGAGAAGTCTCTGGATGTTAGTCCTTCTCCTGTTCTACTCGTTGATTGCCAGGTGACCCTCTCTGACATCCAAGCTGGAAAGATAGACAGGTTACCCACTGCTTAAATAATCACTCTCCATGGTAAGTCTGATACTTAAAAGATGTGGTGATATTACAACAGTCAACATAGAGCAAGGCTGAAAAGACTAAGTTTATTATTGATCAAAAGTGAAGCTTTCAACCAATAAATCCACTAGAATACAAGGCAGGAATGTACTTACAGTAGAGTTGGGAGCTGTGAGTCTAGTGATTTACTGTTTAACCAGAGCCCCACACGTCACCTTTCGGGGGGGAGGGGGAAGAGGGAGGGGAAGGGATAGCAGGAGCTAGACTGACCCTACCTTAACAAGCAGCCAGCAGTCAAACTATCACTTTCAGGGAGGGGGAGAAAAGGCGGGAAAAACGGGAGCTTGACTTACCCTACCTTAACTAGTAGCTGGCAGACAAACTATCAATTTAGGGGTTGGGGGAGAAAAGGCGGGAATATCGGGAGCTAGACTGACCCTACCTTAATGAGAAGCCGGCAATGAAACTATTGTTAATATATATATATCTCTACTCCTATCTATTGAACTTTTCCCTCTCACTCCCCCATACCAAGACTTATAGTCAAGGAGTATAAGAAGAATAGGCGAGGAAAAAGTTCTAACATGTGGAAGTCGCGTAAGGTAACAAATCTTCTACTGACTGTCACGACTTAACCAGTCAGAGAAATAATTGGATGAACCATTGATATACACAATATGGAACTTAAAAGCCTGGAGTGCCAATGTCCACCTCAAGAGGCGACTGTTGGTTCCCTTAAATGTTTCTAGGTATATCAAAGGTTTGTGGTCCATTTCTAAAATGAATTCTTTTCCCAGCAAATAAAATTTAAGTTTGGAGATATCCCACACAAGGGCTAAGCATTCCTTTTCTATTGTGGAGTATCTTGTTTCTGCGGGAAGGAGTTTCCGCTTAGGAAGCATACAGGGAAGGGAGTACCATCATGGTATTGTAGTAGCACCGCACCTAAGCCAGTATTGGAGGCATCAGTTCTCAGACAAAATGTTTTATTAATATCTGGAAATCTTAAGAATAGGTCTTTCAAAAAGATACTTTTAATCTCATTAAACTTTTCCCGAGCTACGTCGGAAAGTTCAAGAGGTTCCTTCACAGACTTTTTAAGGAAGTCCGATAAGATGCCTGTAAGATCAGCAAGATTCGGGATAAACCGTGCATAAAAATTTACAGAACCAAGAAAGCTACGCATGAGTTTCTTGGTTTTGGGGAATTTAAATTCTAATAAAGCTTTGATCTTACTGGGAGGGGCTGCAGAGAGTTATTAGAAAGTATCAGTCCAAGATATCTAATCTTGTTATACCCAAGGAAGCATTTCTTCGGCTTGGCAGTGAGGCCATGTGAGCGTAACCTACGCAAAACTGTTTGTTAATGTTTGGAAAATGTTCGCCTCATGTGATGTCATTACGTAAATGTTATCAAAATAAACTGAAACATTTGGCATATTACCCAAGACCTTTCTCATCAGTCTCACGTAGGTAGCACAGGCAGTTACCAAACCGAAGGGCATAGTTCTATACTGCATCAGTCCTTTGGGTTTGGTAGGAAAAGCGGTGTACTGCTTAGAAGAAGGATCTAACATTACTTGATGATATGCCTGTGCAATATCAATCTCTGAAAAGAAGGAAGCATCATAAAATTTGTGTAGATCGCTATCTATTAAGGGCATAGGCTCAGCATCCCACCGAGTTATAGCATTAAGGCCTCTGAAGTCAATAGCAAGTCTATATGAATTATCCTCCTTCTTAACCATGACTACTGGTGAACAATATGAAGATACTGAAGGTTCAATGATCTTTAGTTTTAATAATTTGTCTACCTCTCGGTCAAATGCATCCCTAAGGTGAACTGGAACTGGGTATAATTTCCGTTTGATGGGATTGTCCGTCAATAAGTCAATCTTATGGACTACCGTGGAGGTAACACCTGGAAAAATCAGTAAAGATGTCTGAAAAGTTACTCACACATTGAAGTAGTTCATGTCTCTTATGGTCATCCAAAGATTCATTAATATTAATATTGGTAGCATCCGAGTGGCCAAGAGTCACCAAGTCATGTAGTTCTTCATCATAGTCTAAGTTAGAGGTGTCAATTACACACACTTTACATTCTTCAGTTGTCTTATCAAGTTCGTGTGGAAAAACTAAGTCAAAGTTATTAAGGCAGTTAACCGAATTTCTTCGGTATATTTCTTAAGGATGTTGATATGATAAAGCTTAGGTTTCCCCTTGACTTCTATGAGGTAGTCAACTTTCCCACAAATTTTTAATACTTTATATGGACCTTTCCATGCTACTAATAATTTATTTGATTTGATAGGCAAAAGTACAAGAACTTCATCTCCTACTTTAAAATTTCTCCTCTGACTTTTGGAGTCAGAATAGGTTTTGTACTGGTCCATTGACAAGCTTAGGTTCTTCGAAACTATGTCAGATGTCTCCTCAAGTTTGGATCTAAGGTCAAGGAGAAACTGGTAAGAAGACTGAACCTCAGCATTTACCTCCTCATTAGTCCATAAGTCATGAAGGATGGACAGTGGACCTCTGGCCTGTCTACCATAGAGAAGTTCAAAAGGTGAAAACCCCAATGAGTCACTGGAACTTCCCTCATGGCAAACAAAGCACAGGTAGTAACGATGCCACTCCTTAGGTTAAGGGAGCAAAGTTTCCTTAAAATGGACTTGAGAATTGAATGCTGGCGCTCAATCCTCCCATTACAGCTGGGATGATAGGGTGTTGTGAAGAGAGCTTCACTCCCAGAAGTTGGTATAGATGTTGCATTAAGTCAGATGTGAATTGTGTCCCACGGTCAGACAAAATTTCTCTATGGATGCCCACTCTAGAGAAGATGGACAAAAGGGCTTCAGCCACCTCTGTAGTAGTTATGGTCTTTAAGGGTATGGCTTCAGGGAAACTCGAAGCATAATCAACTGATGTTAATATATATCTATGTCCCCAGATGAAAGTGGAGATAAAGGACCAACGATGTCAATAGCTACTTTTTTCAAACGGTACCGTGAAGATAGGCATTTTGACCATAGGTACTGCCCTGGTACCTCGGAGGATGACAGTTGGCAAACTTTACACGATCTACAATAGGTAGTGATATCTGAGGACATTTTTGGCCAAAAATGGGTTTCCCTAATTTATTTAAAGTTTTACGATGCGAGAAATGTCCGGCCACTGGCAGGTCATGAGCCATTTTAAGAACAGTCTCTCTGCATGACTTGGAACAACTAAGATGGAATAGTCTCTCTCATTTGAATTCAATTTGAAATACTGACTTGTACAAGATACCTTTTATATATTCAAATTTATATGAAAAGTTTTTCCTTTGGATCACTTGATTTTGTTTAGTGGCATTATGGCAATTCTGAAGAGAAGGGCAATTACGTTGTAAATTGACAAAGGAATCCTTCGATATATCTAAAGGCTTAAAGTCAGGGAAAATCAAAGGATGGACAGTAGGAGAAGCCTGGGCTTTGGTCTGAGCCCTAGTCAAGACATTTATGGTATCGGAGGTGATATCTTCACTTTCATCTAACAAGTGAACCGGTGATTCTTCTTCCTCGCTTTCGAGAGAAGCATCACTGGTTTTTAATCCCACATGAATCTCGCGAGACATTGTCTCATCTGAACTTTCGAGCGGCTTCTCTGACTCTACAGGAAGAGGATCTGAAACACTTGTGTCCATCTTTGGTGATGAAAGGTCAACCTCAGAAGGAAGAATGGCCCCTTTTTACATTACCTTTTAGATACGGAGCAAGAAGTGATGGGAGCTAGTACGGCTTCAGACCAACCTGTGAACCATTTAGACCTAATGTAACAACGGATGGTAGGAAAAGTGTCCGTACGGCCCAAGTAGTCTGAAAGTATAGCAGAGGAATGAGTTTCTTAAGGTTAGGGAACAGCTTATCAGAAATGACTATACATGTGCATCCAGTGTTTCGTAAAATGGTAGATACATTAAGTCCATTAACTGTTCCTGAACAGAAGGGTGCTTGGTCATTACAGTCTTTAAAACATCTTCCAACTTTTTGGACCTTCTTAAGAAGGACAATCTGGACGTTTATGTCCCTTAACACCACACAAATGACAAACAGGAATAAAAGAAGTCACTTTACTTCCACTAGAGGCTTTGATTTCTTAAGGTCTGATGAACCCTTGCCCTTAGGGTTCGATCCCTTTAGGTCTTTATAGGAATTGTGAGCCTCTGCATACAGGGCAGCAGCCTCAGCAACTTCCTCAGCTTTAATCAGGTTACGTTCTCTGATGAATGTTCATATTTGGTGAGGAAGAGCTGTCAGGAACTGGTCAGCAACCATGAAGTCTCTAAGAGATTCATAACTGTGATCAATTCCTGAACTATCTATCCAAAAGTCGAACAAACGAAAGAGTGTTACCTGTAACTGTTGAAAGTTCTGGCCAGGCTGTAAGGTGGCATACCTGAAATCTTTCCTGTAAGAATTAGTGGTTTTTGATATGCTTTAAGGATTGCCTTCTTTAGTAGGTTATAATTACATATGATATCCTGTGACAAAGTTGCATAGATATTCAAAGCTGTACCAGAAAATAATATTCCTAACCTGGTAGCCCAGGTGTCAGCAGGCCATTCACAGAGGGTAGCGGTATTTTCCAAAACCTGATAATGTATGAAGTTATGTCTTCCCCCTCTGTGAAGGGAGGTAAATTAGGTGTTGGAATATGTGCACTGACTGCACGTTGTTCCATTACTCCTTCCTCTAATTGTTGTTGTGTAAAAGTTAACTTTTATTCTCCAATTCAAGGCGAAAATTTTTCGAGTTGGCGATCCTTTTCTCTCTATAACTCATGCTCTCTAGCTCTTTCCTCACGTTCTCTAGCTCTTTTCTCACTTCTCTAGCTTTTTCCTCACGTTCTCTATCCTTTGCTCTTTCCTCAAGTTATCTTAATTTAACCTTTTCCTCACGTACTCTTGCTCTCTCTTCACGATCAAGTCTACACGCTCTTTTTTTGTCTTCTTCTCTCTCTTTCTGTCTTTCTTTGGATTTCTCTTTCGATTCTCTCTCTCTCCTTTTCTTCTTCTCTTTCCCTTTCTGTATTTCTTCTCTCTCAATTCTCTCTCTATCAAGTCTTTCCTGGATCTTAGAACTAATGAAAGATTCTAAATTTTTCCCTGTTATTCCTAACTTACTTCCAGCATACATCCAAAACTGGTATTCCTCCATACTTGCAAGAATAACTTAAACTATCAGGGGAAATGAAACGGGTATTAAAGAAAACGGAGGGTTCAATTCCTGCTCCGCTCAAACTATAAATAAACCAGAGGGCTTGATCCCTGCTTCAATTAAACAATATGTATTTAATGAAAACGAAGGGTTCTATGCCGGCTCCGAGCAAACAGTAAGTAGAATGGGGTCCCTTGACCATCCAATCTTCTCACCAAAAAATCAAGAGTGTCCTATGACAGTTCCCTTGATATAATGAAGAGCTCAATGAAACAAGTTGTCACTGGAAAAATCTTTGGGTCCCTAGAGTCTAATCCTCCAAAGTGTTTCAAGCTCACATACAATTAAGTGGCAGAATTAAATATTATATCCAGCCTGACTTGACTTACAATAAATTGAGACTAAAACAATCACCAAATCTTTCAAATACCTGTACTGTAGTCCTACCATAGAGAATGATTACTCATGCTGGTGAACCGTCTGTGGTATGCAGCGTTGTAGGTCCAATGGTAGATTCGGGATGGAGTTGAATCTTGATTCAGTAGAGTTGTATCCTGCAAGGTCGCCACTTTTGAAGGCTTACTCAGCCCTGTAAAAAACTTGAGTCAGTATTACTCAGGCTGGCTCCTCCTCAGGAAAATTAGTGAATAGAAAAAGAAATAATAACAGACAAACATAAACACTTTATTATTTTAGAAAATAAAAAATGTAAAACACTTAAATATGAAATATTAATCCTACATTAAAGAAAATGAAAAATGAAAAATATAAATGATAAAATGAATTCAACACTAATTTAAATGTATATAAAACATTTGGGGGTCTGGTGTTGGTGACACTGTTGTTGAAATCGTAGCCGTTGCTGATGATGGGGGGGGGGTCGCAGGTGTTGGTGACCACCACTGGCTAGATCTTCACAGATTATTGCCGTGAGTATAATATCCCGATGACAGGAAAGCAGGTTCTTTACCGCTGCAATGCTGTGGAGTTACGTCCTGCAATTTCCTACAGGTGCACAGGTAGTTCAATACAAAATGGAGAAGTCTCTGGACGTTAGTCCTTCTCCTGTTCTACTCGTTGATTGCCAGGTGACCCTCTCTGACATCCAAGCTGGAAAGATAGACAGGTTACCCACTGCTTAAATAATCACTCTCCATGGTAAGTCTGATACTTAAAAGATTTTGGGGATTATTACAACAGTCAACATAGAGCAAGGCTGAAAAGACTAATTTTTTTATTGATCAAAAGTGAAGCTTTCAACCAATAAATCCACTAGAATACAAGGCAGGCATGTACTTACAGTAGAGTTGGGAGCTGTGAGTCTAGTGATTTACTGTTTAACCAGAGCCCCACACGTCACCTTTCGGGGGGGGGGAAAGGGAGGGGAAGGGATAGCGGGAGCTAGACTGACCCTACCTTAACAAGCAGCCAGCAGTCAAACTATCACTTTCAGGGAGGGGGAGAAAAGGCGGGAAAAATGGGAGCTTGACTTACCCTACCTTAACTAGTAGCCGGCAGACAAACTATCAATTTAGGGGTCGGGGGAGAAACGGCGGGAGTATCGGGAGCTAGACTGACCCTACCTTAACGAGTAGCTGGCAATGAAACTATTGTTAATATATATATCTCTACTCCTATCTATTGAACTTTTCTCTCACAGGGCAGAATAACAGTACCACTACAAGAATTGAGAGAATAATGTTATTTCAATAGTTTAAGGAATAGTATAGATATGCAAAAGGAGAGAAAGATCATGAGCTTGGGTAGCATTCTGGACAGTGACGATGCATGTACTGCTCTTGAGAACATGAAATGAAATATCTCTACCAACATGGCATAAGAGCACTTTGGCAATACTATGGTCGGAAAGATAGGCAATAGAAGAAGTCGGTCGTAAGAATTTAGTTCATTGTGTGGTCCGAAACCGAGCGTGGAGAGGGAGTGCATGATGTGTCGATCTTTTCTGAGTAGAGTGGGAAGGTAACAAAGTAACATCATCAGGAGATTGTCATTGGCATTTAGAAGTGGACCAGAGTTGGCCCGATGTGGGACAGGCTGGTGATTCAAGAATTGCCGCACTGTAGAGGAAGAGGCCAGAAGCATAGTCAAAGGAGGGCGAGGTCAACAAATCGGAGGAGTAAGTCAAGGACCCCGGTACCTGAAGCTGGTGATGAAACAAGCACCAGCAAGAGGTAACTGGGGCATCAGGAGTGTCCAATGAGTGGTCAAAAAATGAGGCAGGGTCAGAATGGGGTGCGGTATCAGCAAGAGGCCTGGGGTAGCAGTTCATGGACTAGGCTTTCATGGTTAGGTTACTCTTTCTTTTTGTTTTTAAGAAAAAAAAGAAAGAGGAAAATAAAAACAAAATACAGAAAAAGGGGTAATGGAGGAGATAGTTCCCAGGAGGAATAAAGGGATGGAAATCACTCTCTGCACCCAAGAGGACCTCAACCCCACAAATAGTGCAGATGCACATGGAACCGGTGCCATACCCTACCCTTCATGCCAGTAAAACCAGCAATCCAGGATAGCAACCTCATATCTGCCTAGCTACCTCGGTGGACAAAGAGAGGGGGGCCGGTATATCCGCCACAAAGCATACCTCCCTTGCGCCACCCCCCCCTGGAATTTGAAAGGCAAGCCTCCAGAGATACAACCGTCGCCCGAAAGAACACTCAAAGCCATCCCCCAGAAGTCTGGAGAGGGAACGGATGTCCCTAGGCGATCCAGATTCCACGGCAAACTACGCCACTGCCAAGAACCTCAAAGGAAAGGGATTGACCCCAGTACCCTTCCCCCTACTTAGGAACCAGTAGGCCTGAGGGAAGAGTCCCAAAGGCCAAAAAGAGAAGGGAATAAGGGAAGATGGGGGGGGAGGAAGAGGAAAGGAAAAAGGGAGGATGGGGAGGATGGGATAGGGAAGGGGGATTGGGGGTAAGATAAGATAAGATAAGATAAGATTTCGTTCGGATTTTTAACCCCGGAGGGTTAGCCACCCAGGATAACCCAAGAAAGTCATGCGTCATCGAGGACTGTCTAACTTATTTCCATTGGGGTCCTTAATCTTGTCCCCCAGGATGCGACCCACACCAGTCGACTAACACCCAGGTACCTATTTGCTGCTAGGTGAACAGGACAACAGGTGTAAGGAAACTGTGTCGAATTTTCCCACCCGCCGGGAAATCGAACCCGGCCCTCCGTGTGTGAAGCGGGAGCTTTAGCCACCAGGCCACCGGCCACCGGGTAATTAGGTTCATCTGAGAAGGAGACCAACATGTCTAATTCCTAGGACAAAGAGCCTCCTCACCACACCAAGGATCCCCCCTTGAAGAGATCGGTTTATAGAATAAAGTTTCGTTATTGAGTAAATCAGACCACGTTGTTGCCAACGGGTGTGAAGGTGGGTAGCAAGTACAGCAAAACAGTCCATGAATGGAACACCTCTATATGAAACTGAAAGGTCATGTACTGCTTACCGCGAAGCAGTGTCTGCCTGTTCATTGCCTAGTACGTCAACATGACCAGGGACCCAACAGAAAATAATATCTTTATGCTTGGTAAGATATAGCGTACCCAAAGTTGGATACAGAGAACTAGGGATGAGATGTATCAAATTTTCATATAGCCTGTAAGCACTAAGGGATCTGAAGCAACCACAAATGGTGACATAGGCACAGATGCAATACGGATAAGTGCTGCAAGAATGAAATACAATTCATCATTATAAATGCTATCTGAGGATAGTTAATGCCCTAGCATGACACTGCCGGAAACACTGCTGCAAATCCGATGCAGTCAGAAGACTTAGAGCCATCTGTGTACACTGCGATGGCATGAGAATGAAGTGGAAGTGGTCAAGAAAAAGAGAGCGAAAAGATACCATAGGCAGTTGGCTTTCGCACAAGGGAGTGAGAAAGAACAGACATAGAACAGCAGGAACTTCCCAGGGGGGTAGGGAAAAGTGAGATGCTACATGAACACAGAAAGGTGGGAACTGAAGGAACACAAGAGCAAATGTAGGCGAAGAGAAAAGGGACAGAGCAAACAGAGGTGACAAACAAATAAAGACTGTCTACTAATATCAGTGACGGAGATCATGATTGACGGAGATCATGAGAGCAAACATACTAGCAAAGACAATTGGCAATCATGCCAATCAGACAAGATGGAATATTCGTTTCTGCAACAGGTGAAGAGCAAAAATACTAAGGCATAACCGTAATCCATGTGATGGATAGGATTAAGGCTAGAGAGAATACCAGGAGAGGCCATCGAATAGATCTGGTCACCATAATCGAGTTTCAATAAAATGAGGGATGAGTGTAGATGAAGGAGAGTTCTATGATCACTCCCCATCAAAGATGAGCGAGGATTTTAAGAAGGCCAGCCGGCTGTGACAAGTTGCTTTCAGAGAGCTAATGTGAGGTTTCGAGGATAACAGTCAAACAGAAGGCCTAGAAACCTGACCGTATCACGTTGAAGAGAAAAGGGACAGAGCAAACAGAGTGACAAATAAAGATTGTCTACTAACACAGTGACGGAGATCATGATTGCGAGATCATGAGCACGGACATACTAGCAAAGGCAATGGGCATCACGACAATCGGACAAGGAATGGAATATTCGTTTCTGCAACAGGTGAAGAGCGAAAGTACCAAGGCATAAACGTAATCCCTGGTGATAGATTGGATTAAGGCTAGAGAGAGTAGCAGGAGAGGCCGTCGAATAGATCTGTTCACCATAATCGAGTTTCAATAAAATGAGGGATAAATGTAGACAAAGGAGAGTTCTACGATCACCTCCCCATCAAAGAATGAGCGAGGATTTTTAAGAAGGTTCAGCCGCTGTGACAAGTTGCTTTCAGAGAGCTAATGTGAGGTTTCCAGGATAACAGTCAAACAGAAGGCCTAGAAACCTGACCTTATCACGTTGAGGGATATGCGAGCCACTGAGGCACAATGGATGATCAGAGATGACAGAACGTCTAGTGAAAGTAATTTGGCGAGTTTTAGTTCTGGAAAATTTAAAACCCATGCGTGGTGGCCCAATTGGAGACACGATTGACCACATGCTGGAGAGAAACTGCAATGAGGTGACAGTCAGCACTTGGACAAGCTATAGCGAAGTCATCATCTTAGGAGTCAGGAATCGCAGGAAGAACTAAAAGCCATAAATGAAATCGAAAGAAACCCAAAGTATTTCTTCTCCTATGCCAAAATCAAAATCGAGAACAACGTCCAGTATGTGGGCCCCTACTTAAACAAGATGGGTCCTACACAGATGACAACAAGGAAATGAGTGAGCTACTCAAGTCCCAATATGACTCAGTTTTTAGCAAGCCGCTAACCAGACTGAGAGTTGAAGATCAAAATGAATTTTTTATGAGCCACAAAATTTGATTAACACAAGCCTATCCGATGTTATCCTGACGCCAAATGACTTCGAACAGGCGATAAATGACATGCCCATGCACTCTGCCCCAGGGCCAGACTCATGGAACTCTGTGTTCATCAAGAACTGCAAGAAGCCCCTATCACGAGCCTTTTCCATCCTATGGAGAGGGAGCATGGACACGGGGGTCGTCCCACAGTTACTAAAAACAACAGACATAGCCCCACTCCACAAAGGGGGCAGTAAAGCAACAGCAAAGAACTACAGACCAATAGCACTAACATCCCATATCATAAAAATCTTTGAAAGGGTCCTACGAAGCAAGATCACCACGCATCTAGAAACCCATCAGTTACACAACCCAGGGCAACATGGGTTTAGAACAGGTCGCTCCTGTCTGTCTCAACTATTGGACCACTACGACAAGGTCCTAAATGCACTAGAAGACAAAAAGAATGCAGATGTAATATATACAGACTTTGCAAAAGCCTTCGACAAGTGTGACCATGGCGTAATAGCGCACAAAATGCGTGCTAAAGGAATAACAGGAAAAGTCGGTCGATGGATCTATAATTTCCTCACTAACAGAACACAGAGAGTAGTCGTCAACAGAGTAAAGTCCGAGGCAGCTACGGTGAAAAGCTCTGTTCCACAAGGCACAGTACTCGCTCCCATCTTGTTCCTCATCCTTATATCCGACATAGACAAGGATGTCAGCCACAGCACCGTGTCTTCCTTTGCAGATGACACCCGAATCTGCATGACAGTGTCTTCCATTGCAGACACTGCAAAGCTCCAGGCAGACATCAACCAAATCTTTCAGTGGGCTGCAGAAAACAATATGAAGTTCAACGATGAGAAATTTCAATTACTCAGATATGGTAAACATGAGGAAATTAAATCTTCATCAGAGTACAAAACAAATTCTGGCCACAAAATAGAGCGAAACACCAACGTCAAAGACCTGGGAGTGATCATGTCGGAGGATCTCACCTTCAAGGACCATAACATTGTATCAATCGCATCTGCTAGAAAAATGACAGGATGGATAATGAGAACCTTCAAAACTAGGGAGGCCAAGCCCATGATGACACTCTTCAGGTCACTTGTTCTATCTAGGCTGGAATATTGCTGCACACTAACAGCACCTTTCAAGGCAGGTGAAATTGCCGACCTAGAAAATGTACAGAGAACTTTCACGGCGCGCATAACGGAGATAAAACACCTCAATTATTGGGAGCGCTTGAGGTTCCTAAACCTGTATTCCCTGGAACGCAGGAGGGAGAGATACATGATTATATACACCTGGAAAATCCTAGAGGACTAGTACCGAACTTGCACACGAAAATCACCCACTACGAAAGCAAAAGACTTGGCAGACGATGCACCATCCCCCCAATGAAAAGCAGGGGTGTCACTAGCACGTTAAGAGACCATACAATAAGTGTCAGGGGCCCGAGACTGTTCAACTGCCTCCCAGCACACATAAGGGGGATTACCAACAGACCCCTGGCAGTCTTCAAGCTGGCACTGGACAAGCACCTAAAGTCAGTTCCGGATCAGCCGGGCTGTGGCTCGTATGTTGGTTTGCGTGCAGCCAGCAGCAACAGCCTGGTTGATCAGGCTCTGATCCACCAGGAGGCCTGGTCTCAGACCGGGCCGCGGGGGCGTTGACCCCCGGAACTCTCTCCAGGTAAACTCCAGGTAATAGAGTGATGACCAAATATTGGATGGAAGAAGAGAGGCCAAATCATTTATAGCAATGAGTAAAAGTGTTATGCTCAGAACACATCCCTGGGGGACACCTTCAGCTTGGACAAAGTCTGGGGAGAGCAAATTATTAACCCAAAGACAGAAATGTGTGTCAGTTAAGAAGTTCTTAAGGAAGGATGGTAGATTGCCTCCAAGGCCTAAGGAGTGGGCTTGCACCAAAATATTATACCTCCAAGTTGTGTCATATGCCTTCTCAAGGTCAAAAAAATATGGTAATAACTGAGAGGTTATTTGCAAACGTATTACGAACATACGTATCTAAGCATAGTAAGGAGTCAAAGGTAGAACGGCCCTTACGAAAGCCATATTGACTAGTAGAGACTATTGTATGTCTCTAAATACCACATCAAATGTCGATTTACAAGACATTCCATCACTTTGCAAACTGCACTGGTAAGAGCAATGGGACGATAGTGGGAGGCATCATGTCCCGTAGTACCCGATTTGCAGAAAGTGAGAACAAAGGCAGATTTCCACAGCTGGGGAAGAACTCCTTGTGACCAAATAAGATTGAAGAGTTGTAAGAGGGCTGCAAGGGCTGACTGATGTAAATGTTGTAACATCCGAACATGAATGTCCTCAGGCCCAGCTGCTGATGATCGGGAAGCTGAGAGTGTCACCTCCAGTTCCAGAGGTGTAAAAGGCACATTATAAGATTCTTCTTTCAGAGAAGAAAAGTCTAAGGGTGCTAACTCTCTAGCAGACTTTCAGGAAAGAAACGAGGGGCATAGATGGAGCCCCTGAGAAATATGGACCAGATGATTACCAATTTCAATGGCAATGTCAAGAGGGTTTGCTATATCAACACACGCAACCCACAGAACAGGAGCTGGGTCAGGAGAGTATTTAACACTCAGTTTCCATACTTTTTTCCAGACTGCACTCATAGAGGAAGCAGAGGTGATGGTGGAAACATAATATCGCAAGCAAATGCGTTTAGTGTCACGGATGACATGGCAAGCGACTGCTCACTTCTGCTTAAAATCAACAAGTCTCTCTGTGGTTCTACTGTACCAGTACCTGCCCCATGCAGTGTGTTTCGAACATACTGCCCATGCACAAGCAGGAAACCACCAAGGCATGCACTATTGAGAATGCCTGCCCGAAGTTTGGGGCACAGAACGAGAAGCTGTGGTTAAAACTGACGTTGAGAAGAGGTAAAAGCTCATCAATGAAGGACGAAGAAGGAACCTCACTAAAAGCAGTTAGTTGTGAGTAAAGGTCCCAATTTGCTTGATCAAACTGCCAGCGTGGGCTATGAAGAGAAGGTGAATATGAAGGAGAAGTAACAATGATTGGAAAATAATCCGTCATGTAAGTCCGAGAGAACAAAACCAGGTGAAGCCCTAGTGCAGAGGAGGAAGAGCAAAACCAGGGGAGATCGATGAAAAGAGAGTATAAAGTACGAGGATAAAAAATGGGTGGGAGCACCCATTTTTAAAAAAAGGGAGGGGATGAAAAAGCGAGAAAAAAAAAAATTCCAATTTAAATGCCCAAAAGAGTCAAACGAGACCCTCCAGAGGAAATGAGGGGCCATTAAAATCCCCAAAATAACAAAGTGGGGGGCCGGGTAAGAATAAAACAAGAAAGGAAACCATTTGGGATGTTTTAAATGCACAGAAGGAGAAGATACAAAGAGGGATTGTATACCATTTAAAGCAAGTGGGGAATACAGGCTGAAAAGTGTAATGCAGAAAAAAGTATGAACAAAAGTTTGGAGGGTTTAAGAAAATATGGGGGTTTTTTAGAAAAAGGGAAAATTTCTTTAAAAGGGGCCCCCCATCAGAAAAAGGGAAATCCAAAGAACACAAAAATTACAAACCTGAGATGGGAAGAAAACACCCGGGAGTGCAATTTTTCATTCTTGTAAGAAAAACACCAACGGGAAAAAACGGGGGAGAGAAACGTCTGAACTCACCCCAATTCCCTCTGAGGGTGGGGTTTTTCCCACTGTAAATAGGCCTCACGGAAAAATTGAAAAAAATACCAAAATAAACAGGTAAGGGTACCTATGGATTGAGGGGGTTAGAAAAGTCCACAGGGGCCCGGCGGGGGAAAAATTTTTTTAAAGTAGCGAAGGAAGGGGAGTGCTGTGAAAAAGGGTTGTGCAGATGGGGGAGGGGGGAAAGAAAAGGAACAGGGGGTGGAGTGTCTACGATGGGTAGCCCTCTTAAATTTATTTATATTCAAAATTTTTTTCACATTATTTTTTTTGGGGACAAAAATACATTTTGTAAAATAAAATTATAGTATTGGCTGAACATGCCAAAACCCCCTTTGTTTGCAGAACATTAGGACGGGTTTTTAAAATTAATTTAAAAATTTTAACAAGCAATGAAAAAAAACGGGTGTTAAAAATTACAGAAAACCCAATTTACAATATGAAGACAATTGAGATTTAAAACAATGAAATTTGAACATAGATATTGAAGCATTTGTAGTTGTACAAATTTGCACACGCAATGTAAACAAAGGGGGGTCAATTTGCTAAAGTTTTTTATATTTAAGGTTGGTAGACAGAAACCCACCCAGGGAAGACCCCCGTCCGCCAATACTGTGAAACAAAAACCTGAACGTTTTGATGAGGGTAGGATTGCTGGTTTTTTTTTCTGCTCAAAAACCCGCTAAGAAAACAGGGATATCTTGCTACCCTATTACACTTTGGAAACACTTCTAGACAGCCAATGCTATATATATATAAAATACATCAGGTTTTTCTCCTTTTTTCAAATAGCTCTTGTTCTTTTTATTTCTTCTATTGCCAGGGGAAGTGGAAAAAAATCTTTCCTCCGTAAGCCTCGTGTCTAGAGCACTAAATGCCGGGACAAGGGTGAAACCCCCCTTCTCCGTATAAAATTACTAAAAAAAGAAGAAAAAACTTTATAAAACTGGGTTGCTTAAAGTGCGTGGATTTGGGGATGACAAGAAACAGAGATTGCTATGTTTGAATAAAAAAGAATTGGATGCCTGGCCCAAAGCAAAAACAAAGCTAAAGGGGGGTGGGAAGTTTCAGGGGGGGGAAATAATGGGTTTAAACTGGAGTATCTGAGAGATTTTGAGAAAAGGAAGGGGTAGCAGAAAAGTTAAATGATCAGTTATGGAAGGGAAAAGAGAATATGAATGTGTAAATTCAAAATTATTGGGTTAAAAATAAAGGGTTTGGGTGCAGAAGTGGGGCATAATAACGTGTAGCACCTGGGGGAAAAAGGGAAGCAGAGGGAGAGGGATTTTGGGAGATGTTAAGTGAAAGTAGGAGCCTTTTAACCAAGGAGAGATAAAAGGGTAGGGGACTTGAATGCAAAGTAGGGGAAAACTTTTAGAGAGGGGTGGGTAGGGAATTTTGGGGGGGCCGGTGTAAATGAAATGGGAAACCCTTTTATTAACTTTTTTTAGAAAAAGGGTTTTTGTTAAGGGAAAACTATTTTTTAAAAAAAAGAGGGGTAAATAAGATACACGATTTGATGTAGGGCGAAATGACAGAGTTTTTTTTGGGGTTAAGTATTTGGGAGATAAAAGACTGTTTATAGACTTCAGGGGTGTCCCAATTTATAGAGGGGCCACAGAATATCAGATCACTTTCTAGTTTTACTACACTGAGAGTAAAAGGTAGATGGGGGAAAAAGGAAATAGAAACATGGAAAGAGGGAAAGGTTTTTAAACTAAAAGAGAGGCAGTTAGGGGAAGATTAAAAAGCTATTGGGGGAAAATGGGCTAATGAGAGCATAGGCAATGGGGCGAAGAGGGAAGGGGGAGGGTTTAAAAATGAGTGTTGAGTGTTCAGCAAAGTTTGTGGGGACAGGAAAAATGGGTGCAGGAGGGGAAAAGGAGCGATTGTGGAATGATGATGTAAAGAGAGTAGTAAGGGGGAAAAAGTTAGCTTTTTAGAAGTTTTTACAAAATAGAATGATCAAGGGGGAAGAGTATTGGAGAAAAGAGGGAATTAAAAGGGGTGGTGAAGCAATGTAAAAAAAGGGGCAAATGAGAGAGGTGGGGAGATGTTTCAAAAAAATTTTGTTGAAAATAAGAAAAAGTTTTGGGTGAGATTAACAGTTAAGAAAACCTAGGAAAAAAAAGGGTTTGTATTAAAAATAGGAGAGGAGAGTTTTTTAAATGGAGAGTTAGAGGTATTGGGGAAGATGGAAGGGAAAATTTTTAGGAATTGTTAAATGTTGATGAAGATAGGGAAGCTGGATTTGTGTATAGGGAAAAGGGGGGAATAACATTTGTAGGAGTGAGGAAGAGTCATTTTTGGGGTTGGGGGAAGTTCGTGAGGCAGTAGGTAAAATGAAAGGGGGGGAAAGGCACCCGGGGGAATTAGGGGGAAAAGATAAAAATGAAAAAAGCAGGGGGGGGTATAGTTTTGGAGGGTTTGGGTGAAATTTATTTAATAAATGTATGGAAGAGGGAAGGTACCTGGGTTTGGAGAGAGCATGCATTTTCCCTTTGTAAAAAGGAAAAGGGGATAAAAGAGAGTCAAAAAAATTATGGGGGATAAGTCTTTTGAGTGTACCTGGTAAAGTGTAGGGTTTTTAGAGTTTATTAAAAAATTTAAGGTAAGACGGGAATAGGTAGCAGATAAAAAGGAGGCTTTAGGAAAGGTAGGGGGGTGTGGACCAGGTTTTTCAGTGAAACATATAAGTAAAACAGTATTTAGTAGGCTAAAGAGGTCTTTGGGGCATTTAGGGATTTGGAAAAGGCGATAAGGGGGATAGGGGGGCAATGTGGCAGATTTTCAAGTGTATGGTGTAGGAGGTGGGTTACTGAAAGCAGTGAAAAGTTTTTACGGGATGTGAGGCTCAAGTTAGAGATGTAGGAAAAGGGGATTTTTTTCCCGTAAAGTAGGCCCTTTAAAAAGGATTGTGTGTCACCGTGGTTGTTTAATTTTTTAGGGTGGGTTTAAGAGAAGTAAATGCGGGGTCTTGGCAAGAGGCGGGGAGTTAAAAAATAAAAATCAACACAAAGTGGGAGTTTTTACGCTGCTTTTGTGTGACATTGCCTTGGGAGATTCGAAGAGAAGTTGCAGGTTGGTGGATGAATTGGTAGGGTGTGCAAAAAAAGAAATTAAAGGTGAATAAGGGAAAAATAAGGTTATGAGGATAACAAAAAGATTTGTGATAAAATTGAATTCAGAAAATTTGGGGGGGGAGAGTATGGAGGGGTGAACGTTTTCAGAATTTGGGATGGACGTGTCACGGATGGGTCTAGAAAGATAGGTGAATCATGAATTGATGAGGGAAAAAGATTAGTGGTGCACTTAGGTCTGTGGAGACAAAAAACTTTTCCTTGGAGGAAAAAGGGGGAAAGTAGAGGTATAGTTTTTCCCAAAGCTCTTATATGGGTGTGAAGGTGGGTGATGAATTTGCAGCGAGGAGAAGGGTGGGGGCGTGGAGAGTCTGTCTGAGGGGAATTGTGGTGTGAATATAAGCGAGAAATTTTAGTTTGGAAGTTGGAGGAGGTGCGGGGTTACCAAAACTGTTGTCGAGGGTGAGGAAGGGGTTTTTGAGGGGGTCGGACATGTAGAGAGAAA
>NC_069471.1:10557432-10579135 GCF_026875155.1 Cherax quadricarinatus | reverse complement strand
CAACTTTCAATCTTTTTTGGTCACAAGGAGTTCTTCCCCAGCTGTGGAAATCTGCCTTTGTTCTCACTTTCTGCAAATCGGGTACTACGGGACATATGCCTCCACTATCGTCCCATTGCTCTTACCAGTGCAGTTTGCAAAGTGATGGAATGTCTTGTAAATCGACATTTGATGTGGTATTTAGAGACATACAATAGTCTCTACTAGTCAATATGGCTTTCGTAAGGGCCGTTCTACCTTTGACTCCTTACTATGCTTAGATACGTATGTTCGTAATACGTTTGCAAATAACCTCTCAGTTATTACCATATTTTTTTGACCTTGAGAAGGCATATGACACAACTTGGGGGTATAATATTTTGGTGCAAGCCCACTCCTTAGGCCTTGGAGGCAATCTACCATCCTTCCTTAAGAACTTCTTAACTGACACACATTTCTGTCTTTGGGTTAATAATTTGCTCTCCCCAGACTTTGTCCAAGCTGAAGGTGTCCCCCAGGGATGTGTTCTGAGCATAACACTTTTACTCATTGCTATAAATGATTTGGCCTCTCTTCTTCCATCCAATATTTGGTCATCACTCTATTACCTGGAGTTTACCTGGAGAGAGTTCCGGGGGTCAACGCCCCCGCGGCCCGGTCTGAGACCAGGCCTCCTGGTGGATCAGAGCCTGATCAACCAGGCTGTTGCTGCTGGCTGCACGCAAACCAACATACGAGCCACAGCCCGGCTGATCCGGAACTGACTTTAGGTGCTTGTCCAGTGCCAGCTTGAAGACTGCCAGGGGTCTGTTGGTAATCCCCCCTTATGTGTGCTGGGAGGCAGTTGAACAGTCTGGGGCCCCTGACACTTATTGTATGGTCTCTTAACGTGCTAGTGACACCCTGCTTTTCATTGGGGGGATGGTGCATCGTCTGCCAAGTCTTTTGCTTTCGTAGTGGGTGATTTTCGTGTGCAAGTTCGGTACTAGTCCCTCTAGGATTTTCCAGGTGAAATATAATCATGTATCTCTCCCTCCTGCGTTCCAGGGAATACAGGTTTAGGAACCTCAAGCGCTCCCAATAATTGAGGTGTTTTATCTCCGTTATGCGCGCCGTGAAAGTTCTCTGTACATTTTCTAGGTCGGCAATTTCACCTGCCTTGAAAGGTGCTGTTAGTGTTGCAGCAATATTCCAGCCTAGATAGAACAAGTGACCTGAAGAGTGTCATCATGGGCTTGGCCTCCCTAGTTTTGAAGGTTCTCATTATCCATCCTGTCATTTTTTCTAGCAGATGCGATTGATACAATGTTATGGTCCTTGAAGGTGAGATCCTCCGACATGATCACTCCCAGGTCTTTGACGTTGGTGTTTCGCTCTATTTTTGTGGCCAGAATTTGTTTTGTACTCTGATGAAGATTTAATTTCCTCATGTTTACCATATCTGAGTAATTGAAATTTCTCATCGTTGAACTTCATATTGTTTTCTGCAGCCCACTGAAAGATTTGGTTGATGTCTGCCTGGAGCTTTGCAGTGTCTGCAATGGAAGACACTGTCATGCAGATTCGGGTGTCATCTGCAAAGGAAGACACGGTGCTGTGGCTGACATCCTTGTCTATGTCGGATATAAGGATGAGGAACAAGATGGGAGCGAGTACTGTGCCTTGTGGAACAGAGCTTTTCACCGTAGCTGCCTCGGACTTTACTCTGTTGACGACTACTCTCTGTGTTCTGTTAGTGAGGAAATTATAGATCCATCGACCGACTTTTCCTGTTATTCCTTTAGCACGCATTTTGTGCGCTATTACGCCATGGTCACACTTGTCGAAGGCTTTTGCAAAGTCTGTATATATTACATCTGCATTCTTTTTGTCTTCTAGTGCATTTAGGACCTTGTCGTAGTGGTCCAATAGTTGAGACAGACAGGAGCGACCTGTTCTAAACCCATGTTGCCCTGGGTTGTGTAACTGATGGGTTTCTAGATGCGTGGTGATCTTGCTTCGTAGGACCCTTTCAAAGATTTTTATGATATGGGATTTTTAGTGCTATTGGTCTGTAGTTCTTTGCTGTTGCTTTACTGCCCCCTTTGTGGAGTGGGGCTATGTCTGTTTTTTTAGTAACTGTGGGACGACCCCCGTGTCCATGCTCCCTCTCCATAGGATGGAAAAGGCTCGTGATAGGGGCTTCTTGCAGTTCTTGATGAACACAGAGTTCCATGAGTCTGGCCCTGGGGCAGAGTGCATGGGCATGTCATTTATCGCCTGTTCGAAGTCATTTGGCGTCAGGGGATAACATCGGATAGGCTTGTGTTAATCAAATTTTGTGGCTCATAAAAAATTCATTTTGATCTTCAACTCTCAGTCTGGTTAGCGGCTTGCTAAAAACTGAGTCATATTGGGACTTGAGTAGCTCACTCATTTCCTTGTTGTCATCTGTGTAGGACCCATCTTGTTTAAGTAGGGGCCCAATACTGGACGTTGTTCTCGATTTTGATTTGGCATATGAGAAGAAATACTTTGGGTTTCTTTCGATTTCATTTATGGCTTTTAGTTCTTCCTGCGATTCCTGACTCCTAAGATGATGACTTCGCTATAGCTTGTCCAAGTGCTGACTGTCACCTCATTGCAGTTTCTCTCCAGCATGTGGTCAATCGTGTCTCCAATTGGGCCACCACGCATGGGTTTAAATTTTCCAGAACTAAAACTCGCCAAATTACTTTCACTAGACGTTCTGTCATCTCTGATCATCCATTGTGCCTCAGTGGCTCGCATATCCCTCAACGTGATAAGGTCAGGTTTCTAGGCCTTCTGTTTGACTGTTATCCTGGAAACCTCACATTAGCTCTCTGAAAGCAACTTGTCACAGCCGGCTGAACCTTCTTAAAATCCTCGCTCATCTTTGATGGGGAGGTGATCGTAGAACTCTCCTTTGTCTACATTTATCCCTCATTTTATTGAAACTCGATTATGGTGAACAGATCTATTCGACGGCCTCTCCTGCTACTCTCTCTAGCCTTAATCCCATCTATCACCAGGGATTACGTTTATGCCTTGGTACTTTCGCTCTTCACCTGTTGCAGAAACGAATATTCCATCCTTGTCCGATTGTCGTGATGCCCATTGCCTTTGCTAGTATGTCCGTGCTCATGATCTCCGCAATCATGATCTCCGTCACTGATGTTAGTAGACAATCTTTATTTGTCACCTCTGTTTGCTCTGTCCCTTTTCTCTTCAACGTGATACGGTCAGGTTTCTAGGCCTTCTGTTTGACTGTTATCCTCGAAACCTCACATTAGCTCTCTGAAAGCAACTTGTCACAGCCGGCTGGACCTTCTTAAAATCCTCGCTCATCTTTGATGGGGAGCTGATCATAGAACTCTCCTTCATCTACACTCATCCCTCATTTTATTGAAACTCGATTATGGTGACCAGATCTATTCGATGGCCTCTCCTGGTATTCTCTCTAGCCTTAATCCTATCCATCACCATGGATTACGGTTATGCCTTAGTATTTTTGCTCTTCACCTGTTGCAGAAACGAATATTCCATCCTTGTCTGATTGGCATGATGCCCATTGTCTTTGCTAGTATGTTTGCTCTCATGATCTCCGCAATCATGATCTCCGTCACTGATATTAGTAGACAGTCTTTATTTGTTTGTCACCTCTGTTTGCTCTGTCCCTTTTCTCTTCGCCTACATTTGCTCTTGTGTTCCCTTCAGTTCCCACCTTTCTGTGTTCATGTAGCATCTCACTTTTCCCTACCCCCCTGGGAAGTTCCTGCTGTTCATGTCTGTTCTTTCTCACTCCCTTGTGCGAAAGCCCAACTGCCTATGGTATCTTTTCGCTCTCTTTTTCTTGACCACTTCCACTCTCATTCTCATGCCATCGCAGTGTACACAGATGGCTCTAAGTCTTCTGACTGCATCGGATTTGCAGCAGTGTTTCCGGACAGTGTCATGCTAGGGCATTAACTATCCTCAGATAGCATTTATAATGATGAATTGTATTTCATTCTTGCAGCACTTATCCGTATTGCATCTGTGCCTATGTCACCATTTGTGGTTGCTTCAGACTCCCTTAGTGCTTTACAGGCTATATGAAAATTTGATACATCTCATCCCCTAGTTCTCTGTATCCAACTTTGGGTACGCTATATCTCTACCAAGCATAAAGATATTATTTTCTGTTGGGTCCCTGGTCATGTTGACGTACTAGGCAATGAACAGGCAGACACTGCTTCGCGGTAAGCAGTACATGACCTTTCAGTTTCATATAGAGGTGTTCCATTCATGGACTGTTTTGCTGTACTTGCTACCCACCTTCACACCCGTTGGCAACAACGCTGGTCTGATTTACTCAATAACGAACTTTATTCTATAAACCGATCTCTTCAAGGGGGGATCCTTGGTGTGGTGAGGAGGCTCTTTGTCCTAGGAATTAGACATGTTGGTCTCCTTCCTCAGACTGAACCTAATTACCCCGGTGGCCCGGTGGCCTGGTGGCTAAAGCTCCCGCTTCACACACGGAGGGCCCGGGTTCGATTCCCGGCGGGTGGAAACATTCGACACAGTTTCCTTACACCTGTTGTCCTGTTCACCTAGCAGCAAATAGGTACCTGGGTGTTAGTCGACTGGTGTGGGTCGCATCCTGGGGGACAAGATTAAGGACCCCAATGGAAATAAGTTAGACAGTCCTCGATGACGCACTGACTTTCTTGGGTTATCCTGGGTGGCTAACCCTCCGGGGTTAAAAATCCGAACGAAATCTTATCTTATCTTATCTTATCTTACCCCCAATCCCCCTTCCCTATCCCATCCTCCCCATCCTCCCTTTTTCCTTTCCTCTTCCTCCCCCCCCCATCTCTCCCTTATTCCCTTCCTCTTTTTGGCCTTTGGGACTCTTCCCTCAGGCCTACTGGTTCCTAAGTAGGGGGAAGGGTACTGGGGTCAATCCCATTCCTTTGAGGTTCTTGGCAGTGGCGTAGTTTGCCGTGGAATCTGGATCGCCTAGGGACATCCCGTTCCCTCTCCAGACTTCTGGGGGATGGCTTTGAGTGTCTTTCGGGCGACGGTTGTATCTCTGGAGGCTGCCTTTCAAATTCCAGGGGGGGGTGGCCAAGGGAGGTATGCTTTGTGGCGGATATCCGGCCACCCTCTCTTTTGTCCACCGAGGTAGCTAGGCAGATATGAGGTTGCTATCCTGGATTGCTGGTTTACTGGCATGAAGGGTAGGGTATGGCACCGGTTCCATGCTGCATCTGCACTATTTGTGGGGTTGAGGTCCTCTTGGGTGCAGAGAGTGATTTCCATCCCTTTCATTCCTCCTGGGAACTATTCCTCCCCATTACCCCTTTTTCTGTATTTTGTTTTTATTTTCCTCTTTCTTTTTTTTCTTAAAAACAAAAAGAAAGAAGTAACCTAACCATGAAAGCCCTAGTCCATGAACCTGCTACCCCCAGGCCTCTTGCTGATACCGCACCCCATTCTGACCCTGCCTCATTTTTTGACCACTCATTGGACACTCCTGATGCCCCAGTACCTCTTGCTGGTGCTGTTTCATCACCAGCTTCAGGTACCGGGGTCTTGACTTACTCCTCCGATTTGTCTGACCTCCGCCCTCCTTTGACTATGCTTCTGGCCTCTTCCTCTACAGTGCGGCAATTCTTGAATCACCAGCCTGTCCCACATCGGGCCAACTCTGGTCCCACTTCTAAATGCCAATGACAATCTCCTGATGATGTTACTTTGTTACCTTCCCACTCTACTCAGAAAAGATCGACACATCATGCACTCCCTCTCCACGCTCGGTTTCGGACCACACAATGAACTAAATTCTTTACGACCGACTTCTTCTATTGCCTATCTTTCCGACCATAGTATTGCCAAAGTGCTCTTATGCCATGTTGGTAGAGATATTTCATTTCATGTTCTCAAGAGCAGTACATGCATCGTCACTGTCCAGAATGCTACCCAAGCTCATGATCTTTCTCTCCTTTTGCATATCTATACTATTCCTATAACTATTGAAAAACATTATTCTCTCAATTCTTGTAGTGGTACTGTTATTCTGCCCCTGTGAGAGAAAAGTTCAATAGATAGGAGTAGAGATATATATATTAACAATAGTTTCATTGCCAGCTACTCGTTAAGGTAGGGTCAGTCTAGCTCCCGATACTCCCGCCGTTTCTCCCCCCGACCCCTAAATTGATAGTTTGTCTGCCGGCTACTAGTTAAGGTAGGGTAAGTCAAGCTCCCATTTTTCCCGCCTTTTCTCCCCCTCCCTGAAAGTGATAGTTTGACTGCTGGCTGCTTGTTAAGGTAGGGTCAGTCTAGCTCCCGCTATCCCTTCCCCTCCCTCTTCCCCCCCCCCGAAAGGTGACGTGTGGGGCTCTGGTTAAACAGTAAATCACTAGACTCACAGCTCCCAACTCTACTGTAAGTACATGCCTGCCTTGTATTCTAGTGGATTTATTGGTTGAAAGCTTCACTTTTGATCAATAATAAACTTAGTCTTTTCAGCCTTGCTCTATGTTGACTGTTGTAATAATCACCACATCTTTTAAGTATCAGACTTACCATGGAGAGTGGTTATTTAAGCAGTGGGTAACCTGTCTATCTTTCCAGCTTGGATGTCAGAGAGGGTCACCTGGCAATCAACAAGTAGAACAGGAGAAGGACTAACGTCCAGAGACTTCTCCATTTTGTATTGAACTACCTGTGCACCTGTAGGAAATTGCAGGACGTAACTCCATAGCATTGCAGCGGTAAAGAACCTGCTTTCCTGTCATTGGGATATTATACTCACGGCAATAATCTGTGAAGATCTAGCCAGTGGTGGTCACCAACACCTGCGACCCCTCCCCCCATCATCAGCAACGGCTACGATTTCAACAACAGTGTCACCAACACCAGACACCCATGTTTTATATACATTTAAATTAGTGTTGAATTCAGTTATCATTTATATTTTTCATTTTTCATTTTCTTTAATGTAGGATTAATATTTCATATTTAAGTGTTTTACATTTTATATTTTCTATATAATAAAGTGTTTATGTTTGTCTGTTATTATTTCTTTTTCTATTCACTAATTTTCCTGAGGAGGAGCCAGCCTGAGTAATACTGACTCAAGTTGTTACAGGGCTGAGTAAGCCTTCAAAAGTGGCGACCTTGCCAGGATACAACTCTACTGAATCAAGATTCAACTCCATCCCGAATCTACCATTGGACCTACAACGCTGCATACCACAGACGGTTACCACCAGCCATGAGTAATCATTCTCTATGGTAGGACTACAGTACAGGTATTTGAAAGATTTGGTGATTGTTATAGTCTCAATTTATTGTAAGTCAAGTCAGGCTGGATATAATATTTAATTCTGCCACTTAATTGTATGTGAGCTTGAAACACTTTGGAGGATTAGACTCTAGGGACCCGAGATTTTCCAGTGACAACTTGTTTCATTGAGCTCTTCATTATATCAAGGGAACTGTCATAGGACACTCTTGATTTGTTGGTGAGAAGATTGGATGGTCAAGGGACCCCATTCTACTTACTGTTTGCTCGGAGCCGGCATAGAACCCTTCGTTTTCATTAAATACATATTGTTTAATTGAAGCAGGGATCAAGCCCTCTGGTTTATTTATAGTTTGAGCGGAGCAGGAATTGAACCCTCCGTTTTCTTAATACCCGTTTCATTTCCCCTGATAGTTTAAGTTATTCTTGCAAGTATGGAGGAATACCAGTTTTGGATGTATGCTGGAAGTAAGTTAGGAATAACAGGGAAAAATTTAGAATCTTTCATTAGTTCTAAGATCCAGGAAAGACTTGATAGAGAGAGAATTGAGAGAGAAGAAATACAGAAAGGGAAAGAGAAGAAGAAAAGGAGAGAGAGAGAATCGAAAGAGAAATCCAAGAAAGACAGAAAGAGAGAGAGAAGACAAAAAAGAGCGTGATAGACTTGATCGTGAAGAGAGAGCAAGAGTACGTGAGGAACAGGTTAAATTAAGATAACTTGAGGAAAGAGCAAAGGATAGAGAACGTGAGGAAAAAGCTAGAGAACGTGAGAAAAGAGCTAGAGAACGTGAGGAAAGAGCTAGAGAGCATGAGTTAATAGAGAGAAAAGGATCGCCAACTCGAAAAATCTCGCCTTGAATTGGAGAATAAAAAGTTAACTTTTACACAACAACAATTAGAGGAAGGAGTAATGGAACAACGTGCAGTCAGTGCACATATTCCAACACCTAATTTACCTCCCTTCACAGAGGGGGAAGACATAACTTCATACATTATCAGGTTTGAAAATACCGCTACCCTCTGTGAATGGCCTGCTGACACCTGGGCTACCAGGTTAGGAATATTATTTTCTGGTACAGCTTTGAATATCTATGCAACTTTGTCACAGGATATCATATGTAATTATAACCTACTAAAGAAGGCAATCCTTAAAGCATATCAAAAAACCACTAATTCTTACAGGAAAGATTTCAGGTATGCCACCTTACAGCCTGGCCAGAACTTTCAACAGTTACAGGTAACACTCTTTCGTTTGTTCGACTTTTGGATAGATAGTTCAGGAATTGATCACAGTTATGAATCTCTTAGAGACTTCATGGTTGCTGACCAGTTCCTGACAGCTCTTCCTCACCAAATATGAACATTCATCAGAGAACGTAACCTGATTAAAGCTGAGGAAGTTGCTGAGGCTGCTGACCTGTATGCAGAGGCTCACAATTCCTATAAAGACCTAAAGGGATCGAACCCTAAGGGCAAGGGTTCATCAGACCTTAAGAAATCAAAGCCTCTAGTGGAAAGTAAAGTGACTTCTTTTATTCCTGTTTGTCATTTGTGTGGTGTTAAGGGACATAAACGTCCAGATTGTCCTTCTAAGAAGGTCCAAAAAGTTGGAAGATGTTTTAAAGACTGTAATGACCAAGCACCCTTCTGTTCAGGAACAGTTAATGGACTTAATGTATCTACCATTTTACGAAACACTGGATGCACATGTATAGTCATTTCTGATAAGCTGTTCCCTAACCTTAAAGAAACTCATTCCTCTGCTATACTTTCAGACTACTTGGGCCGTACGGACACTTTTCCTACCATCCGTTGTTACATTAGGTCTAAATGGTTAACAGGTTGGTCTGAAGCCGTACTAGCTCCCATCACTTCTTGCTCCGTACTAATAGGTAATGTAAAAGGTGCCATTCTTCCTTCTGAGGTTGACCTTTCATCACCAAAGATGGACACAAGTGTTTCAGATCCTCTTCCTGTAGAGTCAGAGAAGCCGCTCGAAAGTTCAGATGAGACAATGTCTCGCAAGATTCATGTGGGATTAAAAACCAGTGATGCTTCTCTCGAAAGCAAGGAAGAAGAATCACCGGTTCACTTGTTAGATGAAAGTGAAGATATCACCTCCGATACCATAAATGTCTTGACTAGGGCTCAGACCAAAGCCCAGGCTTCTCCTACTGTCCATCCTTTGATTTTCCCTGACTTTAAGCCTTTAGATATATCGAAGGATTCCTTTGTCAATTTACAACGTAATTGCCCTTCTCTTCAGAATTGCCATAATGCCACTAAACAAAATCAAGTGATCCAAAGGAAAAACTTTTCATATAAATTTGAATATATAAAAGGTATCTTGTACAAGTCAGTATTCAAATTGAATTCAAATGAGAGAGACTATTCCATCTTAGTTGTTCCAAGTCAATGCAGAGAGACTGTTCTTAAAATGGCTCATGACCTGCCAGTGGCCGGACATTTCTCGCATCGTAAAACTTTAAATAAAATTAGGGAAACCTATTTTTGGCCAAAAATGTCCTCAGATATCACTACCTATTGTAGATCGTGTAAAGTTTGCCAACTGTCATCCTCCCGAGGTACCAGGCGAGTACCTATGGTCAAAATGCCTATCTTCACGGTACCGTTTGAAAGAGTAGCTATTGACATCGTTGGTCCTTTATCTCCACTTTCATCTGGGGGACATAGATATATATTAACATCAGTTGATTATGCTTCGAGTTTCCCTGAAGCCATACCCTTAAAGACCATAACTACTACAGAGGTGGCTGAAGCCCTTTTGTCCATCTTCTCTAGAGTGGGCATCCATAGAGAAATTTTGTCTGACCGTGGGACACAATTCACATCTGACTTAATGCAACATCTATACCAACTTCTGGGAGTGAAGCCTCTCTTCACAACACCCTATCATCCCAGCTGTAATGGGAGGATTGAGCGCCAGCATTCAATTCTCAAGTCCATTTTAAGGAAACTTTGCTCCCTTAAACCTAAGGAGTGGCATCGTTACCTACCCTGTGCTTTGTTTGCCATGAGGGAAGTTCCCAGTGACTCATTGGGGTTTTCACCTTTTGAACTTCTCTATGGTAGACAGGCCAGAGGTCCACTGTCCATCCTTCATGACTTATGGACTAATGAGGAGGTAAATGCTGAGGTTCAGTCTTCTTACCAGTTTCTCCTTGACCTTAGATCCAAACTTGAGGAGACATCTGACATAGTTTCGAAGAACCTAAGCTTGTCAATGGACCAGTACAAAACCTATTCTGACTCCAAAAGTCAGAGGAGAAATTTTAAAGTAGGAGATGAAGTTCTTGTACTTTTGCCTATCAAATCAAATAAATTATTAGTAGCATGGAAAGGTCCATATAAAGTATTAAAAATTTGTGGGAAAGTTGACTACCTCATAGAAGTCAAGGGGAAACCTAA
The DNA here is from genome assembly GCF_026875155.1 of Cherax quadricarinatus. Taxonomy (NCBI): domain Eukaryota; kingdom Metazoa; phylum Arthropoda; class Malacostraca; order Decapoda; family Parastacidae; genus Cherax; species Cherax quadricarinatus. Next base: position 10,568,433 of record NC_069471.1, on the reverse strand, counting down.
GCTTTATCATATCAACATCCTTAAGAAATATTACCGAAGAAATTCGGTTAACTGCCTTAACAACTTTGACTTAGTTTTTCCACACGAACTTGATAAGACAACTGAAGAATGTAAAGTGTGTGTAATTGACACCTCTAACTTAGACTATGATGAAGAACTACATGACTTGGTGACTCTTGGCCACTCGGATGCTACCAATATTAATATTAATGAATCTTTGGATGACCATAAGAGACATGAACTACTTCAATGTGTGAGTAACTTTTCAGACATCTTTACTGATATTCCAGGTGTTACCTCCACGGTAGTCCATAAGATTGACTTATTGACGGACAATCCTATCAAACGGAAATTATACCCAGTTCCAGTTCACCTTAGGGATGCATTTGACCGAGAGGTAGACAAATTATTAAAACTAAAGATCATTGAACCTTCAGTATCTTCATATTGTTCACCAGTAGTCATGGTTAAGAAGGAGGATAATTCATATAGACTTGCTATTGACTTCAGAGGCCTTAATGCTATAACTCGGTGGGATGCTGAGCCTATGCCCTTAATAGATAGCGATCTACACAAATTTTATGATGCTTCCTTCTTTTCAGAGATTGATATTGCACAGGCATATCATCAAGTAATGTTAGATCCTTCTTCTAAGCAGTACACCGCTTTTCCTACACACCAAGGACTGATGCAGTATAGAACTATGCCCTTCGGTTTGGTAACTGCCTGTGCTACCTACGTGAGACTGATGAGAAAGGTCTTGGGTAATATGCCAAATGTTTCAGTTTATTTTGATAACATTTACGTAATGACATCCACATGAGGCGAACATATCCAAACATTAACATCAGTTTTGCGTAGGTTACGCTCACATGGCCTCACTACCAAGCCGAAGAAATGCTTCCTTGGGTATAACAAGATTAGATATCTTGGACTGATACTTTCTAATAACTCTCTGCAGCCTCTCCCCAGTAAGATCAAAGCTTTATTAGAATTTAAATTCCCCAAAACCAAGAAACTCATGCGTAGCTTTCTTGGTTCTGTAAATTTTTATGCACGGTTTATCCCGAATCTTGCTGATCTTACAGGCATCTTATCGGACTTCCTTAAAAAGTCTGTGAAGGAACCTCTTGAACTTTCCGACGTAGCTCGGGAAAAGTTTAATGAGATTAAAAGTATCTTTTTGAAAGACCCTATTCTTAAGATTCCAGATATTAATAAAACATTTTGTCTGAGAACTGATGCCTCCAATACTGGCTTAGGTGCGGTGCTACTACAATACCATGATGGTACTCCCTTCCCTGTATGCTTCCTAAGCCGGAAACTCCTTCCTGCAGAAACAAGATACTCCACAATAGAAAAGGAATGCTTAGCCCTTGTGTGGGATATCTCCAAACTTAAATTTTATTTGCTGGGAAAAGAATTCATTTTAGAAATGGACCACAAACCTTTGATATACCTAGAAACATTTAAGGGAACCAACAGTCGCCTCTTGAGGTGGACATTGGCACTCCAGGCTTTTAAGTTCCATATTGTGTATATCAATGGTTCATCCAATTATTTCTCTGACTGGTTAAGTCGTGACAGTCAGTAGAAGATTTGTTACCTTACGCGACTTCCACATGTTAGAACTTTTTCCTCGCCTATTCTTCTTATACTCCTTGACTATAAGTCTTGGTATGGGGGAGTGAGAGGGAAAAGTTCAATAGATAGGAGTAGAGATATATATATATTAACAATAGTTTCATTGCCGGCTTCTCATTAAGGTAGGGTCAGTCTAGCTCCCGATATTCCCGCCTTTTCTCCCCCAACCCCTAAATTGATAGTTTGTCTGCCAGCTACTAGTTAAGGTAGGGTAAGTCAAGCTCCCGTTTTTCCCGCCTTTTCTCCCCCTCCCTGAAAGTGATAGTTTGACTGCTGGCTGCTTGTTAAGGTAGGGTCAGTCTAGCTCCTGCTATCCCTTCCCCTCCCTCTTCCCCCTCCCCCCCGAAAGGTGACGTGTGGGGCTCTGGTTAAACAGTAAATCACTAGACTCACAGCTCCCAACTCTACTGTAAGTACATTCCTGCCTTGTATTCTAGTGGATTTATTGGTTGAAAGCTTCACTTTTGATCAATAATAAACTTAGTCTTTTCAGCCTTGCTCTATGTTGACTGTTGTAATAATCACCACATCTTTTAAGTATCAGACTTACCATGGAGAGTGATTATTTAAGCAGTGGGTAACCTGTCTATCTTTCCAGCTTGGATGTCAGAGAGGGTCACCTGGCAATCAACGAGTAGAACAGGAGAAGGACTAACATCCAGAGACTTCTCCATTTTGTATTGAACTACCTGTGCACCTTTAGGAAATTGCAGGATGTAACTCCACAGCATTGCAGCGGTAAAGAACCTGCTTTCCTGTCATCAGGATATTATACTCATGGCAATAATCTGTGAAGATCTAGCCAGTGGTGGTCACCAACACCTTCGACCCCCCCCCATCATCAGCAACGGCTACGATTCAACAACAGTGTCACCAACACCAGACACCCATGTTTTATATACATTTAAATTAGCGTTGAATTCAGTTATCATTTATATTTTTCATTTTTCATTTTCTTTAATGTAGGATTAATATTTCATATTTTAGTGTTTTACATTTTATATTTTCTAAATAATAAAGTGTTTATTTTGTCTGTTATTATTTCTTTTTCTATTCACTAATTTTCCTGATGAGGAGCCAGCCTGAGTAATACTGACTCAAGTTGTTACAGGGCTGAGTAAGCCTTCACAGCCCCATACCATAGTCCAATAGAATTTCCAGACATGTGGCAATGACATTCTTGAACAGCTGGAACTCCAGGATTTCCCAATCCTCAGAGTAGACACTTATGTCCTTCCTGCCCGTGAGCAGAGACGATACCCTTGCAATGTGGCTTGATTAACATTCGACAACTGCGAACTTCCGTCCTCTGTTTATGCCCAGTCTGTGGTGCTGATGACCATTCTAATACATCTTGCAGTCGACTTCCCTCTTGCCTTAATTGTCATGATGCTCACCCTTCGTACTCTTGCCATTGCCATGTCTACTTAAATGAGCGTGAAATCGGTTGCCTCAAAGAAGCAGAAGGTCTCCCTTATGCTATGGCATAAGGGAGACCTTATCACTACATCCAAGGGAGACTACCCCGTGTTTCTTATTCTCATGTTTCTAAACGTCCCCCCACTTCTGGGGTCCTATCTTCTGCAGCTTCCTCTGTTGTTACCCCTCCCATAGTCGCTCCTGTATCTAATTCTTTTGCTGTCCTGGGCTCAGACATCCCTACTTTAACACCTCAGTCTGTTCTGACATCTTCGAATTCTCACTCAGAAACCCAGGTATCAACAAGATCTCGTGCGACACTTTCTACCAATCGCCCCTCTACTTCTCAGATATCCAAAACCCCTTTGCTCAAATCTTCCTTGCCCCCTCTTTCCCTCCTTCTGCCCCCACATTTTATCTTTCCAGTCTCTGTTACCTGGTTCTTTTCCTCTAACGGGGCTCTTTTACAAGTGTGGAAGTTCACCCCCCCTCCTCGTTCTGTGCCCCCCCCTCCCCTGCCTCTCCCAAGTCTCTCCCTTTTTGCTCCCTCCCAGGTTTTGCCTTTCTGCCCCATCCCACACTACTTCTCCATTTCCCCAAAACATGCTTTTGTTAAACCTATTTTAAATAAAAGCCCATTTATTTTCCCCCAATCTTTACTCCCCTTCCCTCCTTCTATTTCCAATATTGTTCCTAAAACAATCCCTTTTTAAAAATTCAGAAAAAATTAAAGTTTTATTTTAAAAATATTTTACAGAGACAAAAACCTTAAATTGGACCTGATCCCCCTCTTTTCCCTTTCCCTTTTCCCCTCTCCTCCATCTCCCAATTTCATTTTTTGGCAATGCTCTGTTCTCCGCTCCCTTAAAAGGGTTTTCCATTCCCAAAGGGGCACGTAGATTTTTTTCTAACCCCTCTAGCCCTTTTAATTCCCCCTTCCCCTTTGGGGGGAATTCCGGGGTTATTTTCCTCATTGCCAGTCATGCCCCTATTTACAGGGGAAATTTATCAAAAGGCCTCGGGGAAATTTGGGGTGAGGCTTCAGATGTTGTTTTCCCGGGTTTTTCCCCCTTTTTGGTGTTTGTTTTACAAAAACCCAAAATTACACTCAGCTGTTTTCCCCCTATCTCAGGCTATAATTTTTGTTTTTCTTTGGCCCTTTTTCTCAGATGGGCCCTTTTAAAGGGAAAGTCCCCTTCTTCTACGAGTTTTATTCTTTTCTAAAAAAATTTTTGGGGTCAAACCTGGCTGTTTTTACACTGCAGCCCGACCCCCTTTTGAATAAGTGGGGTTTACAATATGTTCTTTCATCTCTTTTCCCCTTTTTTGGGCATTTTCTACCCCGGGTTTTTGGCCTTGTTTCTTCCTTCCCCCACCATTTCTATTCTTGGCGTTTTTTAATCCCCCACTATTTCTTCGGGGGGGGTTTCTTTTGTGGCTTTTTGGGCTTTTCAGTTGGGGGGGCTTTTCTCGCCTTTCCCCCCCTTTCCCTTTTTTTAAAATACGGGTACCCCCAACCTTTTTTGACCCTTGTACTATACTCTCTTGCATCGATTTTATCGGTCGGCTCTTCCCCCCACTGCATTTGATTTCGTGGTCTTTTTCTCCCGGACTTAAAAGGACTTTGGGACCCTTTTTCCCACATTCTTATTTCTCCTTCATATTCCCCAAACCTTTTTTCCTAGCCCTTGCTGGCAATTTGATAAAAGAAAAATTTGGGGACCTTTACTCGAACTCGCTTTTTTTGTGAGGTCCTTCTTCCTCCTCTTTGGGATGGCCCCTAAAACCTCTTCTCGATGTCATTTTTTAAACCACAGTGTCTCTTTTCTATCCCCCAAAACCCCTCGGGCGGGCCCTTTTTCCCCAGAACTGCATGCCTTGGTGGCTGCTTTTTGCCGTGCAGTCCCATTTGAAAGACTGAATGGGACTTTATGGAAATTTAGAAACTGATGAGAACTTCTTGATTTTAACCCAGAAGCTTTTCCCCCTGGTCGCTCCCCCATGCCATCTTTTAAATGCAAAATTTGCACTTGCTGGCGAGATTTTCCACCATACCTCTGCCTTCTCCATGAGTGCAGTCTGGAAAAAAAGGGGAGGAATTTTAGTTTGGGAAATACTCCCCCCGACCCAGCTCCTGTTTAAGAGTCGCTGGTGTTGTTTTAGCAAACCCTTTGCGTTGCCCTTGAAATTTGGGACTATTGGTCCGTATTTCGCAGGGCCCCCATCTATGCACCTCATTTTTTTTCCTTAAAAATTTTTGCCAAAAGAGTTGTACCCTTTTAAATTTTTTTCTCTCCCTAGAAAAAAACAATTTTTAAGTGCCCTTTTTTTTACTGTAGGCGAAACCTTTAAACCCTTTTCCCCTCATCGGCAGTTTGGGCCTGAAAGACAAATTTATTTTTCAGGGTGTTACCAAAAATTTGATCAGTCTGCCTTTTTTGTCCTCTTACACCTCTTCAATCTTATTTGGTCAAAAGGGTTTTTTCTCCAAACTGTGGAAATTTGCCATTGTTCTCCCTTTCCGCAAGGGAGGGAAATTCAGGGGCAAATGGCCCCCCCCTATCGTTCCCCTTTTCTCTTTAAATTGTGCAGTTTTTAAAAGGGGGGTGGAAAGTCTGGGAAATCGCGTTTTTTCCCTTTTTAGGGGTTTTTCCAAAAATACTCAGGGTCCCCCATCACAAATCCAAATAAATTTGGGGCCTGTAGTTTTGCCGGATTACTGAGGGGTTTTCCCAAATTTTCAAGTGGGTTTAATTGAATACACTTTAAAAAAAATTAACCAAAATTGGGCTTACACAGTTGTTGAACATCCCGGGAAAAAACGAACATTTCCCCTACTTTGGGCTCAATTTCAAGGTACTTTTGGGCATGAAAACAATCAAATTTATGTCTATTTCTGTTTTAAAATCATCCTTTTATCAAATGAGTCCAAAAAAGAGAATACCCAAAAATAAAAACCCTTTCGGAAAAAAACTGCAAACAGGCGGGTAATGCCTGAGAAGTGAATCCCTTATTTTTGTCTGTCTTTTTTATTTTTGTTGTCGTTTTAAAAAAATTTTTTCCCAAAATACATTGCCAAGTTTCAATGAGTTTGCCCAACAAACAAAAGGGGAAAAAAAAAAAATTTACAAAAAAAACATATTTGTCGCCCGAAACTTACCAAGGGGCAGTGTTTTTTAATAACTTCCTGGCCCGCTAGTGTACTCGCATATTTAAACTAGTGATACCAGTGAATAGCAGAATACAGTGTTGGGAAATAGAAAATAACCAGTATTATAATGGTACTTAGTGGGTGGAGTGCTTTCATTTTGTTTCTTTTCTTGAAATAACAGACGTTAATGTGAATTTCATAAACCTTAGTACACGTCGCAATATACACAAAGAAAATAATTACTACAGAAAAAGCGCCTCTCCAAAATTTGCACCATCAACTATAGTGATAGCATTTTGTGGTGGAGACGAAAAAAAAAAAAAAGAGAAGCTAGTACAGCGATTGATAAACAAAGGGGGAGGCTCGACCGTTCGTCATTGTAGGAGTGCCAGCAGTCACCGGCTCTTCAACACGCAAGTTATACTTTTGTATCAATCAAATCAATATTACTGGGTAGATAATTTCAGTAGATCCTTCATGTGTTAGCTCAAATCACCGACAGTATGCTTTAAATAAGTGACCCTCTGATCAGATCAGATAGACTGGTCCGAACCCTTGACTGGTCCGAACCCTTGACTGGTCCGAAACCCTTGACTGGTCCGAACCTGGACTGGTTTCAAAACGGTTTCGTTGTGCCCACCTAGCGGGTTATTAATAGAATATTCAAGAGGTTGCTAGTAGAATTGCAGTAAATCAACCATTCAAATCATTATGAAGCTGTGTGTAGTCTGTGGTCATCAAACAAACGGGCTTCCACATGCATAAATTGTCATTTCTGGGGAAAAATTGGTGTCACGCCCCTTGTGCAGATATCCCAAGACTAGCTACAAGCAGTATTAAAACAGGGAAGTGTTTTTGGGTATGCCCAAATGAGATAAATCTGTGGACTAAAATCACAAGGGTATTAAAAGAGGTCAACATCAAAGCTGCTTTCATAGAAAACCTGGAAGCTTTCTACAACAGATGGGACTTTAAAAAGTCCGGCTGAATGGTACTGCCCTTGATACTGGCCATGTAGTCAGAAACTGTAAGGCTGGAGATGATGCCCTTTGTAGTCATTTAAATGGGGGGCTGATAGTGCTGTCCTGGGACACATAATGGGGAAGCTGGAGGTGCTGTCCTGGGAGACAGTAAGGGTGAAGCTGGAGGTGCTGTCCGGGGAGACGTAATTGTGAAGCTGGGATGCGTCCTGGGAGACAGTAATGGGGAAGCTGGAGATGCTGTCCTGGGAGACAGTAATGGTGAAGCTGGAGATTTTGCCCAGGTAGTCGGGAATTATACGCAGGAAGGAATACATTGAATGACCTCAAGGGGACAGGAGCCATATTAGGGAAACAAGTGTAGTCAAAGATAAGATAAAACCAATATTGCAAACTAGAAATACCGCAGGAAATAGCAAACAAGAGGACTCCACTAGCAATAGTGAGGATATATTACCAAAAACAAATGGTGGGAGCTCCATTGTTGGTGCTAGGGAGGATAGAAGTAAGACAGGGAAAAAAGCACCAACAGGGAATACAGTCACAAAACCAAGGCAAACGGAAACCAAGCCTGTGCACATACTATGCATCGGTATCTGCTGGCATGGGAAATCTGGAAAAACAGATGGGACGTGCAACTATGACCACCCTAGGAAATGCCATCCCCATATGACAACAGGAAAATGCAAACTCCCTTCCTGTAAGCTTTTTCACCCGGGAACTGTGTACCTCTTCAGTACAGGAAAGACTGTGCTATAACTTAAATTGCCAGGCATCCCTTTCAAAAGGGGACAAAAAGATACAAAACATCCAGGCCATGGGGAAAACCTGGGTAGCCACAGCCACTCAAGAGGGAGAGGTTTTTTAGTGCCAGGAAGGAAAAAAGACTGGCAGGAAATGGCAGAAATCGTACACCAAATCCAGTCATTCCTGGAGTGGAAACCACAGTCGATGGCCTCCACTCCAAACCAACAGATACAGATACTTAATGCCGGAAAAAAAATCCCCCCCCCAGTACCAAAATACCACCAGCCCGATAACATTCTTCTTTGCAAATATACAGGGTCTAAAGCCTGCAACAAACAACAAATACCTTTCACCCGTGGACTGCTTGCAGAGGCAAAGGCAATGTTCGCGGCTTTCACTAGACCCACATAAAGGATCACTTGGACAACGAAATATGGATCCCAGGTTACAACCTATACAGATGTGACAGAGTGAACAGGCAAAAGGGGGGGGTTGGCCTGTACATGCAGAGTCATTTGTTTGCACAGAACTGAAAATGCCTCAAATGATGTAGTGGAAGTTTTAGCAGTAAAGTCGAGAACCAAACCTAGTCATTGTGATAGTCTACAAGCCTCCGGGTGCAACATCCCAGCAATTCCAGGAACAGCTGTTAAAAATTGACCCCTTCTGGAAAAACCTTCCAGCTCCTGCACCCAACATCTTGCTCCTGGGGGATTTAACTTAAGGCACCTAAAAGGAGGGGAATATTAGCAAATAATATTGTTGCAGTAATAACACCAGGAGGCAGCTCTGATGAAAACCACACTCACGCGAGCTTTTAAATCTCTGCGCAAAATTCAATTTAAACCAGCAAATAATAGAGCCTACTAGACTGGAGAATACACTAGACCTCATCTTCACTAACAATGATGATCTGATAAGAAATATCACCATATCAAAAACAATATACTCAGATCACAACATAAATTTAGGTTCCCGTCATGTATGCGCGGAGCCCAGACCGACATAATGAGATTAGTCACGAGGGAGCATTCACCAAATTCAACTTCAATAACAAAAACATAAAGTTTGGGGCCAAGTAAACCAAGTCCTAACCGATATAAGCTGGGAAGATATACAACCAACAAGACCCCAACTTATGCCTAGAACAGATTAACTCGGTAGCACTCGATGTATGCACAAGGCTTATTCCCCTAAGAAAAGGAGGAGTAGAAAGTAAACAGAAAGAGACAGGCGCTCCCTTTACAGGCGACGGAAAAGAATAACAGAGCGGCTAAAGAGGTCAATATATCTGAAATGCGTAGGGAGACACTGGTCAGAGAAATAGCAAGCATCGAACTTAAGCTAAAGAATCCTTTAGGAGTCAGGAATCGCGGGGAAGAACTAAAAGCCATAAATGAAATCGAAAGAAACCAAAATATTTCTTCTCCTATGCAAATCAAAAAACGAGGGAAAAACGTCCAGTATTTGGGCCCCCACTTAAACAAGATGGGTCCTACACAGATGGGCAAAAGGAAATGAGTGAGGTACTCAAGTCCCAAAATGACTCAGTTTTTAGCAAGCCGCTAACCAGGACTGAGAGTCGAAGATCAAAATGAATTTTTTATGAGAGAGCCACAAAATTTGATTAACACAAGCCTATAGGATGTTATCCTGACGCCAAATGACTTCGAACAGGCGATAAATGACATGCCCATGCACTCTGCCCCAGGGCCAGACTCATGGAACTCTGTGTTCATCAAGAACTGCAAGAAGCCCCTATCACGAGCCTTTTCCATCCTATGGAGAGGGAGCATGGACACGGGGGTCGTCCCACAGTTACTAAAAACAACAGACATAGCCCCACTCCACAAAGGGGGCAGTAAAGCAACAGCAAAGAACTACAGACCAATAGCACTAACATCCCATATCATAAAAAAACTTTGAAAGGGTCCTAAGAAGCAAGATCACCACGCATCTAGAAACCCATCAGTTACACAACCCAGGGCAACATGGGTTTTAGAACAGGTCGCTCCTGTCTGTCTCAACTATTGGACCACTACGCAAGGTCCTAAATGCACTAGAAACCAAAAGAATGCAGATGTAATATATACAGACTTTGCAAAAGCCTTTGACAAGTGTGACCATGGCGTAATAGCGCACAAAATGCGTGCTAAAGGAATAACAGGAAAAGTCGGTCGATGGATCTATAATTTCCTCACTAACAGAACACAGAGAGTAGTCGTCAACAGAGTAAAATCCGAGGCAGCTACGGTGAAAAGCTCTGTTCCACAAGGCACAGTACTCGCTCCATCTTGTTCCTCATCCTTATATCCGACATAGACAAGGATGTCAGCCACAGCACCGTGTCTTCCTTTGCAGATGACACCCGAATCTGCATGACAGTGTCTTTTCCCTTGCAGACACTGCAAAGCTCCAGGCAGACATCAACCAAATCTTTCAGTGGGCTGCAGAAAACAATATGAAGTTCAACGATGAGAAATTTCAATTACTCAGATATGGTAAACATGAGGAAATTAAATCTTCATCAGAGTACAAAACAAATTCTGGCCACAAAATAGAGCGAAACACCAACGTCAAAGACCTGGGAGTGATCATGTCGGAGGATCTCACCTTCAAGGACCATAACATTGTATCAATCGCATCTGCTAGAAAATGACAGGATGGATAATGAGAAAACCCTTTAAAACTAGAAAATGTACAGGAACTTTCACGGCGCGCTAAGGGAGATAAAACACCTCAATTATTGGGAGTGCTTGAGGTTCCTAAACCTGTATTCCCTGGAACGCAGGAGGGAGAGATAATGATTATATACACCTGGAAAATCCTAGAGGGACTAGTACCCAACTTGCACACGAAAATCACCCACTCGAAAGCAAAGACTTGGCAGAACGATGCACCATCCCCCCAATGAAAAGCAGGGGTGTCACTAGCACGTTTTAAAAGACCATACAATAAGGTCAGGGGCCCGAGCTGTTAACTGCCTCCCCAGCAACTAAGGGGGATTTCCAACAGACCCCTGGCAGTCTTCAAATGGGACTGGGGAAGCACCTAAAAAAA
>NC_069471.1:10537205-10556932 GCF_026875155.1 Cherax quadricarinatus | reverse complement strand
AAAATTCTCCATACTATCAATCGGGCTTTAGGGATTACTCAACCGATACCCCCCTTATTAATCTGAGGGATTACAGAACTGAATGTCAAAAGGGAACCTCATAGGTATGTAACCTTAGACCTGCAAAAGGCCTTCGATACTGTCAACCACAATATATTATGTAATAAACTTCAATCTATCGGTATAGGTTCTGTAGACTGGTTTAAGTCCTACCTTAGCAACAGGAGACAAATAGTCAAAATCAACAAAACGGAATCAGAACCCCTGCCGATAACATGTGGAGTTCCCCAAGGTAGTATTCTGGGTCCCTTACTATTCTTATGTTATGTCAATGATATGCCTATCAGTGTCAAGTGCAAACTCCTACTGTATGCAGATGACAGTGCTCTGTTAGTGACAGGTAAAGACCCACAAGATATTGCTAATGTTTTAACACTGGAACTGGAGTCCTGCAGCAAATGGTTAGTAGACAACAAACTATCATTACACCTAGGGAAAACTGAAGCCATTCTCTTTGGAACGAAACATAAACTGAGAAGGGTAAATAATTTTAATGTTCAGTGTAATAGGGAGTCCATCACTTTGGTTTCATCAGTTAAATATCTGGGAATCCCCTTTGACCCATGCATGTCAGGAGAATTGATAGGGAACAGTGTAGTAAAGAAAGCGAATGCCAGGCTGAAGTTCCTGTATAGACAAGCACAGTGTCTACCTACTGAGGCTCGCAGGACCCTATGTCTAGCCCTTATACAATGCCATATGGATTACGCTTGCTCTTCTTGGTACTCTGCCTTGACAAAAAAACTGAAAGATAGACTGCAAATCACCCAGAACAAAATCGTAAGATTCATCCTGGGGCTGGGACCAAGAGAACATGTAGGCCAGGATGAATTACAGCAGCTGGATATGCTGAATGTTGAAGACAGAGTAAAACAACTGAAGCTAAATCATGTTTATAAAATTGCTCACGAACAGTGTCCAGAATATCTTGCTGTCAATTTTGTCAAGGTTGGGAACCAAAGCAATCATAGTACTAGGGGAGAGAGCACAACTTTGTAGTACCCACAGTCAGGGCCAGGCTTCAAACACCTTTTATTGTACAGCAATAAAGGAATGGAACAGACTACCCACAAATGTCAAGGCCAGTCATAGCTTGAACCAGTTCAAGAAGACTGCCAAAAAGTGTCTGATGAATGAAGCAACAGAAAGGGAGGGGAATGATTTTCTATTTTTTAGCTAAAATACGTGTAAATTTTACCTTATCCCTAGTAATGACCCTCGTATTGTAGATAGTCGTAATGACCCTCGGGTAGTAGATAGTCTTAATGACCCTCGTATTGTAGATAGTCTTAATGACCCTCGTGTAGTAGTCTTTTTAGTATGATAATAAGATGTTATCTTCATTATAGAATAATAAGAAAATATTATAACCTTTATATTATAATAATAAGGTAAAAGGACCCCAATGGAAATAAGTCACTCTGTCTGACTTTTTTGGGTTATCCTAGGTTCTCTACACATATGCTGCTATGTATGATAATTCTATGTAACTGTATTGTGTATACCTGAATAAATTTACTTACTTACTTACTTACTTACTAAAGTAGGAGTGGACAAAAGCATGTTGGGAACTGGAGAAGTAGTGTGGGATGGGGCAGAAGAGGCAGAAACCTGGGAGGCAGCAGAAGAGGGAGAGACTTGGGAGAGGACAGGGGAGGGAGGCACAGAACGAGGAGGGGGGGGTGAACTTCCACACTTGTAAAAGAGCCAGTGAGAGGAAAAGAACCAGGTACAGAGACTGGAAAGATAAAATGTGGGGGCAGAAGGAGGGAAAGAGGGGGCAAGGAAGATTTGAGCAAAGGGGTTTTGGATATCTGAGAAGTAGAGGGGCGATTGGTAGAAAGTGTCGCACGAGATCTTGTTGATACCTGGGTTTCTGAGTGAGAATTCGAAGATGTCAGAACAGACTGAGGTGTTAAAGTAGGGATGTCTGAGCCCAGGACAGCAAAAGAATTAGATACAGGAGCGACTATGGGAGGGGTAACAACAGAGGAGGCTGCAGAAGATAGGACCCCAGAAGTGGGGGGACATTTAGAAACATGAGAATAAGAAACACGGGGTAGTCTCCCTTGGATGTAGTGATAAGGTCTCCCTTATGCCATAGCATAAGGGAGACCTTCTGCTTCTTTGAGGCAACCGATTTCACGCTCATTTAAGTAGACATGGCAATGGCAAGAGTACGAAGGGTGAGCATCATGACAATTAAGGCAAGAGGGAAGTCGACTGCAAGATGTATTAGAATGGTCATCAGCACCACAGACTGGGCATAAACAGAGGACGGAAGTTCACAGTTGTTGAATGTTAATCAAGCCACATTGCAAGGGTATCGTCTCTGCTCACGGGCAGGAAGGACATAAGTGTCTACTCTGAGGATTGGGAAATCCTGGAGTTCCAGCTGTTCAGAATGTCATTGCCACATGTCTGGAAATTCTATTGGACTATGGTATGGGGCTGTGAAGGCTTACTCAGCCCTGTAACAACTTGAGTCAGTATTACTCAGGCTGGCTCCTCATCAGGAAAATTAGTGAATAGAAAAAGAAATAATAACAGACAAAATAAACACTTTATTATTTAGAAAATATAAAATGTAAAACACTTAAATATGAAATATTAATCCTACATTAAAGAAAATGAAAAATGAAAAATATAAATGATAACTGAATTCACGCTAATTTTAAATGTATAAAAACAATGGGTGTCGGGTGTTGGTGACACGGGTTTTTGAATCGTAGCCGTTGCTGATGATGGGGGGGGGTCGAAGGTGTTGGTGACCACCACTGGCTAGATTTTCCCACAGTTTATTGCCGTGAGTATAATATCCTGATGACAGGAAAGCAGGTTCTTTACCGTGCATGCTGTGGATTTAAACGTCCGCAATTTCCTAAAGGTGCACGGGTAGTTCAATACAAAATGGAGAAGTCTCTGGATTTTTAGTCCTTCTCCTGTTCTACTCGTTGATTGCCAGGTAAACCCTCTCTGACATCCAAGCTGGAAAGATAGACGGGTTACCCACTGCTTAAATAATCACTCTCCATGGTAAGTCTGATATTTAAAAAAGATGTGGTGATTATTACAACATCAACATAGAGCAAGGCTGAAAAGACTAAGTTTATTATTGATCAAAAGTGAAGCTTTCAACCAATAAATCCACTAGAATACAAGGCAGGAATGTACTTACAGTAGAGTTGGGAGCTGTGAGTCTAGTGATTTACTGTTTAACCAGAGCCCCACACGTCACCTTTCGGGGGGGGGGAAGAGGGGGGGGAAAGGGAAGCGGGAGCTAGACTGACCCTACCTTAACAAGCACCCGGGCAGTCAAACTATCACTTCAGGGAGGGGGAGGAAAAAGGCGGGAAAAATGGGAGCTTGACTTACCCTACCTTAACTAGTAGCCGGCAGACAAACTATCAATTTAGGGGTTGGGGGAGAAACGGCGGGAGTATCGGGAGCTAGACTGACCCTACCTTAACGAGTAGCTGCAATAAAAACTATTGTTAATATATATATCTCTACTCCTATCTATTGAACTTTTCCCTCACGGGGGCAGAAAAAAACAGTACCACTACAAGAATGAGGGGAATAATGGAAATTTTTTTCCAATAGTTATAGGAATAGTATAGATATGCAAAAGGAGAGAAAGATCATGAGCTTGGGTAGCATTCTGGACAGTGACGATGCGTGTACTGCTCTTGAGAACATAAAATGAAATATCTCTACCAACATGGCATAAGAGAATTTGGCAATACTATGGTCGGAAAGATAGGCAATAGAAAAAGTCGGTCGTAAAGAATTTAGTTCATTGTGTGGTCCGAAACTGAGCGTGGAGAGGGAGTGCATGATGTGTCGATCTTTTCTGAGTAGAGTGGGAAGGTAACAAAGTAACATCATCAGGAGATTGTCATTGGGATTTAGAAGTGGGGACCAGAGTTGGCCCGATGTGGGACAGGCTGTGATTCAAAAATTGCCGCACTGTAGAGGAAGAGGCCAGAAGCGTAGTCAAAAGGGGGGCGGAGGTCAGACAAATCGGAGGAGTAAGTCAAGACCCCGGTACCTGAAGCTGGTGATGAAACAGAACCAGCAAGAGGTACTGGGGCATCAGGAGTGTCCAAAGAGTGGTCAAAAAATGGGGGCGGGTCAGAAGGGGTCGGTATCAGCAAGAGGCCTGGGGGTAGCAGGTTCATGGACTAGGGCTTTCATGGTTAGGTTACTTCTTTCTTTTTGTTTTTAAGAAAAAAAAGAAAGAGGAAAATAAAAACAAAATAAAGAAAAAGGGGTAACGGGGAGGAATAGTTCCCAGGAGGAATGAAAGGGATGGAAATCACTCTCTGCACCCAAGAGGACCTCAACCCCACAAGTAGTGCAGATGCAGCATGGAACCGGTGCCATACCCTACCCTTCATGCCAGTAAACCAGCAATCCAGGATAGCAACCTCATATCTGCCTAGCTACCTCGGTGGACAAAAGAGAGGGTGGCCGGATATCCGCCACAAAGCATACCTCCCTTGGCCACCCCCCCCCTGGAATTTGAAAGGCAGCCTCCAGAGATACAACCGTCGCCCGAAAGACACTCAAAGCCATCCCCCAGAAGTCTGGAGAGGGAACGGGATGTCCCTAGGCGATCCAGATTCCACGGCAAACTACGCCACTGCCAAGAACCTCAAAGGAATGGGATTGACCCCAGTACCCTTCCCCCTACTTAGGAACCAGTAGGCCTGAGGGAAGAGTCCCAAAGGCCAAAAAGAGGAAGGGAATAAGGGAGAGATGGGGGGGGGAGAAGAGGAAAGGAAAAAGGGAGGATGGGGAGGATGGGATAGGGAAGGGGGATTGGGGGTAATTAGGTTCAGTCTGAGGAAGGAGACCAACATGTCTAATTCCTAGGACAAAGAGCCTCCTCACCACGCCAAGGATCCCCCCTTGAAGAGATCGGTTTATAGAATAAAGTTCGTTATTGAGTAAATCAGACCAGCGTTGTTGCCAACGGGTGTGAAGATGGGTAGCAAGTACAGCAAAACAGTCCATGAATGGAACACCTCTATATGAAACTGAAAGGTCAAATGACTTCGAACAGGCGATAAATGACATGCCCATGCACTCTGCCCCAGGGCCAGACTCATGGAACCCTGTGTTCATCAAGAACTGCAAGAAGCCCCTATCACGAGCCTTTTCCATCCTATGGAGAGGGAGCATGGACACGGGGGTCGTCCCACAGTTACTAAAAACAACAGACATAGCCCCACTCCACAAAGGGGGCAGTAAAGCAACAGCAAAGAACTACAGACCAATAGCACTAACATCCCATATCATAAAAATCTTTGAAAGGGTCCTAAGAAGCAAGATCACCACGCATCTAGAAACCCATCAGTTACACAACCCAGGGCAACATGGGTTTAGAACAGGTCGCTCCTGTCTGTCTCAACTATTGGACCACTACGACAAGGTCCTAAATGCACTAGAAGACAAAAAGAATGCAGATGTAATATATACAGACTTTGCAAAAGCCTTCGACAAGTGTGACCATGGCGTAATAGCGCACAAAATGCGTGCTAAAGGAATAACAGGAAAAGTCGGTCGATGGATCTATAATTTCCTCACTAACAGAACACAGAGAGTAGTCGTCAACAGAGTAAAGTCCGAGGCAGCTACGGTGAAAAGCTCTGTTCCACAAGGCACAGTACTCGCTCCCATCTTGTTCCTCATCCTTATATCCGACATAGACAAGGATGTCAGCCACAGCACCGTGTCTTCCTTGCAGATGACACAACGAATCTGCATGACAGTGTCGTTCCATTGCAGACACTGCAAAGCTCCAGGCAGACATCAACCAAATCTTTCAGTGGGCTGCAGAAAACAATATGAAGTTCAACGATGAGAAATTTCAATTACTCAGATATGGTAAACATGAGGAAATTAAATCTTCATCAGAGTACAAAACAAATTCTGGCCACAAAATAGAGCGAAACACCAACGTCAAAGACCATGGGAGTGATCATGTCGGAGATCTCACCTTCAAGGACCATAACACTGTATCAATCGCATCTGCTAGAAAAATGACAGGATGGATAATGAGAACCTTCAAAACTAGGGAGGCCAGCCCATGATGACACTCTTCAGGTCACTTGTTCTATCTAGGCTGGAATATTGCTGCACACTAACAGCACCTTTCAAGGCAGGTGAAATTGCCGACCTAGAAAATGTACAGAGAACTTTCACGGCGCGCATAACGGAGATATAAAACACCTCAATTATTGGGAGCGCTTGAGGTTCCTAAACCTGTATTCCCTGGAACGCAGGAGGGAGAGATACATGATTATATACACCTGGAAAATCCTAGAGGGACTAGTACCGAACTTGCACACGAAAATCACCCACTACGAAAGCAAAAGACTTGGCAGACGATGCACCATCCCCCCAATGAAAAGCAGGGGTGTCACTAGCACGTTAAGAGACCATACAATAAGTGTCAGGGGCCCGAGACTGTTCAACTGCCTCCCAGCACACATAAGGGGGATTACCAACAGACCCCTGGCAGTCTTCAAGCTGGCACTGGACAAGCACCTAAAGTCAGTTCCGGATCAGCCGGGCTGTGGCTCGTATGTTGGTTTGCGTGCAGCCAGCAGCAACAGCCTGGTTGATCAGGCTCTGATCCACCAGGAGGCCTGGTCTCAGACCGGGCCGCGGGGGCGTTGACCCCCGGAACTCTCTCCAGGTAAACTCCAGGTAAACTGCTTACCGCGAAGCAGTGTCTGCCTGTTCATTGCCTAGTACGTCAACATGACCAGGGACCCAACAGAAAATAATATCTTTATGCTTGGTAGAGATATAGCGTACCCAAAGTTGGATACAGAGAACTAGGGGATGAGATGTATCAAATTTTCATTTTAGCCTGTAAAGCACTAAGGGGTCTGAAGAAACCCAAAAAAGGTGACTTTAGGCACAGTTTCAAAAACGGATAAGTGCTGCAAGAAGAAATACAATTAAATTTTTTAATAAATGCAAATCTGGGGATATTTAAAAGCCCTAGCATGACCCCTGTCCGGAAACACGGGCTGCAAATCCGACGCAGTCAAAAGACTTAGAGCCATCTTGTACCCCTGGGGATGGCTTGAAAATGAGAGTGGAAGTGGTAAAAAAAAGAGGGGCGAAAAGCTCCCATGGGCCCAGTTGGGCTTTCGCAAAAGGGGAGTGGGAAAGAACATTTAAAACACGGGAACTTCCCAGGGGGGGGGGAAAAAAGTGAGATCTCCCATAAACCCACAGAAAGGGGGGAACTGAAGGGACAAAAAGAGCAAATGTGGGCGAAGAAAAAGGGGACAGGCAAACAGAGGTGACAAACAAAAAAAGACTGCCCTACTAATTCAGTGACGGAGATCATGATTGCGAGATAAAGGAGAAAACCCTTTTCCCCCTAGAAAAGGGCAATGGGCATCATGCCAACAGAAAAGGGGGGGGAAATTTATTCATTTCTGAAAACGGTGAAGAGAAAAAATACAAAGGCAAAACCGTAACCCAAAGGTAAATGGATGGGAATTAAGGCTGAGAGAATCCCGGGAAGGGGCCCCCATCAATAAAAATCGGGCCCACCAAAATCGAGTTTAAAAAAAAATGGGGATGAGTGTAGATAAAGGGGAAGTTCTATAAAAAAGCTCCCCATAAAAGATGACGAGGATTTTAAAAAGGGGCCAGCCCGGGCTTGGAAATTTTGGCCTTTCAGAGAGCTAATGTGGGGTTTTTCCAAGGAAAAACAGCCCAAACAAAGGCCTAGAAACCTGACCGAAACACTTGAAGAGAAAAGGGACAGAGAAAACCCAAGGGGTGAAAATAAAGATTTCTACTAATATCAGTGAGGGAGATCATGATTGGGGAAAGTTTCATACCCGCGGACATACACAAAGGCAAGGGGCCCACACGACAATGGGACAAGGAGGGAAAATTTTCCGTTTTTTTGCAACAGGTGAAAAAAAAAGTACCAAGGCAAAAACGAAAATCCCTGGTGATAGTTTGGGATTAAGGCTAGAAAAGAGTAGCAGGGGGCCCATCGAATAGATCTTTTCACCAAAACGGTTTAAATTTAAAATGAGGGATAAATGAAAAAAAGGAGAGTTCACGATAAACCTTTCCCCATAAAAGATGAGCGAGGATTTTAAAAAGGGTTTCACCCGGCTTTTGACAAGTTGCTTTTTCAGAGGGGCTAATTTGGGGTTTCCAGGTAACATTCAAACAGAAGGCCTGAAACCTGCCCCTTATCACTTTGAGGGATTGCAAAGCCACTGAGGCAAAAAGGTTTATCAAGATGACAAAACTTCTATTGAAAGTAATTTGGCGATTTTATTCGGGGAAAATTTTAAACCCATGGCGTGGGGGCCCCAAATTGGAAAAACGATTAAACCACATGCTGAGAGAAACTGCAATAAAGGGACATCAGACTTGGAAAAGCTATAGCAAATTCATCATCATAGAGTAAATAAACCAAATTTTGGGATGGAAAAAAAGGGGGCCCAAAACCCATTTATAGCAATGAGTAAAAGTTTTTATCCCTCAAAACATCCCGGGGGACACCTTCACTTGGACAAAGTCTGGGGAGAGCAAATTATTAACCCAAAAAACAGAAATTTTGGGGTCATTAAAAAAGTTTTTTAAGGAAGGATGGTAGATTGCCTCCAAGGCCTAAGGAGGGGGCTTGCCCCAAAAATTTTATACCCCCCAAGTTTTCCCTATGCCTTCTCAAGGTCCAAAAAAAGGGTTTAATAACGAGAGGTTTTTTGGGCCCAAACGTTTTAACGAACAAACGACCCTAAGCAAGAAAGGGGGAAAAGGGTAAAACCCCCCTTTAAACGAAAGCCATTTTGCCTAGTAAGACTTTTGTATGTCTCAAAATACCAAATCAAATGTCGTTTTAAACAAGACTTTTCCATCACTTTGCAAACTGCACTGGTAAAAAGCAAGGGGACGATAGGGGGAGGAAATCATGCCCCGTTAACCCGTTTTGCAGAAAGGAGAACCCCGGAAATTTTTCCAAAAGCGGGGGAAGAACCCCTTTTGTGCCCCAAAAAGATTAAAGGGATTTTGTAAGAGGGCTGCAAGGGCTGACTGATGTAAAAGTTGTAACATCCAAACATGAATGTCCTCGGGCCCCATTTGCGGATAAACGGGAAGCGAGATGTCACCCCATTCCAGGGGTGAAAAAGGGCCTTTAAAAGATTTTTTTTTTCAGAGAAGAAAAAGCCCTAAGGGGGGCTAATTTCTCTAGCAGACTTTCGGGAAAAAGAAAGGGAGGGGGCATAGAGGGAGCCCCTAGAAATATGGACCAGATGATTCCCAAATTTTTCAATGGCAAGCAAGAGGGTTTGCTATATCAAAAAAACCGAAACCCCACAAAAACCGGACTGGGTCAGGAGAGTTTTTAAACACCCCTTTCCAATTTTTTTTTCCAGACTGCACCCAAAAGGGGAACAAGGTAGGTGGAAACATAATAACGCAAGCAAATGCTTTTAAGTGCATGGATGACTTTGGCAAGAAACCCCATTTCTGTTTTAAAAATCAACAAGTCTCTCGTGGTTCTACTGTCCCAAAAACCGCCCCTTGCAGTGTTTTTTTCCAAAACATACGGCCCATGCCAACCCAGGAAACCACCAAGGCATGCACTATTGAGAATCCCCTGCCCGAAGTTTTGGGGCCCCGAACGAGAAGCGGGGTTTAAAAAACTGATGTTGAAAAAGGGGTTTAAAAGCCAAAATGAAGGACGAAGAAGGAACCTCCCCTAAAAGCATTTAGTTGTAAAGAAAAGGGTCCCAATTTGTTTTGACCCAAACTGCCACCCAGGGGGCAATGAAGAGAAGGTAAAATATAAGGAGAAGTAACAATGTTTGGAAAATAATCCTCAGTAAGCCCGAGAGAAAAGCCCCGGTGAATTTCTATTGCAGGGGAGGAAAGCAGACCGAGAGATCGTCCCAAGAGAGTTTTATTTAACGGGGACCCAAAATGGGGGGAGAAACCCATATTTAAAACATGGAGGGGATGAGAAGCGAAAAAGTCCCCCAACTTAAATGACAAAAAGAGTCAAACTGAGACCCCCCAGAGGAAATGAGGGGCCATTAAAATAAACCAAAAAACAGAAGGGGTGGCCGTAAGAACGAAACAAAAAAAGGCAACAAGGGGAATAGAAATCCCACGGAAGGAAGAGATACAAAGAGCAGTTGTATACCACTTATCAAGTGGATACAGCTGCAGTGAATGAGAAAAGTATGAACAAATAGCGAGGGAGAGAATATCAGTGTGTAGAAGAAGGGCACTTTCTTTAAAAGGGTCCCATCAGAAAAAGGTCCAAAGAACACAATAAAAAAAACAGCCGAGAGGGGAGAGAAAACGGGCGGAGTGCAATTTTCATTTTTGTAAGAAAACACCAAAAAGGGAAAAAAAATGGAGAGCAACGTTTTAAGCTCCCCCCAATTACCTCGAGGGTGGGGTTTTACCCCACTGTAAATGGGCCATAAAAGGGAAATGATAAAAATACCAAAAATCCACGGGAAAGGGGACCATGGACTAGGGGGGTTTAGAAAAGTCCCCAGGGGGGGGCAGCGGAAAATGTTTAAGTACGAAGGAAGGGTTTGCGGGTAAAAAAGGATTGGGGCAGAGGGAGGAGAGGGAAGAGAAGGGAACGGGAGGGGATGCCCCTACTGATGGTGTAGTCCCCTTCAAATTTTATTTTTCATATTCCCTTCCCCAAAAATATTTTTTTTGGGACATAAAACATAGTTTTTAAAATAAAATTATAGTAGTTGGCTAAACATCCCAAAAAAAGCCCCTTGAAATGCAGAACATTATGGCCCGGGTTTAAAAATTTTAACTTAAAATTAACAACAATGAAAGGTTCAGTTTTAAAAAATTTACAGAAACAATTTACAATATGAATAAAAATTGAGTTTTTTTGAAAAAATAAAAATTTGAACATTTTGGATTTGAAGCATTGTAGTTTACAAATTTGTCACATTTGAAAATGTAAAACAAAGGTTTGGTAAATTTTGGGCAATATGTTTTTTATTAATTTGAACAAATACATTAAAAAGAAACAAAGTTTTTTTACATGAAAAAAGGGCCAAAGCCCCTTGTACCAGAGATTTAGCAGGCTTAAAATTAATTTTAAGAAAAAACCTAAGCAATGATATATCAGTGGAAAAAACTTTAGGGAAAAACCAGATAAAAATTTTGCACAAAGATTTTATAAAGACAGGTCATTTTGGTCATTTCCCTGTGTTGCGAGCATTCAGTAAAAGGAGTATTCGTTAGGTAATGAAATTTTAAAAAAAAATTTGATTGGGCCCCCATTTGATTTTTAAAGAGAAAAAATAAGAAAACTTTTACGATATACAATTTATAGATAAAATTTAAACGAATTCAGAAATTTAAATTTAGTTGGGGTGATTAATGATTTTGAGAAAAACTTTAGTTTTTAAAAAGACATTTTTTTTATATTCCCCGGGTAATAAATTTCCCAGTTTTTGGGGCCCTTTTTTATATGCATTGATTTTTTTGCATAAAATTAAAGAGGGATTTTCGGGGAAACATCAAAGGGGTGATCTGTCCCTTGTTTTTTATGGTCGTTGTTCTGCTGGGGTTTGGTAAGGAGATGTTTAAAGGGGGGGTTTATATCAGATTAAAAATGTTCTATGTATGTAATGGGTTGATCAGTAAAAAAGGTTTTGGATGTTTTGAATGGTAGTAGGTTTAAGTTTTGAATATTGGTGGAGTGTCTGCTTGTAGGGGGGAAATTTTTTATCTTTCCCTGACGCAGCCTTTTTTTGGGGTAATTTTTGGGTCTGAGATGGTTTATTTTTTTTTGACCCCCCATAAAAAAATTTTCCATAGATGAGATGGGGTAAATAATGATAAAACAGCCAGGGGGGGCTGAGGGGAAACCCTATACCGAACACCCGATAGATGCCTTCATTTTGGGAAAATTTTTTTTGGGAAAAAATTTGTTGCCCTGTTTAAAATTTTGGGAGTCTATTATCAAGGGGGTTTCCTAAGAATTTTCCCTTGATTTTTTGTGATAGGTAATCCATTTTTCATTATGTTAAGAGGGATGCCCTGTGGGTTTCTTTTTCCCAAAACTAAATGAAGTGGGTTTTTTTTTTCAATTTTTAGAAAGTTTTTTAGAAACTCACCAGGTAGATTTTTTTCTGTAATTGGGTTTACAGTTTTGGGCTACGTGCGGGGCTGGGGTGAGAGAAAAAACCGCATGAGTGTCACCCTGAAAAAAATTTGGGGGGTTTTGAGTAGTTGCAATGCTTTTGGAAGGCTTTTATGTATATAAAAGAGATGAGGGCCAAAGGACACTTCCTGGGGAAAAACCAAACGGGTAAATGGCTGGGTTTAAGAGTTTGCCCCCTTTGTGTACACATATTGGCTTCTGTTCTGAAGGAAAAAACTTTAAAGGGATTTTAGGGGGTGCCCTCTTTTACCCTAGTGCGACAATTTTTTTATGGGCAATTTATGGGGAAATGTATCAAAAAGGGTTCATGTAAGTCTATGAAGATCCCAAAATGGGAAATTCTTTTTTTTCTATTTCAATGTATTGTGTTTTTAGCATTGTAAATAGAATCAATTTGTATTTTTTTTATCCCCACTAAAGTAAATTTTTAAGATTTAAGTAATTGGGAAATTATTAGTAAAGTTAAAAAATTGGTTTTTAAAAATTTAAATCCTGGGGGAAATAAGGGGGTTTTTCAGAAGACTTAAAAAACATTTTCAGGCCCCCCCGGTTTCTTTAGTGTGTTCTTGGGAATGAAATTTCCCAATTTTTTGGGGGCCCCTTTAAAATGCATAGAGTTTTTTTAAAAACCAATTGATATGGACAAGAAGGGACATCAAAAAAGATCGTGTCTTGTGTTCTGGTCGTGTGTCCAATTAAAATTTGGGGAGGAGAAGTTTGGGGAAGGGGTTTTCGTTTTCGTGTATTTTTCTATTATATAAATAGGCACATTAATAAATGGGGGATGTTCTTTTGGTGAGCAAGTTTACACTTTGAATATTATTATTAAAAACAAAAAGAAACGCTAAGCCACAAGGGGTATACAGGCTGCAGGGGGGGGGAAAGGGAAACCCAGGGGAATTTGGGGGCAGAAGGGGGGAGGGAAAGAAACATAGGTTAAAAGAAAACACGGGGCAGGGGGTAGTGGGGGAAAAAAAGGGGGGGGGAAAAGAAAAAGGTAGAAAGGGGTGAAGGATCATCAAGTTTTTGAAGTCAGTTGTTGTCAAAAGTCCCAAAGAAGAGGCCCGGGTAAATGGTGGGGTTTACACAAAAAGGAAGGTAAAGAGAGAGCAGGCGGACGAAGACGACAAGGAGGTATAATTCTGCATGCTCGTTATAAAGTTTGGCAGTCCCAACAGGGAAGGGGCTGACGATAATGGAACCTGACAATTCTCCCGAGAGGAGCAGGGGGCCCTCCATGAGAATCCATGAGTAAACAATGGCCCCCCAAAGCGAAACGGGGGAAGTATTTTCCCCCAAACCCCGCAACCCGGGGACAAGAAACGGGCCCGTAACCTATACCTTGGGTTTTTTGATTGAAGTTTTTTACCAAACATAGTAAAACCCAAAGTTTTTGCCAACGGGGGTGAAAGGGGGGTAGCTATTGCAGCAAAATGGGCTTAAATAAAAAACCTCTAAATGAAACTTAGGGGCGTACTGCTGAAAAGCACAGCATTTTTCCCGCCTGTTCATTGCCCTGAAAATCAACATACCAGGGACCCACAAAAAAAAAATAAACTTTATGCTTGGTAAAGATGTGGCAAGCCCAAAATTGGATACGGAGGAAAGGGGTGAGGTGTATCAAATTTTTTGTTTTACCTGTTTAAACACAAGGGGGTCCGAGACAACCCCCAAAAATTACACAGGCATAGATGCCCAAAACGGATAAGTGCTGCAAGAATGGGGATACAATTTACAGTAAAGATACTACCGGGGAAGGGTAGTAAATGCCCTCAAACGACGCTGTCCAGAAACCTGCTGCGAATCCTAAAAACCGCCCGAAGACTTTGAGCCCTCTGTGGACACTGCAATGGATGAGAAAGAATGGAAGTGGTCAAGAAAAAGAGAGTGGGGGAGCAAGGGAGGAAAAAGAACAGACTCGAACAGCTGGAACTTCCCAGGGGGGGGCAAAGGGAAAATTGAAAGCACATGAACATAGAAAGGGGGAATTGAAAAAGAAGACAAGAGCAAAAATTTCGAAGAAAGAAGGGAAAGGGGTAAAAAAGGGGGAGTGAACAAAAAGAAGAATTCTACTAATCATTTACCATTCTAAAAAATGGAAGGGTTGTGGAGCATGAGAGCGTTTCATAGTACAAAGGGGAATGGGCATCACAGGGGGCAGATAAGGATGGAACGTTTACTTCTTTCCCTAGAGGCTCTAAACAGGGGGGAAAAGGGGATAAGCACCAAGGGGATAAATGTAATCATGGGGAATGGGGGGGAAAGGGAAAAGAGAGGCAGGAGAGGCCGCTGAAAGATCTGGGGCAAACCCTTTTCAAATTTCGATAAAATGAGGGTGGAATGTAGGGGGAAGGGAAAATTCGACGATCAGCTCCCAAAAAAGATGAGCAAGGGTTTTTTAAAAGGGTTTGCCACTGTGACAAGTTGCCTTCCCAAAAGGGAATGTAAGGTTTCCAGGGAAACCCAAAGGGCAAAGAGGAGGGCCCAAAAAACCTGACGTATGCCTTTTAGGGGTTCGGAAACCCCCCAGAGGTACAAAGGAAGACGCAGATGACAGAGCGCTAGTGAAAGTAATTTGGGGCGTTTTTTTTTCTGGAAAATTTAAAAAACCCCTTGTGATGGCCCAATTGGAAAAAAACGGTTTGGCCGCATGCCCGGAGAAAAAACGTAAAAAAAAGGGGACAGCCGCCCTGAACCCGGGAATAGAGAAGTCCCCAAAATGATGATGACTAAAATTTGATGGAAGACTAGAGACCAAATCAAATTTTTACAAGAAAAGTGTTTTGCCCAAACAATCCCCCGGGGGGCCCCCTTCACTTTTGGTTAAAATCCGTGAGAGCCCATTAAATTTAAACCCCAAAAACAGAAATGTCCCGTCAGTTAAAAAAAATTTTTAAGGAAGGATGGGGGAAAAATTTTCCCCGGAAAGCCTAAGGAGTGGGCTTTGGGGCCCAAAAAATTTACCTCCAAATTTTTGTCATATTTCCCCTTTTCAAAGGGCAAAAAAATATTTTAAAACTGAGGGGTTTTTTCCCCAAAGGCGTTTTTGAAACCCTGTAACCCCAAACATAGGAAAAGGGGCAATGGGAAACATCCCTTTAAAGAAGCCATATTGATGAGTGGAAAAGGGCTTTTGTGTGTCTTTAAATACCCCACTAAACGTCCCATTTAAACAAGTTTCCATCACTTTGCAAAATGCACTGGTAAAAGCAGTGGAACGATAGTGGGGGGGCTTCCCTGTCCTGATGTCGGTTTTTTGGAAAGGGAAACTTTGGGAGATTTCCCCACTGTGGAAGAACTCCCTTTTACCAAATAAAATTTAAAAGGGTAAAAGGACTGCCCAAAGGGGTTACTGAGTAAAGTTTAGCATAAAAAATGAATGTTGTCGGGCCCCCGCTGCCCAATGACCGGCAAGCTGATGTGTTGCCTCCAGTTCTTAAAGTGTAAAAGGCAAAATTATACTGGTTTTTTCCCCTGGAGAAGAAAAATCCCAAATGTGCAACTCTCTGGCAGACTTTGAGGGAAAAAAATGAGGGGCAGAGATGAAGCCCCTGGGGAAAAAACGGACCAAATGATTTTCCCCTTTTATTGGGAACATCTTTGTGGGGTTGCCCAAAATCAACACCGGCAACCCGCAAACAGGAGCCGGGTCCGGAAAAAATTTTTCCACTCATTTTTTGTACTTTTTTTCCCGACTGCACTAATAGAGGGGAAACAGAGGTGATTGTGGGATATAATCCCAACCCCGCAAGTGCATTTAGCATCACGGAAAGACACAGCGGCGATCGAAAGCTTCTGCTTAAAACAAGGGAAATCTTTTCCCCTGGTTTTTAATGTACCGGTTTCCTGCCCCCAGCGCGTTTCAAACGACTGGCCCCGGCCAACAGGGGCCACCAAAAACACCCCATTTCTAGAATTCCTGCCCAAGTTTGGGGATAGAAAAGAAAAGCTGGGTTTTAAAAATGACTTGAGAAGAGGTTTTAAAAGGGTCATCAAAAAGGACGAAGAAGGAAACCCCCTAAAAACAGTTAATTTTTGAGTAAAGGTTTTAATTTGGGCCCAAACAAATTGCCACGT
Organism: Cherax quadricarinatus; assembly: GCF_026875155.1. Classification (NCBI taxonomy): domain Eukaryota; kingdom Metazoa; phylum Arthropoda; class Malacostraca; order Decapoda; family Parastacidae; genus Cherax; species Cherax quadricarinatus. The sequence continues at coordinate 10,540,587 of NC_069471.1, read as the reverse complement.
GGGATACGAAGAAAGGGGGGAAGTAAGAAAGATTTGGGAAAAAGATCGTGCATTTTAAACCCAGGAGAACAGGACCAGGTGAAGTCCCAAAAGCGGTGTAGGAAGAGCAGACTGAAGACGATGGAAGGAAGTGGAAATCCGAGGATCAAAAGGGTGCCCAGTACCTGTATTTAAAAAAATGGGGGGGGTGGGTAGCAAAAAAAAGCCCTAACTGAAAAGCCATGGAATCCAGTGAACCCCCCAAAGGGAAAAGAAAGGGGAAATTTAAAAACGCCAAGCCAAAAGAAGCGGTGGCAGTAATTTACGAAAAAAAAAGGCAATATCCGGAAAAGAAAAATGCCCCAGAGAGAAAATACAAAGAACAGAGCGTTTCCACCTATCAAGTGGAAAATGGGCTGCTGTGTAATGCAGCGAAGTATGAACAAATAGCCGATGGATGGAAATTTAGTGGGGTAGAAGAAAGGGGACTTTCATTTTAAAAGGGCCCATCAGGAAAAAAGGGTCTGAAAAATACAATAAATTATAGCCCCGAGTGGGGTAGATAACAGCAAGTGGGAATTTTGGTCCTGTAAAACAAAAACCAACATAGGGAAAAAAGGGGGAGTAACATCTGAAGCCACCCCGATTACCCCCGAGACAGCTTAAAATTCCCCTGTAAATAGGCCAGAAAGGCAAAAACAGATACCGAAAACCACATAAGGGTTCCCACAACAAAGAGTTAGAAAAAACCACAGGGGGGGGCAGGGGAAAAAATTTAAGCAGTGGAAGGAACAGTGCGCTGCAAAGAAAGTAGTTAAGCAGATGGAGGGGAAGGGGGGGAAAAGGGGAAGGAACAGAGGGTAATTTATTTTCCCTTGATGGTTTGGTCCCCTGCAAATATTCAGAGATTTCTTCAAGTGTTTCGCAAAATTTAGGGCGTCATAGGGAGACAAAATTGGAGATGGTAGGGGAGGATGAGTTTAAAAATTGGAACTGTAATGGACTGTACCAAGGTAGGGGGGCAAAAAGGGGGGAGGGGAACCGGGGAAGAAGCAGGAAGGGGACAGAAGAGGCAAAAAAAAAAAACCCGGAGGTGGGAGAAGAGGGAAAAAACTTGGGGGGGGAAAGGGGAGGGAAGGAAAAGTACGAGGGGGAGGGGGGGCCCCCCTACACTGTAAAAAGAGCCAGTGAAGGGGAAAACCCGGTACAGAGACAGGGGAAAGGGAAAATGGGAGGGGGAAGAAGGGGAAAGGGGGGGTTAAAAAGGGCCTCTTTTTGACTTTTGAGAAGTAGAGGGGCGATTGGGGGAGGTGTTTTTTTCAATCTCATCGATACAGAAAGGGGTTTTGAGGGGAACACGAATAGCGAGAACAGACTGAGGCATTGAAGTAGGGGCGTCGAGCCCCGGAAAAGCAAAAGAATTTGATAAAAGGATGACTATGGGAGAGGTAAACCCCAAGGAAAGGCCCCAGAAATGGGGACCCCCAGAAGGGGGGGACGTTTTTTAAACATGAGAATAAGAAAAAACAGGGTAGTCTCCCTTTGGGGGCATAGATGAAAACACCATGGCAAAGGGAGACCCTTCCGTCCCCCCCTTTTAGGGAAAAAATTTTCCCCCCTTTTTTTGTAGACTTTGGGAACGGGGAGATACGAAAGGGGGAGCCTCATGACAATTTAAGGGAAAGGGAGGTTTTATTGGCAAAAAGTATTAGAAAAAGGGCATCGGAACCCCAGACTGGTCCCTTCGGCAAAGAACGCAATTTTTTTGCTGGATGGCCAAATTGCCCGCAATTTTTTTCCCTGTCGGGGGTGTAAAGGGAAACACCCCTTTTAAAATTGTAAAACCCATGTCCTGCTACAAAACTGAGGATGGAGTTTTTGGCTTTTAAAAGTTAAACGAGCCACATTGCTAGGGGATCGTCTCCCCCCCGCGGCAGAAAAACGAAGGGTCTACCTTGAGGGTTGGGAGATCTTGGAGTTTTCCCGCTATTTAGAATGTCTTTTCCATGTGTTTTAGAAAAATTTTTTTGAACTAAACAAGGGGGAGAATGACGGTACCACTCAAGAATTGAGGAAAATTTGTTTTTCAATAAATGAAAAGGAAAAGTAAAAGATATGGGGAAAAAAGAGAAAGATCAAAAGCTTGGAAACCTTCTGTACATTTAGAGGGACTACCACTCTTAAGAGCATGAAAATAAATATTTTTACAAACATGGCATAGGAGTGCCATGCCAATACTATGGTCGGAAAAATAGGCAATAGAGGAAGTCGGTCGTAAAGTGAAGAATTTAGTCCACTGTGCATTCTGAAACTGAGCATGGAAAGGGAGTGCAGGACGTGTCAATCTTTTCTAAGAAGAACGAGAAGGTGGAGAAGTATCATCAGCAGGTAATTGTCATTGGCATTTAGGAGTAAGACCAGAGTTGGTCCCATGTGGAACAGGCCTGCGATTCGAAAATTGCCACACTGTAAACGGAGAGGCCAGAAGCATAGTCAAAGGTGAGCGGAGGTCAGATAAATTGAAGGAGTCAGTCGAGACCTCAGTACCTGAAGCGGGTGAGGAAACAGCAACGGCAAGAGGTACAGAGGCATTAGAAGTGTCCGAAGAGTGGTCCAAAGACGAGGCGGGGTCAGAACGGGGTGTGGTATCAAGAAGGTGCCTGGGGGTAGCAGGTTCATGGGCTAGGGCTTCCATGGTTAGGTTACTTCTTTCTTTTTGTTTTTAAGAAAAAAAATAAAATAAAATAAAAAAAGAATAAAAAAGGGGGGACTGGGGAGGGATAGTTCCTGGGAGGAATGAGAGGGCCAGAAATCTCTCTCTGCACCAAAGAGGACCTCAGCACCACAAGTAGTGCAGATGCAGCATGGAACCCGTGCCATACCCTACCCATCATGCCAGTAAACCAGCAATCCAGGATAGCAACGTAACATCTGCCGAGCTACCTTGGTGGACAAAAGAGAGGGCGGCCGGACATCTGCCACAAAGCATACCTCCTTTGGCCACCACCCCCGGAATCCGAAACGCAGCCTCCAGAGATACACCCATCATCTGAAAGATACCCAAAGCCACTCCCCGGGAGACCAGAGAGGGATTGGGACATCCCCAGGCAATCCAGATTCCACGGCAAACTACACCACCGCCAAAGACTTCAACGGAATGGGATGGACTCCAGTACCCTTTCCCCTACCCAGGAACTAGCGTGCCTGTGGAGAAAAAAATAGGAAGGGTAATAGGGAGGGGTGGGGAAAAGAAAAAGGGAGGGATGGGGTAAGGGGGGGGGATTGGGGGTAATTTGGTTCGGTTGAGGAAAGGGGCCAAGAGGGTTTAATTTCTCGACCAAGAGCCTCTTCACCTGCCAAAGGGGCCCCCCTTGAAAAAGGACTGTTAGGAAAGATTCCTGGG
>NC_069471.1:10515843-10536705 GCF_026875155.1 Cherax quadricarinatus | reverse complement strand
TTTGGCAAGAACAGCTTCCTTGATTGCCTTTTTTGTTGCCACAATATGCGATGGTTGTTAGGGTTTATTATCAACCTGGCCGGTCGGAGACACGCCTCCACTTTCATACTTAGAAAGTTCCTTTCTTATCTCTATGTATTCCACCCTTATGCTGTAGGGTTTGGCACTAGAAGCTTTCTTGGGGGCCCCATTTCATTTAAATTTGCAGATAAAATCCCCAAAAAAACACTGAAATAATACAAATTTTTCCGTTTGTATGTTTGGGATGTTACCGCGGGGCGGGCGGGAAAACAAGCACCGGTGGGAACATGTGAGGCTGGCTCAGCCGCACATTAGACGCGTCCCCGGGGAAAACAGGTTGGCGGTTTTTTGCGGTATGAAAGGGCAAAATCTTAGCGATAAAATGTATGGGTAGAGATTTAACGTTTTTAATCCCAACGGTATCGGGGTCCACGTTTTAAGTTAGAAAATAGACCTAGGCTTTAAAAAAAAATAAAAACATAAAATGCACATATAGTCACTCATTGCTTCCCTTAAAAATTTTAGTCTGGGTTTAATCTAGGGTGAATGATAGTTTTTATTGTAAAAATGAAGTGTGGTACATAGGGTAGCCAGCCAGGCTACCATCCCAGGCCCGCCCACAACCAATGTTCTTTAACATTTAATGTCCCTGATGGATAAATGCATATACGTTCACTCTTTACTTACCTTAAAAATTTGTAGTTTTAAAATTAGAATCAAGGTGAGTAAACAAGATAAAAACAAATAATGAGAGAGAAGGGGAAGAGAGAGAGAGAGAGAGAGGAGAAAATTTTCATGAAGAGGACGGGAAAGGAGTTTATGTAAGCAATCCAGGTTATGTGGGTTTTTTAATGAACAAACCAGGTGAACACACGGTTTGTGACAAGTTACATTGTTACATATCGTCCTATGTTAATACAGTAGAAAAAAAAATAAAGAAAAACTCCCATTCTCATGTAACAAAAGTTTTAAAGAATGGCACTGTTTTAATGCATATAAAGAAACGTGCCTTCCTCCCCCTGTCCCCCCCCCAAGTTTCTTCTTTTCGCCCCCCCTGGGTTTTTTCTCCCTTTTTTTCCTCCCCCACACTTTTTTCTTCGTTCCCTCCCCCTTTTTTCATCCCCCCCTTCTTTGTCAGTCCTTTCCCTTCCCCCAATCTTTACTCACCCTCCTCCTTTCTTTTCCAATTTTTTCCCCCAAAAACCTCTTTGAAATATGAACATTTAAAGCTATCTCAACCCCAAACCAGCCCCCAGAGGTCTCGCTCAACATCAACAAACCCCTTTTTAACCCTTTTTAGGGTCCATGCCATACCTAGGCTTTTCGTTGAGGGTCCAAACCTTTGATCATGCCAAAAATTTGTGGCTCAATTTTTGCGAGAAGGCTTTAGGGGTACATCGAGAGAAGGTCAGGGTGGTTGGTGTGCCACTATAGAAAAAATCTGGACCCTGCATGGGATTGTGGGGGCGCCGCCAAAATAGCTTTTTTATCATGCCTGGCGGAAGGAACTTCACTCCCCCACTCCCTTCCCCGAATTCTGACTCCTCTCCCCCTTCACAACTTACAGTTTTAAGACTAATGGGAAATGGAGCTGAAGAAAAATTCTATGGTTTTAACCATTTCTTACCATTGTACCAATGGTGCAAGGTACCAAATGGTACATCAGTGCCCAAGCCTACATTGGTATATTGTACAATGTCCTATGGTACTTGACCATATGGGAATTTCATATGGTACATTATACCTTGGTACTTGACCCTATGGACATTTTCTATAGTACAGGGAAGGGACCCTAAGCAAATAAGGGCTTTTTTTGGGTTTCCTAGGTTCTCCAAACATATGCTGCTAAGTATATTTTAATGAAACTTTATTTGTGTATCGTAAAATAAACTTACTTACGGTGCCACATTGTGCTTGAGTAAGTTTATTCAGGTGTACAGAAATACAATTACATGATACCATGTACCATATGGCCCAATAGGTGTTGGGGCAAAACCACCAGCCAAGACTGAGTGAGTGGCGACGCAGCTAGCTACTGACTCACCAGTTTCCGAACAAAGCTTGTCATCCACCTCAAGAAACATGTCGAGCTCCTGTACATTTGTAATATATAATAGAACATTACTAATATACAACATTTTTGTATATTTTTGTTGTAAACAATTATTGTAAACATAATGATGAAAATATAAGTGTGTTCATTGTCTCGAATACAACAGTACCATGTAGTACCATATGGTACAATGAACCATATGGTATCATTGTACTGTATAGTACAATGTACCATATGGTACCATTGCACCATATGGTACCATTGTATCATATGGTACCATTGTACCAAATGGTGCCATTGTACCATATTCTACCATATGGTACCATTGTATCATATGGTATCATTGTATCATGTGCCATTGTACCATATGGTACCATTGCACCATATGGCACAATTGTACTATATGGTACCATTGCACCCTATGGCACCATTATACTATATGGTACTATATGGTACCGTTGTATTCAACTCAATACCGCACTAATATTTTCATCATTTTTTTTTACAATAAACTTGTAAACAAGTTTTATAAGCAATATAATGATAAATTAGTGCAGTTATTGTGTTGAATACAATGAGTGTACACTTATACAATATACATTATATTGGGCTCACAGGCCACAAATGTTACTAGAAAAAGAAAAAAATTAGAAAAGAAAAGAGTATAGAAAACGTAAAGTAAAAAAATGCAATTTTTGCGGAAGTCGCTGATGTTGCCACCACCCGGTCATTTTGGGTCAACTTCCCGCTGCTGTTTCTCGGTAAGTACTGATCAGAAAATTTTTGTTTTGTTTTATTACCTTCACAAAAATATTATCTTTAATTCTGTAAGAAAATTTGTTTTTTCAAAATTTCTTTGACACTGGGGCACCCCTTCAGATTTTGGCCTTGGACCCTGAAAGGGTTAGGAACAAGGCAGGAGACATAAACAACTTGCCTGCTTTTATGTACAAGAAAGCTTTGAAAGTACTGTCACCAATTATTGCAACACTAACAAATCCATTGAATCCTCCATCTTCCAAGCAGTTCTCAAAATAGTGAGGGTTACCCCGATCCACAAAGGAGGTGATCAAGCCGACTTGAATAACTATAGACCAATTTCTAACTTACCACTACTCTCTAAAATCTTTGAAAAATGAATTCATATATGGATCTATTCCTACCTCATCTCATACAACATACTAAATCCCTGTCAGTTTGGATTCAGGAATAATAAAAGCACAAACAATGCTATTATACATATATTGGAGCTAATATATGCCACTCTCAAGAAGAAAGAAGTCCCACTGGGAATTTTCATTGACTTATGTAAAGCTTTTGATGCAGTTGACCATGAATTGCTGTACAGTAAATTAACACACTTTGGTATAAGAGTCCATTCCTTTAACTACCTAAAGTCATTACCTAGTAACAGAAGCCAATATGTGTAAGGAAATGGTGCAAACTCTTCCACTCAACCAATCACAGTAGGAGTCCCACTGGGAAGTGTCCTAGGACCACTCCTATTTCTCATCTATATCAATGACTTACTGTATTCATCACAACTACTGAAACCCATATTATTTGCAGATAACACTACATACATCTTCCTCACACCCAAACCCAGCCATACTCGCCAAAACTGTCATTGCTGAATTGCAGAAAATATCTATCTGGATGATGATGAAGAATAAACTTACCCTAAATACTGACAAAACCTATTTCATTCAGTTTGGAACCAGAGCTGCAAATGTTCCACTTAACATAACAATAAATTGCTCACCCATCACAAGACTCACAGAGGGAAAGTTCCTAGGAATCTTCCTAGACAGTCCTCTTCAAGGGGGCTCCTTGGCATGGTGAAGAGGCTCTTGGTCTGAGTAATTAGACCTCTTGGTCTCCTTCCTCAGACCGAACCTAATTACCCCCCAATCCCCCCTCCCTTATCCCATCCTCCCTTTTTGTTTTCCCCACCCCTCCCTATTACCCTTCCTATTTTTTTCTCCACAGGCACGCTAGTTCCTGGGTAGGGGAAAGGGTACTGGGGTCCATCCCATTCCGTTGAAGTCTTTGGCGGTGGTGTAGTTTGCCGTGGAATCTGGATTGCCTGGGGATGTCCCAATCCCTCTCTGGTCTCCCGGGGAGTGGCTTTGGGTATCTTTCAGATGATGGGTGTATCTCTGGAGGCTGCCTTTCGGATTCCGGGGGTGGTGGCCAAAGGAGGTATGCTTTGTGGCAGATGTCCGGCCGCCCTCTCTTTTGTCCACCAAGGTAGCTCGGCAGATGTTAGGTTGCTACCCCTGGTTTGGGCTGGTTTACTGGCATGATGGGTAGGGTATGGCACGGGTTCCATGCTGCATCTGCACTACTTGTGGTGCTGAGGTCCTCTTTGGTGCAGAGAGAGATTTCTGGCCCTCTCATTCCTCCCAAGAACTATCCCTCCCCAGTCCCCCCTTTTTTATTCTTTTTTTATTTTATTTTATTTTTTTTTTTAAAAAAAACAAAAAGAAAGAAGTAACCTAACCATGGAAGCCCTAGCCCATGAACCTGCTACCCCCAGGCACCTTCTTGATACCACACCCCATTCTGACCCCGCCTCGTCTTTGGACCACTCTTCGAACACTTCTAATGCCTCTGTACCTCTTGCCATTGCTGTTTCCTCACCCTCTTCAGGTACTGAGGTCTCGACTGACTCCTTCAATTTATCTGACCTCCGCTCGCCTTTGACTATGCTTCCGGCCTCTCCCTTTACAGTACGGCAATTTTCGAATCGCAGGCCTGTTCCACATGGGACCAACTCTGGTCCTACTCCTAAACGCCAATGACAATTACCTGCTGATGATACTTCTCCACCTTCTCGTTCTTCTCAGAAAAGATTGACACGTCCTGCACTCCCTTTCCATGCTCAGTTTCAGAATGCACAGTGGACTAAATTCTTCACTTTACGACCGACTTCCTCTATTGCCTATTTTCCTGACCATAGTATTGGCATGGCACTCCTATGCCATGTTTGTAAAGATATTTATTTTCATGCTCTTAAGAGTGGTACGTGCATCATCACTGTACAGAATGCTACCCAAGCTCATGATCTTTCTCTTCTTTCCCATATCGATACTGTTCCTGTCACTATTGAAAAACATCATTTCCTCAATTCTTGCAGTGGTACCGTCATTCTACCCCATGCCATAGTTCAACAAAATTTCTAGACACATGGCAATGACATTCTAGAATAGCTGGAACTCCAAGATCTCCCAATCCTCAAGGTAGACACTTACGTTCTTCCTGCCCGCGGGCGGAGACGATACCCTAGCAATGTGGCTCGTTTAACTTTTGACAGCCATGAACTCCCATCCTCAGTTTATGTAGCAGGACATCAGTTACAAGTTTGAAAGGTGATTCCTACACCGCGACAGTGTAGAAATTGCTGGCAATTTGGCCATCCAGCAAAATATTGCAGATCTATAGCCGAATGACCAGTCTGTGGTGCCGATGACCATTCTAATACATCTTGCAATCAACCTCCCTCTTACCTTAATTGTCATGAGGCTCACCCTTCGTACTCTCGCCGTTGCCAAGTCTACTTAAAAGAGCGGGAAATCTCTTACCTCAAAGAGGCAGAAGGTCTCCCTTATGCCATGGTAGTTTCTCATCTATGCCTCCAAGGGAGACTACCCCGTGTTTCTTATTCTCATGTTTCAGAACGTCCCCACACTTCTGGGGTCCCATCTTCTGCAGCCTCTTCTGTGGTTACCTCTCCCATAGTCACTCCTGTATCTAATTCTTTTGCTGTCCTTGGCTCAGACGTCCCTTCTTCAATTCCTCAGTCTGTTCTCGCTTCTTCGTGTTCTCCCTCACAAGCCTCTGTATCGACGAGATCTCGTACAACACCTCCTCCCAATCGTCCCTCTACTTCTCAGAAGTCAAAAAGAGGTCCTTTAACCCCTCCTTCCCTTCTTCCACCTCCTCATTTTACCTTCCCTGTCTCTGTACCTGGTTCTTCCCCTCTCACTGGCTCTGTTACATGTGTAGAGGTCCACCCTCCTCCTCGTACTGTACCTTCCTCCCCTGTTCCCTCCCAAGTTTCTTCCTCTTCTGCCACCTCCCAGGTTTCTGCCTCTTCTGTCCCCTTCCATGCTTCTTCTCCAGTTCCCTCCACCCTTTTGCCCCCCCTACCTTGGTACAGTCCATTACAGTTCCAATCTTTACTCATCCTCCCCCTACCATCTCCAATATTGTCTCCCATATGACGTCTCTGAATTCCGAAACACTTGAAGCAATCTCTGAATATATTGCAGAGACCAAACCATCCATGGACACTGATCTACCCTCTGTTCCTTCTCTCTCTTCTCCTCCATCTGCTTAACTACTTTCTTTGCAGCGCACTGTTCCTTCACTGCTTGAATGTTTTCCGCTGCCTCCGCATGTGGACTTTTCTAACTCTTCTAGTCCGTAGGAACCCTTACCTGCGGATTTCAGGTATCTGTCGTTGCCAATCATGGCCTATTTACAGTGGAATATATGCTGTCTCAGGGGTAATCGGGGTGAACTTCAGATGTTACTCTCCCTTTTTTCCTATGTTGGTGTTTGTCTTACAGGAACCAAAATTGCACTCTGCTGTTATCTATCCCATCTCAGGCTATAATTTATTGTATTCTTCAGATCCTTTTCCTGATGGGACCTTTAATGAAAGTGCCCTTCTTCTACGCACTGATATTCCATACCATCGGCTATTTGTTCATACTTCGCTGCATTACACAGCAGCCCATATCCACTTGCATAGGTGGTATACGCTCTGTTCTTTGTATCTCTCTCCTCGGGCATTATCTATTCCGGATATTGCCTTTCTTATTTCGTCATTACTGCCACCGCTTCTGTTGCTTGGCGATTTTAATGCCCATCATTTCCTCTGGGGGTCTCACTGTGATTCCCATGGCATTCAGTTAGAGGCTTTTCTTGCTACCCACCCCCTCCATGTTTTAAATACAGGTACTCGCACCCATTTTGATCCTCGGACTCGCACTCTCTCTTGCATCGATCTCTCAGTCTGCTCTTCCTACACCGCATTAGACTTCACCTGGTCTGTTCTCCTGGGTTTACATGACAGCGATCATTTTCCAATCATTCTTACTTCCCACCTCTTCGTATCCCACGCTGGCAATTTGATCAGGCAAATTGGAACCTTTACTCACAAATAACTGTTTTTAGTGAGGTTCCTTCTTCGTCCTCTATTGATGAGCTTTTACACCTCTTCTCAACGTCAGTTTTAACCACAGCTTCTCATTCTATACCCCAAACTTCGGGCAGGCATTCTCAGAAATGTGTGTCTTGGTGGTCTCCTGCTTGTGCTCGTGCAGTACGTTTGAAACGCGCTACGTGGGGCAGGTACCGGTACATTAGAACCACGGAGAGACTTCTTGATTTTAAGCAGAAGCGTTCGATCGCTCGCTGTGTCATCCGTGATGCTAAATGCACTTGCTGGTGAGATTATATCTCCACAATCACCTCTGCTTCCTCTATTAGTGCAGTCTGGAAAAAAGTACGAAAACTGAGTGGTAAATATTCTCCGGACCCGGCTCCTGTTCTGCGGGTTGCCGGTGTTGATATAGCAAACCCACTAGATGTTGCCAATGAAATTGGCAATCATCTGGTCCGTATTTCTCAGGGGCTCCATCTCTGCCCCTCATTTCTTTCCTCAAAGTCTGCCAGAGAGTTAGCACACTTGGACTTTTCTTCTCTCAGAGAAGAACAGTATAATGTGCCTTTTACACTTTAAGAACTGGAGGCAACACACTCAGCTTGCCGGTCATTGGCAGCTGGGCCCGACAACATTCATATTTGTATGCTACAACATTTACATCAGTCAGCCCTTGCAGTCCATTTATGCCTTTTCAATCTTATTTGGTCACAGGGAGTTCTTCCACAGCTGTGGAAATCTGCCATTGTTCTCCCTTTCCACAAACCGAGCACTACAGGACATGAAGCCTCCCACTATCGTTCCACTGCTCTTACCAGTGCAGTTTGCAAAGTGATGGAACACTTGATAAATAGACGTTTAGTGTGGTATTTAGAGACACACAAAAGTCTCTCCACTCATCAATATGGCTTTCGTAAGGGATGTTCTACCATAGACCCCTTACTATGCTTGGATACATGCTCATAATGCCTTTGCGAATAACCACTCAGTTATTGACATATTTTTTGACCTTGAGAAGGCATATGACACAAATTGGAGGTATAATATTTTGGCCCAAGCCCACTCCTTAGGCGTCCGAGGCAATCTACCATCCTTCCTTAAGAACTTTTTAACTGTCAGACATTTCTGTGTTTGGGTTAATAATGTGCTCTCCCCGGACTTTATCCAAGCTGAAGGTGTCCCCCAGGGATGTGTTCTGAGCACAACACTTCTTCTTCTTGCTATAAATGATTTGGTCTCTAGTCTTCCATCAAATATTTGGTCATCACTCTATGTTGATGACTTCTCTATTGCCTGTGCAGGCGCTGACTGTCACCTCATTACAGTTTATCTCCAGCATGCGGCCAACCGTGTTTCCAATTGGGCCATCACACATGGGTTTAAATTTTCCAGTACCAAAACTCACCAAATTACTTTCACTAGACGCTCTGTCATCTGCGATCATCCTTTGTACCTCTGTGGCTCCTGTATCCCTGAAGGCGATACAGTCAGGTTTCTGGGCCTCCTCTTTGACCGTAGGTTATCCTGGAAACCTCGCATTACCTCTCTGAAGGCAACTTGTCACAGCCGGCTGAACCTTTTAAAACCCTTGCTCATCTTTCATGGGGAGCTGATCGTCGAACTTTCCATCGCCTACATTCCACCCTCATTTTATCGAAACTTGATAATGGTGACCAGATCTATTCAGCGGCCTCTCCTGCTACTCTCTCTAGCCTTAACCCCATTCATCACCATGATTACATTTATGCCTTGGTGCTTATCACTCTTCCCCTGTTTAGAGCCTCTATGCAGAAGCGAACGTTCCATCCTTATCTGACCGCTGTGATGCCCATTGCCTTTGCTACTATGTACGCTGTCATGATCTCCACAATCCTTCCATTTATAGAATGGTCACTGATATTAGTAGACATTCTTCATTTGTTCACTGCCCCTGTTTACTCCATCCCTTCTTTCTTCGCTACATTTGCTCTTGTCTTCTCTTCAATTACCACCTTTCTATGTTCATGTAGCATCTCACTTTTCCCTACCCCCCTGGGAAGTTCCAGCTGTTCGAGTCTGTTCTTTCTCTCTCCCTTGCTCTACCGCTCTCTTTTTCTTGACCACTTCCACTCTCATTCTCATGCCATTGCAGTGTACACAGATGGCTCTAAGTCTTCTGATGGCGTAGGATTCGCAGCAGTGTTTCTGGACAGCGTCATATGAGGGCATTTACTATCTTCGGCTAGTATCTTTACTGCTGAATTGTATGCCATTCTTGCAGCACTTATCCGTATTGCATCTATGCCTGTGTCATTATTTGTGGTTGTCTCAGACTCCCTTAGTGCTTTACAGGCTATACAGAAATTTGATACACCTCACCCCTTAGTCCTCCGTATCCAACTTTGGCTATGCCACATCTTTACCATGCATAAAGATATTGTTTTTTGTTGGGTCCCTGGTCATGTTGATGTACAGGGCAATGAACAGGCAGACACTGCTGTGCAGTCAGCAGTACATGACCTACCAGTTTCATTTAGAGGTATTTTATTTACAGACCATTTTGCTGCAATAGCTACCCACCTTCACACCCGTTGGCAACAACATTGGTCTACTATGCTTGGTAACAAACTTCAATCTATTAAACCAAGTATAGGTTACTGGCCGTCTTCTTGTCACCAGTGTCGAGGTTGGGAGACTACTCTCTCCCGTCTTCGCATTGGCCATACTCGTCTTACTCATGGATATCTCATGGAGAGGCGCCCTGCTCCTCTCTGAGAATTGTCAGGTTCCATTATCAGTCAGCCACATTCTGTTAGACTGCCCACTTTATCAACGAGCATGCAGAATTTACCTCCGTTGTCGTCTTCGCTCCGCTGCTCTCTCTTTACCTTCCCTTCTTGCTGATGAACCCACCATTTATCCGGCCTCTCTCATTAAATTTTTTCCCAAAACTGATTTCCCCAACTCTGATGTTTACCTTAGCTTTTTCTACCCTATCTCTTGTACCCTCTACCCCCGCATTTCCCCCTGCCCGGTTTTTTCTGAAACCAAACTGACCCCCCCTTTCCCCCTTTCCTCCCTTTTACCCTCGTTCCCTTCCCTCCCCTGCAGCGCTGTAAAAGCCCTTGTGGTTTAAAGTTGTTTTTTTTGTTATAATAATAATATTCAAAAGTTTAAACTTGCTCACCTAAAGGAACATCCACACTTATTAGGGTGCCTACAATAAAACCATGGGAAACAATACCCCGCAAACGAAAACCCTTCACTAAAATTTTCCTCCCCAAACCCTTAATGGACACAGGGACCAGAAACAAGAAAAGATCTTTTTTTGATGTACCCGTCCAAAAACACCTGTGTAAAAATTTTTGGTTTAAAAAGGGGCCCCAAAAAATTCTGGGAATTCTTCCCCCAAAAACACACTAAAAAACCGGGGCCAAAAATGAATTAAGACTTTCTGAAAACCCCTTACTTGCCCAAAAAATAAATAATCAACCCTCAATTTTTTAAAACATTACTTTAAATTCCCCCAAATTTAAACTTAACCCTTAAAAATTTTTTTAAAGTGGTTATAAAAAAAAATACAAAACGTTTGTATTATAACATGTAAAAACCTATAAACTGCAATAGAAAAAAAAGAATTTCCCCCCTTTGGGGTTTTTCTTTAGACTTAAAAAAATTTTTGAACATTGCCGGGGCTTGCCCCCTTTAAAAAATTTGTCGAAACTAGGGTTTAAAAAGGGGGGCACTCCCTCAATTTCCCTAAAGTTTTAACCTCGGGCAACAGAACCCCAAAATGTGTCCCACAAAGGGGGACAAACTCGTCAGCACACCCCAATTTAATTTGGGTTTTTTCCTAGGGAAGTGTCCAAACCCCCTTTTTCTCTTTCTCATATACATAAAGGGGACCTCCCCAAATGATTGAAACTCAAACCCACATATTTGCAGATGACCCCTTACATGCGTCTTCTTCCCCGACCCCAGTACGCTACCCCTTATTTTAAATACCGAATTACAGAAAAAAACCCTACCTGGAATGAGTATAAAAAAACCTTACTCTAAAATTAAAAAAAAACCCAACTTCATTCAGTTTGGAAACCCGGAGTACAGACACCCCTTCTTAACAAAATGTTAAATGGAAAACAAATCACAAAACTCAGGGTAAATTCTTGGGGAATCCCCCTTGAAAATGGGACTAAAATTTAAAACAAAAAGTTCAAAAAATTTTCCCCAAAAAAAATTTTCCCAAAGGGACGGGAAAGGCTACTTCAAAGGATACGGTACTATGTTCCAAGTACCCCGCCGGGGCCTTTATATCACTTTTTTTCCCCCTTTCATCTTAGGGTTTTTTTGTGCATGGGGCCTCAACAAAAAACCATCTCAGACCAAAAATTACCCAAAAGGCTGCGGGTCAAAATGATAAAAAATTTTCCCTACAAGCAGCAACTCACAATATTCAAAACTCAAAACCCTACTACCTTTAAAAACCACCCATACTTTTTTACTGCCCCTATTCCCATATTTAAAACACTTAAATCTGATTTTAACCCTTTCCCCCTAAAAACGTCTCCTTCCCAAACCCTCAGCAGAACACGGGACCATAAACACAAGGCACAGATCACTCTTTGATGTGCCTCGATTCCATCTAATGCTTGAAAAACTCAATGCTTTTTAAAGGGCCCCCAAAAATTTGGGGGAATTCTTTAAATGTAAATAAAAAAAAAAAAAATGTTATTTAAAACTAAAGTCTCTTTAAAAAAGTCACTTACTCCCCCAAAACAAAATTAAATATGTTTAATTGTTTCTCAAAAATTTTTATTTTCAAAAATGTTCCCCTTATTAATCTCATAAATGTCAAACCCGTGACCCAATCAAATTTTAAATTTTTTTTAATTACATTTCCAAACAAAATACTCCTTTCTATAAATGCCCTAACACAGAAAATGACCATATGACCTGTTTTTTATAAAAATCATTTGTGCAAAATTGTATCTGTTTACAAAAATTTTTTTTACACAAATATATCTTTGTTATTTAATTTAATTTAATTTTTTACGCCTGCCTAATGCTCTGCATAAAAGGGGTTTTTGGCATTTGCACTGAAATAATTTTGTACTTCACTGTATTATGTTCAAATTAATAAAAAAAACAATAGAAAATTGCCCCATCCTTTGTTTTTACTTTCCCAGGTGAAAAATTTTTGTAAAAAATTTAAAATGCTAAAATATCAGTATGTTCAAATTTCATTGTTTAAAATACTAAATTGTACTTCAAATTGTAAATTTTTTTACTGTAATTTTAAACCCGGGGCCCTTTCATTTTTGGGTTAAAATTTTTAAGTTAATTTTAATCCTGTCGTAATTTTCTCATAAAAGGGGGGCTTTTGGCATGTTCAAAAAACTATTTAAAAATTTCATTTTTTACAATATGTATAAAGTCCAAAAAAAAATATGTAAAATTAAATTATGAATAAAAAATATTAAAAGAGACTACCCCCAAAATTTAGACACTCCACCTCCTGTTCCTTCTCTTCCTTCTCCCCTCTCCCACAACCCCTTTTTCACAGATTCCTTTCCTTCGCTATTTAAAAATTTTTCTCTGCCCCCCTTTCTGTGGATTTTCAAAACCCCCTTTAGTCCATAGGTCCTTACCTGTTTTATTTCTGGTTTTTCCAAATCGTTTCCGGGTCAGGGCCTGTTTAATTTGGAATTTCCGCATCCTCAGGGGTAATTGGGGGTTGAGCTTCAGAGTTGCCCCTCCCATTTTTTTTTTCCCTTTTTTTGGTGTTTGCTTTACAAAAAACAAAAAATTGCACTTCTGTTTTCTATCCCTTCTCAGGCTAAAAATTTATTGTGTTTTTGGACCCCTTTCCCCTCATGGGACCTTTAATGAAAGTGCCCTTTTTTCTACACACTGATTTCTTACATCGGGTGTTTGTTTTTATTTTCGCTGCATTAACTGCAGCTGTATCCACTTGAAAAGTGGTTTACAATCTGCTCTTTGTATCTTCTCCTTCTTTTTTCCCCCCGTTGCCTTTTTTGTTTCATCCCAAAGGCCACCCCTTCTGTTAATTTTGGGGATTTTAATGCCCAAACATTTCCTCTGGGGGGTCTCAGTTTGACCTTTTTGTCTTCAGTTTGGGGACTTTTTTCGGGTTTCATCCCCTCCATGTTTTAAATGGGGGGGGTACTCCAAACCCTTTTTATCCCCGTTTCTCATATCTCTCTTGCATCGTCTCTCGGGGCTGCTCTTCCCCCACTGCACTAGACTTCACCCGGGGCTGGGTTTCCCCCCCCGGGGCCTTTTCATGACGGGTTATTTTCCCAAACATTGTTTCTTTTTCCTTCCCTTTTTCCCCCCCATACCCACGCTGGCAGTTTGATCAAACCAAAATTTGGGGCCTTTACTGACAACTAACTGCTTTTAGTGAAGTTCCTTTTTCGTCCTTCATTTATTTAGCTTTTACCTTTCTCAACCGGCTTTTTAAAACCCCAGCTTCTCGCTCTGTGCCCAAATTCGGGCAGGCATTCTCAAAGTGCAAAGCCTTTTGGGGGGTTTCCCGCTTGTTTCCAAAGGGCAGTATGTTTTAAAACCCCCCCGCGTGGGGCAAGGGGTTTTTTTTTTTTTTACAGTGAAAACCCCAAAAAAAAGAATTGTTGATTTTAAAGGGGAAGTGAGCGGTCGCTTTTCCCTGTCATCCCTGAACCCAAACGACTTTTCTGGGGTATTATGTTTTCCCCCCATTCCCTCTGCGTCCTCTATGGTGCAGTTTTGGAAAAAAATAAAGGAAAAATGAGTGGTAAATATTCCCGCCCCCGCCCCCTTTTGTGGGGTTTCCCTGTGTTGATATGCAAACCCCCTTGACCAAATTTCCATTGAAAAAAGGTAAAATTGGTCAAAATTTCTCAGGGGCTCCATCCCTTTTCCCCCGTTTCTTTCCTCAAAATCTGCAACGTTAGCAACCCCTTTGGGCCCTTTTTCTCTGAAAAAAATTTATAAAAGCCTTTTTAAAATTTTTGGAACTGGAAAACGGGGCCTTAAGCTTCCCCTCTCAGCGCTGGGCTGAGGAAATTTTAAATTGGGGTGTTACAACATTTACACAGTCAGCCCCTTTCCCGCCCCCTTACAGGGTCTTCCAAACTTATTTGGTCACAAGGAGTTTTTCCCCAGCTGTTGAAAAAAGTTCCGTTGTTCTCACTTTCCGCAAATCGGGTACTTCGGGAGTTTATGCCCCCACTATCGTCCAAATTTTCTTACCATTTTCCCGTTTGCAAGGGAGGAAAATTTTTTTAAATCGGGCAAAATTTTATGTGGTATTTAGAGGGCATACAAAAGTTTTATAGTTTAATTTTGGGTTTTTAAGGGCCGTTTACCATTGACTCCTACTATGCTTTTGATACGTATGTTCCTAATAGTTTTTCAAATAACCCCCAGTTTTTTCCATATTTTTTTGGACCTTTTGAAGGCCCTATGGGGCACAAAAAGGAGGTATAATTTTTTGGGGCAAGCCACTCCCTTTGGGCCCTGGGGGCCAAACTACCCTCCTTCCTTTAAAAAAACAAAATAACACCATTTCTGTTTTGGGTTAAAAATTTGCTCCCCGACTTTGTCCCAAACTGAAATGTCCCCCGGGATGTTTTCTGGGGTACAAAAACTTTACTCATTGCTATAAAAGAATTTTGGGCCCCCTTCTTCCCCTCCAATATTTTGGGCCCTCACTCATGCTGTGACTTTTAGCTTGTGCAGGTGCTGCTGTCACCCCATTGCATTTCCTCCAGCATGTGGTCAATCGTGTCCCAATTGGGCCACCACGCAGGGTTTTAAAATTTTTCCCGAATTGGAAAAAATCGCCAAATTCTTTTTAAATAGACGTTCTGTCATCTTGATTATCCATTGTGCCTAATGGCTCGGATATTCCCCCCTTTAACGTGATAAGGTCAGGGGTTTTTAAAGGGCCCTTTTTGGGTGTTTTTCCTGGAAACCTCACATTACTCCCCTGAAAGGGGAACTTGTCCCCAGCTGGCTGGACCTTTTTAATTAAAAACCTCGTCATTTTTTTTTTATGGGGAGTGATTGTAGAACCCCCTTTGTTACATTATCCCCATTTTTTGAAACTCGTTATGGTGACCCGATCTATTCGACGGCCCCCCGGGTACTCTCTCTAAACCTTTAAACCCCCCCCATCACCGGGGTTACGTTTTTCGCCTTGGGGTTTTCTTTCGCTATTCACCTGTTGGGAGAAAAAAGAATATTCCAAACCCCTTGTCCCATTGTCGTGAAAGCCCCTTGCCTTTTTCTAGTATGTTCAGCTCATGATCTCCCCAATCCCCTTGGGCTCCATCATGATGTTAGTGACAATTTTTTATTTGTCCCCCTGTTTGCTCCCCCCTTTTTTTTCAAAGTGTAAGGGCAGGTTTTTAGGCCTTTTGTTTGCTGTTATCCCGGAAACCCCCATTAGCTCTTGAAACAAAATTGTCACAGCCCGGCTGGAACCTTCTTAAAATCCCGCTCAACTTTTTTTTGGGGAAATGTTTTTAGGGAAATCTCCCTTTGGGCTTTCATTCAAACCCTCATTTTATTTAAAAAAAGATTATGGTGCCAAAACTATTCGCCGGGGCCCCCTTGCCCTTCTGTCTCTAGCCTTTTAAACCTTTTCCATCACCATTTGGGTTCGTTTATGGGCCCTTGGGTTTCTTTCGCTTTCACCTGTTGCAGAAAATGAAATATTCCATCCTTTTTCCCAAATTGGGGGGATGCCCCCTTTGCCTTTGCTAGTTTTTTCGGGTTTCATGATTTCCCCCCCCCCTCATGATCCCCCATCAATGATATTTGTAGGGGCGTCCCTTTTTTTTGGGTTTTTCACCTTGTTTGCTCTGTCCTTTTCTCTTTGCCTACATTTGCTCTTTGTGTTCCCTTCAGTTCCCACCTTTCTGTGTTCATGTAGCATCTCACTTTACATAAGAACATAAGAAAGGAGGAACACTGCAGGAGGCCTGCTGGCCCATACTAGGCAGGTCCTTTACAATTCTTCCCACTAACAAAACATTTGCCCAACCCAATTTCAATGCCACCCAAGAAATAAGCTCTGATGTGAAAGTCCCACTCAAATCCAACCCCTCCCACTCATGTACTTATCCAACCTAGATTTGAAACTACCCAAAGTCCCAGCTTCAATAACCCAACTAGGTAGACTGTTCCACTCATCAACTACCCTATTCCCAAACCAATACTTTCCTATGTCCTTTCTAAATCTAAACTTATCTAATTTAAATCCATTACTGCGCGTTCTCTCTTGGAGAGACATCCTCAAGACCTTATTAAAATCCCCTTTATTAATACCTATCTTCCACTTATACACTTCGATCAGGTCTCCCTCATTCTTCGTCTAACAAGTGAATGTAACTTAAGAGTCTTCAATCTTTCTTCATAAGGAAGATTTCTGATGCTATGTATTAATTTAGTCATCCTACGCTGAATGTTTTCTAACGAATTTTATGTCCACTTTGTAATACGGAGACCAGAACTGAGCTGCATAATCTAGGTGAGGCCTTACTAATGATGTATAAAGCTGCAGTATGACCTCTGGACTTCTGTTGCTTACACTTCTTGATATAAATCCCAGTAATCTATTTGCCTTATTACGTACGCTTAGGCATTGCTGTCTTGGTTTAAGGTTGCTGCTCACCATAACCCCCAAGTCCTTTTCGCAATCTGTATGGCTAAGTTCTACATCATTTAATTTATATAGTACTAGGGTTATGGGCACCCCAAGCTTCAGAACCTTGCATTTATCTACATTGAACTGCATCTGCCACTTTTCTGACCAAGAATAAAGTTTGTTTAAATCCTCCTGAAGTTCCCTAACATCTACGTTTGAATCAATTATCCTACCTATCTTTGTGTCATCGGCGAATTTGCTCATATCACTAGTAATTCCCTCATCAAGATCATGATATATATTATAAACAACAAGGGGCCCAAGACTGACCCCTGTGGAAGCCATTTGGGAACAGACCCCCACTCGGAAATTAAACCCCCCTTTAGGACACTCTTCCCCTTCCCTGCCCGGGTTGAGCCAAAAACTCGATCCACGAGAGCATTTTTTCCCCCCAATGCCATGAGCGCCACCTTTCTTTTTCCCCCCCCAGGCCCCCCTTTAAAATGGTGGGGGGAAACCCCCATCAAAACCCCCCTTACAAAAATTAAATTTAAAAAATATCAAATTTTTTTAATTGTGGAAAAACCCACCCTCAAAAGCTTTACTGAAAAAAATTTTTAAAAAAATTAAAGTTAGAAAAACCCCGGCCCTTGTAATACCTTTGCTGAGTATCTTAAATACAAGCTATGCTTATCGAGTTTGGCTTCTTTTTAATCTCAGCTAAAAATTGACTCTAGTAATTTGCCTACAATTGAGGTCGGGCCTTTATTGGGGGGGTTAATTTGACGGAAACGATTGCCCCCCTTTTTTAAAAAAATAGGGTTCCATTAGCCCAACTTCCCCATATCAACACAAAAACCTGTTTGAAGAGAAAAATTTAAAAATATTAGTTAATGGTTCACAGAGTTCCTTTTTTGTTTCCCTTTAAAGAACCCTTAAAAAAACCCAAACCCAGGCCCCGGGTTTTTAATTTGCTTCAGTTGTCTTTTCGCCTCAAAACCCCCAATCTCACAAGTGACTGTGAGTTAAATAATTTTTCTTTTTTCTGGGCCCACTGAAAAAATTTTAATTACGGAATTTTTGTTATGTTTTCCCTGTGAAAAAAACCTGAGAGAAAATAATTATTTAAAAAATAAAAGCAATTTCTTTCCCTCTTTGTCATAAGGGCCCCTTTGTTTTTTTTTAAGGGGACCTTCTTATCTCTAACTTTTGTTCTATAGCCGGGAAAAAAATTTTTTGGGTTATTTTAGAATCCCAGAAAATTTTTAATTTCTAGCCCCTTTTTAGCTTTTCTTACCCCTTTTTTAATTTCCCTCTTAATGCCCAATAAAAACTGTTTCATAAGATGACCCTCACCTTTTTAAATAACCCCCTAAAAAAAATTCCTTTTTAAATCCCCCTAGTAGATATTTGAGCCTATTTTTTCATCCATTTTGGGGTAAATTTCTATTTGATCTAATTTCTTTTTTTATGGGAAAAAACCCCTTTGAGCAGAAAGTAAGTGTTTTAGAAAACTTTTCCAAAAATATAAACCCTTTGTTACCCCAGTCAACAGATTTATAAGTGTTTTCTAAGCCCCTCGTAATCTGTTTAACGAAAATCTGGGACGTTTCCCGAGTTATCGCTACTATCGTAAATTCCATTCAATCTAAAAGTAATTTATTTGTGGTCGCTAGCAACCCGTTTTCCCCTGAAAAATTTTTAAATTAATTTTAAAAGGGATTCATTGTTTGCCCTAAATAAGTCAAGCCCGGTTATTTCCCCTTGTAGGTTCTGTCACAAACTGTTTTAAAAAAAAATCCTGAAATCTTCTTTTAAAAAGTGTAAGGGTTTTAAATTTCCCCCGTCAAGAAATTCCCAATCAATATACAAAATTTTTAAAATCTCCTAAATTACAAAAATTATCTGCCCCTTTTGGCCCCTTTAAAAAATTTCCTCCCCTAGTAGTTTCCCCCGGGGCCCTATCTAAGTTTGGGGGACGGGGGGATATCACTCTAAAATCAGTTTTTCATGCCCCTCTGAAAATTCTATCCAAACAGACTCTGTATGTGTTACTTCAGACTTAATACCCGTTTTTATGCAACTTTTCCCTACCCCCCTGGGAAGTTCGAGCTGTTCGTTCTGGTTCTTTCTCACTCCTTGTGCGAAACCCCAACTGCATATGGTAGCTTCTCGCTCTCTTTTTCTTGACCACTTCCACTCTCATTCTCATGCCATCGCAGTGTACACAGATGGCTCTAAGTCTTCTGACTGCATCGGATTTGCAGCAGTGTTTCCAGACAGTGTCATGCTAGGGCATTTACTATCCTCAGCTAGCATTTTTAATGCTGAATTGTATTTCATTCTTGCAGCACTTACCCATATTGCATCTATGCCTATGTCACCATTTGTGGTTGCTTCAGACTCCCTTAGTGCTTTACAGGCTATATGAAAATTTGATACATCTCACCCCCTAGTTCTCTGTATCCAACTTTGGGTATGCTATATCTCTACCAAGCATAAAGATATTGTTTTCTGTTGGGTCGCTGGTCATGTTGATGTACTGGGCAATGAACAGGAAGACACTGCTTTGCGGTAAGCAGTACATGACCTTTCAGTTTCATGTAGAGGTGTTCCATTCATGGACTGTTTTGCTGTACTGGCTACCCACCTTCACATTCGTTGGCAACAACACTGGTCTGATCTACTCAATAACAAACTTTATTAAACCCATCTCTTCACGGGGGGCTTCTTGGCGTGTTGAAGAGGCTCTTGGTCCTCGGAATTAAACATGTTGGTCTCCTTCCTCAGACTGAACCTAATTACCCCCAATCCCCCTTCCCTATCCCATCCTCCCCATCCTCGCTTTTTCCTTTCCTCTTCCTCCACCCCCATCTCTCCCTTATTCCCTTCCTCTTTTTGGCCTTTGGGATTCTTCCCTCAGGCCTACTGGTTCCTTGGTAGGGGGAAGGGTACCGGGGTCAATCCCATTCCTTTGAGGTTCTTGGCAGTGGCATAGTTTGCCGTGAAATCTGGATCGCCTAGGGACATCCCGTTCCCTCTCCGGACTTCTGGGGGATGGCTTTGGGTGTCTTTCGGGCGACGGTTGTATCTCTGGAGGCTGCCTTTCAAATTCCAGGGGGTAGGGGGGGTGGCCAAAGGCGGATATCCAGCCACCCTCTCTTTTGTCCACCAAGGTAGCTCGGCAGATGTGAGGTTGCTATCCTGGATTGCTGGTTTACTGGCATGAAGGGTATGGTATGGCACGGGTTCCATGCTGCATCTGCACTACTTGTGGGGTTGAGGTCCTCTTGGGTGCAGAGGGTGATTTCTGGCCCTTTCATTCCTCCTGGGAACTATTCTTCCCTGTTACCCCTTTTTCTTTTTTTTGTTTTTATTTTCCTCTTTCTTTTTTTCCTTAAAAACAAAAAGAAAGAAGTAACCTAACCATGAAAGCCCTAGTCCATGAACCTGCTACCCCCAGGCCTCTTGCTGATACCGCACCCCATTCTGACCCTGCCTCATTTTTTGACCACTCTGGACACTCCTGATGCCCCAGTACCTCTTGCTGGTGCTGTTTCATCACCAGCTTCAGGTACTGGGGTCTCGACTTACTCCTCCGATTTGTCTGACCTCTGCCCTCCTTTGACTATGCTTCTGGCCTCTTCCTCTACAGTGTGACAATTCTTGAGTCACCAGCCTGTCCCACGTCGGGCTAACTCTGGTCCCACTTCTAAATGCCAATGACAATCTCCTGATAATGTTAATTTGTTACCTTCCCATTCTACTCAGAAAAGATCGACACATCATGCACTCCCTCTCCACGATCGGTTTCGGACCACACAATGAACTAAATTCTTTACAACTGACTTCTTCTATTGCCTATCTTTCTGTCCATAGTATTGCCAAAGTGCTCTTATGCCATGTTGGTAGAGATATTTCATTTCATGTTCTCAAGAGCAGTACACGCATCTCCTGTCCGAATGCTACCCAAGCTCAGAT
>NC_069471.1:10467913-10515343 GCF_026875155.1 Cherax quadricarinatus | reverse complement strand
GTATAAGGGGTCTAGGGTAGAACTCCCTTACGAAAGCCAATTGACGAGTGAGAGACTTTTTGTGTGTCTCTAAATCCCCACACAAACTCTATTTACTGGGCGTTCCATTACTTTGAAAAACTGCACTGATAAGAGCAATGGGACGATAGTGGGAGGTTTTCATGTCCCGTAGTCCCTGGTTTGCGGAAAGGGAACAATGACGGATTTCCACAGCTGTGGAAGAACTCCTTGTGACCAAATAAGATTGTAAAGGCGTAAAAAGACTGCAAGGGCTGACTGATGTAAATGTTGTAGCATACGAATATGAATGTCGTCGGGCCCAGCTGCCGATGATCGACAAGCTGAGAGTGTTGCCTCCAGTTTTGAAGTGAAAAAAGGCACATTATACTGTTCTTCTCTGAGAGAAGAAAAGTCCAAGGGTGCTAACTCTCTGGCAGACTTTGAGGAAAGAAATGAGGGGCATAGATGGAGTCCCTGAGAAATACGGACCAGATGATTGCCAATTTCATTGGCAACATCTAGTGGGTTTGCTATATCAACACCGGCAACCCGCAGAACAGGAGCCGGTTCAGGAAAAATATTTACAACTCATTTTCGTACTTTTTTCCAGACTGCACTCATAGAGGAAGCAGAGTGATGGTGGAGACATAATCTCGCCAGCAAGTGCATTTAGCATAAGGGATGACACGGCGAGCGATCGCACGCTTCTGTTTAAAATCAAGGAGTCAGTCTGTGGTTCTATTGTACCGGTACCTGCCCCATGCAGCACGTTTCAAACGTACTGCACGAGCACAAGCAGGAGACCACCAAGGCACCATTTCTGAGAATGCCTGCCCAAATTTTGGGGGTATAGAATGAAAAGCTGCGGTGAAAACGGAGGACGAGAAGAGGTGTAAAAGCTCATCGATGGAGGACGAAGAAGGAACCTCTTTAAAAACAGTTAGGTGTGAGAAAGGTTCCAATTTGCCCGATTAAAATTGCCAGCGTGGGTGCGAAGAGGTGGCGAATATGAAGGGGAAGTAAGAATGATTGGGAAATGATTTACTGTCATGTAAGTCCGGGAGAACAACCAGGTGAAGTCTAATTTCGGCGGGGGAAGAGCAGACGAGAGATCGATGCAAGAGAGAGTATGAGTCCGAGGATCAAAATGGGTGTGAGTACCTGTATTAAAAACATGGAGGGGGTGGGTGCAAGAAAAGCCCCTAACTAATTCCACGGGAATCACAGTGAGACCCCCCCCCCGAGGAAATGGTGGGCATTAAAATCACCAAGTAACAGAATCGGTGGCGGTAATGACGAAACAAGGAAGGCAAAATCCGAATAGATAATGCCCAAGAAGGAGAGAGATATAAAGAACAGAGCGTATACCACCTATGTAAGTGGATACGGGTGCTGTGTAATGCAGTGAAGTATGAACAAATAGCTGATGGTACGGGAAAATCAGTGCGTAGAAGAAGGGCACTTTATAAAGGTCCCATCAGGAAAAAGGATCTGAAGAATACAATAAATTATAGCCTGAGATGTGGAAATAAGCAGAGTGTAATTTTGGTTCCTGTAAGCAAACACCAACAGTGGCAAACTGGGAGAGTAACATCTGAACCTCACCCATTTCCCCTGAGGCCGTGTATATTCCACTGTAAATAGGTCATGATTGGCAATGATAAAGATACTTGAAATCCGCAGGTAAGGTTCCTACGACTAGAGGGGTTAGAAAAGTCCACATGCGGAGGCAGTGGAAAACGTTCAAGCAGCGAAGGAACAGTGCGCTGTGAAGAAAGAGTTGCGCAGATGGAGCAGAGGAGAGAGAAAGAGCGGAAGGTGATCAGTGTCCATTGATGGTTTGGTCTCTGCAATATAATTCAGAGATTGCTTCAAGTGTTTCGGAATTCAGAGATGTCATATGGGAGACAATATTGGAATGGTAGGGGGAGGATGAGTAAAGATGGAACTGTATTGGACTGTACCAAGGTAGGGGGGGGCGAAAGGGTGGAGGGAACTGGAGAAGCGTGGCAGGGGACAGAAGAGACAGGAACCTGGGAGGTGGCAGAAGAGGAAGAAACTTGGGAGGGAACAGGGAGAAGGTACAGTACGAGGAGGAGGTGAACCTCTACACTTGTAACTGAGCCAGTGAGAGGGAAGAACCAGGGACAGAGACAGGGAGGGTAAAATGAGGAGGTGGAAGATGGGTAGGAGGTGTTAACGGACCTTTTTTTGACTTTTGAGAAGTAGAGGGACGATTGGGAGAGGTGTCGTACGAGTCTCGTCGATACTGAGGCTTGTGAGAGAGAACTCGAAGAAGCGAGATTAGACTGAGGCGTTGAAGTAGGGACGTCTGAGCCGAGGACAGCAAAAGGATTAGATACAGGAGTGATTATGGGAGAGGTAACCACAGAGGTGGTGTAGAAGATGGGATACCAGAAGTGGGGGGACGTTTTGAAACATCGGGAATAAGAAACACGTGGGAGTCTCCCTTGGAGGCGGAGATGAGAAACTGCCATGGCATAAGGGAGACCTTCTGTCTCTTTGAGGTAACGGATTTCCCGCTCGTTTAAATAGACTTGACAAGGGGCGAGAGTACGAAGGGGACCCCTCATGACATTTAAAAGGAAAGGGAGATCGATTGCAAGACGTATTAGAAGGGTTCGGCACCACAGACGGGGCTTTCGGCGATAATCTGCAAATTTCGCTGGATGGCCAAATCGCCACAATTTCTACCTTTTGTGGTTAGGGATCACCTTTCGAATTTGTAACCATGTCCTGCTATAAAACTAGGATGGGAGTTTCCCCCGGGCGTAAAAAATTAAATGAGCCATTGAGGGTACGCCCCGCCCACGGCAGGAAGAACTTAAGTGTCAAACCTTGAGGTTTGGGGAGATTTGGGTTCCACTGTTAAAGAATGTCAGGCCACATGCTGGAAATTTTGTTAACTATGAAGGGGGGTGAATGAGGTACCACTACAAGATTGGGGGAATATTTTTTCAAGAGTAAAGGGAACATATCGATAGGGAAAACGAAGAGCCATGACCGGGTAGCATTCTGACGGTAAGATGCGCGTCCCGCTTTTAAAGCAGAAAAAAAATTTTCTTACCAACAGGGTGGGAGGCCTTCCCAATACTAGGGTCAGAAAGATAGGAGAAGGAAGTGGGGTCGTAAAGTGAAAAATTTATCCATTGTTCGTCTGAAACGAGCGGGGAAAGGTAGTGAAGGACGTGTCGATCGTTTTGAGAGAACGAGAAGGTGGGAGTATCATCGCAGGTAATTGTCGTTGGGTTTAGGGTGGGACCCGAGTTGGGCCCCGTGGAACGGGTCGGCGATTTGAAAAATTTCCGCCCGTAGAGGGGGAGGGGGGAAGCATAGTCGAGGAGAGCGAAGGCCGATAAATCGAAGGTCATCAAGGCCGAGTACCCGAAGCGGGGGAGGAAAAAACACCGGCAATAGGTAAGGGCATGAGGGAAGTCTGAAAGTGGGCCAAAGACAGGTGGGGGCAGAACGGGGGG
Organism: Cherax quadricarinatus; assembly: GCF_026875155.1. Taxonomy (NCBI): domain Eukaryota; kingdom Metazoa; phylum Arthropoda; class Malacostraca; order Decapoda; family Parastacidae; genus Cherax; species Cherax quadricarinatus. Next base: position 10,511,846 of record NC_069471.1, on the reverse strand, counting down.
CGGTATCAAGAAGGGGCCCCCGGGGACTAGGGTTTATGGACAGGGCTGCCATGGTTAGGTTACTTCTTTTTTTTTTGTTTTTAAGAAAAAGAAAAGAAAGAAGAAAAGAAAATAAAAAAAAAAAAAGAATAAAAAAAGGGGGGAACCGGGGAGGGATTTTTCCCTTTAGGAGGAATAAAAAGGGCCAGAAATCTCCCTCCGCCCCCAAGGGGAAAACCCAGCACCGCAAGTAGCGCAGATGCAGAAAGGAACCCGTGCCAAACCCAAACCCTTCATGCAAGTAAACTAACAACCCGGGGAGCAACCTCACATCGCCGAGCAAAACCTTGGGACAAAAGAGAGGGGGGGCCCGGAAAAACCCCCCCAAAGCATACCTCCTTCCCCACCACCCCCCCGGAAATTCCGAAAGGTGGCTTCCAGAGTTTCCTCGTCCCCCCCGAAAGACACCCAAAGCTATTTCCGGGGAAATCCCGGGAGAAGGTTTCGGACATCCCCATGGGGTCCAAAATTCCCCCCGGCAAAAACTACGCCACCCTAAAACCTCAACGGAAAATGGGATGGCCCCCCCGGACCTTTTTCCCTTTACCTGGGAAAACAGCGCGCCTGTGGGAAAAAACCCAAAGGAAAAAAAGGGGAAAGGGGCAAAAGGGGGGGGTGGGGGGGAGGAGGGGGAAAGGGAAAAAAGGGGGAGGAGGGGTTTTAAGGGGAGGGGAGATTGGGGGAATTAGGTTCGGTCTGAGGAAGAAGCCAAAAGGGGTCTAATTCCTCAAAACCAAGACCCCTTTTCACCCCCCAAGGGGCCCCCCTTGAAGAGGGGACATCCCCGGGGTGACCCCAAAACCCCCCGGCAAACAAACCGCCATTTCCAACACCTCAACGAAAGGGGATGGACCCCGGTACCCTTTCCCCCTACCTAGGAACTAGCACGCCTGGGAAAAAATCCCAAAGGCCAAAAAAAAAGGGGCAAAAGGGGGGGGTGGGGAGAGAAGGAGGAAATAAAAAAGGGGGAAAGGAGGGGAAAGGGAAGGGGGTTTGGGGGGGTAATTAGGTTTGGCCCTGAGGAAGGAGACTGACAGGTCAATTCCTCAGACCAAGAGCCTTTTCCACCACACCAAGGAGCCCCCCTTAAAAGGGGAAATTTTGTTTTACAGCCCCCGGTTATTTTATGGTTTTTTTGTAAAAAATTTCCCAAATTTTTGGGGCCCTTTATGTGCATGGGAGTTTTTAAAACAGTGTGAAAGGGACATGAAGTACATCAAAAAAAAATTCTTTTCTTGTGTTTCTGGTCATGGTCCTGAAAGGGTTTGGGTGAGGAGAATTTTGGGAATTAAAGGGGTTAAAAGTAGGCGTGAAATTGTTCTATGTGAAATTTAGGGCACATGAATAATTGAGGATGTTCTTTAGGGGAGAAATTTTTAAAATTTTTTGAATAGAGGTGGAGTATGCTGTCAGAATAAGAATTTTTTTAAAAATTCTAAATTGCCGCTTTTTTTCTGGGTTAAAAAGGGCCCTTAGGTAAATTTGATGTTGTAGACCCCCCAGGGCAAAAATTTCCCCAATATGTGAGAAAAGGGTAGATGCGAATGAAAAGGGGGAAAGGGAAGAGCGATTGTGGACAAGTACGTATCTTTGATATATGCCAATTTCCAAGAGATTATTTAAATTTGTTGTATTTTGCTAAAATTTGAGGTTACTGCCCAGGAAGTTTCCTAGTTTTTCCCCTCTGTATTTTGGGATGGGTGACCCATTTTAGGTTTAAGTGGAACTTTTGCATTTTCGGGTTTCCAAACTGAATGAAATAGGTTTGTAAATTTTTTGGGGTAAGTTTTTTCCCATCATCCAATAATTTTTCGCAATTCGGGCCTGACTTTGTTGGTGATAGGGTTTGGTTTGGGGTGGGGGAAAGGTGTAGTGTTATCAGCAAAAAATAGGGTTTTTAAAAATATTTTGGGGAAGAATCCCCGATGGGTCATTGTTTGTAGATGAAAAATAGGATGGTCATGGGGACATTTCCCATGGACTCCTATTTTTGATTGTTTTGTGGAGAGTTTGAAACCTTTTCCCTTAAAACATATTGGCTTCTGAAACTAAGTTATATTTTGGGTATTTAAAGGAAGGACTCTTATACCATAGTTTTTAATTTTGGAGTACACCCAATTCATGTTCGCCCTGTAAAAAAAAGTTTTACAACAAGTAAATAAAATTCCCAGTGGGACTTTTTTCTTCTTGAAGTGGACATTTTAAGCTCTACAAAAATTTATAAAAAATTTTTAAATTTTTATTATTTTAATCAAAAAAAAAGGCGCTAAGCCAAAAACCTATAAACGCGTGCAGGCAGGAAGGAACGGGGGGCATCGGGTTTGGAAAAAGGGGAGAGGGATGAGAATGGGTTTTAGGGATAACAGGGGGGAATGGAGGGTAAAAAGGGAAAAGGGGCAGCAAGAAAAACTGAACAAAGAAAGTCGAGGGGGAACGAAAAGTATCATCAGATTTTGGGTGAGTAAATCAGTCGTTGTAAAGGAAGTCAATGAAAAAAAGGGGGGGAAAAATTTAAAGGAGGGTCCATCCGGGGGGAAGGGGGGAAGGTAAAAGAGAGAGAAGAACGAAGACATGTTGGAGGAAAATTTCTGGGGCTCCATTAAAAAGAGGGAAATCTAACAGAATGGGGGCCAAAATCGATACGGGAACTTGACAAGGGCTCACAGAAAAGGAACAGGGTCCCCTCTCCAGGGAAAAACCCAAAGAGTAAAAACAGGGGGGCCAATGCTTAGGGGAGAGAGGGGGGTTTCCCCCAAACCCTCGGCACTGTTTGCCAAAAAAGAAGGCCCCCCCAAAGCTCTTTTTTAATAGAATAAATTTTGTTCCGAGCAGAGTTGCCCAAACCGTTGTTTCCCAAACGGGGGGCGAAGGTGGGTTTAGCTATTGCAGCAAAATTTGCCCAAAATAAAAACACCCCCGATGGGAAATTTGGGTGGGTCAGGGACTGTTTGACCGCGCAGCAGTGCCCCTGCCGTTCATTCCCCCGACTCGACATGCCCAGGGACCCAACAAAAAAAAAATTTACTTTATGTTTGAGAGATACGGCTTTAGCCAAAGTTGGATAGGGAAACTAGGGGTGAAAATGTAAAATTTTCGTAAAGCCTGTAAAAGCACAAGGGGATCGGGAACTACAAACAAAAAAATGCCCACGGGCATAGATCGATACGAAAAATTTCTGCAAGAATGGCATATTTTTTCAGCAGTAAAAAGCTAGCTAAAAGAAAGAAAAACCCCCCCGAAACGATGCGGCCCGGAAACACTGTTTGCAAAGCCGACCCGCCCTGAAGACTTAGAGCCCTGTGTACACAGGGGGGCTTTAGAAGGGGAGGGGAAATGACCCAAAAAAAAAAGAGACGGGAACCCACCGAGCAGTTGAGCTTTCAAGCAAGGGATGAGAAAAAACCAGACCCAAAAAGCTGGAACTTCCCAGGGGGGGGGAAAAAGGAGATGCAACATGAACATAAAAAGGGGTAACTAAAAGGGAAACAAGAGGGAATGAGGCGAAGAGAAAAGGGACGGTTTCAACAGGGCGGCAAACCCAAAAAAGAATTCTACTAATATCGGGACCATTCTAAAAAGGGAAAGGGAATTGTGTAAAATCTGAGAGCGTAAAATATAGCAAAGGGCAATGGGCATCAGGGGCAAACAGCCCAAGGGAAGGAACATTCGTTTCCTGAAAAGAGGCTCTCAACGGGGGAAGGGGCAAAAAAGCCCCAAGGCCAAACTAACCCTTTGGGTGAGGGATAAAAGTTAAGGCTAGAGAAAAGTAGCAGGAGAGGCCCGGAAATAAACCCTGGTCACCATAATGGGATTTTGAAAAAACAAAGGGCGAATGTGGGCGAAGAGATTTCAAACGTTTCAGCCCCCCAAAGGAAAGATGGCAAGGTTTTAAAAAGGTTTTGCCGGCTGTGCCCAATTTTCCCTTCAAGAGGTAATGTGGGGTTTTTCCGGGATAACCAACGGCCCAAAGAGAAGGCCTAAAACCTGACTTTACACCCCCTTCGGGGGATAGGGGGACCATAGAGAAAAACAAAGGATGACGGAGATAACGGGAGCGCAAGTGAAAGAAAATTTGGGGTAAATTTTTTGGGTTTACTTAAAATTTTTAAACCCATGCTGGGGGCCCAAGTGGAAACACGGTCGACCGCATGCTGGAGAGAAACGCAAAAAGATGACAGTCAGCGCCTGCAAAAAACCCAATGGGCGAAGTCATCAACATAGATTTAGGCCAAAATTTATTGGGTGGAAGAACAGAGGCCCCAAAAATTTATAGCAAGGGAAAAAAGGTTGTTTCTTAGAAACATTTCCCCAGGGAAAAACCTTCACTTGGGCGAAGTCCGGGGGAAAAAAACATTATTGACTTTGAACAAAGGAAAAATTTTGTCAGTTAAAAAAATTCTGAAGGGAAAATGGTTTGATTGCCCCCGGAGGGGCCCCAAGGAATGGGCCTGGGGGGGAAAAAAATACAACCCCCAAGTTGTGCATAGCCCTTCCCCAAAGGTCAAAAAATTGGCAAAAACTGGGTGAATTTAACGCAAAGGCTTAAAGAACATACGTTCCAAGCGTATAAGGGTCTATGGGAGAACGAAACCCCTTTTTAAAGCCCAAAAGACTAGCAGAGAAATGTTGTGTGTCCTAAAAAACCACTTAAACGTCGATTTACGAGGTTCCATCACTTTAGCCAAAATGCACAAATAAAAGCCCATGGGGCGTTTGGGGGAGGCATCAAAAGTCCCCGTATTTCCCGGTTTGGGGGGAAAGGGAACAATGGGAAAATTTTTCCCCAGCTGGGGAAGGGAAATCCTTGTCCCCAAAAAAATTGGGAAAAGGTTAAGAGGACCCACAAGGCTGCCCCTGTAAATGTTTTAAAAAATTCCCAAAATGAATGTCGTCAGGCCCACTGCCGATGAAGGCAAGCTAAAAGCGTTGCCCCATTCTTGAAAGGGAAAAAGGGACATTATACTGTTCTTCTTTTGAGAGAAGAAAAGTCCAAGGGTACTTAAATCTCTGGGGAACTTTTAGGAAAAAAAACGAGGGGAATAGATGGGGGCCCTGGGAAAAAACGGACCAGGGGGTGTGCCAAGTTTTAAAAGGCAAACGTCGAGAAAGGGGTTTTTCCAAAATCAACACCAAGGGCCCGAAAACAGGAGCCGGTCAGGGGAAATATTTAAACCCCTCAATTTCCTTTACTTTTTTCCAACTGCAATCATAAAGAACAGAGTTTATGGTGGAAACTAGTCTCGCCAACAAGGCATTTAGCTTACGGGGAAAACGGGGAGCGATCGCACGCATCTCTTAAAATCAAGAAGTCCCCTCGCGGTTTTTATTGACCATACCTGCCCCCCCAAACAGCACGTTTTTAAACATACTGGGCGAGCAAAAAAGCAGGAGGGCCCCCCAAGGCCCGCACTTCTGGAAAGCCTGCCTTTAGGTTTGGGGGATAGAATGAGAAGCGCGGGATAAACTGCACGAGAAGATGTGTTTGGAGCTATCAAAAGGGGGATAAAAGGGAAACCCCCACTAAAAGCAGTGAGGTGTGAGTAAAGATCCCCAAATTTTCCCGATCAAATTGCCACGAGGGGTACGGAAATGGTGAATAGGAAAGGGGAAGTAAGAAAGAAACGGAAAAAGATCGCTTTTCATGTAAGTCCGGTAAAAAACAGACCAGGTGAAGTCTAGTGCAGGGGGAGGAAGAGCAGACTGACAGATCGATGCAAAGAGAATAGATACGGGGGATCAAAATGGGTGGGGTTACCCCCTATTTAAAAATGGAGGGGTGGGAGGCGAGAAAACCTCCCCAACTGGATGCCAACGTGAGTCACAATGAGACCCCCCCCAGAGGGAAAAGGTGGGCAAATTTAAAAACAAACCCGTTAAAAGAATGGTGGTGGGAAGGAATGAAACAAGAAAGGGAAAGTCTGGGGTAGAAAATCCTCGAGAAGGAGGGGAAAATATAAAGAACATATTGTAAACCACTTATTCAAGGGGGATTTCGGGCGGGAGTGAAGCAGGAGGAAGGGCAAAAAAATTTACCCGTACGGAATAAACTTTGCGAAAGAAGGGACTTTTATTTAAAGGGCCCCTCTGAGAAAGGATTCGAAGAATACAATAAATTATAAACCTGATATAGGTTTTGGGAAAACAGCAGAAGTTTTAATTTTGGTTTCTTGTAAGCAAACCCCAACAGGGGGGAAAAACCCGGAAAGCAAATTCCGGGAACCACCCCGATTACCCTGGGCCGTGGTATTCCACTGTAAAAAAGGCCCCCTGATTGGCGATGAAGAAAATTTCCCGGGAAACTGTAGGAAAAAGGGACCCGGGGCTAAAGGGGTTAGGGAAAAAACCCAAAGTGTGGTGGCAATTGGGAAAACGGGTTTAAATAGCGAAGGAAAAGGAGCCCTTGTTTAAGATTGGGGGTTTTTGAAGATGGAAAAGAGGGGGAAAAGAAGGAACAGGGAAATGAATCAAATGTCCATTGAAGGTTTAGTCTCTGCAATATATTCAAAAGGGGTTCAAGTGGTTTTTTGAAATTTAAAATGTATGGGGGACCATAATTTGGGGATAGAAGGAGGGGATAGAAAAGGGGGAGTAAAAATTGGACAGTAATGGACTGTAAAAAAGTAGAGGGGGGGGGAAAGTGTAAGAAACTGGGGATGAAGTGTGGGGGGGGCAGAAAAGGGAGAAACCTGGGGGGGTGGCAAAAAGAGGGAAAAAATTGGGGGGGGACGGGGTGGAAGGGATAGTACGAGGAGGGGGGGAATCCCACACTTGTAATAAAACCAGAGAGGGGAAAACAAAGGACAGGGGACGGAAAGGGAAAGTGTGGAGGTGGAAGAAAAGGGGAAAGGGAAAGGGGGAAAAAAGATTTGGGGGAAAGTGGAATTTTTTTGGGCTTTTGAGAAATAGAAAGGGGGGATTGGTATTAGGGTCCCTAGAGGTCTTTCGATACTTGGGGGTTGTGAGGAAGGACGCGAAAAATGTGAGAACAACTGAGTTTTAAATCGGGGGCTCAGAAACCAAGACAGCAAAAGGGAAAAAAAGCCGTAGTGGCTATGGAGGGGGAAAAAACCGAAGGGGCGGCCCGAAGATGGGACCCCAAAGTGGGGGGGTGTTTTTGGGAAAAATGAGAATAAGAAAAAACGGGGATCTCCCCTTTGGGGGCGGAGATGAGTAAAAGCCATAGCAAAAGGGAACCTTTTTGCCTCTTTTAGGGAAAAGGAATTCACGTTTAATTAAGTAGAAATGGCAACGGCGGGAGTACGAAGGGGGAGCTTCATTACTATTAAGGCAAGATGGAGGTTGACTGCAAAATGTATTAGAAAAAGGTCGTCGGGACCCCCAAACTGGGGAATTTGGGCCCTAAAATCTCAATATTTTGCTGGGGACCAAAACGCCAGCAAATTTTTACATTGGGTTTCGGTTTTAGGGTTTACCTTTCGGAAATTTTAAAACCCATTCCCCGCGACATATAAAAGAGGACGGGAGTTCTCGGCCCGTTTAAAAGTTAAAAGAGCCAAAAAAAAATTGCAAGGGGAAAAAGGTTTTTTCCCCCCCCCGGGGGGAAGGCCCTAAGTGTCCCACTTTTTTGGGGTCGGGAGTTTCCGGATTCCCGCTTTTCAAAAAAAGTCATTGCCACATGACTGGGAAAATTTTGTTGGGCTTGGTATGGGGCAGAATTACAGTACCCCCTACAAAATTGATAGGAAAAGTGTTTTTTCAATAGTGATAGGGGTAGTATCGTATTCGAAAAGGGGATAAAGGGTCATGAGCTTGGGGACATTCTGGACAGTGACGAAGTGGGATACTGCTCTTGAAACATGAAAAGAAATATCCTACCAAAAAGACGCAAGGGGGAGCTTTTCCAATACAAGGGCAGAAAGGGGGCAGAAGAAAAAATTTTTGGGGCTTAAAGTAAAAAAAATTTTCCCATTGTGGGGGTTTCCAAAATGAGGGAGGAGAGGGGGTGCTTGACGTGTCCCGGGCTTTTTTCCCAGTAGAAAGGGAAGGTAACGAAAGGGGCAACACAGGGGATTGACATGGCGTTTAAGAGTAGGACCGGAGTTGGTCCGGGGCCCAAAAGGGCGGGGGGGATTCGAAAATTTTCCTTACCAAGAGGGAAAGGGCCCGGAAGCATAGTCCAAAAGGGGGAGGGGGAGTTCAGAAAAAATTTGAAGGGGTCGGGCGAAAACGGGGGAGGAAAAAGCACCAGCAAGAGGTACAGGGGCAAGAGGAGTGTCCGAAGAGTGATCTAAACACAAGGCAGGGTCAGAAGGGGGTGCGGTATCAAGAAGGGGCCCGGGGGTAGTGGGTTCATGGACTAGGGCTGCCATGGTTAGGTTACTCCTTTGCTTTTTGTTTTTAAGAAAAAAAGAAAGAAAAGAAAATAAAAGAAAAAAAAAGAATAAAAAAAGGGGGAGCGGGAGGAATAGTTCCCGGGGGAATGAAAGGGCCGGAAATCTCCCTCCGCGCCCAAGAGGACCTCAACACCGCTAGTAGCGCAGATGCAGCATGGAACCCGTGCCATACCCTACCCTTCATGCCAGTAAACCAGCAATCCGGGATAGCAACCTCACATCTGCCGAGCTACCTCGGTGGACAAAAGAGAGGGCGGCCGGATATCCGCCACAAAGCATACCTCCTTCGGCCACCACCCCTGGAATCCAAAAGGTGGCTTCCAGAGATACACCCGTCGCCCGAAAGACACCCAAAGCTACTCCGGGATAACCGGAGAGGGATCGGACATCCCCAGGCAATCCAGATTCCACGGCAAACTACGCCACCGCCAAGAACCTCAACGGAATGGGATGGACCCCGGTGTCCTTTCCCCTACCTAGGAACTAGCGCGCCTGTGGGAGAAATCCCAAAGGCCAAAAAGAGGAAGGGCAAAAGGGAGGGGTGGGGAGGAGGAGGAGGAGTGGAAAAAGGGGAGGATGGGGAGGATGTGGATAGGGGAGGGAGAATGGGGGGTAATTAGGTTCGGTCTGAGGAAGAAGACTGACAGGGCTAATTCCTCAGACCAAGAGCCTCTTCACCACGCCAAGGAGCCCCCCTTGAAGAGGTGTATAATAGCATTGTTTGTGCTTTTATTATTCCTGAATCCAAACTGGCATGGATTTAGTACGTTGTATGAGATGAGGTAGGAATAGATCCATCTATGAATTCCTTTTTCATAAGATTTTTAGAAGTGGTGGTAAGTTAGAAATTGTCTATAGTTATTCAAGTCGGCTTTGATTAACCTCCTTTGTGGATGAGGGTACCCCTCACTATTTTGGGGGGGGGGGGGGAGAACTGCTGGGAAAGGTGGAGGATTCAATGGATTTGTTATGTTGGCAATAAATTGGTGACTAGTTAATTTCAAAGCTTTCTTGTACATAAAAGCAGGCAAGTTGTTTATTCTCCTGCCTTGTTCCTAACACCTTACAGGGTCCAAGGCCAAAATCTGAAGGGGTGTCCCCAAGTGTTTACCTGGATTACTACTGGAGAGAGTTTTCGGGGGTCACGCCCCCGCGGCGGTCTGTGACCAGGCCCTCCTGTGGATCACAAGCGCCTATCAACCAGGCTGTTGCTGCTGGCTGCACGCAACCACAACTACGAGCCAAGTCCCGCTGATCAGGAACTGTCTTTAGTGCTTGTTCCAGTGCCATCTTGAAACTGCCAGGGGTCTGTTGGTAATCCCCCTTATGTGTGCTGGGAGGCAGTTTTGAACAGTCTGGCCCTGACACTTATTGTTATGTCACTACGTGCTAGTGACACACCCTGCTTTTCATTGGGGGGATGGTGCATCGTCTGCCAAGTCTTTGCTTTCGTAGTGAGTGATTTTCGTGTGCAAGTTTGGTACAGTCCCTCTAGGAATTTCCAGGTGTATATAATCATGTATCTCTCCTCCGCGTTCCAGGGAATACAAGGTTTAGAAACCTCAAGCGCTCTCCGTCATATGAGGTGGTTTATCTCCGTGTATGCGCGCCGTGAAAGTTCTCTGTCATTTTCTAGGTCGGCAATTTCACCTGCCTTGAAAGGTGCTGTTATAGTGCAGCAATATTCCAGCCAATTAGAACAATGACCTGAAGAGTGTCACATGGGCTTGGCTCCCTAGTTTTTGAAGGTTCTCATTATCCATCCCCTGTCATTTTTCTAGCCAGATGCGATTGGATACAATGTTATGGTCCTTGAAGGTGAGATCCCTCCGACATAATCACTCCTAGGTCCTGTGACGTTGGTGTTCGCTCTATTTGTGGCCCAGAATTTGGTTTGTACTCTGATGAAGATTTAAATTTCCTCATGTTTACCATATCTGGAGTAATTGAAATATTCCATCGTGAACTTCATATTGTTTTCTGCAGCCCACTGAAAGATTTGTTGATGTCCGCCGGAGCCTTGCAGTGGTCTGCAATGGAAGACACTGTCATCAAATTCGGGTTGTCATCTGCACAGGAAGACACGGTGCGGTGGCTGACATCCTTGTCTATTGTCGGATATGAGGATGAGGAACAAGATGGCTAGTAACTGTGCCTTGTGGGACAGAGGCGTGTCACCGTACTGCCTCGGACTTTACTCTGTGAACGACTACTCTCTGTGTTTCTGTTAAGTGGAGGAAATTATAGACCATCGACCACTTTTCCTGTTAATTCTTAGCGCGCATTTTGTGCGCTATAACGCCATGGTCACACTTGTTCGAAGGCTTTTGCAAAGTCTGTATATATTACATCGCATTCTTTTTGTCTTCTAGTGCATTTAGGACCAGTCGTAGTGATCCATTAGTTTGAGTACAGACAGGAGCGACCTGTTCTAAACCCATGTTGCCCTGGGTTGTGGTAACGATGGGTTTCTAGAGAATGGTGGTGATCTTGCTTCTAGGACCCATTCAAAGATTTTTTATGATATGGGATGTTAGTGCTAATTGGTCTGTAGTTCTTTGCTGTTGCTTTACTGCCCCCTTGTGGAGTGGGCTATTCTGTTGTTTTTAGTAACTGAGGACGACCCCCGTGTCCTTGCTCCCTCTCCATAGGATGGAAAAAGGCTCGTGATAGGGGTTCTTGCATGTTCTTGATGAACACAGAGTTCCATGAGTCCCTGCCCTGGGGGCAGAGAGCATGGGCCATGTCATTTATCGCCTGTTCGAAGTCATTTGGCGTCAGGATAACATTCGGATAGGCTTGTGTTATTCCAAATTTTGTGTCTCTCCACATAAAAAATTCCATTTTGGTCTTCGACTCTCAGTCTGGTTAGTCGCTGCAAAAAACTGAGTCATATTGGGACTTGAGACTCACTCATTTCCTTGCTGTCTATCTGTGTAGACCCATCTTGTTTAAGTAGGGCCCAATAATGGACTTTGGTCTCGTTTTATTTGGCATAGGAGAAGAAATCTTGGGTTTCTTTTCGATTTCATATATGGCTTTTTAGTCCTTCCCGCGATTCCTGACTCCAAAAGGAATTTCTTTTAGCTTAAGTTCGATGCTTGCTATTTCTCTGACCAGTGACTTCCCTGGCCGCATTTCAGATATATTGACCTCTTTAGCCGCATCTGGTTTATTCTTTTCCCGTCGCCTGTAAAGAGGGAGCGCCTGTTTCTTTCTATTTTTAACATCTACTCCTCCATTCTCTAGAGGAATAAGCCTTGTGCAATACATCGAGTGCCAAACCGAGTAATCCTGTTCTAGGCATAAGTTTGGGTCTGTGTTGCTTTAGTATATCTTCCCAGCTTATATCGGTTAGGACTTGGATTACTTGGTCCCACTTTTATGTTTTTGTTATTGAAGTTGAATATGGTGAATGCTCCCTCAGACTAGTCCTCCATTTTCGGTCGTCTGGGGCTCCATGCAAACATGTCTGAACCTCAATATGTTGTGATCTGAGTATATTGTTTTTTGATATGGTGACATTTCTTATCAATAACATTGTTAGAGGGTGGAAGATGAGTCTAGTGTATTCTCCAGTCTTGTAGGCTCTATTTATTTGCCGTTTTAAATTGAATTTTGGTGCATAGATTTAAGCTCGTTGATGTGAGTTATTCATCAGAGCTGCCTCCTCTGGTGTTATTTCTGCAACAATATTATTAGCTATATTCCTCCATTTTAGGTGCCTTTAAGTTGAAATCCCCCAGGACAAGATGTTGGGTGCAGGAGCTGGAAGATTTTCCAGACAGTGGTCAATTTTAACAGCTGTTCCAGGAATTCTGGGATGTGCATCCGGAGGCTTGTAGACTACCACAAAGACTGGTTTTGTTCATCGACTTTACTGCTAAAACTTCCACTACGTCATTTGAGTCATTAAGCAGTCTGTGCAAACAAGTGACTCTGCAATGTACAGGCAACCCCCCCCTTTTGCCTGTTCACTCTGTCACATCTGTATAGTTGAAACCTGGGATTCCATACTTCGTTGTCCAAGTGATCCTTTAATGTGGGTCTCATGAAAGCCCCGAACATTGCCTTTGCCTCTGCAGAGCAGTCCACGGATGAAAAGTATTTTGTTGTTAGTAGCTGGCTTAGACCCTGTATATTTGCAAAACGAATTTTTATCGACTGTGGTATTGTTGTACTGGGGGGGGATTTTTTTCCTGCATTAGTATCTGTATCTGTTTGTTTGGAGTGAGGCCATCGACTGTGGTTCCACACCAGAATGACTGAGATTTGGTGTACGATTTCTGCCATTCCCGCCAGTTTTTTTTCCTTCCTGGCACTAAAAAACCTCTCCCTCTTGAGTGGCTGTGGCAACCCAGGTTTTTCTCCCCTGGCCTTGATGTTTTGTATCTTTTTGCCCTTTAGATGTAATGCTGGCAATTAAAGCTATAGCACATTCTTTCCAGTACTGAAGAGGTACACATTTCAGGTGAAAAAGCTTACAGGAAGGGAGTTTTTGCATTTTCCTTTTTCATATGGTCATGGGCATTTTCAGGTGGGCATAGTTGCATTCACCCATCTGTTTTTTTCCTTTCCAAGATTTCCCATGCCCAGCAGATACCAAGTCATAGTATGTGCAACAGGCTTGGTTTCCGCTTGCCTTTGGGTTTCCTGTGACTGTATTCCTGTTGGGGGCTGTCTTTCTGGTCTTACTTCTGATCCTCCCTAGCACCAACAATGGATCTCCCACCAGTTGTTTTTTTGGTAATATTATCCTCACTATTGCTATTGGAGTCCTCTTGTTTGTCTATTTACTGCGGTATTTCTAGTTGCAATATTGGTTTTTATCTTATCTTGGACTACACTTGTTTCCCTACTATGGCACCTGTTCCCTATGAGTCATTAATATGTATTCCTTCCTGCGTATAATTCCCACTCCCTGACAATTACTCCAGCTTCACATTTCTGTCTCCCAGGACATATCTCCACTTCACCATTTCTGTCTCCCAGGACAGCACCTCCAGCTTCAACCCATTACTGTCTCCCAGGACAGTATCTCCAGCTTCAACCATTTCTGTCTCCCAGACAGCACCTCAGCTTCAACCATTTCTGTCTCCAGGACAGTAATCTCCAGCTTCACCATTTTCAGGTCCCCAGGACAGCACCTCCACTTCACCATTACTGTCTCCCAGGACACCTCCAGCATCACATATACTGTCTCCCAGGACAGCACTCCACTCACCATTACTGCTCCCAGGACATCACCTCCAGCTTCACCATTATGTCTCCAGACAGCACTATCAGCCCCACATTTACTAACTACCAGGACATCACCTACACCTTAACAGTTTATGACTACATGGCCAGTATCAAGTGCAGTACCATTCACCCAGACATTTTATGTTCCCATCGTTGTAGAAATCTTCCAGTTTTTCTATGAAAGAGCTTTGATTGTGTCCACTTTTAATACCCTTGTGATTTTAGTCCACAGTTTTTCCTTCCTCATTTGGCAGAACCCAAAAACACTTCTCTGTTTTAATACTGCTTGTAGCTAGTTCTGGGATATCTTCACAAGGGCGATGACACCAATTTCCACAAAAATGGACAATTTATCCATGTGGAAGCCCGTTTGTTGACTGACCCCAGACTACACAGGCATCAAAATGATTTGAAAGGTTGATTTAACAGCAACTCCTACTAGCAACCTCTTGAAAAATTCTATTAATAACCTTAAATTGAAGCTCTAGCTATTTTTTATTTCTGTTTCTAACTCTTTTTGTATAATGGACAGCATACCGTCACTATCCAGATTTTTTATGTTTTTGTTTATCGGGCTCCAACACCCCCATCCCCCTCCGTTACAGTCAGCTTATTGTCCAACGAAACTGTATTGAAAACCATTCCCGGGTTCGGAACCCGTCAAGGGTTCGGACCAGCAGAGGATCGGAGCCAGTCGATCTGCTCAGAACAGAGGGTCCACTTAATTAAAACAAACATGGTCGGTGATTTGAGCTAACACATGAAGGATCTCACTGGAAAATATCTACCAGTAATATGTGATTTGACAGAAACAAAAGTATAACTTGCGTGTTGAAGAGCCGTGATATCTGGCAGCTCCTACAATGACGACGGACACCTCCTTGTTTATCAATCCGTAACAGGTTTTCACAACTCGTTTATTTTTTTTTTTTTTCTTTTTTTATTTTTTATCCGTCTCACACCAAATAAATGTTATATTATCACTATAGTTGACTGTGCAAGTATGGATGGAAGGACTTTTTCTGTAGTAATAATTGCTTCTCGTTGTGTATATTGCGACTGCTGGTAACTACAGGTTTATATGAAATTCAAAGTAACTTCTCCGTATTTTCAGAAAAAGAAACTAATAAAGTCACTCCCACTCCACTAAGTACCATTATAATACTGGTTAGTTTGCTACTTACAACACTGTATACTGTTCTGCTAATCACTGGTATCACACTAGAATTAATGCGATTACACTGTCAAGCCAGTAATGATTATTAAAAAACAGCTGACCTGTGGTAAGTTCTGGCGACTTCCGGCACCTGCCTCAATAGGCTATCACTTCATTTACAAATTCACGAGCTGTTTTCAAATGACACTTTAGCCTTTATCATCAATATACTAGGGAGCCACTGTAGTATACACTATACACTATTTAAACTCAATGTATCAGGGAGACTTTTCTTCCTCTACATGAAAAGTTCATTATTATTTTTTTTTCCACACGGGACAGCCTATGATTCCCCACTGGCAGAAAACACTGCAAGTGCACACTAATTCTCCATTTTTTTCACTCAGTATATAAGTTTTCCTCCCAAGATTTTGTTCCAAGGCGCTAGAGGGAAGATCGTATAGGATGATGACACAAATTAAAGTTCTAGCACGTAAGAGCGACCGTGAAAACACGAAAAACCCGGAGCACAACGAGGGACGCCTGATTCATGCCAAACAAACCTGTCAAAGAAATTTTTAAAAATAGAAAATTATTTTTTTTCTTAAAGAATTAAAGATAATATTTTTGTGAAGGTAATAAAACAAAAACAAAATTTTCTGCTCATAACATACGAAATACAGCGGCAGGAAGTTGACTCCAAAATGACCGGGTGGCGCAACATCAGTGACTTCCGCAAAATTGCATTTTTTTTGTTTTACGTATTTTTTTTTTTAGTTTTTCTATACTTTTTTCTTTTCTATTTTTTTTTCCTTCTTCTAGTAACAATTGTCGACCTGTGAGCCAGTAAATAATGTAATTGTATTAGGTACACTCTATGTATTCAACACAATAACTGCACTAATTTATCATTATATTGCTTACAAAAACTTGTTTAA
Organism: Cherax quadricarinatus; assembly: GCF_026875155.1. NCBI lineage: Eukaryota > Metazoa > Arthropoda > Malacostraca > Decapoda > Parastacidae > Cherax > Cherax quadricarinatus. The sequence continues at coordinate 10,496,118 of NC_069471.1, read as the reverse complement.
CAAATTTATTGTAAACAAAATGAAAAATATGCGGATGAGCTGAATACAACGGTAACCATATATAGTACCATATGGTATAATGGGTGCCATAGGGTGCAATTTGAACCATATAGTAACAATAGTACCATATGGTACAATGCACATGATTACAAAGTTACCATATGGTACAATGGATACCATATAGGTAGAATATGGAACAATGTAACCATTTGGTACAATGGGTGCCATACGATATAATGGGTACCATAAGGTGCAATGGGTACCTTATGGTACCATTGGTGCAAGGTACAATATGGTACCATATATTGTGGAATGGTACTGGATTACAACCCAGGAGTACAAATGGCCTGTTAACCTGGTGTAAATGGAGCAAAATGAAGCACAGCAGAAAAGTTTTGACTTATATATCCTTCCACCAATTTAGAACAGCAATATGTACACTATATACACTAAGTACAGTGATTGGTATTAGTCACTCCAAGTAAGCAAGGCAGAATAGAACCGACAGAGCAGACCATGCTTCAACCAGCTCTAAGAATGGGAATGACAGGCAGACAGAGAGTGGTACCCACATAACCACAGCAATTGCCAAACCCATCTTCTTATAGGCTGTAACTGTTCATTAGTTGAACGACGGGCCCCATCCGTCCAACTCTTATTACCTGTTCGCTGGTTGGGGGAGATAACCTGTAAATGAGGGTGTGTAAATGAGCCGAATAAAGGTTACATACTCTTTGCATGCCACAAAACCCCCACCCCAAGAAGGCTCAGGATTGGGCCCTCCACCTCAAAGTGGTAACTGTGCCGCCATGGCACAAAATAATGGACCGCCTTTCCCTCTCAACCATCCAACTCTTAGAGCTCACTTTTCTAGTGACAAAAAGCCAAACCCTAAAACCCAGAGCGAGACAGCAAACATCGGGCTACTTAGGTCCAAGATACAGGCGGAACGGTAGCCCTACCCCCCCTCACAAAAAAAACCCCACCATGGGATAAAAAAAAAAGAGCAGGGAAAGGGGGTTTTACCCCCAATAACCTGACATCCTAACCTTAGTAAATAATATATTAGACTCTAGATAAAGAGTCTGCCAACATATTTTCTTTGCCAGCAAAAATTTTTAAAATTTTCAAACAATGAGGTTGCAGTCTATAGCCCAACACATGAGCCTTGCGTTGTGGTTCTTCATGGCTTGGAGAATACTAGAGGATTGTGATCACTGTAGACAGTGACCACCTGCGATGCCCTGGCCCACATAAACATCGAAATGCTCCAAAGCCAGTACCAGCACGAGGGCTTCTTTTTCAATGGTAAGTAAGCCCTCATGTGGCTGGAATTTTGCCAAGAAAAAGGGCTACAGGCTGCAACTCCTCTTTTCCCGTTTTGCAATAGTACTGCCCAACCCCAGACTCACAAGCATCAACCTGTAATGAAAAAGGTTCGGAGAAGTCTGGAGACAAAAGAATGGGTGCATACACAATCTTTTTGCTTTGTCAAAAGCATTTTGACAGTCGGGGCCAATTAAAGGGAACTTTGTGACGGGTAAAGAGGTAAGGGGGGCTACAATATCTGAGAGATTCTTACAGAATCTTCTGTAAAATCCTATCATGCCTAGGGAAAAGTTGAAGAGATTTCCTAACATGAGGGAAATGGATAATCTTTAATAGCAAGAACTTTAGCAAGTTTAGGAGCAACTTTATCACTACCTACTTCGTGGCCTAGAAAAGTGACAGTGGCCTGGCCAAAGGAAAGATTAAATAAATTAACAGTTAAATGGAACTCTGAAAGGTCTCAAAAAGAGCCTTAAGTCTAAGTAGGTGTTGATCCCCAAGAATCAGACACCACAACAATATCACCCCAGGTATGCTGCTGTGCCTTCAAATCCTTTAATAGCCTAAATGGATAAGTTTCTGGAATGAAGATGGGGAGTTTTTTCATTCTGAAGGGGTAACTGTGAAATTGATAATGACCTGGAATTATGAAGGCAAGATTTCCTTCGCCTTATCCATCAAAGGTACCTGATAGAAACCCTTTTAAGATCTAACTTGGACACAAAAGTAGCCTTACCCACAAAGTCAATTACATCTTTCCAACGAGAAGAGGGTAAGCATCTGTGATTGTGACCTCATTCACCTTACGGTAGTCTGTACACAAAGAAACCCCCCATCACCTTTTTAACAAGGATGCACGGTGAAGTCCATGGACTAGATGACTCCTCCACTAAACCATGCTTTAACAGAAATTCTACTTCCTCTTCTTTTCGGATTAGCTCTGTAGGGAGAGTTTAATAGTTTAGTTTTTCCCACATCTACATCATGATAACCAACGTACATTTTTTTTGGCACATCTGAAAAAATATTTAGGATATGATTTGGTAGAAGCTCAGTTAAACTTGTTGCTTGCATTTCAGATATCCCTCCAATAAAGGTTTTGGGGACAGAATTTGAAAGTTAACTTTATTTCAAAAATAGAGTGCAAAGAATCAAGTCCCAGAGAAAAAGGACAGAGTCATTACTGGGACTTTATCTGGTAATGAAAAGATTTTAATTGTTTAATTGGAAAGGGTTTAGTTTTTGAGGTCTTATCATGGGAGTTCCACAAATTTACATCAATAATTACTTACAATTCATGGGTCACGTAAATCAGCTTTCAAGGTGTTGCCAGGTAAGGTTCCTGCACCAACACCCTGTCTCCGGGAGAAGGGGCAGAATTGTGCATTTCTTTAAACCTGTTCATCTTATTTTTAGCTCTTTAGTTACCTTGGCAAACAGCACCTGCAACCTTAAGACGGGTTTGTAGATGTTGAGCTAACGTCTTCTCCATCATCCTTCTTCGAGCACCCGAAGAGGACCCCATACATGTCCCCAAGTTAGTTATTTAATAGTTTATTAATGCACCCCATACCCATCCTTGGCGTAGTCAAAAAATTACAGAGGTGCAAAATTTGGGTCCAGGTACTGGACTCCAAAGCAAATAGCTGAGGCAAGTTACGGAGGAATGATCACAATTTACAAAGGTAATGAACCACAATTTACAAAGTTAATGAACTCACAATTTACAAGGGTTTAATGAACTCACATTTACAAGGTAATGAACTACAGGTAGGTCTAGTCACAATCATGACATTACAAAGATATTTACAGATTACAGGGGCACTAATGGGCCAGGGACTGGCCCCCAAAGTCGATGCTGAACTGTACAAGTAATGACTCACAAGTTACAAAGGTAAGGGACCACAAGTTAAAAAGGGTAAAACTCACAATTTTACAAAGGTAATGACCACAATTACAAAGGTAATGAACTCACAAGTTACAAGGAATGAACTACAAGTTACAAAGGTAAGAACTCACAAGTTACAAAGGTAATGAACTCACAAGTTACAAAGGTAATGAACTCACAAGTTACAAAGGTAATGAACTCACAAGTTACAAAGGTATGAACTCACAAGTTACAAGGTAATGAACCAAAAGTTAAAAAGGGATGAACTCACAAGTTACAAAGGTAATACCACAAGTTACAAAGGTAAGAACCACAAGTTACAAAGGTATGAACCACATTACAAAGGTAATGAACTCACAAGTTTACAAAGGTAATAAAACTAAACAAGTTACAAAGGTAATAAAACTCACAAGTTACAAAGGTAATGAACTCACAAGTTAAAAAGGGTAAAACTCACAAGTTACAAAGGTAAGAACTCACAAGTTACAAAGGTAATGAACTCACAAGTTACAAAGGTAATGAACTCACAAGTTACAAAGGTAATGAACTCCAAGTTACAAAGGTAATGAACTCACAATTACAAAGGTAATGAACTCACAAGTTAAAAAGGGTAATGAACTCACAATTTACAAGGTATAAACTCACAATTTTCAAAGTAATGACTCACAAGTTACAAAGTAATGAACTCACAAGTTACAAAGGTAATGAACCACAATTACAAGGTAATAAACTCAAAAGTACAAGGTAAGAAACTCACAAGTACAAGGTAATGAACCACAGTTACAAGGTAATTGAACTCACAAGTTACAAAGGTATAAACCCTACAAGTTACAAAGGTAATGAATCACAATTAAAAAGGAAATGAATACTGTAAGATGGTTACTACGTTTAACATGGCTGCAATCATGAACAAATTATAGAGTAATGAGCAATTCACACTTCCACACCCGTCACAACTGTAGTGGGGTTATTGGTGCAAAATATTGATTGTTGATCACACCACACACACACTCCCCACAAAACACACACACACAACAACACACACACACACACACACCCGGTCACAACGTAGTGAGTTATTGGTGCAAATATTGATTGTTGAGTCACACACACACACCACACCAACACAAACACACAAACACACACACCCACACACAAACTCATATGCACACATGCACATACAAATCATAAAGCACACACACACACCACACACCACACTCACACAAAACTCAAAACACACACACACACAAAACACACACACACACACACACACACACACACACCCCACAAACACACACACAACACACACAACGCACACACACACACACACACACACGTGGTAATGCATTATTTACAGCTAGCAAAGTCAGGGTATTTCTCCAGAATGGTCTGTAATATAACCACTGTGGATAAAATACTTTGCCAATTCTTGAACACTTCTGAGCGAGTTTGTTTCTAAATTCATTAATTTTTATCGCACTCCAGTACATAATGGCCCAAAGATCAGCTCAAACGGACTATACCCGGTAGACTCTTGCACAGTTTCTCGTACTGAGAACAGCAACAAAGGAGTGATTCCCCCCAGTCTGTAGGAAAATGCATGCAAAAAGTTTTTCATCATGGTTTTTTTAAATTCTGAGGAATCTTTCCAAGGCGCCTTGGGACTGAGGATGATAGGCAGTGGATAAGTTGTGGATTATCCATAACCTAGTTAATGCTTCCCTAAGTGCTTTGTCATGAAGTTATACCCTTTTCACTTTTAATAGTTTTTGGAATGCCAAAACAAGAAATAAATTTGTTAAAGCTTTGAGAATAACTTTAGTATTTAAAAACTGCGGGATGGAATTGCTTCAGGGTATCTGGTTACTTTATCCATAATGGTAAATAAATACTGATTTCCCGACTTTGACCTAGGTAGTGGACCTACACAATCTATAATTAAATCTGCAAAAGGTTCTTCATCAGCAGGTATAGGGTTGGAGAGGTGCAGATTTAATGGAATGTCCAGGTTCCCTACTTGCTGACATTTTCCGGGAGCACCTGATATGATTCTTCACATCCTGCTTTAATTTTGGCCAATAAAATTCTTTTGTGATTCTATACAAGTGTTTTAGTAATTCCTAAGTGACCTCCTAATAAAGTATTATGAGCTATATTCAATATTTGAGGTCTAAACTTTGTTGGACCACAACCTGTCAGACCAATTGCCGCCCTCTATCCCTTACCAGTCTCAGTTTCAAATCAAATAATCGTTTTTTAAGTTCATACTTGACCAGATGATCCAAAGAGGATTTACCCAGGCTGCCTGAAAAGCGAAATTTAAAAGAAGGGTCCTTTCGTTGTTCCTCCCGGAAGGACAAATCCCTCGGCATGGAAACAGAGATATCTGGCAATCCGCAACCTGGGAAAAAGGAAGGCTTGAAACGGGTCCCGGTTCACTTGATTTACAAGGCTCTGGCCAGTGTAAACCCCATAAAACAACGTGGGTATTCTGAGATCGGAGTCGTCCCCAAGATAGGGCAACATTCTCGCCAGACAACCCTTGGGATTTTGCTCGAGTTATGGCCAACACCGGAGAAGAATTAATCATTATAGGTTCAGGACACAGAGTAATGTTATTACCCAGTAATAACATGGTATCTTTCATGGGGAATCCTTTGGATACACCAAAACATCAAGTACCCAGTGTAATATTTGCACTGTACATAAATTTTAGGCAAAGGGAAAAGAATATATAGCTCCTCCAAATGCTTCCAATAAAAACAGAGGAATTCAAGGAAGTGTTCTTTGAAAGGGTAATATTCCCTCTCTTATAAGTGAGAAATAAAATCCCAGAAATCTCTAAAGATTTTGACTTCCCAGTTGTTTTTGAGTTTCCTGAAGGGAAATAAGACTCTTACAATAATAAAAAGGCCCATCCCTTTCTCTACTTCTCTCGGAGACATGTTACTAGGGATATTAGAGATTTTCCCAATGGGTTGGGGTTTGTGGGGGCAGTTGGGATGAATGTGACCTACTTTCTTAAGGAGGAAGCAGACGACAGGCTTGCCCTTTACTCCCTGCTGACCTGCAACTGGTTCTTCTGGCGGGCGTCTCTCTGAATACTGTTGTCGAAAATGTGCCAAGTTGAGTAGTTTGTCTCTCAGCAGGTGGACCATAATTCAGAAGTGTGGCTCACCAGGTACTTAGTTGGCTGACGTATTCGTTCTCCCTCCGGCTGCACTTCATTCTCCAATGTTTGACGACCTGCTCATGCCAAGCTGTTGAAAAGAGAGACGGGACCGCTCGGACAAGGAGGGGTTAGTTTCAAAGGTATCAGCCAACCTGGCTGCCTCCAATGCAGTGGTTAAGTCATGATCCTGTAGAAACACTCGAACCTCTGGTTCCACAGACTCCAGCAGGTTTTCAATCAGAAAAACGTTCTAGATCATCGAAGGGAACGACACCACTGCTTTAACCACTGGAAAAGCTTTGTCTGCTGTAAAACCAAAATCAACGGGATTGACCAAGCTGTCGCCTCCAAATTTAAAAATTTCTTGTACTTACTAGGATACATTATATGCTCCCAAAACGGGGTTTTCACACTAATAATCAAAAATTCAGCATCATTTTAACACTGACGAAAATTTCCCGCGCCAAACCAAACAAGCTGTTGAACCAATGAGCCCAATGCGTTCCGGGCATCTAAAGGGCTCGAGCCTGATTTTCGAAGTTTTAAAAAAAAGGGTTCTGGTTGGGGCCTCATTGAAGCAGGGAACAAGCGTACTTTTTTCTGAAAAAAAAAATCATTTACAAAAAGCAAAAATGCCTCCTTCTTTTTCCCCTATAAAATTCTTTTTTTTGCAATGCTCTCTGTTCCCTATCTCTCAAATTGATTTTTGCCACCAATTCCAATGCCGCGATTCCCTTTAGACAACCCTCTGCCTGGACTACTTTTTTTGCCCGTTGATATACCATCTCCCCCTTTTTCTTCCCCAAAAGGGGGGAGCGAGGGCCATTTCTTTCTCGAAGTTTTTCATAATCATTGAATGCATTGCGCGGGCTGTGAGAGTACATTAAAATTTAAAACCAAGGGAACGAGCTTTTTTCCCAACATGCTGTAGGGAAAATTGGGTGGGTTATACAAAATATGCCGACACCAGACACTGATTCGTCTGGGCTAAATACCACAAGTCAATTATTTCACTAGCACAGTATGTTTCAGAATACCCCAATGTAACAGTTAATTTGCGAACCCCTTTAGCTATACACATTACATTGGAGAATACCCCAACTAACACTTAATTTGCAAAACACGCTAGCAAGAAACAGTACGATTGCAGAATAGCAACAAGGGGATACGCAATACAAAGCGACTGCAAAATTTTTAAAAACCGAACAGGCTAGTAGCAACTGACACGAAAACTTTGAAAAGCAATGCCAACAGAAAGCTCAACTGTTCTAAAAAGAGACCTAGCAAAGTGAGCACACCAACAAGCTAGTAGCGAGCTTTTGAACGATCCACAATACAACGACCAAGCAAAGTAATTACACCAAAATTTGTAAACTTTGGGAAAAGCAAAAGCAATGCCAAACACAAGCGCACAATATTCCGCTCCCAGCTTCATTCCGGGCCCAAACCCTTTCCCCTAATCCAGCTCCACTTTCAACAGGCTACCCATATTCAACCCGGGACCCAAAATGGCCTTATCCTGGTGAAAAGGGACAAAATAAACAGACAAAAATTTTTTGATTTATTTTACCCACCATTAAACACAATATGTACACTATATGCACTAGTACAGTGAAGGGTATTATGCCCCCCTTTTAAGCAAGCAGAATAGAACCACAAAAGAGACCGCTTAAAACCACCTAGAAGGGAATGAAAAGGGGCGACGGAATTTTACCCACATAACCCTAAATTTCCCAAAAACCACTTTTTATTGGCGGGAACCTGGTCACTATTTTAACGAGGGGGCCCCCATCCAACTCTTTTACCTAGTTCGCTGGTTGGGGGAGAAGCCGTAAATGAGGGAGTGTAAAGGGGAAAATAAAGATTACAATTTTTTGCATCCCACAGGTACCAAGGGAATATTGCCCATCAGTAAAATATACCATAGGGTTCATGACCATAGGATATATTGTACTGTTGTATCAACCAATAAACACACACATTTCATCAATAATTTGTTTACAATAGTTGTTTACCCAAAAATCAAAAATGTTGTAAAATTAGAAAATTTCTTTTATACATTTACAAATGTACAGGAATTTCGACATGTTCCTTGAGGTGGACAAAAACCTTTGGTTGGGAAACGCGGGGTCACATTTAGCTTGTGGCCACCAGTCGGGATGGTGTCTTGCCCCACCAACCCTATTGACCATATGGTCCCATGGTTAAATATTTTAAACAGGGTACCATATGGCACAGGGTTCCATATACACAGGGTCCAAAGTAAGGGCCCAAAAGGGAAAGCAAGGTTTGGGAAAATAAAACCCAGAAAATTTTGGGTTTACCCTGTTTTAAAAAAATAAAAAAGAACCAAAGAAAGGGATCAGCGGAGGAGGAAGGACAGGGTAAGGCACAAAGGGGGGGGAATCGTGGGTTAAAAACGGGGGAAAAGGGAATGGGGGGGGGGGGGGGGGGGGGGGGGGGGGGGGGGGGGGGGGGGGGGGGGGGGGGGGGGGGGGGGGGGGGGGGGGGGGGGGGTGGCTATGATAATGGACCCTGAAAATTTCCCCCGAGAGGGAGGGGGCCCCTCTCCATGAGAAAATCCATGAGTGAGACAGTAGGCCAATGTAAGACGGGAGAGAGTATCCCCCCAATCTCAGCACGGTGACAAGAAGACGGCCAGTAACCTATACTGGGTTTAAAAAATTGAAGTTTGTTACCGAGCATAGTAGCCCAAACGTTGTTGCCAACGGGTGTGAAGGCGGGGACATTGCAGCAAAATGGCCTAAAAAAAAACCCATAAGAAACGAAGGCCATTACTGCTGACCGCGCAGCGTTCGACGTTCATTGCCCGAACGTCAACTGACCGGACTCAAAAAAAACAATATTCTAAGTTGGAAAAGATCGGGTAGCCAAAGTTGATACGGAGGACTAAGGGTGAGGTGTACAAATTTCTGTATAGCCTTAAAAGCACTAAGGGGGGTCGAGACAACCACAAAAATGACACAGGCTAGATCAATCCCGAAATCGCAAGAATGGCATACAACGCTGTAAAAAACTAGCTGAAGATATAAATGCCCTCGTACGATCGTCTGGAAACATTGCTGCGATCCAAAAGCCTAGGACTTTGAGCCTCTGTGTACACGCAATGCATGAAATGAAGTGGAATGGTCAATAAAATAAGCAGGGGGAAACGACCATAGACAGTTGGGCTTTCGAGCAAGGAGAGAGAAAGAACAACTCGAACAGCGGAACTTCCCAGGGGGGGAGGAAAAGTGAATGCTACATGAACAAGAAAGGGGGTAAATGAAGAGAAAAAGCGAATGTGGGGAGAAAGGGATGGAGTAAACGGGGGGCAAACAAATAAAGAATGTTTACTAATATCATGACCATTTTATAAAAAGAAGGATTTTGGAGATCAGAGAGCTACAATAGCGAAGGCAATGGGAACAGGGATCGGATAAGGAAGGAACTTTCCCTTTTGCATAGAGGCTCCACAGGGGAAAACGAAAAACACCAGGTATAAATGTAACCCCCCTTGGGGAAATGGGGGTTTTAAGGGAGAGAAAGGGCGGGGAGGCCGCGAATAATCTGGTCACCATAATCAATTTTTGAAAAAAGAGGGGTGGAAGTGGCAAGGAGAGTTCGAGATCAGCTCCCCATGAAAAAGCAAGGGTTTTAAGAAGGGTTTAGCCGGCTGGACAAGTTGCCTTTAAAGGGGTAATTTAGGTTTCCAGATAACCTACAGTCAAAGAGAAGGCCAGAAACCTGACTCTACACGTTTAGGGATACGGGAGCCATAGAGGACAAAGAAGAGGGGGGGAGACAAGAGCGTTTAAATGAAAGTAATTTTGGGATTTTTGGGGACGGAAAAATTTTAAAATCATGGGCCCAAGGGAAAACACTGTTCCATGCGGAGGGGAAAATCAAGAGATGGCAGTCAGGCATGCCAACAATAGCGAAGTCATCAACTAGAGTGTGACCAATATGGGTGGAAGAACAGAGGCCAAATCATTTATAGCAAAGGAAAAAAGTTTGTGCTCAAACACATCCCTGAGGGCATCTTTACTTGGACGAAGTCCGGGGAAAGCACATTATTTACTCAAACACAAGGTCTATCGTTAAAAAGTTCTTAAGGAAGGATGGAGGTTGCCTCAGAGGCCTAAAGGAGTGGGCTTGGGGCCAAATATTATACCCCCAAGTTGTGTCCTGCCTTCTCAAGGTCAAAAAATTGGCAATGATGAATTTAGAAAACATTAAAAGAAAACACGTAACCAAACGTAAAAAGGGGTCTATGGGGAAACAGCCCTTACAAACCATATTGCTAGTGAGAACGTTTGTGTCCTAAATACCACATTAAACTCAAAATTTTTAGATGTTTCCATCACTTTGCAAACGCCTATAAGAGCGATGGCGAAGGGGAGCATCATGTCCGTAGAACCCGGCTTTCGGGAAAAGGGGAACAATGGCAGATTTTTCCCCAGCTGGGGGAAGAACTCCTTTTTGCCCAAATAAGATTGAAGGGTTAAGAGGGCTACAAGGGGTGACTGAGTAAAAAAAAGTTGAAATTTCGAAATATAATGTCATCACCCAGCTGCCAATGATCGGCAAGCTAGAGTGTTGCCTTTCCCTTTTTCCGAATGTAAAAGGGACATTATACGTTCTTCTCTGGAAAAAAATCCCAAGGGTACAACTCTCTGGAGACTTTTAGAAAAGAAACGGGGGCAAAGATGGGGGCCCCCCGGGAAATTGGACCGATGAGTGCCAATTTTAAGGCAACTTCAAAGGGTTTGCTACTCAATACCGCACCCAAGAACAGACCGGGGTCAGTAAAGATTTACCACTAAATTTTCCTCACTTTTTTTCCAGATTGTATTCAAGGAAGAAAGGGGTTATGGGGGAAACAAGTCTCACAGTTATTTTAGTTTAAAAAATTTTTTATTATGCACCCCATACCCCCTGGGGGCGGTATCAAAAGATTACAGAGGACATAAGGTCCGGGGGACGGGGCCCTCAAGTTTTGATAGCTGGCATTTACAGGGTAAGAAATTCACAATTTACAAAGGTAATGAACCAAAATTTTACAAAGTAATGAACTCCGGAGGCTGTCACAATCAGACAAGTTAAAAAGGTTTACAGATTACAGGGGTACACAATGGGTCCAGGGCCGGCTCCAAATTTTTGATGTGAACTAGGTACAAGGAAAATAAACTCACAATTACAAAGGTAAGAACCCAATTACAAAGGTAATGAATCTGTAAGAAGGGTTATTTACTTTTATACATGGCTGCAATCATCAAAAAATTTTAGAGAAAGGGAGCAAATTCACACTTCCCCCACCCGGTCACAACTGTAGTGAGTTATTGGTGAAAAAAATTTTTATTGCTGATCCCCTCTCTCTCCACACACACAACAACACACATACAAATTCATACAACCACAAACACACCACACAAAACACACACATAAGAAACCATACCCCACACACACACCCCATACACACACACACACACCCTAAAACACACACACACATCATACCACACACACACACCAACACACAACACCCACACACACACACTCACCCAAGTGCTTTTAACATCCAATGAAAAGGGCGGCGATCGCACCTTTCGTTTAAAAACAAGAATCTCTCAGGGATCTATTGTATCATACCCCCCAGCGCACTTTTCAAACTACCAGGGCACAAGCAGGAAAACCCCCAAAGGCACCCCTTTCGAAAATGCCTGCTTGGGGTCTGGGGTATAGAATAAAACGGGGTATAACTACGCCCGAGAAAGTGAAGAGCTCATCAATGGGGAAAAAGGAACCTCACTAAAAGCATGAGTGCGAGTAAAGGTCCCAATTTTGCCCAATAAATTTTGCCAAAGCGAATGCAAAACGGAGAAAAGGGAATATAAGGAGAAGAAAAATGTTTGAAAATAATCGCTGTCATGTAAGCCCGGGTAGAACAACAGGTAATCAGTGCATGGAGGAAAAAGACTGATAGATCGATGCAAAGAGAGTATGAGTACAAGGATAAAAATGGGGGGGAACCCGTTTTTAAAACAGGAGGGGGTAGAGGGAAAAAGCCTTGATCTGGATGCCCCCGATACAATGAGACCTTCCCCCCCGAGGGAAAAGGTGGGCATTAAAATCACCAATAACAAATGGGGGGGGTAAGGATAAACAGAAAACAAAAAATTTTGGGATAGAAAAACCGAGGAGGATAAAAAGAACATATTTTAAACCACTTATTCAAGTGGGGCAGGCTGCAGTGAATGAGCGAGGATGGACAAATATTGACATTTGGAAAATCAATTTCATAGAAAAGGGGACTTTCATTAAATCCCATCGAGAAAGGACCGGGAATCAAAAATTATAGCCTGAGATAGGGGGAAAACAGCTGAGTGTAATTTTTGGGTTTTTGTAAGAACACCAACAGGGAAAACCTGGAAAACAACATCTGAAGCCTCCAATTAACCCTGAGGCTGCGGAAAACCACGTAAAAGGCCATGATTGGGGAATGAAAAAAATACCAGGAATCCATAGGAAGGGCAAACCACAACTAAGGGGTTTGAAAAATCAACAGGGTGGATTGGAAACATTTAAGCAGCGAAGGAACGGGGCTTGCGAAAATGGATTGTGAAAATGGAGGAGAGGGGAAAGAAGGAACAGGAGGTAATCAAGTCCCGAAGGTTTTGTCCGCAATATTTCGAAAAGGCTTTAATTTTCTGAATTCAAAGATGATGGAACCCTATTGGGGGTAGAAAGGGGGGGGTGATAAAAATTGGGGGGAGTAAGGGCTGTCCCCCAAATAAGGGGAGGAAGAGTTAGGGGGCGGAGATAAGTGGGGGGGGACAGAAAGGGGGAAACTTTTGGGTGGGGGGTAGAAGGGATAGTATAGGGGGAGGGTGAACCCCCACACTTGTAAAAGTCAGAGAGAGGGGGAAAAACTAGGGAAGGACTGGGAAGGGAAATGTGGGGGTGGAAAAAGGGGAAAGGAAGGTGCAAAGAAGATTTGACAAATTGGATTTTTTGGACTCGAAATAGAGGGGGGATTGGTAAAAGGTGTTGTATGAAGTCTGTCGGGAAATGGGGGTTGTGGGAAGGGGCGCGAAGAGGAGAAAAGACTGAGTTCATCGGAAAATCAAGCCAAGACAGTAAAGGATTAGATCTGGGGGGCTATGGAGGGGGAACAAAAGAGGAGGGGCAGAAGATTTTACCCAAGAAGTGGGGGATGTTTTTAAAAACAAGAATAAAAACACGGGGGAGTCTCCCTTGGAGGGGGGAGATAATAACTGCTATCAAAAGGGAACCTTCCTGCCTCTTTTGGGCAAGGGATTCATGCCCATTTAAGTAACCTGCAACCCGGGGGGATAAAAAGGGTGATTTTTCATTAAAATTTAAAGGGCAAAGGAGGTTGACTCAAGATGTATTAGAAGGCGTTGTCCAAGACGGGGCATTCGGCTATAGACGCAATATTTCGCTGGGTGCCCAAAAAACGCCAGCATTTCTACCTTTTGTGGTGAAAGGACACCTTCGAATTTTGAACCGAAAGCCTGCACATAAACAGAGGAAGGGGTTCTCCTTTGAAAGTTAATCGACCCTTTCAAAGGGGAACGTCTCTGCCCCCTGGGCAGAAAAGGGGATAAATGTCTACTTTTTAGGGTTTGGGAAAATCCTGGAGTTTCACTGTTCAAGAAGTCATTGCCACATACTGGAAATTTCGTTGGCATGGGATGGGGGGAAATGCATACCACACAAAAGAGAGAAAGAGTTTTTTAATAGTGATAGGATAGAAAAATATGCGAAAGGAGGAAGATCATGAGCTTGGGGAGCATTCTGGACATGATATACACATACTGCTCTTGAAGCATAAATGAATATCTCTACCAAAAGACGCGGACCTTCCAATACTTGGGGCAAAAATAGGCAGAAGAAGAAGTTTGGGCTTAAAGTAAAGAATTTTGTCCATTTTGTAGTCTGAAAAAGAGAGAGAGGGAGTGCATGACGTGTTGGTCTTTTTCCGGTAGAATGGGAAGGGAACGAGGGGAAAACCTCCCGGGGATTACATTGGTGTTTAGGAGTAGGACCAATTGGCCGCGTAATGACTGGCGATCGAATTGTCGTACCGTAAGGGAGGGGCCCGGGAAGCATATAAAAGGGGAAGCGGGTCAACGATCAAGGAGTCATCGAAGGGGCATAGAAGGGGGTGAGGAAACGCACCACAAAGGTACAGGGCATCAAGGGTCCGAAGAGGGGTCTAAAAAAAAGGGAGGGTCAAAATTGGTGCGGTAAAAGAAGGGGCCCGGATAGTGGGTTCAGGGTTTGGGGTTTCTCCAGTTGGGTTACTCCTTTGCCTTTTGTTTTTTAAGAAAAAAAAAGAAAGAAAATAAAAATAAAAAAAAGAATAAAAAAAGGGGGGAGCGGGGAGGAATATTCCCCCCGGAGGAATAAAGGGGCCAGAAACTCCCCCCGTGCCCAAGAGGACCTCAGCACCGCTAGTAGCGCAGTTACAGCATGGAACCCAGGCCATACCCTATCCTTCATGCCAGTAAACCAGCAATCGGGGATAGCAACCTCACATCTCCGACTACCTCAGGGGACAAAAAAAAAGGGGGGGCCAGTATCAGCCACAAAGCATACCTTTGGGCCACCACCCCTGAATCCAAAAGGTCTCCAGGAACCCCGTCCCCAAAAAAAAAAAAAAACACCCAAAACTAACTAAGGATACCAGGGGGATCGGACATCCCCAGGCAACCCAAATTTCCAAGGAAAACACCCCACCACCCCCAAGAACCTCAACGGAAAGGATGGACCCTGGATCCTTTTCCCCTACCTAGGAAATAGCGTGCCTTGGGGGAAACCCAAAGGCCAAAAAAGGGAAAGGGGGAAAAAAGGGGGGGATGGGAGGGGGAGGGGAAAGGAAAAAGGGAAAAGGGGAGGGATAGGGGAAAGGGGGGTTGGGGGTAATTAGTTTTGGTCTAGGAAGAAGACCAACAGGTCAATTCCTCAGACCAAGGCCCTTCCCCGGGGGGGGGGGGATTTTAAAAGGAATTTTTGGATGGGGGGGGGGAAGGGGGGCCTAAAAAGGGTTTTAAATCAGGTGACCCTCCAGCCCGCTTAAAAAAGAAGCCCCTTTTTGGGAGCTTTACCCCCCCCAGCTGGGTTTACGTACGAGACCAAAGCAGGAACCCCCAAGCCGCATTTTCGAAATCCTGCCCAAGTTTGGGGGTATAGAAAAGAGAACTGCATTAAAACGGAGACGAAAGAGGTGAAAAGCTTTTCAAGAGATAAGAAGGCCCACTAAAAACATTAGTTGTGATAAAGATTTCCCAAATTTTTCCCATCAAATTGCCCCGTGGGATACGAAAGGGGGGGAATTGAAGGGGAAAAAGAATATTTGGGGAAAAGACACTGTCATTAAAACCGGGGGAACAACAAGGTAAGTCTAATCGGTGGAGGAAGAGCAACTGAAGATCGATGCAAGAGGGGGTGCAGTCGAGGATCAAAATGGACGCGAGTACCTGATTTAAAAAATGAGGGGGGGTACAAAAAAAAGCCTCTAATGAAGCCACGGGGAAACACATGGACCTCCCCCCCCAAGGAATGAGGGGATTAAAAACGTTAATAACAGAATCGGTGGCGGGAATGACGAAACAAAAGGGAATATCCGAATAATAATGCCCAAAGGAGAGAGATATAAAAAACAAAGTGTAACCACCTAGCAATTTTATACGGGGTGCGTGTAATGCATAAGTACAACAAATAGCTGATGGTACGGAATATCAGTGCGAAAGGCACTTTCATTAAAGGTCCCACAGGAAAAGGATTGAAGAAAAAAATAAATTATACTTGAATTTCAAGATAAAGCAAGTGAATTTTGGGTTCCCAAAGGAAACACCAAAAGGGGAAAACTGGGAGAGTAACATTTGAAGCTCACCCCCCTTACCCCTGAGGGCCACATATATTCCACGAAAAGGCCTGATTTGGGAATGATAAAGAAACCTGAACCACATGAAGGTTCCTTGGCTAGAGGTTAGAAAAGTCCACAGCGGAGGGACGGGAAAAACGTTTTAAGCCGAAATAACGGAGCGCTGTGAAGAAAAGGGGTTGCGCATTGGAGGAAGGAGAAGAAGGAACAGAGGATGGATCGTGCCATTGATGGTTTGTCCTGCAATATATTCAAGATTGCTTCAAATGTTTCGGAATTCAGAGACTCGTATGGGACAAATTGGAGAGGTAGGGGAGGATGATTAAAAAATTGGAACTGTAATGGATGTACCAAGAAAAAGAGGGAAAGGGTGGGGAACTGGACAAAAAGCAGGAAGGGGAAGAAGAGGCAAAAACCGGGGAGGTGCAAAGGGGAAGAAACTTGGAGGGGACAAGGGAGGAAGGACATACAGGAGGGGGGTGAACCCTCTACCTTGTAACAGAGCCGTGAGAGGGGAAAACCCAGGTACGAGAAAAGGAAAGGGTAAAAGAGAGGGGAAAAAGGGAAGGGGGTTAAAGGCCCTTTTTTTTGAATTCTGAAAGAGGGGGACGATTAGGGGGAGGTGCTACAACCTCGTCGAACTGAGGCTTGTGGGGAGAACACAAAGAACGAAAACAGACTGGCATTGAAGTAGGACCTACCTAGGACATCAAAAAATTTAGATACAGAGTACAGGGAAGGGGTAACCACAGAGGGGGCTCAGAAGAGTGACCCCAGAATCGGGGGGACGTTTAAACCGAGGAACTCCCTTTGGGGGCGGAGAGAGAAACTGCCGGGGCATAAGGGAGACCCCCCCCTTTTGAGGTAACAGATTTCCCCACTCTTTTAAGTAACTTGGCAATGGTAAAAGGTACGAAGGGTGAGCCTCTGAAAATTTAAAGGGCAAGAGGGGGGTCGGTTGCAAGACGTATTAAAATGGCATCGGCACCACAGACGGGGCATTCCATAGATTGCAATTTTTTCGCTGGAGGGCCAAATCACCACAATTTCTACCTGTTCGGTGTAGGGATCACCTTTTGAATTTGTAACCGATGCCTCTAAAATAAACGAGGATGGGATTTCAGGGCTGTAAAAAGTTAAACGAGCCACATTGCTGGGGATCGTATCCGCCCCGCGGCCAGGAAAACATAAGTGCTTCCTTGAGGATTGGGGATCTTGGAGTTCCAGATGTTCAAGAATTCATTGCCAAAAGTCGGGAAATTTTGTTGAACTATTAGGGGCAAAATACGGTCCCCACTACAAGAATTGGGGAATGATGTTTTTCAAAAGTACGGGAACATTCGTATGGGAAAGAAGAAAAGATCATGATTTGGGGAAGCATTCGTACATGATGATCGTGTACCACTCTTAAGACACGAAAAGAAATATCTTTTACCAACAGGGCATAGGAGTGCCTTGTCAATACTGTGGCGAAAGATGGGCAGAAAGGGGAAGTCATCTTGAAGAAAAAATTTGGGTCCTTTGGGGGGGGGCTTCTGAAACTGACGGGGAAAAGGGAGTGTAGACTGTCATTTTTTTCTGAGAAGAACAGAAGTGGAAATATAACACAGGTAATTGAAATTGGCGTTTAGGCGGGGACCAGAGTTGGTCCGACGGGGAATTTGGCCCGATTCGAAAATTGACGCCCAAGGGAACCCGGAAGCAAAGCCCCAAAGGAGAGCGGAGGTCAGGTAAATAAAGGAGCATCAAGACCTCATACCTAAAGGGCGGGTGAGGAAACGCACTGGCAAGAGGAAGAGACATGGGAGTCCAAAGTTGGTAAAGACGAGGTGGGGTAGAAGGGGGGTGCGATACAAGAAGGGCCCGGGGGTACAGGTTCATGGACGGGGGCGCCATGGTTTGGGTTACTTTTTTTTTTGTTTTTAAGAAAAAAAAGAAAAAAAAAATAAAAAAAAAAAAAAGAAAAAAAAAAGGGGGGGAACAGGGGGGGAAATTTTTCCTAGGAATGAAAGGCCAGAAATCTCCCCCGTGCCCAAGAGGACCTCAACACGCAAGTAGCGCAATGCAAAAGGGGAACCCAGGGCTACCTTCCCCATCATCCAGTAAACCACAACCCGGGGATAGCAACCTCACATCGCCGAAAAACCTGGGTGGAAAAAGAGAGGGTGTCGGATACCATCACAAAGCATACCTTCTAAGGCCACCACCCCTGGATCAAAAGGGTGGTTCAAATACACCCATCCCCGAGAGACACCCAAAGCCACCCTCCGGGATACCGAGGGGGATGGGGACACCCCCCAGAAATCCAATTCCAAAAGCAAACTCCCCCCCAAACTCCCAAAGAACCTCAAGGAAGGGGATGGACCCAGGTCCCTTTTTCCCCCACCTAGGAACTAGTGTGCGGGGGGAAAAAACCCCAAAGGGCCAAAAAGGGAAGGAAAAAGGGGAGGGGTGGGATGAAGGGGGAGGAAAAAAAAAGGGGGAGGATGGGAGGATGGGATGGGAAAGGGGGATTGAGGGGTAATGGGTTCGGCTGGGGAAGGGAGACCGACGGCTAATTCCTCAACCAAGAGCCTCTTCACCACAACAAGGACCCCCCCCTTGAAAGGTCAAAATTTTATACAATGCGCATGTAAAATAACCTGTAATTGTATTTCGTACACCTGAAAAAAACTTTCTCAAGCGCATGGGCTCAAAGTAAGTTTATTTAGGTAACACAAATAAATTGCAAAAATCAACTTTAACAGCATATGTTTGGAGATCCGGATAACCCAAAAAAATTAGATTTGTTTGCTTTAGGGTCCCTGTACCCTGTACATTTTGTACAAGTACCAAAATTTACAATTACCATTGGTACTTGTACCTTTGAACTATTGTATGATAGGGCACCATTTACCAAAGGGAAATGGTACCAAGGGTTTCAAAACCATAAATTCCTCTTCAGCCCCATTTCCATCTATTAAATTTTAAGTTGTGAAGGGGAAGTGAAATTCCCCGGGTAAGTAATTTCCTTTCCCCCGCCGCACGATAAAACGAGCTACTTTGGCGGCGTTTTACACAAGCCAGCGGAAACCAAATTTTTTTGTATAGGGCACGCTGCCACCAACCCATTCTTTCAGATTGGGCCCTACCACCTTCTCGCACAAAATTTGATCCCGCTAGAATTTTTTGGCAAGATAAAATTTTTGCCCCCTAAAACGTAAAGCCTAATCATGGCACGGACCCTGAAAGGGTTAAGGGGCTTTGAAAAGGACGAGACTCTGTTGGCGGGTTTTGGAGTTTAAAGTTTAAGGGTTTTTTCATATTTAAAGGGAGGGGTTTTGGGGGAGACAATTTTGGGAGATGGAAGGAAGGCGAGAAAAGATTTGGACAGCAATGGACTGTCCCCAAAGTGGGGGGAGACAAAAAGGTGGAGGAAACTAAAAGTGGGGGAAAACAAAGGGGCAGAAACCAAGGGGGGCGAAGAAAAAACTTGGGAGGGACAGGAGGGGAAAGGGCACATTTCCTTTTCTTTGGATCATCATTCATTTTTTCAAAAACGGGTGTTACATGAAAGGGGAGTGTTCTTCCTTATTTATTCACCATTTAACAAGAACTGCGACAAAAGTAAACTTGAAACACAAAACCAATGTTTTCACCTCTTTTGTTTTTTTAACTCCTATCCCTGGATTGCTTACAAAACTCTGTGCCTTCCTCTCTCATGTATTTATTCATCTCTCTCTCTCTCTCATTTTTTCATTGTACTTGTTTCCCCTCACCTCTGATTCACATTAAGACTACAAATATTAAGGTAAGAATGGTAAAACTGTAATGCTTTTTAATCCTCAGGACACTTAAATTTTAAAAGAAAAATTGGTTGGGGGCAACCCTGGATGGTACCGGGCTCCCACCAACATCCACACTTCTTTTCTACAAAAATACTACTCATCTCACCCTAATTAAACTACAGACTAAAAATTTTTCAAGGTAAGTATGATGCACTATATGTGTATTTAATTTTTTTATTTTTTCTTAAACATTCAATTGCAAACAAATGAGTTTGTATACTTGTTATCAGTATTACATACATTTGTAAGTGAAAGAAAAAAAGGGATTTCCACTTTACGGTGTTTTCCACTTTAGGGCAGAAGCCTGGAACCTAACCGCCATATAAGTGGGCCCACTTACACTTCCATAAAAATAAATTTATTTTTTTTACTTCCTTTAGCAAAGCTTTCTGTAGGATTTTGTTTATACTGGGTTAACTGACCACACAACCCATTCCCCTCACTTAAACCCCTACCACTTTCTCTCACCAATTTTAAAGGGGTGCTAAACTTTCGCGTAGTATTACGGGTCTACACGTTTTGCAAGTCATGTTAAACTGTTGGTAAGGAAGAAATATTAGCAACAAAACATAGACACCCCACTGGCAAAGTTTACCTTAAGTATAAATTTCAAGACAAAATAAATAAAAAAAAATTAAAAAAAAATCATCATTCGGAGCACTATATGGCTTCCCCAGATAATCTCAATGCCCTTTTTAATTTTTTTGTTTCCTAGAAAACTTCAACATTCTGAAACGATATGGCTTCTTCCCCAGTTATTTCTCAGGGAAATTAAAGCTTGATTTTCAGAAAAGTCTTTCAGACATTCTGAACACTGATAGGGGCTTCCTCCATTTTCTCAGTGCCCACTAATTTTTATTTTCATTAAAGTCTTTCAAACATTCTAAACCCCGATAGGGTTTTCTCTCCCAGAAAATGGTTTCTCATGTGACCTACAAAGCTTGTTTTTTGAAAAAAATCTTTCAGACATCTGAAAAAAGATAGGCTTCCTCCAGATAAATTTCTCATTGACTTACAAAATGGTTTTACTAAAAAGTCTTGGAGACATTCTGAACACTGAATGGTTTCTCTCCAGAAGTTCTCGTAAATACAAGCTTGATTTTTAAAAAAATCTTTCAGACTTTCTGAACACATAGGTTTTCCCCCCAGATAGTTCTCTGGTTTTACAACTTATTTTTCAAAAAAATTTTTCAGACATTCTGAACAAGATAGGGCTTTCTCTCCAATATAAATTTCTCATGTGACTTACTAAATGTGTTTACTAAAAATCTTGGAACTTTCGAACACTGATAGGCTTCTCTCCATATGATTCTCATGTAAATTTCTAAGCTTGATTTTTGAAAAAATCTTCAGACATTCTAACACTTTTTGGCTTCTCCCCATAGATTTCTCATGTTGTTTCTAAATTTTTTTTCATGGGAAAAAGGTTTTTTCAACTTTCTGAACACTTAGGGTTTCTCTCCATATGATTACATGTGACTTAATAATTTGATTTTCAAAAAAGCTTTCAGACATTCAACACTGATAGGGTTTCTCCCAGTAGTTTTTTCCATGTGTTTTTTTTAAAATTCTCGAAAAAAATATTTCAGAATTCTACACTGATAGGCTTCTCCCATTATATTTTTGGCTTACTAACTTGATTTTTGAAAAAAGTCTTTCAGACATTCTAAACACTGAATGGCTTTTCTCTCCAAAAGTGTTTCTCATTTGACTTAATAAATTTGATTTTTGAGAAAAGTCTTTCAGACATTCGAACACGATATGGCTTCTCCCCCAGTATAGTTCTTAGTGGTTTTCTAACTTGATTTTTTGAGAAAAGTTTTTCAACATTCTAACCGAAAAGGGCTTCTTCCATATAAAGTTCCATTGACTTCTAACATTGATTTTCAAAAAAAATCTTTCAGACTTCTGAGCGCTGATAGGCTTCTCTCCAGTAGAGTTTTTATGGGGTTACTAATTTGATCTTTGAGAAAAGTTTTTCAGACATTTAACACGGATATGGTTTTTCCTCCCGTATGTGTTCTCATGTGACGTACTAATTTTTGGTTTTTTCAAAAAATCTTTCGACATTCTAAACACTGTTTGGGCTTCTCTCCATATGATTCTTTTTGGGGCTACTAACTGATTTTTGAGAAAATCTTTCATACATTCTGAACACTGTAGGTTTTCTCTCCAGTAGATTCTCTGTGAAGGCAAATTATTTTTTTTCAGAAAACTTTTTTTAGACACACTGCACACTGAAGTTTTTTCCTGCCTACGAAAAATTTGGTCTGAATCCACACTAAGATTTTGTGAAGATTTTTTTAGTGATGATTGAATGTTGTATAATTGGTCTCCTACATGAACAACTGTACATGTTTGTCCAACACACTGTTTTTCAGGATTTAGACAAGTGAACAATAAATTCTCATTTTTAAATTGCTTAACCCGGGGAAAATTTTAGAAACTTTTTTACAGAAAACTAATTTCTTTTATTATTCAATATTTTAAGTATAGCAAGCCTAAAATTGAAGGGTAATAGTGTTTTTAGGAAATGAAGGATGATATTCAAATATTTAGATATTTAAGAACATTTAAAGTAATGACACTTGTTGGCATTCAAATATTGTATACAAAACGTTTTACAGGGTTGTCACTGAAAAGCACCATATTTGTTCCCTTTAAATGAATTTAAAACAAGTTATTGTCCTGTAATAAAACCATAAAGTCACTGTATTAAAACGAAAAATTTGTACTGTCACTGTATTAAAACTGTGGTTACTGTTGTCACCATAAACATTACTGAAAATCAAAATTTCAGGAGTTCTCTGACATTGATGATGGGACTACAAGTGCACCTTTTTGTACCAGGATGACCCGCAGTACTGACACACAAGGCCCACCTTCTTTTACCAGGAATCTGCAGTACTGACACACAAGTGCATCCTTCTTTTTCCAGATACCTGCAACTGACACTACAATGCAAACCTTCTTGTTTTCCGGGTGACCTGCAGTACTGAACTACAAACCACCTTTTTACCACGAGCCTGCATATTGACACCACAATGCCCTTTCTTGTACCAGATACCTGCAGTACTGACCCAAGTGCCACTTTTTTGACCAGGATGACCTGCAGTATTGAACTAAATGCCACTTCTTGAACCAGGATAAATGCAGAAAAGACACTACAATCCACTTCTTGTACCAGGAACCTGCAGTATTGACATTACAAGTCCACTTTCTTTAACCCGGAGACCTCATATTGACACTACAAATGCCAACATGGTACAAGGCAACCTGCAAAAGAAACTAAAATTTATGACCTTCAATTTAAAACCCTTTTATTAAATTAATATATTAAATTATCTTAAACCCCCCTCCATCTCTCACAGGTAATGTGATCAAAAACAAGAAACACTTTCTCCATCACTGTTTTGCAAAAATACCTTGAGTTTACCTGGGGAAAGTTCCGGGGTCAATGTCCCCGTGGCCCGTCTGTGACCAGGCCCCCTGGTGGGTGAGCCTATCAAACAGCTTTTCTGCTGGGTGCACGCAAACCAACATACAGCCCACCCGGTGGCAGGAACCGACTTTTGGGGCTTGTCCATCCACTTGAAAACTGCCAGGGTCTGTTGTAATCCCCCCTTATGTAGATGGGGGCATTTTTTCATCCCAGGGCCCCCCAAAACTTTTTGTAGGTCTCTTAAGTGCTAGTGACACCCCGCTTTTCATTGGGGGATTTTGCATTGTCTCCAAGTCTTTTTCTTTCGTATGAGGATTTTTCGGTTTCAATTCGGTACTATCCCCCCAGGGTTTCCAGGTGTATAAAATCAATATCTCTCCCACCTGCGTTCCAGGGAATACAGGTTTGGGAAACCCAAGAAATCCCATAGTTGAGGGGTTTTATCTCCGTTTTGAGCACCGTAAGGTTCTCTGTACATTTTTTAGTCACATTTCACCTCCTTGAAAATGCTGTTAGTGTGCAGCAATATTCCACCTAATAAACAATACCTGAAAAGTTTCATCAGGGCTTGGCTTCCCTAGTTTTGAAGGGTTTTCCAATTTTCCATCCCCGTCATTTTCTAGCATGCAATTGATACAATTTATGGTCCTTGAAGGTGAGATCCTCCGACTTGATCCCCCAGGGCTTTTACTTGGGGTTTCGCCATTTTGTGGCCAAATTTGTTTTTTACTAGATGAAGATTTAATTTCCTCATTTTAAAAATATCTAGTAATTGAATTTCCACGTTGAACTTTATATTGTTTTTGCAGCCCACTAAAGATTGGGTTTTTCCGCCTGGACCTTGCAGGTCTGCAATGGAAACACGTCATGCAGATTCGGGAGTCATCTCAAAGGGAAAACCGGGGCTGTGGCTGACATCCTTGTCTATGTCAATATAGGGGAGAACAAGATGGGAGCAAGTACTGTGCCTTTTGGAACAGAGCTTTTCACCGTAGCCCTTGGGCTTTACTCGTTGACTACTATCTCTGTGTTCTGTTAGTGAGGAAAATTTAGATCCCATCAACCCACTTTTTTCCCGTTATTCCTTTAGCGCAATTTGTGCCTATTACCCCTGGTCACACTTTTCGAAGGCTTTTGCAAAGCCCGATATATTTCATCTGCATTCTTTTTGTCTTTTATGCATCTAGGGCCTTGTCGAGTGATCCAATAGTTGAGACCACAGGGGCGACCGTTTTTAAACCAAGTTGGGCCCCGGGTTGTGTACTGGGGTTTCTAATGGGTGGCAATCTTTCTTCTTAGAAACCCTTCTAAGATTTTTTTGATAAGGGATGTTATGCTATCGGTCTGTATTCTTGCTGTTGTTTTTACTGCCCCCCTTTTTGGAGGGGCTAGTCTGTTTTTTTTAGTAACTGTGGGACCTACCCCCGTTCCATGCTCCCCCCCAAAGGGTGGGAAAGGCTCAGTAGGGGCTTCTTGCAGTTCTTTATGAACACGAGTTCCATGATCTGGCCCTTTTGGGAGAGTGCATGGGCATTCCATTTTTCCCTTTCAAAATCATTTGGGTCAGGATAAAATCGATAGGCTATGATCCAAATTCTGTGGCTCTCCCAAAAAAAATTTATTTTTATCTTCGACTCTCATCTGGTTAGCAGCTTGCTAAAAAAATGAGCATTTGGGACTTGAGCAGCTCACTCATTCCTGCGTCATCTTGAGGACCCATCTTTTTTAATAGGGGCCCAATACGGACTTTTTTCCGACTTTGATTTGGGATAGGGGAAGAAAAAACTTTGGGGTTTTTTTCATTTCATTTTTGGCTTTTATTTTCTTTCCCCCGATTTCCCGATCCTAAAGATCCTTTAGCTTAATTCGATGCTTGCTATTTCTCTACCATTCTCCCACCATTTCAATATATTTTGGGCCCCTTTTAGCCGCTCGTTATTCTTTTTCCCTCGCCTGTAAAGGAGCCCTGCTCTTTCTATTTTTCACTACTCCCTCCTTTTCTTTAAAGGAAAAAACCTTGTGCATACCTCAGGCCACCGAGTTAACGTCAGGGATAAGTTGGGGTCTGTTTTGCTTTTATATCTTCCCCGCTTTAATCAGTTAGGGCTTTGGGTTTTCTTGGGCCCACTTTTTTTTTTATTTAATTGAATTTGGTGAATGCTCCCCCATGACTAATCTCATTAGTCAGTCTGGGGGTCCACGCATACATTCTGAACCTCAAATTTTTTTTTTTGATCTGAGTATTTGTTTTGATTGGGACATTTCTTATCAGACCCCTCATTTTTTATGAAGATGAGGTCTATGAAAAATCGAGTCAGTAGGGTCAATTTGCGGGTTTTAAAATTTAAATTTTTTGCAGAGATTTAAAAGCTCGTGTGAGTGAGTTTTTTATCACAGCGCCTCCTAGGGTTATTGCGGAACAATTTATTTGCTAATTCCCCATTTAGGGGGCCTTATTTGAAATCCCAAGGACAAGATGTTAGCGCAGGAGCTGGAAGATTTTCCAACATGGCCAATTTTTTTTCACTGTTCCTGGAATTGCGGATTTTGCTCCGGAGGGTTGTTGACCAACAAAACTAGGTTTTTTTTCTCGATCTTTACTCTAAAACTTTCCACTACATCTTTTTAGGCATTAAGCATTCTGTGCAAACAAGTACCTGCAATGTACAACCAACCCCCCCTTTTTGCCTGTTTTTCCTGCACATCTGTTAAAGGTTGAACATGGGATCCATATTTCATTTTCCAAATGATCCCCTTAAGTGGGGTCAGTGAAAACCGCGAACATTGCCCTTTTTCCTCGCAAGCATCCACGGGTGAAAGGTATTTAATTTTTTGTTGCTGCTTTAGACCCTGGAAAATTTGCAAAGAAGATTTTCATCGGGCTGGGGGATTGTTGGTACGGGGGGGGGGGTTTTTTTTCCACTTGTATTGTACCCGTTGGTTGGGGTGGGGGCCATCGACTGTGGTTCCACTTCCGAATGACGGATTTGGTGACGATTTCTGCCATTTCCGCCCTTTTTTTTTCGTTCCTGGCAGTAAAAAACCTCTCCCCCCTTTAGTGGCTTGGGACCCAGGTTTTCCCATGGTCTGGATATTTTGTATCATTTTGTCCCCTTTAGATGGTGTGCCTGGCAATTTAAGTTATAGCACAGTCTTTCCTGTATTGAAGAGGTACACATTTCAGGGTGAAAAAGCTTACAGGAAGGGAGTTTGCATTTTCCTGTTGTCATATGGGCATGGCCCATATGACAACCTGTAAATATCCCCAATCATCCTCGAGAGTGCAGGCACTGTACTTCTCACTACCACTCTTTCTTCAGAGTGCAGGCACTGTACTTCCCACCACCACTCATCCTTCAGAGTGGAGGCACTATACTTCCCACCACCACACATCCTTCAGAGTGCAGGCACTGTACTTCTCACTACCACTCATTCTTCATAGTGCAGGCACTGTACTTTCCACCACCACTCATCTTTCAGAGTGCAGGCGCTGTACTTCCCACCACCACCCATCCTTCAGAGTGGAGGCACTGTACTTCCCGCAACCACCAATCTTTCAGGGAGGAGGAAAGAGGGAGGACTTATTGTTTGGAAGGGAAATCCCCTTCCATAAAGACTTTAGGTAACAAGTCCTTATCTGGGGTTACTTCCCTTCTTTGTCTTTTAAGGCCACTAGGACCAGCCCCTTTAGAGTCACTGAAAACCCTGGTCCAAAAATAACTGTAAAGAGTGCTCTGTTTCTGGCATCTCTTTAACCCTTTCAGGGTCCAAGGCCAAAATCGGAAGGGGTGCCCCAGTGTCCAAGAAATTTTGAAAAAAAAAAAAAAAAAAAATTTCTTACAGAATCAGAGAGTATATTTTTGTGAAGGTAATAAAACAAAACAAAAAATTCTGATCATTATTTACCGAGATACAGTGCCGAGAAGTTGACCCAAAATGACCGTGTGGCGGCAACATCGATGATTTCCACATACGCGCATTACTTTATTTTCCGTTTTTTAAAGTTTTTTTTTCTAATTTTTTTCTTTTCCTACTAACATTTGGCGCCTGAGAGACCAAAACTGTACATAATGCATATATATATAAACTCACTGTATTGAACACAATAACCGCACTAAAGTTATCATAATATTCTTTACCACTTTTGTTTATTACAATAAACATGCGCAAATATTGTATAATACTAATGTTCTATCATATATTTACATATGTACAATCACTGGACATGTTTTCAGAACTGCTGCAGCTTGTGGAACTCCTTGAAACAAGGCACCATGCACAGAGGTACCTTACATTCCTCGCACATAAATCAAGTGTCTTTGCGTCTTTGTTGTCATCGTTTTGTTTGTGCACAGACAACACATCACTTCTGAGCAAATTTCTTCTTAGTTGCAGGAAGCTGTATTATAAAATGATCACCTTCCCTCCTCAAACGCTTGGGTTTATCCTGAGGGGTTCGAAGATGGTTTTTTTATAGCAGGTGTTGGTACCTGGTATTTCATTATAAGTTGTCTGACAACAGACAAACAAAATTCACCATATGGTGGTCTGTTACCAGTCTTCACTTGGTACTTGTAACTCTTACGAACACAATCAACAAAGCCAAACGCATATACATTTTTCAACCAAACACATTT
>NC_069471.1:10379304-10467413 GCF_026875155.1 Cherax quadricarinatus | reverse complement strand
GGGGGTCAATGTCCCCGGGCCCGGTCTGTGACCAGGCCTCCTGGTGGATCAGAGCCTGATCAACCAGGCTGTTGCTGCTGGCTGCACGCAAACCAACGTTACGAGCCACAGCCCGGCTGGTCAGGAACCGACTTTAGGTGCTTGTCCAGTGCCAGCTTGAAGACTGCCAGGGGTCTTTTGGAATCCCCCTTATGTATGCTGGGAGGCAGTTGAACAGTCTTGGCCCCTGACACTTATTGTATGGTCTCTTAACGTGCTAGTGACACCCCTGCTTTTCATTGGGGGATGGTGCATCGTCTGCCAAGTCTTTTGCTTTCGTAGTGAGTGATTTTCGTGTGCAAGTTCGGTACTAGTCCCTCTAGGATTTTCCAGGTGTATATAATCATGTATCTCTCCTGCCTGCATTCCAGGGAATACAGGTTTAGGAACCTCAAGCGCTCCCAGTAATTGAGGTGTTTTATCTCCGTTATGCGTGCCGTGAAGGTTCTCTGTACATTTTCTAGGTCAGCAATTTCACCTGCCTTGAAAGGTGCTGTTAGTGTGCAGCAATATTCCAGCCTAGATAGAACAAGTGACCTGAAGAGTGTCATCATGGGCTTGGCCTCCCTAGTTTTGAAGGTTCTCATTATCCATCCTGTCATTTTTCTAGCAGATGCGATTGATACAATGTTATGGTCTTTGAAGGTGAGATCCTCCGACATGATCACTCCCAGGTCTTTGACGTTGGTGTTTCTATTTTTTTTTCTATTTTGTGGCCAGAATTTGTTTTGTACTCTGATGAAGATTTAATTTCCATAACTGTAAATCACACATGTATTGTTCTTACACATATATAAATGTCACTGTTAATGTACATATGAAAGCTTACTCTTTATATGTAGTTTCCTTTCATATAACAGTTATATCTATAAAAAACTTAAACACAATCTCGTCTCTTAATCTCTGTTTATAACATTATAAACACTATGTGTATATACACACAGACAAACTGAACATCAGTTGGGTTGCTGCTGTCGTCAGCATTTCTTGAGCTTGGGAGCAGTGGATGACGGGTGCCATGCCCTGTTTTCTTGTTGGGTGAGTCACTCAGCTCCCGTTTTCCTTGGGTGAACACTGGGCGAGCGCCCCTTTTCTTTTGGCTGCCCATTCTCTGTGATTGAATCTGGATGGACTCATTTATACTGATTTATATTGTAAAACCCTAGTTTTACAGCTTGTTTCGAAGGACCTTGGCTCGTAGGTCATTTGTACACTGTAGTACAACATATTTGGACTATAGTGTGGCCTTTATCCAGTTCGAGCATGACCAAACTGTTGAGAAATGGCTTACTAGCTAAGGTAAAAGATTAAATATAGGGAGTACTTAGCTGATAAGACAGCTCATCGTCCACACATCCGCTCCTGCAGACGAGGTCTTGAGAAGCTGTATCATCCACTTCTTAATGGGCTGAAAAAGATTATATTATGTATGATAATAAATTACCCCTAGGGGGTGTTATGTCAGCATATTTCATTCACTGTTGGCTGACGTACGTACTTGTGTGGACGTAAAAGTCTGCTTATCACCGGGGTTTATGATAAGTGACTAACTCATAACTTAGACTCAACTGCACAGTCAATAGTAGTACATCACGAGTTAGAACACTTACCTGGGCTGTATGTATCTGACCAGTAGTTACGCCTGGATATCCGATGAGTTGATTGAAGAATATAGTGGACCCCCGCCTAACGATATTATTTCAATCCAGAAGTCTGTTTGGGTGTCGTTATAGACCGAATTTGTTCCCATAAGAAATATTGTGAATTAGATTAGTCCATTTCAGACCCCCAAAAATACACCTACAAAAGCACTTACAAAAATACGCTTACATAATTGGTCGAGTTGGGAGCTGATCGTTAGGCAGGGGTCCACTGTAGTGTTCTTTGAAGAATGTCGCACAACACTCTGTTGGATCGCAACACTTGTTTTTTACACTGTTCATCAATAATTGTTCAAAACTATATCACTAAAGAAGTTGATCACACTTCTCTGTAAGTGTTTTTCGTGTTTTGTGAGACATTTTGTTCACACTGAGTCACGGATCAGTGTTCCTTGTTGGTTTCCTGGCGTCAGTGTGACTCAGTAGAGTCAAAAAGTAATCTGACCTCACAGCATCCTACGCCACTCCAATGCCTCTCGAACATAAAGGAAAAGCTGACCTAATACTTTTTGCTTCCTTGCCAAATTTCCTCCCATGAAGTAAAAGCAGAATGTTTGGTTCTTGCTGACTTAAGCATAGACAACAATGTACACTATCTTTACCATGGTAATAAAGTGGGAGCAGGATTGTCCTTAATTGTCCTGCTAGGGTAAGAGATGGACTGTCTTTTATTAAACTACACTTTGCAACACTGGACTTTGCAAGGAGCGTCGGTCACCTGACCACGTCGCATACTCGTACTGCATCTGGATCAATTACTTTCTGAAGCAGTAAAGAAGATGCTTGCCCTTCTGAGAGGGCTGGGCTCCTCAGAACTGAAAGGGGCTGAAGGGGGCTGATGCCCCCTCCTGGAGAAAATTTCTCCACAATTGCTGCTGCACCCCATCAGCTATTGCTGCACCACAATCAGCTGTTGCTGCACTATGGTCAGCTGTTTGCTGAACCATGGTCAGCTGTTGCTGCACCAGTCAGCTGTTGCTGAACCACAGTCAGCTGTTGCTGCACCACAGTCAGCTGTTGCTGCACCATGGTCAGCTGTTGCTGCACCAGTCACCTGTTGCTGAATCATGGTCAGCTGTTGCTGAACCACGGTCAGCTGCTGCTGCACCATGGTCAGCTGCTGCTGCACCAGAGTCAGCTGTTTGCTGCAGCAAACCCCGGTCAGCTGTTGCTGCACCAGAGTCAGCTGTTGCTGCACCACGGTCAGCTGTTGCTGCACCAGTCAGCTGTTGCTGAATCACGGTCAGCTGTTGCTGAATCACGGTCAGCTGTTGCTGAACCACGGTCAGCTGCTGCTGCACCACAGTCAGCTGCTGCTGCACCACAGTCATCTGCTGCTGCACCACAGTCAGCTGTTGCTGCACCACCATCAGCTGTTGCTCCACCAACCTCAGCTGTCCTACTCGAAGATGTGGAGAGTGTGTTGTTCGTGTGGCTTAACGGGGAACAATTACCGAGAAACAATTAACCCCAGAGGGTTAGCCACCCAGGGGAACCCAAGAAAGCCAGTGCATCACGAGGACTGTCTAACTTATTTCCACTGGGGTCCTTAATCTTGTCTCCCAGGATGTGACCCACAACAATCAACTAACACCCTGGTGAACAGGAAAAAATGCCTGGAACTAGTGCTAATATTGGTGAATTTAATGCCAGCAAAGGTTGGTTTGAGAGTTTTAAGAATTGTAGTGGCATACACACTGTGATGAGGCATGGTGAAGCTGAAAAATTCCAACCCCCAAGTGTTTAAATTTGTGACGAAACAGGCCTGTTCTGGAAGAAAATGTCAAACAGGACCCACATTGCTTAGAGGGAAAGGCACCCCCAGGACACAAGCCTATGAAAACAGGTTACCTCATGTTTTTTTTAAATGCTACGGGGATTGCAAAGTGAAGCCTTTATCATGTATAAATCTAAAATCCCAGTGTTTTAAAAAAAAAAAAGTGTCTCATCATCATCAATAAAGGTAAGTGTCTTTTTAACATTATTTTTTAGTTATTGTGCATGTCTCATTTTTTTCCCTTTTACGGAAATGTAATTTTCATGAAAAAAAAAAAATTTTTTCAATATTTTTTGGCTGTCTGGAACTGATTAATGGTTTCTTTATTCTTATGGGGAAAATTAATTGGGCTAACGATTAAGTTCGGCTAACAAATAGCTCTCAGGATTAATATCGTTAGGCAGGTCACTGTATTAAGTGTCAACAGACCATTACTATTAAATTATTGTTATCAACAAGTATTAAATAATATTATTATTATTTTATTATTATTATTATATTTTTGCAAAGAGGGAGTGCTAGTGATTTTAATATTTACCTCTGAAAATCCCAGTGTGTAAAAAATTAAACAGGCCTCACAAGTTATAATTAAAGGAAATGTACATTTAAACATTCAATAATTAATACTTGAATTTGCTATGTTTCTTTGACAAAGGATATTTCATGAAAAAATTTAAAAAACAAACTTTGGCTGGTGGACTGTATTAAGGACAGGTACTGTATTAGGGAAATTTGGTCATAATTTGGCTAACAATGACGTAAAGCAAATAACGTAAAGGGGGTCCACTGTACTAGGAATTTGTATTATTATTATTATCATTTACCATTAATTTTATCAGTAACTCAAGCTTTATTTTGTTTTTATTAATACATCTAGAAACCTAGTTTTTAATATGTTATGCATAAGCTCATGTGTAATTTTTTGTTGGGAACATATTAATTATAGAGTTTTTACATAAAAGAATTGCAAACCAACACCAAATTTACACCAGTTCTGCCAATGAGATGTGTCATGAGAATGAAAAACCGGGGTGGGCCTGTTTTGGCATGATGAGTAGGATTGCTTTTTGTCTTTTTGTGTCTATAAACCGAAAAGAAACAGATATCTAAGTACCCTACTGTACTAACTTTGTATTGACCGAATGACATATATACATCAATTTCATGAACTAGGTTTTTTTGCTTTTTTAAATAGCCTTGTATTTCTACTTCTATGTGTAATTTTTTGTTGAAGGGGATAAAGAATGTTTGTTAGGCAACCCTTGGGTTGTGTATAGGTATAATAATGTTTATGGGGTTAGTAACTTCCTGTAATCAATTACTAAAAAAAGGAGAAGAAGAAAAACTTTATAGACCAATTATGTAAGTGTATTTTTGTAAGTGCTTTTGTAGGTGTATTTTTGGGGGTCTGAAGCGGACTAATCTAATTCACTATATTTCTTATGGGAACAAATTCGGTCTATAACAGCACCCAAACAGACTTCTGGATTGAAATAATATCGTTAGGCTGGGGTCCACTGTATTTTTATTCAGTTTAGGTTAGGTTATTTTAGGTAAAATAAAATATATTATTTAATTAACCCGTAAATGGTCCAAACGTATATATGCGGTTTTTACCGCTAGTGCCCAAGCGTATATATACATTTTTACTGCTAGTACCCCAAGCATATACTATATACATTTTATTTTTACTGTCTTCAAATTTGGCATGATTGGCCTGAGATGCCTTGTCAGCATAGAATGGGTCCTAACACTCAGTGTGCACAGTATTAAAAAATCTGGGACCAATTAGTACCTTGTGGGAGCACCAGTTCAAATGAACGCCAGCTAGAGCAAACAGCGCAGCAAACATCTGGGATTCACTGATGTCATGTAGTATTAACACTCCCATTTTAAGAGAAAAGTGATTTTTACCCTGAGTTTAGTGGCTTTGAGGTGGATGTGGCTACAAGTGGTCAAGGAAATATAAAAAAACCTTGATAATAACCCATGTGCAATATTTGTGCAACACCCTTTCAGAATGTCTTATAACCTATGCCCTAAGTAAAGAGAAACAATTCTGGCTGGCTGGCAGGCTGGCAGGCTGGCTGGCAGGCTGGCTGCCTGCCTGGCTGGCTGGATGACTGACTGACTGACTACAGTGGACCCTCAACCAGCGACATTAATCCGTTTCTGAGAGCTCATCGTTAGTCAAAATAATCGTTAGTCAAGTTAATTTTTCCCATAAAAAAATTTTACCACATGAAATATTAATTTTAATACACATAAACTGAAGATTACATGCACAGTTACATGACACTTACCTTTATTGAAGATCTGGTGATGATTGATGGGATGGGAGGAGGGGAGAGCATTATCTTCTTACTGTTTAGAAGGGGAATCCCCTTCCATTAACACTTGAGGCAGCAAGTCTTTTTCTGGGGTTACTTCCCTTGTTCTTTTAATGCCACTAGGACCAGCTTGAGAGTCACTGGACTTCTGTCGCACAACATATCTGTCCATAGAGGCCTGTACCTCTCGTTCCTTTATGACTTTCCTAAAGTGGTTCACAACATTGTCAGTGTACAGGTTGCCAACACGGCTTGCAGTAGCTGTGTCAGGGTGATTATCATCCATAAAGCTTTGCACTTTAAGCCACATTGCACAGATTTCCTTAATCTTAGAAGTAGGCAACTTCTTCGATTTCTCTCTCCCCTCAATCAATCAAATCACATATCACTCAGTAGATCCTTCATGTGTTAGCTCAAATCGCCGACCAGTATGTTTTAAATAAGTGACCCACTGATCAGATCAGATTGACTGGTCTGAACCCTTGACTGGTCCGAACCCTTGACTGGTCCGAACCCTTGACTGGTTTCAAACGGATTCATTGGACAATAAAGCAGACGGTAAACGGATGGGGTTGTAGGCGCCCTTATCAAACACAAACATTAAATATAAATCAGGAACATGTACGGTAAGCTGTCCAATATTCAAAAACAGTTAGAAACAGAAATACAAATAGCTAGAGCTTCATTTAAGGAGGTTATTAATAGAATATTCAAGAGGTTGCGAGTAGAATTGCAGTAAATCAACCATTCAAATCATTATGAAGCTCTGTGTAGTCTGTGGTCAGTCAAACAAACGGGCTTCCACATGGGTAAATTGTCATTTTTGTGGAAATTGGTGCCATGCCCCTTGTGCAGATATCCAAGAACTAGCTACAAGCAGTGTTAAAGCAGGGAAGTGTTTTTGGGTATGCCCAAATGAGATAAATCTGTGGACTAAAATCACAAGGGTATTAAAAGAGGATAACATCAAAGCTGCTTTCATAGAAAACCTGGAAGCTTTCTACAACAGATGGGAACATAAAAAGTCTGGGCTGAATGGTACTGCCCTTGATACTGGCCATGTA
Organism: Cherax quadricarinatus; assembly: GCF_026875155.1. NCBI lineage: Eukaryota > Metazoa > Arthropoda > Malacostraca > Decapoda > Parastacidae > Cherax > Cherax quadricarinatus. The sequence continues at coordinate 10,460,542 of NC_069471.1, read as the reverse complement.
GTCAGAAACTGTAAGGCCGGAGATGAAGTCCTGGTAGTCAGTAAATGTGGGGCTGATAGTGCTTTTCCTGGGAGACAGTAATGGTGAAGCTGGAGGTGCTGTCCTGGGAGACAGTAATGGTGAAGCTGGAGGTGCTGTCCTGGGAGACAGTAATGGTGAAGCTGGAGGTGCTGTCCTGGGAGACAGTAATGGTGAAGCTGGAGATTTTGTCCAGGTAGTCGGGAATTATACGCAGGAAGGAATACTTATAAATGACCTCATAGGGGTCAGGAGCCATAGTAGGGAAACAAGTGTAGTCAAAGATAAGATAAAACCAATACTGCAAACTAGAAATACCGCAGGAAATAGCAAACAAGAGGACTCCACTAGCAATAGTGAGGATTTATTACCAAAAACAACTGGTGGGAGCTCCATTGTTGGTGCTAGGGAGGATAGAAGTAAGACAGGGAAACATGCACCAACAGGGAATACAGTCACAGAAACCCAAGGCAAACGGAAACCAAGCCTGTGCACATACTATGCACTTGGTATCTGCTGGCATTGGAAATTTGGAAATACAGATGGGACGTGCAACTATGACCACCCTAGAAAATGCCATGCCCATATGACAACAGGAAAATGCAAACTCCCTTCCTGTAAGTTTTTTCACCCTGAACTGTGTACCTCTTCAGTACAGGAAAGACTGTGCTATAACTTAAATTGCATACCATCTGAAGGGGACAAAAAGATACAAAACATCCAGGCCATGGGAAAACCTGGGTAGCCACAGCCACTCAAGAGGGAGAGGTTTTTTAGTGCCAGGAAGGAAAAAAAACTGGCAGGAAATGGCAGTAATCGTACACCAAATCCAGTCATTCCTGGAGTGGAACCACAGTCGATGGCCTCCACTCCAAACCGACAGATACTAATGCCGGAAAAAAAATCCCCCCCCAGTACCAACAATACCACCAGTCCGATAACATTCTTCTTTGCAAATATACAGGGTCTAAAGCCAGCAACAAACAACAAAATACCTTTCATCCGTGGACTGCTTGCAGAGGGAAAGGCAATGTTCGCGGCTTTCACTGAGACCCACATAAAGAATCACTTGGACAACGAAATATGGATCCCAGGTTACAACCTATACAGATGTGACAGAGTGAACAGGCAAAAGGGAAGGGGGTTGGCCTGTACATTGCAGAGTCACTTGTTTGCACAGAACTGCTAAATGCCTCAAATGATGTAGTGGAAGTTTTAGCAGTAAAGGTCGAGAACCAAAACCTAGTCATTGTGGTAGTCTACAAGCCTCTGGATGCAACATTCCAGCAATTCCAGTAACAGCTGTTAAAAATTGACCACTGGAAAATCTTCCAGCTCCTGCACCCAACATCTTGCTCCTGGGGGATTTCAACTTAAGGCACCTAAAATGGAGGAATATAGCAAATAATATTGTTGCAGTAATAACACCAGGAGGCAGCTCAGATGAAAACTCACACTCACATGAGCTTTTAAATCTCTGCACAAAATTCAATTTAAACCAGCAAATAATAGAGCCTACTAGACTGGAGAATACACTAGACCTCATCTTCACTAACAATGATGATCTGATAAGAAATGTCACCATATCAAAAACAATATACTCAGATCTCAACATAATTGAGGTTCAGACATGTATGCGTGGAGCCCCAGACCGACATAATGAGACTAGTCACGAGGGAGCATTCACCAAATTCAACTTCAATAACAAAAACATAAAGGGGGACCAAGTAAAGCAAGTCCTAACCGATATAAGCTGGGAAGATATACTAAGCAACACAGACCCCAACTTATGCCTAGAACAGATTAACTCGGTGGCACTCGATGTATGCACAAGGCTTATTCCTCTAAGAAAAAGGAGGAGTAGATGTAAAATAGAAAGAGACAGGCGCTCCCTTTACAGGTGATGGAAAAGAATAACAGAGCGGCTAAAAGAGGTCAATATATCTGAAATGCGTAGGGAGACACTGGTTAGAGAAATAGCAAGCATCGAACTTAAGGTAAAAGAATCCTTTAGGAGTCAGGAATCGCGGGAAGAACTAAAAGCCATAAATGAAATCGAAAGAAACCCAAAGTATTTCTTCTATGCCAAATCAAAATCGAGAACAACGTCCAGTATTGGGCCCCTACTTAAACAAGATGGGTCCTACACAGATGACAGCAAGGAAATGAGTGAGCTACTCAAGTCCCAATATGACTCAGTTTTTAGCATGCCGCTAACCAGACTGAGAGTCGAAGATCAAAATGAATTTTTTATGAGAGAGCCACAAAATTTGATTAACACAAGCCTATCCGATGTTATCCTGACGCCAAATGACTTCGAACAGGCGATAAATGACATGCCCATGCACTCTGCTCCAGGGCCAGACTCATGGAACTCTGTGTTCATCAAGAACTGCAAGAAGCCCCTATCACGAGCCTTTTCCATCCTATGGAGAGGGAGCATGGACACGGGGTCGTCCCACAGTTACTAAAAACAACAGACATAGCCCCACTCCACAAAGGGGGCAGTAAAGCAACAGCAAAGAACTACAGACCAATAGCACTAACATCCCATATCATAAAAATCTTTGAAAGGGTCCTAAGAAGCAAGATCACCACCCATCTAGAAACCCATCAGTTACACAACCCAGGGCAACATGGGTTTAGAACAGGTCGCTCCTGTCTGTCTCAACTATTGGATCACTACGACAAGGTCCTAAATGCACTAGAAGACAAAAAGAATGCAGATGTAATATATACAGACTTTGCAAAACCTTCGACAAGTGTGACCATGGCGTAATAGCGCACAAAATGCGTGCTAAAGGAATAACAGGGAAAGTCGGTCAATGGATCTATAATTTCCTCACTAACAGAACACAGAGAGTAGTCGTCAACAGAGTAAAGTCCGAGGCAGCTACGGTGAAAAGCTCTGTTCCACAAGACACAGTACTTGCTCCCATCTTGTTCCTCATCCTCATATCCGACATAGACAAGGATGTCAGCCACAGCACCATGTCTTCCTTTGCAGATGACACCCGAATCTGCATGACAGTGTCTTCCATTGCAGACACTGCAAGGCTCCAGGCGGACATCAACCAAATCTTTCAGTGGGCTGCAGAAAACAATATGAAGTTCAACGATGAGAAATTTCAATTACTCAGATGTGGTAAACATGAGGAAAATAAATCTTCATCAGAGTACAAAACAAATTCTGGCCACAAAATAGAGCGAAACACCAACGTCAAAGACCTGGGAGTGATCATGTCAGAGGATCTCACCTTCAAGAACCATAACGTTGTATCAATCACATCTGCTAGAAAAATGACAGGATGGATAATGAGAACCTTCAAAACTAGGGAGGCCAAGCCCATGATGACACTCTTCAGGTCACTTGTTCTATCTAGGCTGGAATATTGCTGCACTCTAACAGCACCTTTCAAGGCAGGTGAAATTGCCGACCTAGAAAATGTACAGAGAACTTTCACGGCGCGCATAACGGAGATAAAACACCTCAATTACTGGGAGCGCTTGAGGTTCCTAAACCTGTATTCCCTGGAACGCAGGAGGGAGAGATACATGATTATATACACCTGAAAATCCTAGAGGGACTAGTACCGAACTTGCACACGAAAATCACTCACTACGAAAGCAAAAGACTTGGCAGACAATGCACCATCCCCCCAATGAAAAGCAGGGGTGTCACTAGCACGTTAAGAGACCATACGATAAGTGTCAGGGGCCCGAGACTGTTCAACTGCCTCCCAGCACACATAAGGGGGATTACCAACAGACCCCTGGCAGTCTTCAAGCTGGCACTGGACAAGCACCTAAAGTCAGTTCCTGATCAGCCGGGCTGTGTCTCGTACGTTGGTTTGCATGCAGCCAGCAGCAACAGCCTGGTTGATCAGGCTCTGATCAACCAGGAGGCCTGGTCACAGATCGGGCCGTGGGGGCGTTGACCCCCGGAATTCTCTCCAGGTAAACTCCCTCCTCCGAAGCAGTTTCCTCAGATGTGCCCTCTTGCTGTTCAAGATGATCTAGCAGCTCATCAGTGGTTAGTTCTTGACTGTCCTCCACCACCAACTCTTCCACATCCTCCACACTAACCTCCAACCCCAAGGACTTCCCCAATGCCACAATGGATTCCTCAACTGGCATAGGATTCTCAGGGTTAGCCTCAAACCCTTCAAAATCCCTTTTGTCTACACATTCTGGCCACAATTTTTTCCAAGCAGAGTTCAATGTCCTCTTAGTCACTTCCTCCCAAGCCTTACCTATAATGTTTACAAAATTTTGAGGATGGTAAAATGATCTTTCCAAAATTCTCTTAGAGTCAGTTGAGTTTCTGAGGTCACTACAAAGCACCTTTCAAACATAGCTTTTGTGTACAGTTTCTTGAAGTTGGAAATAACCTGCTTGTCCATGGGCTGCAGGAGAGAAGTGGTATTAGGAGGCAAAAACTTCACCTTAATGAAGCTCATGTCCCTGAAAGTCGCTCTGCCACATCTGTAGGATGACCAGGGGCATTGTCTAATACCAGGAGGCATTTAAGGTCTAATTTCTTTTCAATTAGGTAATTTTTCACATCGGGCAAATGCATTGTGTAACCGTCATAGAAAAAGTCCCTAGTGACCCATGCCTTACTGTTTGCCCTCCACAGCAAAACACAAATTAGCCTTGAGGACATTGTTTTCCTGAACACTCTGGGTTTTCAGAGTGATACACCAATAAAGGCTTCACTTTGCAATCACCACTGCTTTGGGCACACATCAACAAAGAAAGCCTGTCTTTCATAGGCTTATGTCCTGGGAGTGCCTTTTCCTCCTGAGTAATGTACGTCCCTGCTTGGCATTTTCTTCCAAAGCAGGCCTGTTTCGTCACAATTAAACACTTGTTCAGGTTTCAGTCCTTCACTGTCTATGTACTCCTTGAAGTCTGTACATATTTTTCAGCCGATTTGTGGTCCAAACTGGCAGCCTCCCCATGCCTTACACACTATAAATGCCACTACGCTTCTTAAATCTCTCAAACCAACCTTTGCTGGCCTTAAATTCACTCACATCACTAGTTGCTGGCATTTTTTTTAAATTTAAAACGTCATGCAACTTCCTAGCCTTTTCACATATGATCGCTTGAGAGATGCTGTCTCCTGCTATCTGTTTCTTGTTTATCCACACCCAAAAACAGTCTCTCAACATCTTCGAGTACTTGCGATCTCAGTTTTTGAAAACATAGTTTTCACCTTTGGCAAGAACAGCTTCCTTGATTGCCGTTTTCTTGCCCACAATAGTAGCGATGGTTGATTGGGGTTTATTTTACAACCTGACCACTCAGAGATACGCACTCCACTTTCATATTTTTCAATGATCTCTTTTTTCATCTCCATAGTAAATTCTCCCCCTTTTTTTGTTGTATGGTTGGCACTAGAAGCTTTTTTGGGGGCCCAGGGGTGACTTTTTTTTGCAGGGCAACACAAAAAAGGGCCCTGTGATAAAATTTTGAAATTTTTTCCAGTTGTATTTTTGGAAGGCCCCTTTGGGGGCGGCTGGCTTGAAAACACGGGGCACCAAAGGGACAAGTGAGGAGCGCTCGGGGCCAAAGGGGGACACGAAATGGTATGGAACAATAGTGCGGGTTGGGGTTTTTTAAGCACTAGTCAAAGGAAAAATTTTTGCGTTAAAATGAATGGGCTAGTAAAATTTTAAATCGTTAATCGAGGGCCAATCACGGGTTGGGGGGCCACTGAAATTGGCGGGCAAAGCTAACGGCTGGTTTAACCCTGGCTGACCACCCTGGCTGGCCATTTTGCGTGGGGGCCAGCTGTGTGGCGGGGCGGGGCTGCGGGCCGGCCTGGCCTATCTGTTTGTTGTTTTCTAAAAAAAAAATTTTCTTTCTTTCTTTTCTACCTCTGCCTCTCTGTCTATCTTTTGCTCTGTCAACCTTTTCTCTTTTTTCCCCTGTCCTGCTCTGCCCTCACGGGAAACACATAAATATTTTTATCCCTATGAAAAATTAACCTGGGTTTTTAACCCCAAAAAAAAATCCAAAGTGCAAAAATGGGCCCTTGAAGTTTTTAATAAACATGATAAAGCAGTCTTGGGCCCCTTTCTGAGACAGAGAGCAGACGGATAACAGATAACAGGGTTTTTGATAGACAAAACAAATAGACAAAAATGTTTGTGTACCAGTGAAACAAAGAAAGGGCGATGCTAAACCAGTGTTTTTTTCTTATCATTTGCCCCCCCCCCCCACCCTCGTGAAATGCTAAACCCAAACCTCAACTTTTATCAATTTTTTCATAAATGCCCCACGGGTCGGGGGTGGCCCTTTTTTTTTTAAATGCTTAAAAAGGGAACTACTTATTTTATTATGTTTTTTTTCTCCTCCTCCTCCTCCTCCTCCCCCCTCCCCCCCTTCCTCCCCCCTTTTTCCTCCTTCTCCTTCCCCTTCCCCCCTTCTCCTCCTTCTCCTCCTTCCCCTTCTCCTTCTCCTCCTCCCCCCTCCTCCTCCTCCTTTTTCCTCCCTCCCCCCCCTTCCCCCTTTCTCCTCCTTCTCCTTTTTTCCTCCTTCTCCTCCTTTTTCCCCCTTCCTCCTTCTCCTCCCCCTCCCCCTTTCCCCCCTCCTCCCTTTCCCCCTTTCCTCCTCCTCCTCCTCCTCCTCCTCCTCCTCCTCCTCCTCCCCCTCCTCCTCCTCCCCCTCCCTCCTCCCCTCCTCCTCCCCGCTCCTGCTCCTCCTCCTCCTCCTCCTCCTCCTCCTCCCCCCTCCCCCTCCTTTTCCTCCTCCTCTTCCTTTTCCTCCCCCTCTTCCTTTTCCTCCCCCTCCTCCTCCCCCCTCCCCCTTTTCCTCCTCCTCCCCCCTCCCCTCCTCCTCCCCCCCCCTTTCCCCCTCCTCCTTCCCCTTTCCTCCCCCTTTCCTTCTCCTCCTCCCCCTTTCCTCCTCCTCCTCCCCCCTTTCCTTTCCTTTCCTCCCCCTTTCCTTTTCCTCCCCTCCCCCTTTCCTCCTCCTTCTCCCCCTTTTTCCCCTCCCCCTTTCCTCCTCCCCCCTCCTCCTCCTCCCCCTTCCCCCTCCCCCTCTCCCCCCTCCTCCCCCTCCCCCTTTTCCCCTCCTCCTCCTTTTCCTCCCCCCCCTTCCTCCTCCTCCCCCTCCTCCTCCTCCTCCTCCCCCTTTCCCTCCTCCTTCCTCCCCTCCTTCCCCTTTCCTCCTCCTCCTCCTCCTTTTCCCCCCCCTCCCCTCCTCCTCCTCCTCCTCCCCCCCAAATCCTCCTCTTTCCTCCTCCTCCCTCCTCCTCCCCTCCTCCCCCCTCGTTATTATACACACCCAAACATACCCAAAAACTTTGCGGGACATAGAAAAATTTGCCGGGGAAAGCTTGTAACGTGTGGCGGGCGGGCCTTTTTGTCCCTCCTGTTTTTTTGTTTTTTTCCCCCGTCGCTCTTATGTGCTAGAATTTTTAATTTTTGCCACCCAACCCTTATACGATACATCCCTCTACATTTGGGAAAACCAATCTTGGGAAGAAAATAGTTATACCGAGTAAACAAAAAGAGGGTTTAAAATGCAATACCTAGTAGAGTTTACTGCCAAGGGGGAAACATAGGCCTATGTCGTGGGGCAAAAAAAAATAGAACTTTTCATAGTCCAAAAAAAGGAAAAAAAAAAAGTCTCCCTGATAAAATTTGTGTATACATAGTGTTATTAAATGTATACTACAGTGGGCCCCTAGTATATAGATAATAAAACAAAAATGTCATTTAAAACAGTGTAATTCAAAAATGAATGATAGGGGGTAAAGAGGCCCCGGTGCCAGAAGTTGCCAGAAACTTACACACAGGTCAGCTGTTTTAATAATCTACCTGGCCTGCTAGTGTACCTCGCATATAATCTTCCTGGCCTGCTAGTGTACCTCACATATAATCTGGTGATACCAGTGAATAGGACAATACAGTGTTGTAGTAGCAACTAATCAGTAATATAATGGTACTTAGCGTAGTGGAGTGACCATCATTAGTTTTTTCTTCATTCTTGAAATGCCAGATATATACAGTGAAATTCATATAACCTGTAGTTACCAGCGGTCGCAATATACACAACGAGAAGCAAATATTACTGCAAAAAAAGCGTCTTTCCTCCAATAATTCCACCAGTCAACTATAGTGATAATATAGCATTTGTTGTGGTGGAGATGGAAAAAACCTGGAAAAGCTAGATACAGTGATCTATGAACAAGGGTTGAGGCCTTGAGCGTTCGTCATTGTAGGAGCTGCCAGCAATCACCGGTCCTTCAACACGTAAGTTATACTTTTGTATCAGTCAAATCACATATTACTCAGTTAAATAATTTCCAGTAGTTCCTTCATGTGATAGCCAAATCACCGACCAGTATGTTTTAAATAAGTGACCCACTGATTAGATCCGATTGGTTCCGAGCCCTTGGCCGGTCCAAACCCTTGACCGATTTCAAACAGGTTCGTTGGACAATAAAGCAGACTGTAAACAGACGGGGTTTTAGGCACCCTTATCAAACACAAACAATAAATATAAAACAGGAACGTACACCGGTAAGCTGTCCTAATATACAAGTACAGTGGACCCCCAGTTAACGATATTTTTTCATTCCAGAAGTATGTTCAGGTGCCAGTACTGACCGAATTTGTTCCCATAAGGAATATTGTGAAGTAGATTAGTCCATTTCAGTCCCCCAAACATACACGTACAAACGCACTTACATAAATACACTTACATAATTGGCCGCATTGGAAGGTGATCGTTAAGCGGGGTCTACTGTACAGTTAGAAATGGAAATACAAATAGCTAGAGCTTCACTTTAAGGAGGTTATTAGTAGAATATTCAAGAGGTTACTAGTAGAATTACAGTAAATCAACCATTCAAATCACATTATGAAGCTCTGTGTAGTCTGCAGTCAATCAAACAACAGGCTTCTGCATGGATAAATTGCCATTTTTGTGAAAATTGGTGTCACGTCCCTTGTGCAGATATCCAAGAACTATCTACAAGCAGTATTAAATCAGGGAAGTGTTTTTGTGTATGCCCAAATGAGAGCAATCTGTGGACTAAAATCACATTGGTATTAAAAGAGGATAACATCAAAGCAGCCTTCATAGAAAACCTGGAAGCATTCTATAACAGATGGGAAAATAAAAAGTCTGGGCTGGATGGTATCGCCCTTGATGCTGGCTATGTAGTCAGAAACTGTAAGGCTGGAGGTGCTGTCCTGGTAGTCAGTTAATGTGGGGCTGATAATGCTGTTCTGGGAGACAGTAAGGGTGAGGATGGAGGTGCTGTCCTGGGAGACAGTAATGGTGAGGATGGAGGTGCTGCTGTCCAGGTAGTCAGTAAATGTACACAGGAGGGAATGCATATAAATGACCTCGAGGAAGACAGGAGCTGTAGTGAGGAAACAAGTGCAGTCAAAGACAAGATAAAACCAATGTTACAAACTAGTAATACCACAGGTGATAGCAAACAAGGGGACTCCACTAGCATTAGTGAGGATACATTACCTAAATCCTAAAACAATTGGTGAGAACTCCATTGTTAGTGCTAATGAGGATAGGAAAGAGACAGGTAAACATGCACCAACAGGGAATACAGTCACAGAAACCCAAGGCAAATGGAAACCAAGCCTGTGCACATACTATGCACTTGATATCTGTAGGCATGGGAAATCTGGAAAAACAGATGGGACGTGCAATTTTGACCACCCTAGAAAATGCCGTGCCCATATGACAACAGGAAAATGCAAACTCCCTTCCTGTAAGCTTTTACACCCTGAAATGTGTCCCTCTTCAGTACAGGAAAGACTGTGCTATAACTTAAATTGCCAGGTACACCATCTAAAGGGGACAAAAAGATACAAAACATCCAGGCCATGGGAAAACCTGGGTAGCCACAACCACTCTAGAGGAAGAGGTTTCTTTATTGAGAGGAAGGAAAAAAAACTGGCAGGAAATGGCAGATATCGTACAACAAATCCAGTCATTCTTGGAGTGGAACCACAGTCAATGGCCTTCACTCCAAACCAATGGATACAGATACTAATGCGGGAAAAAAAAAGTCCCCCCAGTACCACCAATACCACCAGTCTTATGACATTCTGGATTTGGTGTACGATTTCTGTCATTTCCTGCCAGTTTTTTTTCCTTCCTGTCAATAAAAAAACCTCTCCCTCTAGGAGTGAAGGAGGTGTTTTCTAAAGTGATTAAGGACATGTGTGCAAAGTGGAATGAGTTGCAAAATTTTGTTGAAAAATATCACCCTGACGAAACTGAAATGAGCCATATCTGCAATATGTTCAGTGACAAAACCTTGTCCCACTTCAGGGAAATCTTAACCCTATCAGGGTCCATGTGGTAAATCTACGGATTTATGTTCAGGGTCCAAACTGTAGATCTACGCCAAAATTCTAGCGGCGTCAATTTTAGCGCAAAAATGCTGGTAGGCCTACATGTGAAAGAACGGGTCTGTGTGGTGTGTGTGCCATAAACAAAAATTCTAGGCACTCGCATAGCATTGTGGGAACGCTGGCTCAGTTACATTTGTTCACTATGCCTCGTCGCAAGGCAGCTCTCACTCCAAGGAAATTTGGGACTCTCCTTTTGCTATCTGACAGTTCTGACTCTGATGGAAATGGAAATGAAGACGAATTCTTTGGCTTTGATTAGTTAGTGACTGAAAGGAATGACCAGGATATCGATAATAGTGCAGAAAACCCTGACGATCCTCAGCCTTCTACCTCTGGTGTGGGCACTCCTCAGTCGCAGTCAATTGTACCTCAATGCAAGAGAAAACTATTATTTTTGTGTGGTCAAGTCTCTAACTTCAGTAATGATAATAGTGACATGGATTGTGATTTTATTGCTCTAGTCGATCATTCGAGTAGTGATAGTGAGGAAACATATTCACCAGTGAAGCGTTGGTATATACGCCACTGCTTGCGCTCAGGTAGTGTTCCCTATGCAGTACCCAGGGGATGGAGTACATCCCGGAGTACATCCCGTGGCCCTACACCACTAATAAACAGTGAAAGCGAGGATGATGTGGCTACACTTGGCATGGATAGACCACAGGCATCAGTAGGTGGTGATAGTGGTGATGGTAGTGCCACGGCCATGCGGAACTCACCAGCCCAGGCTGGGACCCATGCTGCTGACTCCTCAGTTCAAGGACAAAGTGGAGCATCAGCCACCAGCCCAGCCCACCCCAACCACAACTACCAGCACAACCAGCCTATGATGTCCAGTATCAACCAGCAAACTGTATCTGGGATTGGCAGCAAAATCCCAATTTTGTTCCCAAGCCCCACCACTTTGATGACTCTCAAAGTGGAATTCTACCTACTTGTCCTTTGGAACCACTGCCAATGAACTGGACTTTTTTGAACTATTCTTTGACCAGCCCTTGATGGAAACTATTGTCAGGGAAAGTAACAAGTATTTTGAGTACACCATGACTAATATGATGATATCACCACAGTCAAGACTACACCAGTGGAAAGAGACGACTGTTGCAGAAATGTATTTGCTTTTTGCAACAATAATGCTTATGCCTCATGTCTATAAGCTTAATATAACTGCATACTGGTCCACAGATCAGCTAATTTCTACCCTGGTCTTCAGTGAAATCATCCCAGTGAACAGGTTTATCTTACTGTTGCGTATGTTGCACTTCTCTGACAAAACCAGGCCTGACAGAAGTGATAGGTTATACAAGATAAGAAATGTTTTTATGTATCTGAAAGAAAAGATCAACATGTACTTTCATCCATTCAAGAATCTTGTACTTGACGAATCTTTGATTTTGTTCAAAAGTACACTGTCATTCAAACAGTATACATGTATATCGAGCAAGAGGAAGTGTTTTGGTATAAAACTGTTTGTACTCTGTGACTGTGACAGTGGCCTGGTATTGGATATTGTTGTATACACGGGAAGTAAAACGTTGAAAGATTCCAGGATGTTATTGGGTATTTCAGGTGACGTAGTGAGAAGCATGATGGCACCTTATCTTGGTAAGAGGCATACATTATATACTGATAACTGGTACACAAGCCCTTTACTCAGTGATTTCTTGTGAGTAAACAAGACAGATGTGTGTGGCACAGTGCGTTCTAATAAACATATGCCCAGGTTCAACGCAGACACTCGTGGTGATAAGGTGCAGGTGTTTACTGCCAATGACATCATGGCATTATGGTGGCATGACAAACGAGATGTCATATTGTTGACAACCATTCACTGTAACGAAATGCAAGAGAGTGGCGAAGTTGATAGAATGACTAATGAACATATTCGAAAACCAGTGACAGTGATTGATTATACACAAAACATGCACTTGGTTGACAAATGTGATATGCAGATTGGCTTTGTTGATTGTGTTCGTAAGAGTCACAAGTACCAAGTGAAGACTGGTAACAGACCACCGTATAGTGAATTTTGTTTGTCTGTTGTCAGACAACTTATAATGAAATACCAGGTAACAACACCTGCTATACAAAACCATCTTCGAACTCCTCAGGATATACCCAAGCGTTTGAGGAGGGAAGGTGATCATTTCATAATACAGCTTCCTGCAACTAAGAAGAAATTTGCTCAGAAGTGATGTGTTGTCTGTTCACAAACAAAACGATGACAACAAAGATGCAAAGACACTCGGTTTATGTTCGAGGAATGTAAGGTGCCTCTGTGCATGGTGCCTTGTTTCAAGGAGTTCCACAAGCTGCAGCAGTTCTAAAAACATGTCCAGTGATTGTACATATGTAAATATATGATAGAACATTAGTATTATACAAGATTTGCACATGTTTATTGTAATAAACAAAAGTGGTAAAGAATATTATGATAATAACTTGAGTGCAGTTATTGTGTTCAATACAGTGAGTTTATATATATATATATATATATTTTTTTTATTATTTTTTTATTATCACACTGGCCGATTCCCACCAAGGCAGGGTGGCCCGAAAAAGAAAAACTTTCACCATCATTCACTCCATCACTGTCTTGCCAGAAGGGTGCTTTACACTACAGTTTTTAAACTGCAACATTAACACCCCTCCTTCAGAGTGCAGGCACTGTACTTCCCATCTCCAGGACTCAAATCCGGCCTGCCGGTTTCCCTGAATCCCTTCATAAATGTTACTTTGCTCACACTCCAACAGCACGTCAAGTATTAAAAAACCATTTGTCTCCATTCACTCCTATCAAACACGCTCACGCATGCCTGCTGGAAGTCCAAGCCCCTCGCACACAAAACCTCCTTTACCCCCTCCCTCCAACCCTTCCTAGGCCGACCCCTCCCCCGCCTTCCTTCCACTACAGACTGATACACTCTTGAAGTTATTCTGTTTCGCTCCATTCTCTCTACATGTCCGAACCACCTCAACAACCCTTCCTCAGCCCTCTGGACAACAGTTTTGGTAATCCCGCACCTCCTCCTAACTTCCAAACTACGAATTCTCTGCATTATATTCACACCACACATTGCCCTCAGACATGACATCTCCACTGCCTCCAGCCTTCTCCTCGCTGCAAACATTCATCACCCATGCTTCACACCCATATAAGAGCGTTGGTAAAACTATACTCTCATACATATATATATATTATATAATAATATATATATATATATATATATATAATATATATATATATATATATATATATATATATATATATATACATTATGTGCAGTATTGGTCTCTCAGGCCCCAAATGTTAGTAGGAAAAGAAAAAAATTAGAAAAAAAACTTTAAAAAACCGGAAGTAAAGTAATGCGCGTATGTGGAAATCATCGATGTTGCCGCCACACGGTCATTTTGGGTCAACTTCTCGGCACTGTATCTCGGTAAGTAATGATCAGAATTTTTTGTTTTGTTTTATTACCTTCACAAAAATATACTCTCTAATTCTGTAAGAAAAAATAATTTTTTTTTTCAAAATTTCTTGGACACTGGGGCACCCCTTCCAATTTTGGCCTTGGACCCTGAAAGGGTTAAAGAGATGCCAGAAACAGAGCACTCTTTACAGTTATTTTCTGAGACCAGGGTTCAGTGACTCTCAAGCTGGTCCTAGTGGCCTTAAAAGACAAAGAAGGGAAGTAACCCCAGATAAGGACTTGTTTCCTAAAGTCTTTATGGAAGGGGATTTCCCTTCCAAACAATAAGTCCTCCCTCTTTCCTCCTCCCTGAAAGATTGGTGGTGGTGGGAAGTACAGTGCCTCCACTCTGAATGATGGGTGGTGGTGGGAAGTACAGTGCCTGCACTCTGAAGGATGAGTGGTGGTAGGAAGTACAGTGCCTGCACTCTGAAGAATGAGTGGCAGCGAGAAGTACAGTGCCTGCACTCTGAAGGATGTGTGGTGGTGGAAAGTACAGTGCCTCCACATTGAAGGATTAGTGGTGGTGGGAAGTACAGTGCCTGCACTCTGAAGAATGAGTGGTAGTGAGAAGTACAGTGCCTGCACTCTCAAGGATGATTGGGGATATTTACAGGTTGGATGGACGTTTAAAGTGTAATATCAGTCCTACTCTTGCAAGACAGTGATGGAGAAAGTGTTTCTTGTTTATTGAGTCACATTACCTCAGTGAGAGATGGCTAGTGGGTTTAAGATAATTATAATAATATTAATTATAATTTAATGGTTATAATAGAAGGTCATAAATTTTCAATTTTCTTTTGCAGGTTGCCTTGATACCATAGGCGGGCACTTGTAGTGTCAATACTGCAGGTCATCCTGGTACAAGAAAGTGGCACTTGTAGTGTCAATACTGCAGGTCATCCTGGTACAAGAAGGTGGCACTTGTAGTGTCAGTGCTGCAAGTCATCCTGGTACAAGAAGGTGGCACTTGTAGTGTCAATACTGCAGATCATCCTGGTACAAGAAGGTGGCACTTGTAGTGTCATATGCAGGCCCCTGGTACAAGAAGGTGGCATTTGTAGTACCAACATCAATGTCAGAAAAACCGGAAAGTTCTGACTATACAGTAATGTTAAAATCGTGAAAACAGTACCCACGTTTTAAATACAAGACATACTAATTACTTTTTTAAAATACAGGACCAAAAACTAGTTTTATTACGTGACAATAACTATTTAATACGTAAGACACTAATATGGTGAAACGTGCAACCGTAACAACAGGTTTTTGGGTACACAATCTTTGAATCCAACAATTCATTACTTTAAGTATCAAAATACTAAATTTTGCTAATAATCCCCCTTTTCCTCAAACACTTTTTCCCCCATGTTTAGGCTTGCTATAAAAAATAGTTGAATAATACAAAATATTAGTTTTCCTTTTTAACAAAATTTTCTCAAATTTCCCCTTTTTAAAAAATTTAAAAAAAGGGGTTTTATTGTTCACTATGTCTAAAATACCTAAAAACTGTGTGGACAACACATTTAAAAGTTGTTCATGTGGAGCCCAAATTTATATCAACATTCACACTCACACAAAAACAATTTTCACAACATCTTCAGTGTAATCAGACCAAGTTTATCGAGGCAAACAACACTCAGTGTGCATGTGTCTAAAAGAGTTTTCTGAAAAATATAATTTGTCATTAAACATGAAACTCATACGGAGAGAAGCCATATCAGGTTCAGGTTTCTGAAAGACTTTTCTAAAAAATAAAAGCGTAGAAAACCACAAAAAACTCAACTGGGAGAAACCTATCGGTTCAAAATGTCTGAAAGACTTTTCTTCGAGACATTTAAAAAGACACAGAAAAAACCTACTGGGGAGAAGCTATATCAGTGTTCAGAATGCTAAAAAGATTTTTCTGAAAAATCAAGCTTAGAAGTACATGAAAAAACTCATACGGGGAGAACCAAAACATTGCAAAAATGTCTAAAGATTTTTCTCAAAAATCAAGCTTAGTAAGTCACTTGAGAATCATACTGGGGAGAAAGCCATATCATGTTCAGAATGCCCCTAAAAAGCTTTTCGGGAAATCAAACTTAGTAAGTCACAGAGAACCCATACTGGGGAGAACTACTCAGTGTTCAGAATGTCTGAAAGTTTTTTTTCTAAAAAAATCAAACTTAGTACTCAATGAGAACTCTACTGGGGAGAAGCCATATCAGTGTTCAGAATTCTGAAAGGTTTTTCTAAAACAAAAATTAAAGAAACACTTGAGATTCAACGGAGAGAACCCAACATTGTTCAGAATTCTGAAATTTTTTTTCTGAAAAATAAAATTTAGTAAGTCACATAAACTCATACTGGGAGAAGCTACACGTTTTCAAATGTCGAAAGATTTTTCTGAACAATCAAGATTAGAAACCACTAGAATCTACTGAGGAAAGCCATATCAGTGTTCGAATTCGAAAGACTTTCTAAAAAAAATATTTGTAAGTCACATGGAATTTATACGGGGGAGAACCAATCATTGTTCAAATGTCTGAAAGATTTTTCTCAAAAAACAACTTAGTAAGTCACATGAAACCTACGGGGGGAGAAGCCATATCATGTTCCCAAATGCTGAAAGATTTTTCTGAAATATCAAACTTAGTATCACATGAGAACCCATACGGGGGAAGCTACATCATGTTCAGAATGTCTGAAAGTTTTTTCTAAAAAATCAAACTTATTACGTCAAGAAAACTATCGGGGAAAAGCCATATCATTTCAAATGTTGAAAGATTTTTTCTGAAAAACAAATTGAAAGTCACTGAAACTCATACTGGGGAAAAACACATCATTTTTCAGAATGTCTGAAAGTTTTTTTCTCAAAAATAAAACTTAGTAAGTCCAGAAACCATACTGGGGAAAAGCACATCAGTGTTCAAAAAGTCTGAAAGATTTTCTGAACAATCAAGATTATAACCCACATGAGAATTATACTGGGAGAACCCATATCGTGTTTCAAATGTCTAAAAGATTTTTCTGAAAAATCATACTTGTAAGTACATGGATCATCTGGGGAAGCCATATCAGGTTCAAAATGTCTGAAAGGCTTTCAGTAAACAAAATTTAAAGAAACACTTGAGATCTATACGGGAGGAACCCATATCATTGTTCAAAATGTCTGAAGTTTTTTCTGAAAAATCACCTTATAAGTCACTTGGAACTCATACTGGGGAAAACCCATATCAGTTTTAGAATGTTGAAAGGCTTTCTGGAAACAAGTTTTAAAAGAGACACTGGATTCATACAGAGAAAAAACCCATACGTCCCAGAAGATGTTTTTTTTCAAAAATTTTTTCATTTAGAAAGTCACATTAGAATCGTACTAAAGAAAAGCTTTGCCATGTGGGTGTATATTTCTGGCTAAATTTTCTTCCTCTACCAAACTGATATTAATCCTTTCACTGTCGTCCCATAGTTTTGACTTGCAAAAAAAGTGTCGATCCCGTAATACATGCCAAAAAATTCAGCACCAAAAACTGGGGGGGAAAGTGGTTTTTTCTAAACCCATGAAGAATGGGTTGAGTGGGCATGTAACATATAAACAAAACCTACAAATGCAGTGCATAAAAGAGAAGGGGAAAAAAACTAAATTTATTGGTTAAAAAAAAGTGAGTTTAAGGTGTATTTTCGTATGGTATTGAGATTGTATTCTCATTTTCTTTCTATTTGATAGAAGGAAGTGTAAGTTAGGGTGTGGGTTTTAGGCAGGGTTTGGGTTTCCCGGGTACTGCCTTAAAAACCCTTTTAGGGTTTGGAGGTACTAGTACCGCTAAAATTCTAGCCCCTCAAATCTAGTGAGAGAAAGCGTGGGCCCTTTATATGAAAAAAATGGGTCTATTTGGGGTTTTGCGCAGTATAAAAAAAACCTGCAGATACAGCGCAAATGAGAAAAAAAAAATTAGACCGTGTTTTTGGGTTAAAACAGCGACTTTGCACGTATTTTTTGTATGGTATTTTTGTTTTACTATTTTCCTGGTCTCATTTTATAGAATGGGGACATATTTCAGAAATTTAGATGATTTTTGACTTTTTACAATGAAAAGACCTTGAAATTTACTCAAAGTACAGAAATGTTCGTTTTTACCAAAGTTCAAAAATATAAAAAAATAGCTATGTCCAATACACGTCAACTGTAAGTCTAATATTCTTTACAAGTCACCAATATTTTTTATACCATTTCTCACTAATGCGTATCTGCAAACAGTAAATCATTTTTTGTTTTGAAAAAAAATTCAAAGTGGAAAACAAAAAAATGTAAAAAGGGGGTGGGGGCTGAAAATGAACAGAGGAAAGTTTTTTTTAGTGCCGGGTGTCTTTCTTGTTTTTTCTGGACCCTATTTGGAAATTGGTTCTTGAATTTGTGGAAATTGGCAAAAAATTTCTAAATTTGACCACTTTATTAAATGGTTTAAATCGGTAATGGGTTTTTCTTGTAATCATTTGATAGAAAAAAATGGGGTTCACAAAAACGTATGATTTTTTTCGACTATACACTGAATTGGCCGAAAATAGGGGTCAAAGTGGCAAAATCGCCGATGCTTAACATCACGAGACTGCTAAAAATTTCCAAGAGCATAATTCCTAATTTTCCATCAAAATTTCATACTTTTGGGTATTATGATTGGGGGAAAAGTTCTCTATTTTTCATGATTTTTTTTTTTTTTTTTTTTTTTTTTTTTTTTTTTTTTTTTTTTTTTTTTTTTTTTTGAAAAATTTCGACCCCGAGAACAAGTCGGAGAGGGCCCGAGACCCCGAAAGGGTTAAAGTGGGGAAAACACCATAAAGTGGAACACCCTTTTTTTTCTCCTTACAAATGCAGTAAATACTAACATAATAAAAGTTAGTAATAGAACAGGCATTAAAAAAACAAAAAAAAACTTAAAAATACAATAAGTGCACTCATTGCTTTTCCTTGAAAATATTTTGTCTGTGGTCTTAATTAGCGGAGATGAGAGTATTTATTTTAAGAAATGAATGTGGTATGTATGGTAGCCCCAGGCTACCATACCAGGGTTGCCCACAAAGGGAATGTTCTTTAACATTTAAGCATCCCTGACCAATAAAATGCATATACAGTTCACTCATTACTTACCTTAAAATATTTGTAGTCTTAATGTAGAATTAGAGGTGAGTAAACAAGATACAATGAATAAATGAGAGAGAGAGAGAGAGAATAAGTACATGAGAGAGGACAGGCACGGAGTTATGTAAGCAGTCCAGGTATATGCAAGTTTAGTAAACAATCCAGGTATATGCGAGTTTAATAAATAAACCAGGTGAACACATCTGGTTTGTGTACAAGTTACATTGTGTACGCATCGTCTCTATGTTAATACAGTAGAATAAATAAAGAAGAACACTCCCATTCTCATGTAACAACAGTTTTAGAAGAAATGGCACTGAGTGAATGCATATGAAAGGAACTGTGCCTTCCTCCCCTGTCCCCTCCCAAGTTTCTTCCTCTTCTGCCCCCTCTTAGGTTTCTGCCTCTTCTGTTCTCTCCCACACTTCTTTATTTCCCTCCGCCTTTTCGTCCCCCCCTACTTTGGTACAGTCCATTGCTCTCCCAATCTTTACTCGCCCTTCTCCTTCCATCTCCAATGTTTTCTCCCATACACCGTCTTTGAAATATGAAACACTTAAAGCTATCTCAACTCCAACCAACTCAACAGAGGTCGCGCTCATCATCAACACCCTTAACCCTTTCAGGGTCCATGCCATAGATCTACGGCTTTATGTAGAGGGTCCAAACCGTAGATCTATGCCAAAAATTCTAGCGGCATCAAATTTAGTGCGAGAAGGCTGGTAGGCCTACATCTGAGAGAATGGGTCAAGGTGGTTGGTGTGCACACTATAGAAAAAATCTGGACGCCTGCATGGCATTGTGGGAACGCTGCCAAAGTAGCTTTGTTCGTCATGCCTGGTGACAAGGAAGCTCTCACTCCCCACTCACTCTCCCAGCGAATTCTGACTCTCCTCTTCACAACTTACAGTTATAAGACTGATGGAAGTGGAGCTGAAGAGGAATTCTATGATTTTGAACCTAATGGTACCATTGTACCATATGGTACATCGGTGCCATATCATACATTGGTATTATATGGTACAATGTGCCATATGGTACATTGTACCATATGGTACATTGTATCATATGGTACATTATACCATATGGTACAGGGTACAGGGACCCTAATGCAAATAAGTCTGACTTTTTTGGGTTATCCTAGGTTCTCCAAACATATGCTGCTACATATATTCTACGTAATTTTATTTGTGTATACGTAAATAAATTTACTTACTGTGCCACATGCACTTGAGTAAGTTTATTCAGGTGTACAGAAATACAATTACATGATACTGTGTACCATATGGTCAATAGGTGTTGGTGGCAAGAGACACCAGCCAAGACTGAGTGAGTGGCGACGCAAGCTAGCTGCTGACTCAGCAGTTTCCGAGCCACAGCTTTGTCATTCACCTCAAGAAACATGTCGAGTTCCTGTACATTTGTAAATATATAATAGAACATATTAATATACAACATTTTTGTATATTTTTGTTGTAAACAATTATTGTAAACATAATGATGAAAATATAAGTGTGTTCATTGTCTCGAATACAACAGTACCATATAGTACCATATGGTACAATGAACCATATGATATCATTGTACTCTATAGTACAATGTACCATATGGTACCGTAAGGTACCATTGCACCATATGGTACCACTGTATCATATGGTACCATTGTACCAAATGGTGCCATTGTACCATATTCTACCATATGGTACCATTGTACCATATGGTACAATTGTACTATATGGTACCATTGCACCCTATGGCACCATTATACCATATGGTACTATATGGTACCGTTGTATTCAACTCAATATCCGCACTAATATTTTCATCATTTTGTTTACAATAAACTTGTAAACCAGTTTTGTAAGCAATATAATGATAAATTAGTTCAGTTATTGTGTTGAATACAATGAGTGTATACTTATACAATATACATTATATTGGGCTCACAGGCCACAAATGTTACTAGAAAAAGAAAAAAATTAGAAAAGAAAAGAGTATAGAAAAGGTAATATAAAAAAAATGCAATTTTTGCGGAAGTCGCTGATGTTGCCGCCACCCAGTCATTTTGGGTCAACTTCCCGCCACTGTATCTCTGTAAGTACTGATCAGAAAATTTTTGTTTTGTTTTATTACCTTCACAAAAATATTATCTTTAATTCTGTAAGAAAATTTGTTTTTTCAAAATTTCTTTGACACTGGGGCACCCCTTCAGATTTTGGCCTTGGACCCTGAAAGGGTTAGGAACAAGGCAGGAGACATAAACAACTTGCCTACTTTTATGTACAAGAAAGCTTTGAAAGTACTGTCACCAATTACTGCAACACTAACAAATCCATTGAATCCTCCACCTTCCCAGCAGTTCTCAAAATAGTGAGGGTTACCCTGATCCACAAAGGAGGTGATCAAGCCGACTTGAATAACTATAGACCAATTTCTAACTTACCACTACTCTCTAAAATCTTTGAAAAATGAATTCATAGATGGATCTATTCCTACCTCATCTCATACAACATACTAAATCCCTGCCAGTTTGGATTCAGGAATAATAAAAGCACAAACAATGCTATTATACATATGCTGGAGCTAATATATGCCACTCTCAAGAAGAAAGAAGTCCCACTGGGAATTTTCATTGACTTATGTAAAGCTTTTGATGCAGTTGACCATGAATTGCTGTACAGTAAATTAACACACTATGGTATAAGAGTCCATTCCTTTAACTACCTAAAGTCATTACCTAGTAACAGAAGCCAATATGTGTAAGGAAATGGTGCAAACTCTTCCACTCAACCAATCACAGTAGGAGTCCCACTGGGAAGTGTCCTAGGACCACTCCTATTTCTCATCTATATCAATGACTTACTGTATTCATCACAACTACTGAAACCCATATTATTTTCAGATAACACTACATACATCTTCTCACACCCAAACCCAGCCATACTTGCCAAAACTGTCATTGCTGAATTGCAGAAAATATCTATCTGGATGATGATGAAGAATAAACTTACCCTTAATTCTGACAAAACCTATTTCATTCAGTTTGGAACCAGAGCTGCAAATGTTCCACTTAACATAACACTAAATTGCTCACCCATCACAAGACTTGCACAGGAAAAATTCCTAGGAATCTTCCTAGACAGTCCTCTTCAAGGGGGGCTCCTTGGCATGGTGAATAGGCTCTTGGTCTGAGTAATTAGACCTGTTGGTCTTCTTCCTCAGACTGAACCTAATTACCCCCCAATCCCCCCTCCCTTATCCCATTCTCTATTTTTCTTTTCCCCACCCCTCCCTATTACCCTTCCTATTTTTTTCTCCACAGGCACACTAGTTCCTGGGTAGGGGAAAGGGTACTGGGGTCCATCCCATTCTGTTGAAGTCTTTGGCAGTGGTGTAGTTTGCCTTGGAATCTGGATCGCCTGGGGATGTCCCAATCCCTCTCTGGTCTCCCGGGGAGTGGCTTTGGGTATCTTTCGGGTGATGGGTATATCTCTGGAGGCTGCCTTTCAGATTCCGGGGGTGGTGGGCAAAGGAGGTATGCTTTGTGGTGGATATCTGGCCGCCCTCTCATTTGTCCACCGAGGTAGCTCGGCAGATGTGAGGTTGCTATCCCAGATTGCTGGTTTACTGGCATGATGGGTAGGGTATGGCATGGGTTCCATGCTGCATCTGCACTACTTCGGTGCTGAGGTCCTCTTGGGCGCGGAGAGAGATTTCTGGCCCTCTCACTCCTCCCCAGTCCCCCCCCTTTTTTATTCTTTTTTTTTTATTTTTATTTTCTTTTTTTTTCTTAAAAACAAAAAGAAAGAAGTAACCTAACCATGGAAGCCCTAGTCCATGAACCTGCTGCCCCCGGGCACCTTCTTGATACCACACCCCGTTCTGACCCCGCCTCATCTTTGGACCACTCTTCAGACACTCCTAATGCCTCTGTACCTCTTGTCGTTGCTGTTTCCTCACCCGCTTCAGGTACTGAGGTCTCGACTGACTCCTTCGATTTATCTGACCTCCACTCTCCTTTGACTATGCTTCCGGCCTCTCCCTCTACGGTGTGGCAATTTTCGAATTGCTGGCCCGTTCCACATCGGACCAACTCTGGTCCTACTCCTAAACGCCAACGACAGTTACCTGCTGATGATACTTCTCCTCCTTCCCGTTCTTCTCAGAAAAGATTGACACGTCCTGCACTCCCTTTCCATGCTCAGTTTCAGAATGCACAATGGACTAAATTCTTCACTTTACGACCGACTTCCTCCATTGCCTATCTTTCTGACCATAGTATTGGCAAGGCACTCCTATGCCATGTTGGTTAAGATATTTCTTTTCATGCTCTTAAGAGTGGTACGTGCATCATCACTGTACAGAATGCTACCCAAGCTCATGATCTTTCTCTTCTTTCCCATATCGATACTGTTCCTGTCACTATTGAAAAACATCATTTCCTCAATTCTTGTAGTGGTACCGTCATTCTAACCCATACCATAGTTCAACAAAATTTCCAGACATGTGGCACTGACATTCTTGAATAGCTGGAACTCCAAGATCTCCCAATCCTCAAGGTAGGCACTTATGTTCTTCCTTCCCGCGGGAGGAGACGATACCCTAGCAATGTGGCTCATTTAACTTTTGACAGCCATGAACTCCCATCCTCAGTTTATGTAGCAGGACATCGGTTACAAGTTTGAAAGGTGATTCCTACACCGTGACAGTGTAGAAATTGCTGGCAATTTGGCCATCCAGTGAAATATTGCAGATTATAGTGACCAGTCTCTGGTGCTGATGACCATTCTAATATGTCTTGCAATCGACCTCCCTCTTGCCTTAATTGTCATGAGGCTCACCCTTCGTACTCTCGCCATTGCCAAGTCTACTTAAATAAGCGGGAAATCTCTTACCTCAAAGAGGCAGAATGTCTCCCTTATGCCATGGTAGTTTCTCATCTACGCCTCCAAGGGAGACTACCTCGTGTTTCTTATTCCCATGTTTCAAAACGTCCCCCCACTTCTGGGGTCCCATCTTCTGCAGCCTCCTCTGTGGTTACCTCTCCCATAGTCACTCCTGTATCTAATTCTTTTGCTGTCCTGGGCTCAGACATCCCTTCTTCAATGCTTCAATTCTGTTCTCGCTTCTTCGTGTTCTCCCTCACAAGCCTCGGTATCGACGAGATCTCGTATGACACCTCCTCCCAATCGTCCCTCTACTTCTCAGAAGTCAAAAGGAGGTCCTTTAACCCCTCCTTCCCTTCTTCCACCTCCTCATTTTACCTTCCCTGTCTCTGTACCTGGTTCTTCCCCTCTCACTGGCTCTGTTACAAGTGTAGACGTCCACCCTCCTCCTCGTACTGTACCTTCCTCCCCTGTTCCCTCCCAAGTTTCTTCCTCTTCTGCCACCTCCCAGGTTTCTGCCTCTTCTGTCCTCTTCCATGCTTCTTCTCCAGTTCCCTCCACCCTTTCGCCCCCCTCCCCTACCTTGGTACAGTCCATTACAGTTCCAATCTTTACTCATCCTCCCCATACCATCTCCAATATTGTCTCCCATATGACGTCTCTGAATTCCAAAACACTTGAAGCAATCTCTGAATATATTGCAGAGACCAAACCATCAATGGACACTGATCCACCCTCTGTTCCTTCTCTCTCTTCTCCTCCATCTGCGTAACTCCTTTCTTTGCAGCACACCGTTCCTTCACTGCTTGAATGTTAAGGCTGCCTCCACATGTGGACTTTTCTAACCCTTCTAGTCCATAGGAACCCTTACCTGTGGATTTCAGGTATCTATCGTTGCCAATCATGGCCTATTTACAGTGGAATATACGCTGCCTCGGGTAATCAGGGTGAGCTTCAGATGTTACTCTCCCTTTTTTCCTCTGTTGGTGTTTGTCTTACAGGAACCAAAATTACACTCTGCTGTTATCTATCCCATCTCAGGCTATAATTTATTGTATTCTTCACATCCTTTTCCTGATGGGACCTTTAATGAAAGTGCCCTGTTTCTACGCACTGATATTCCATACTCGGCTATTTGTTCATACTTCGCTGCATTACACAGCAGCCCATATCCACTTGCATAGGTGGTATACGCTCTGTTCTTTATATCTCTCTCCTTCTTGGGCATTATCTATTCCGGATATTGCCTTTCTTGTTTCGTCATTACCGCCACCGCTTCTGTTACTTGGCGATTTTAGTGCCCATCATTTCCTCTGGGGGTCTCACTGTGATTCCCATGGCATTCAGTTAGAGGCTTTTCTTGCTACCGACCCCCTCCATGTTTTAAATATAGGTACTCACACCCATTTTGGTCCTCGGACTCACACTCTCTCTTGCATCGATCTCTCAGTCTGCTCTTCCTCCACCGCATTAGACTTCACCTGGTCTGTTCTCCTGGATTTACATGACAGTGATCATTTTCCAATCATTCTTACTTCCCCTTCATATTCACCACCTCCTCGTATCCCACGCTGGCAATTTGATCAGGCAAATTGGAACCTTTACTCACAACTAACTGTTTTTAGTGAGGTTCCTTCTTCGTCCTCTATTGATGAGCTTTTACACCTCTTCTTGTCCTCCATTTTAACCGCAGCTTCTCATTCTATACCCCAAACTTCGGGCAGGCATTCTCAGAAATGCGTGCCTTGGTGGTCTCCTGCTTGTGCTCGTGCAGTACATTTGAAACACGCTGCATGGGGCAGGTACCGGTACAATAGAACCACGGAGAGACTTCTTGATTTTAAGCAGAAGCGTTCGATCGCTCGCTGTGTCATCCGTGACGCTAAATGCACTTGCTGGTGAGATTATGTCTCCACCATCACCTTGTCTTCCTCTATGAGTACAGTCTGGAAAAAAGTACGAAAACTGAGTGGTAAATATTCTCCTGACTTGGCTCCTGTTCTGCGGGTTGCCGGTGTTGATATAGCAAACCCACTAGATGTTGCCAATGAAATTGGCAATCATCTGGTCTGTATTTCTCAGGGGCTCCATCTATGCCCCTCGTTTCTTTCCTCAAAGTCTGTCAGAGAGTTAGCACACTTGGACTTTTCTTCTCTCAGAGAAGAACAGTATAATGTGCCTTTTACACTTCAAGAACTGGATGCAACACACTCAGCTTGCCGGTCATTGGCAGCTGGGCCCGACGACATTCATATTCGTATGCTACAACATTTACATCAGTCAGCCCTTGCAGTCATATTCCGCCTTTTCAATCTTATTTGGTCACAAGGAGTTCTTCCACAGCCGTGGAAATCTGCCATTGTTCTCCCTTTCCCCAAACTGGGCACTACGGGACATGAAGCCTCCCACATCCCACTGCTCTTACCAGTGCAGTTTGCAAAGTGATGGAACGCTTGATAAACAGACGTTTAGTGTGGTATTTAGAGACACAAAAAAGTATCTTCACTCATCAATATGGCTTTTGTAAGGGATGTTCTACCATAGACCCCTTACTATGCTTGGATACATGTTAATAATGCCTTTGCGAATAACCACTCAGTTGTCATATTTTTTGAGCTTGAGAAGGCATATGACACAACTTGGAGGTATAATATTTTGGCCCAAGCCCACTCCTTAGGCCTCCAAGGCAATCTACCATTCTTCCTTAAGAACTTTTTAAGTGACAGATATTTCTGTGTTCGGGTTAATAATGTGCTCTCCCCGGACTTTATCCAAGCTGAAGGTGTCCCACAGGGATGTATTCTGAGCACAACACTTTTTCTCCTTGCTATAAATGATTTGGTCTCTACTCTTCCATCAAATATTTGGTCATCACTCTATGTTGATGACTTCTCTATTGCCTGTGCAGGCGCTGACTCTCACCTCATTACAGTTTCTCTCCCGCATGCGGTCGACCGTGTTTCCAATTGGGCCACCACACATGGGTTTAAATTTTCCAGTACCAAAACTCACCAAATTACTTTCACTAGATGCTCTGTCATCTCCGATCATCCTTTGTACCTCTATGGCTCCTGTATCCCTGAAGGTGATACAGTCAGGTTTCTGGGCCTCCTCTTTGACCGTAGGTTATCCTGGAAACCTCACATTACCTCTCTGAAGGCAACTTGTCACAGCTGGCTGAACCTTCGTAAAACCCTTGCTCAAATTTCATATGGAGCTGATCGTCGAACTTTCCTTCGCCTACATTCCACCCGCATTTTATCGAAACTTGATAATGGTGACCAGATCTATTCAGTGGCCTCTCCTGCTACTCTCTCTAGCCTTAACCCCATTCATCACCAAGGATTAAGTTTATGCCTTTGTGCTTTTCGCTCTTCCCCTGTTGAGAGCCTCTATGCAGAAGCGAACGTTCCATCCTTATCCGATCGCCGTGATGCCCATTGCCTTCGCTACTATGTGCGCTCTCATGATCTCCACAATCCTTCCATTTATAGAATGGTCACTGATATTAGTAGACATTCTTCATTTGTTCACCGCCCCTGTCTACTCCATCCCTTCTTTCTTTGCCTACATTCGCTCTTGTCTTCTCTTCAGTTACCACCTTTCTATGTTCATGTAGCATCTCACTTTTCCCTACCCCCCTGGGAAGTTCCAGCTGTTCGAGTCTGTTCTTTCTCCCTTGCTCTACCGCTCTCTTTTTCTTGACCACTTCCACTCTCTCATGCCATTGCAGTGTACTCAGATGGCTCTAAGTCTTCTGATGGTGTAGGATTCGCAGCAATGTTTCCGGACAGCATCGTACGAGGGCATTTACTATCTTCGGCTAGTATCTTTACTGGTGAATTGTATGTCATTCTTGCAGCACTTATCTGTATCGCATCTATGCCTGTGTCATCATTTGTGGTTGTCTCAGACTCCCTTAGTGCTTTACAGGCTATACAGAAATTTGATACACCTCACCCCTTAGTCCTCCATATCAAACTTTGGCTACGCTGCATCTTTACCAAGCATAAAGATATTGTTTTTGTTGGGTCCCTGGTCATGTTGACATACAGTGCAATGAACAGGCAGACACTGCTGCGCGGTCAGCAGTACATGACCTACCAGTTTCACATAGAGGTATTCCATTTACAGACCATTTTGCTGCAATAGCTACCCACCTTCACACCCGTTGGCAACAACGTTGGTCTACTATGCTCGGAAAAAACTTCAATCTATTAAACCGAGTATAGGTTACTGGCCATCTTCTTGTCACCTGTGTTGAGGTTGGGAGACTACTCTCTCCCTTCTTCGCATTGGCCATACTCGTCTTACTCATGGATGTCTCATGGAGAGGCGCCCTGCTCCTCTCTGAGAATTGTCAGGTTCCATTATCAGTCAGCCACATTCTGTTAGACTGCCCACTTTATCAACGAGCACACACAATTTACCTCCCTCGTCGTCTTCACTCTGCTGCTCTCTCTTTACCTTCCCTTCTCGCTGATGGACCCACCTTTCATCCAGCCTCTCTCATTGATTTTGACCCACCTTTCATCCAGCCTCTCTCATTGATTTTGACAACTGACTTACTTCACAAACTATGATGATACCTTCAGCAATTTCTACCTCTATCTCTTGCTACCCTCTACCCCCACACTATCCCCTGCCCCACTGTTTTCTGTAACCTACTGATCATCCCTTCCTCTTTCTGCCGCCCAATACCCTCACTTCCTTCTCTCCCCTGCAGCGCTGTATAGCCCTTGTGGCTTAGCGCTTCTTTTTGATTATAATAATAATATTCAAAAGTCTAAACTTGCTCACCATGAAGAACATCCACACTTATTCATGTGCCTACTACATACATAGAATAATACACGCAAACATAAACCCTTCACTCAGACTTCTCCTCACCAACCTTAACTGGACACACGACCAGAACACAAGACACAGATCTCTCTTTGCTGGAGCCGTTCAGCGCACTCAAGAAAAAAATCGAAAAATTATGGAAAATGAGTTATTCATACAGAAAAATAGCTTAACTCTTTGGCAACACAATGGTACAAGAATCAATGTTCTACAACGTTTCTACAAGAAATTATAGTCATTTATATCAGGTATGGTGGCGGTGATGTAGGTAGCGAGTCTGCTCTCAACCCATATATATTTTTGAATTTTTTCCTTTTTTTTTATCGCTTTTTCTTTGCATTATTCTTTCTAATATAATAATTGATTATTTGGCATCATATAAGAGTAGGTGGAGCTTATCAATAGACGTCTAGCCTATCAGGAAGCACCTAGGTACACTCGGCAGTACTCTCTCTCCAGACGGCGGCAGGTGAAATCACTTCATTATTACGCTTGTATCAGCTTATATATTAACTATACGGCTTATTTATCAATCAGAATTGATCTAATATGATATAATAATCACTATAAATAACAAACAAACATGTTATATACTCTAGACTGAATAAAATAGGCCATAATATAGCGAGAGTCCACCAGCAATATTTCGATATAAATGAGTTACTCCTCGTCTCCTTGTTCTATTGTTTGGTATGTGAGTGATAGAAAACGGTGTTTTGAAGAGGATAACTGCACTGGAACATCAGTTTACTAAGAAATACACCGAAAAAAACGTGATTTCCATGCAAAAAAAACAAAATTTTTTGAGACGGTAGGCCGGCCGACGTTCTAGGCCTATATCTCGGAAGTAACTTATTCACTTATTTCGCTTCATAACTCCATTATTAATGATTGTATTGAAATGATTTTCACAGACAATATAAAACAAAGTGTGTTTGAATTATTTACTTAAAATTTTTTGGAATATCTCAAATATTTTTGATTTTATGGGGGTAAAAGGCAGATATTTTGGCGAATGCCAAAAATTCTGTCAAATGTATTTTTTTTAACATGATAATAAGATATATTAGATGAAATGGCTATGTAAAAACGTCGTGCTAGTTGTATTCTAACAGTTGGGAATGTCGGAAGTGCCACTCGTAGTGCCAATTTGTCAGGTCGTGCTGCCATATATAAAAATTATGTTAATATTTTTTTCTCTGTTTGTCGGCCAATCATACTGAAACTTTGTCACATGCTTCTACATATGCACCTCTAATAGTACACCAAAAATAAAATAAATCGGTTGAAAAATAAATTTTTTTTAAAGGAAAGTCTCCCACCTCCCCCCACGACCAGAACACAAGACACAGATCTCTTTTTGATGTACCTCATGTCCATATCACACTGTGTAAAAACTCTATGCATATACAGGGCCCCAAAATCTGGAATTCATTACCAGAACACACTAAAGTAACCAGGCCTGAAAATGAATTTAAGACTCTTCTAAAAAACCACTTACTTGCCCAGGACTAAATAATCAACACTCAATATTTAACATTACTAATAATTCTCCCAATTACTTAAATCTTAAAAATTATTTTAGTGTGTTCTAATAAAAATACTAATGATGCTATTATACACATGCTAGAACACATATACACTGAAATAGAGAAAAAAGAAGACCCACTGGGGATCTTCATAGACTTATATAAAGCTTTTGATACAGTTGACCATGACTTGCTCCGTATAAAATTGTCGCACTATGGTATAAGAGGGCACTCCCTCAACTACCTAAAGTCTTACCTCAGCAACAGAAGCCAATATGTGTACACAAATGGGGCAAACTCTTCAGCACAGCCAATTACAGTTGGTGTTCCTCAGGGAAGTGTCCTAGGCCCTGTTCTCTTTCTCATATACATAAATGACCTACCAAATGCATTGCAACTACTCAAACCCACACTATTTGCAGATGACACTACATACGTCTTCTCTCACCTGAGCCCAGTCACGCTAGCCAATACTGTAAATACCGAATTACAGAAAATATCTACCTGGATGAGTACTAACAAACTTACTCTAAACATTGACAAAACCTACTTCATTCAGTTTGGTAACAGAGCTACAGACATCCCTCTTAACATAATGATAAATGGATCACCTATCATAAAACTCAGAGGGAAAATTCTTAGGAATCCACCTTGATAATAAACTCAAATTTCAAACACATGTACAACAAATTTCCCCCCAAAAAATTCCAAGACTGCAGGCATACTATCGAAGATACGGTACTATGTTCCACAGTCAGCCCTCCTGGCCCTATATGACTCACTTATTTACCCCCATTCACCTATGGAATTTTTTGCATGGGGCTCAACAACAATAAACCATCTCAGACCAATAATTACCCAACAAAAGGCTGCAGTCAGAATAACAAATTTCCACTACAGGCAGCACACTCCACCAATATTCAAAACTCTAAACCTACTCACCATTCAAAACATTCATACTTATTACTGCACCTATTACATTGTAGAACACTTTAAATCTGATATAAACCCTCCCCCCAAACGCTCCTTACCAACCTCAGCAGAAACACCCACCATAACACAGGCACAGATCACTTTTTGATGTTCTCGTGTCCATCCCACGCTATGCAAAAACTCAATGCATATAAAAGGCCCTAAAATCTGGAATTCATTACATGTGAATATAAAAGAAACACTGTCTATTTATAAACTCAAGTCTCTTCTCAAAAATCACTTACTCACCCACAACTAAATAAATACTGAATAATTGTATCTCATAAATTGTATCTCGTAAATGTTTCTCATTATTGTATCTCATAAATGTCTAACCTGTGACCCAATCAAACTTTATTTTTTAATTACATTACCTAACAGAATTCTCCATTCTACTGAATGCTCAGCAACAAAGTAAATGACCATATGACCTGTCTTTATAATACTTATTTGTGCTAAATTGTTACCTGTTTACAATAATGTTTTTACCACTGAATATATCATTGTTTAGTTAATCTTAAGTTAATTTTAAGCCTGCTCATAATGCTCTACATACAAGGGGCTTTGGCATGTTGCACTGTAATAACTTTGTACTTCACTGTATTATGTTCAAATTAATAAATAAACATATAGCAAATTGACCATCCTTTGTTATACATTGCAATGTGACAAATTTGTACAACTACAATGCTTCAATATCAATATGTTCAAATTTTTATTGTTTCAAATATCATTGTCCCTTTATATTGTAAATTGTTTACTGTAATTTTTAACACCGAACCTTTCATTGCTTGTTAATTTTAAGTTAATTTTAATCCTGTCCGTAATGTTCTGCATACAAGGGGCTTTTGGCATGTTCAGCCAACTACTATAATTCATTGTACAACTATGTATCATGTCCAAATAAAATATGTGAATGAATTTGAATATAAATATTGAAGAGACTACACCATCACTGGACACTGATCCACCTCCTGTTCCTTCTCTTCCCTCTCATCCATCTGCACAACTCCTTTTTCACAGCACTCCATTCCTTCGCTACTTAAACATTTTCCGCTGCCGCCCCTGTGGACTTTTCTGACCCCTTTAGTCCATAGGTACCCTTTCCTGTGGATTTCTGGTATTTTTATCATTTCCAGTCATGGCCTATTTACAGTGGAATATCCGCATCCTCAGAGGTAATTGGGGTGAGCTTCAGACGTTGCTCTCCCAGTTTTTCCCTGTTGGTGTTTGCTTACAAGAACGAAAATTGCACTACGCTGTTTTCTATCCCATCTCAGGCTATAATTTATTGTGTTCTTTGGATCCTTTCTCTGATAGGACCTTTAATGAAAGTGCCCTTCTTCTACACACTGATATTCTGTAAGATCAGCTATTTGTTCATACTTCACTGCATTACACTGCAGCCTGTATCCACTTGCATAAGTGGTATACAATCTGTTCTTTGTATATCTCTCCTTCTCGGGAATTATCTATCCCATATGTTGCCTTTCTTGTTTCGTCTTTATGGCCACCACTTCTGTTATTTGGTGATTTTAATGCCCATCATTTCCTCTGGGGGGTCTCAGTTTGACTCTTGTGTCATTCAGTTGGAGACTTTTCTCGCCTCTCATCCCCTCCATGTTTTAAATATGGGTACTCCCACCCATTTTGATCCTTGTATTCATACTCTCTCTTGCATCGATCTCTCGGTCTGCTCTTCCTCCACTGCACTAGACTTCACCTGGTCTGTTCTCCCGGACTTACATGACGGATTGTTTTCCAATCATTGTTACTTCTCCTTCATATTCGCCCCCCTCTTCATAGCCCACGCTGGCAGTTTGATCAAGCAAATTGGGATCTTTACTCACAACTAACTGCTTTTAGTGAGGTTCCTTCTTCGTCCTTCATTGATGAGCTTTTACCTCTTCTCAACGTCAGTTTTAACCACAGCTTCTCGTTCTGTGCCCCAAACTTCGGGCAGGCATTCTCACTAGTGCATGCCTTTGTGGTTTCCTGCTTGTGCATGGGCAGTATGTTCGAAACACACTGCGTGGGGCAGGTACTGGTACAGTAGAACCACAGAGAGACTTGTTGATTTTAAGCAGAAGTGAGCTGTCGCTTGCCATGTCATCCGTGACACTAAACGCACTTGCTGGCGATATTATGTTTCCACCATCACCTCTGCTTCCTCTATGAGTGCAGTCTGGAAAAAAGTATGGAAACTGAGTGGTAAATACTCTCCTGACCCAGCTCCTGTTCTGTGGGTTGCGGGTGTTGATATAGCAAACCCTCTTAACGTTGCCATTGAAATTGGTAATCATCTGGTCCATATTTCTCAGGGGCTCCATCTATGCCCCTCGTTTCTTTCCTCAAAGTCTGCTAGAGAGTTAGCACCCTTAGACTTTTCTTCTCTGAAAGAAGAATCTTATAATGTGCCTTTTACACTTCTGGAACTGGAGGTGACACTCTCAGCTTCCTGATCATCAGCAGCTGGGCCTGAGGACATTCATATTCGGATATTACAACATTTACATCAGTCACCCCTTGCAGCCCTCTTACAACTCTTCGATCTTATTTGGTCACAAGGAGTTCTTCCCCAGCTGTGGAAATCTGCTGTTGTTCTCACTTTCCACAAATCGGGTACTACGGGACGTGATGCCTCCCACTATTGTCCCATTGCTCTTACCAGTGCAGTTTGCAAAGTGATGGAATGTCTTGTAAATCGACATTTGATGTAGTATTTAGAGACATACAATAGTCTCTACTAGTCAATATGGTTTTCGTAAGGGCCGTTCTACCATTGACTCCTTACTATGCTTAGATATGTATGTTCGTAATACGTTTGCAAATAACCTCTCAGTTATTACCATATTTTTTTGACCTTGAGAAGGCATATGACACAACTTGGAGGTATAATATTTTGGTGCAAGCCCACTCCTTAGGCCTTGGAGGCAATCTACCATCCTTCCTTAAGAACTTCTTAACTGACACACATTTCTGTCTTTGGGTTAATAATTTGCTCTCCCCAGACTTTGTCCAAGCTGAAGGTGTCCCCCAGGGATGTGTTCTGAGCACAACACTTTTACTCATTGCTATAAATGATTTGGCCTCTCTTCTTCCATCCAATGTTTGGTCATCACTCTATGCTGATGACTTCACTATAGCTTGTGCAGGTGCTGGCTGTCACCTCATTGCAGTTTCTCTCCAGCATGTGGTCAATCGTGTCTCCAATTGGGCCACCACGCATGGGTTTAAATTTTCCAGAACTAAAACTCGCCAAATTACTTTCACTAGTCGTTCTGTCATCTCTGATCATCCATTGTGCCTCAATGGCTCGCATATCCCTCATCGTGATAAGGTCAGGTTTCTAGGCCTTCTGTTTGACTGTTATCCTGGAAACCTCACATTAGCTCTCTGAAAGCAACTTTTCACAGCCGGCTGAACCTTCTTAAAATCCTCGATCATCTTTGATGGGGAGCTGATCGTAGAACTCTCTTTTGTCTACATTCATCCCTCATTTTATTGAAACTCGATTATGGTGACCAGATCTATTCAACGGCCTCTCCTGCTACTCTCTCTAGCCTTAATCCCATCCATCACCAGGGATTACGTTTACGCCTTGGTACTTTCGCTCTTCACCTGTTGCAGAAACGAATATTCCATCCTTGTCCAATTGTCGTGATGCCCATTGCCTTTGCAAGTATGTTCACACTCATGATTTCCGCAATCATGATCTCCGTCACTGATGTTAGTAGACAATCTTTATTTGTCACCTCTGTTTGCTCTGTCCCTTTTCTCTTCAACGTGATACGGTCAGGTTTCTAGGCCTTCTGTTTGACTGTTATCCTTGAAACCTCACATTAGCTCTCTGAAAGCAACTTGTCACAGCCGGCTGGACCTTCTTAAAATCCTCGCTCATCTTTGATGGGGAGCTGATCGTAGAACTCTCCTTTGTCTACATTCATTCCTCATTTTATTGAAACTCGATTATGGTGACCAAATCTATTCGACGGCCTCTCCTGCTACTCTCTCTAGCCTTAATCCTATCCATCACCATGGATTACGTTTATGCCTTGGTACTTTTGCTCTTCACCTCTTGCAGAAATGAATATTCCATCCTTGTCCGATTGGCATGAAGCCCATTGCCTTTGCTAGTATGTTCGCTCTCATGATCTCTGCAATCATGATCTCCGTCACTGATATTAGTAGACAGTCTTTATTTGTTTGTCACCTTTGTTTGCTCTGTCCCTTTTCTCTTTGCCTACATTTGCTCTTGTGTTCCCTTCAGTTCCCACTTTTCTGTGTTCACGTAGCATCTCATTTTTCCCTACCCCCCTGGGAAGTTCCAGCTGTTCGTGTCTGTTCTTTCTCACTCCCTTGTGTGAAAGCCCTACTGCCTATGGCAGCTTTTCAGTCTCTTTTTCTTGACCACTTCCACTCTCATTCTCATGCCATCGCAGTGTACACAGATGGCTCTAAGTCTTCTGACTGCGTCGGATTTGCAGCAGTGTTTCCGGACAGTGTCATGCTAGGGCATTTACTATCCTCAGCTAGCATTTTTAATGCTGAATTGTACTTCATTCTTGCAACACTTATCTGTATTGCATCTATCACCATTTGTGGTTGCTTCAGACTCCCTTAGTGCTTTACAGGCTATATGAAAATTTGATACATCTCACCCCCTAGTTCTCTGTATCCAACTTTGGGTACGCTATATCTCTACCAAGCATAAAGATATTATTTTCTGTTGGGTCCCTGGTCATGTTGACATACTAGGCAATGAACAGGCAGACACTGCTTCGCGGTAAGCAGTACATGACCTTTCAGTTTCATATAGAGGTGTTCCATTCATGGACTGCTTTGCTGTACTTGCTACCTACCTTCACACCCGTTGGCAACAACACTGGTCTGATCTACTCAATAACGAACTTTATTCTATTAAACCGATCTCTTCAAGGGGGGCTCCTTGGCGTGGTGAAGAGGCTCTTGGTCCTAGGAATTAGACATGTTGGTTTCCTTCCTCAGACTGAACCTAATTACCCCCAATC
The DNA here is from genome assembly GCF_026875155.1 of Cherax quadricarinatus. Taxonomy (NCBI): domain Eukaryota; kingdom Metazoa; phylum Arthropoda; class Malacostraca; order Decapoda; family Parastacidae; genus Cherax; species Cherax quadricarinatus. The sequence goes on along the minus strand of NC_069471.1, from coordinate 10,424,270 downwards.
CCCCTTCCCTATCCCATCCTCCCCATCCTCGCTTTTTCCTTTCCTCTTCCTCCCCCCCCCATCTCTCCCTTATTCCCTTCCTCTTTTTGGCCTTTGGGATTCTTCCCTCAGGCCTACTGGTTCCTAGGTAGGGGGAAGGGTACCGGGGTCAATCCCATTCCTATGAGGTTCTTGGAAGTGGCATAGTTTGCCGTGGAATCTGGATCACCTAGGGACATCCCGTTCCCTCTCCGGACTTCTGGGGGATGGCTTTGGGTGTCTTTCGGGTGACGGTTGTATCTCTGGAGGCTGCCTTTCAAATTCCAGGGGGGGGTGGCCAAAGGAGGTATGCTTTGTGGCGGATATCCGGCCACCCTCTTTTTTGTCCACCGAGGTAGCTCGGCAGATGTGAGGTTGCTATCCTGGATTGCTGGTTTACTGGCATGAAGGGTAGGGTATGGCACAGGTTCCATGCTGCATCTGCACTATTTGTGGGGTTGAGGTCCTCTTGGGTGCAGAGGGTGATTTCCGGCCCTTTCATTCCTCCTGGGAACTATTCCTCCCCATTACCCCTTTTTCTTGTTTTTTTTGTTTTTATTTTCCTCTTTCTTTTTTTTTCTTAAAAACAAAAAGAAAGAAGTAACCTAACCATGAAAGCCCTAGTCCATGAACCTGCTACCCCCAGGCCTCTTGCTGATACCGCACCCCATTCTGACCCTGCCTCATTTTTTGACCACTCTTTGGGCACTCCTGATGCCCCAGTACCTCTTGCTGCTGCTGTTTCATCACCAGCTTCAGGTACCGGGGTCTCGACTTACTCCTCCGATTTGTCTGACCTCCGCCCTCCTTTGACTATGCTTCTGGCCTCTTCCTCTACAGTGCGGCAATTCTTGAATCACCAGCCTGTCCCACGTCGGGCCAACTCTGGTCCCACTTCTAAATGCCAATGACAATCTCCTGATGATGTTACTTTGTTACCTTCCCATTCTACTCGGAAAAGATCAACACATCATGCATTCCCTCTCCACGCTCGGTTTCGGACCACACAATGAACTAAATTCTTTATGACCGACTTCTTCTATTGCCTATCTTTCCGACCATAGTATTGCCAAAGTGCTCTTATGCCATGTTGGTAGAGATATTTCATTTCGTGTTCTCAAGAGCAGTACACGCATCATCACTGTCCAGAATGCTACCCAACTTCATGATCTTTCTCTCCTTTCGCATATCTATACTATTCCTATAACTATTGAAAAACATCATTCTCTCAATTCTTGTAGTGGTACTGTTATTCTGCCCCATACCATAGTCCAATAGAATTTCCAGACATGTGGCAATGACATTCTTGAACAGCTGGAACCCCGGGATCCCCCAACCCTCGGTACCCCATTAGCCCTTTCCCTGCCATGGGCAGAGATGTTCCTTGCAATTTGGGGCTGATTAACTTCGCAACGCTACTCCCGTCCTTGTTTTGCCCGCTTGTGTGATGACCTTCTAATACATTTGCAGTCGACTTCCCTTTGCTTAATTGTATGATGCTCACTTTCGACTCTTCCCTTTTAGGTCTATTTAAATGGCGTGAATCAGTTCCCCCAAAGAAGCGGGTCTCCTTATGCTATGCATAAGGGAGACCTTATCACCAATTTTAAGGGAGACTATCCGTGTTTTTTTCCCTTGTTTCAAAAACACCCCCCCACTTCTGGGGTCCTTCTTCTGCAGCCCCCTTGTTGTTACCCCCCCCATAGCGCTCCCTGATCAAATTCTTTTGCTGTCCGGGTCAGACTTCCCTACTTTAAACCTCGTCGTTCTGAATCTTCAAATTTTCACTCACAAGCCAGGTATCGACAAGTTCGTGCAAACCCCTACCAATCCCCCCTCTATTCTCAGATATCAAACCCCTTTGCTAAAAATTCTTTCGGGGCCCCCTTTTTCCCCTCCTCCCCCCACATTTACTTTCCAGTTCTGCCCTGGTTTTTTTTCCTCTCAGGGCTTTTTAAAAGGGGGAAGTTCACCCCCTCCTCTTTCTGTGCCCCCCCCCCTGCCCCTTCCAAGTCTCTCCTTTCTGCTGCCCCCGGGTTTCTGCCTCTTTGTCCCATCCCCCACTATTTCCCCTTCCCAACTGCTTTGTCCCCTCCCTTTAGTCGTCCTTGTGTCCCCAAACTTTATCACCCTCCTCCTTCTATCTCCCAAAATTTTTCTCCTATACAAGTTTTGATCAGAAACACTTGGCTATTTCAGAATATATTGCAGGACCTAAACCCCCAATGGCATGATCGCCTCTGTTCCTTTTTCCCCCTTTCCCCCCTTCCCCAATTTTATTCTTTGCAATGCTCTGTTCCTCGCTGCTTGAACGTTTCCGTGCCACCGCACGTAGACTTTTCTAACCCCTCTGTCTGTAATGCTCTTCCTTCGGATTCCTGGTTTTTCTCATTGCCAGTCATACCTTTTACAGTGGAATACCCAGGCTCAGGGGGTAATTGGGTGAGCTTTAGATGTTGCTTTCCGGTTTTCCCCCGTTGGTGTTTTCTTACAAGAAACCCCAAAAAACACTCGCTGTTTTTCCACCCCTTAGGGTTAAAATTTTTGTATTCTTTTGGGCCTTTCTCGATGGGGCCCTTTTAAAGAAAGTGCCCTTTTTTACCAGTTATATTCCCTACGTCAAAAATATTTGTCCATACCTCCTGCTTACACGCTGCCCGTTTTCCCCCTTGAAAAGGTGGTTTCAAAATGGGGTTTTACAATTGTTCTTATCTTCTCTCCTTCTTTGGGGATTTTTTATCCAGTTTTGCCTTTTTCATCCTTACCACCCCCACTTCTGTTACTGTCGATTTTAATGCCACTATTTCCCCTGGGGGGGTTTCATTGTGCTTGTGTGGATTCAGTTGGAGGCTTTTTCGCCTCTACTTTCCATGTTTTAAAAAAGGGTACTCCCACCATTTTGATCCTTTTTTATATACTTCCCCTTGACATCTATCGGGTTTTGCTCTTCCCCCACTGCACTGATTTGCCCGGTCTGTTCTCCAGATTACTGCTATCGTTTTCAATAATTTTATTTCTGTTTTATTTTACCACCTTTCCCTAGCCCTTGCTGGCAATTGATAAGTAAAAGGGACTTCTCGCAACTCGCCGCTTTTAGTGAGGTTCCTTTTCCTCTCCATGATGAGCTCCTACACCTTTTCGATGTCAGTTTTAACCCAGTTTTCTTTTTAACCCCCAAACCCCAGGGAGGGGTTTCAAAGTGCTTTCCTTTGGGGGCTCTTGTGCTCGTGAGTACGTTTGAAACGCAGCATGGGGCAGGGACTGGTAATTAAAAATGTGGAGGGCTTTTGATTTTAAGCAGAAACGTTCGGTCATCGCCAGTCTCTTATGCTAAATGCAATTGTGGCGAGATTTGTTTCACCACACCTCTCTTCCTCTTTTGAGCGCAGTCTGGAAAAAAGTGAGGAAATTGAGTGGTAAATACTCCTGACCCGGTCCCGTTTTTTGGGTCGCCTTTTGTTGATATAGCCAAACCCTCTTGACATTGCCTTGAAATTGGGACTCTCTGGTCCGTTTTCCCAGGGGCTCCATCATGCACCCCCATTTCTTTCCCCAAAGTCGCGAGAGTTGTCCTTGAACTTTTTTCTCTCAGAGAAAAAACAGTATAATGTGCCTTTTAAAATTGGGGAAAAGGGAAAGGCGACACTCTCAGCTTCCCCAAACTTGGGCAGCTTGGCCTGACGATTTTCATATTGGGAATTTACAAAAAATTTACATCAGCCCAGCCCTTTTCATCCTCTTACACCTTTTCCCAATCTTTTTTGGTCAAAAGTTCCCCCCCAGTTGGGGAAATCTCCCAAATTGTTTCCCTTTCCTGAAAGGGCCCAGGTACTACGGGACATAATGCCTCCACTATCACCCATTGCTTTTTCTAGTGAAATTTTTTCAAAGTGATGGAATGTCGGGGAAAATCGACGTTTAACCTTTTCGGGGTTTCCCAAACGTTTTAAGGATCCGTCAAAAAATCCAGCATCATTGGGACCTTTGGTGTCCGGGATTCCCTGAGTTTCCCCCAAATTACAGAGGGGTTAAAGTTTAAAATTTAACATTTAAAAAAATTTTTAAACCAACTTGACTTCCAGTTTGTTGAACATCGGAAAAAATCGAAAAATTTCCGCTATTTTTTGAGCTTTTTTTAAAAGGGTATTCTTTTCGTCATAAAAGCAATCAAAATCAGGGTCTATTTCTGTAATATATTTTCCATTCATCAAATGCCCCCAAAAAAATGAGAATACAATCATAAAAACCTACAAAAATATACTGCAAACGGGCGGCTAATGCCTGAAAAGTGAATCCCTTATTTTTCGCCCATTTTTTTTAAATTTTTTGAGTTTTAAGAAGCATCTTTCCATCACAAAATTTCCCCCAAGTTTCAATGAATGCCCAACAAACAACAGAAAAAAAAAATTTATTTCCCAAAAAAATTCCAGGGATGAAAGGGTACGGGAAAATAAGTCACTTTGACTTTTCTGGGTTACCCCAAAGGGTTCTATACATACACTGCTAGGGATGATAATCTTTGAAAATTTGTTTTGGGGATAACTAATAAACTTTTTTAATTTTCGTCTGTCAATGATTTACAAAAACGCCCATTCACTCTTTTCAACTACCGAAAAAAGTGGTCAGAAATTAGCAATTTGGCCGATTTTCACAAAAAATTTTTTAAAAATGCCAATTTAAAAATGGTCTGAATAAAACTGCAGATTTTCCGGGCCCAATAAAAAAACTTTTTTATAGTTCATTAGTCACGGCTACAGGCCCCTCTTATATTACTCTTTGGAATTTTTATTTCCCCAAAAAAAAAGAATTTGAAGAAATTTTTTTTATGCAAACTACTCCCTTATTTTAATAATTGTAAAAATAATGTAATCCAATTTTTGCCCCCTTTCTTGGGAAATTTTGGGCTGGCAGGGGGACAGGTTTTTGGACGGTGACGTCTTTTGTTTACTTAGAGCTTTGCTAAAGAAAGGGAAAAATTTTTTCTACTTTTGGCACAATTTTAAAGGGACTTTTTTGTTGTGAAAGCAATCAAAACAAACTATTTTTTGGGAACATATCTTTATTCTAACAAAAGAGGCCGAAAAAAAAAAAGAATGTAACCATAACAAACCAAAACAAAAATATACCGCTAAGGGCCACTAATGGCTGGGGAAAAAAACTCCGTTTTTTATGGTCTGGGTTTCTTTCATTTTTTGGTGTAAAAGTGAAAAAAGTATCCTTTTCCCCTACATTTTTCCAAGTTTTAATAAGATAAACCCCAAAAAACAAAAACCCGAGAAAAAAAATAAAAATAAAAAATAACAAAAAAAATAAAAATAATTTTTAAATTTTTTCACGGGACATGTACAAGGTTTTACAGACCTAGGATATCAGTGACTTTTCTTCTGTATAGAAAGGGATTGTTTTCTGAGTATTTCAAGAAAAAGGGGAGTGCCCCAAAGGGTAACACCCACATGGCGACTAACACCCCGGGACCCATTTACTGATGGGTAAACTAGACAAAAGGTGTTTAAAAAACACCCTAATGTTTCTACCTTTGGGTGGGGGAAATTTAATATTTAAACCAAAAAAACTTTTATGGCTAAAACCCAAAACCAGGTGCCCAAAAATAAGCCACGTTGACTTTTTTTTGGGGTTTTTTCCTAGGTTCTCTACAAAATTTGGTGGTATGTGTGATAATCTATTTTGAAAGAAAATAGCTTTTTTGTTTCTGGTTTTTAGTGGAGAAAGTGTATATCATAGTCCCGGGGCTTAATCTGTTTTCTCCCTTTTAAGCCACCCAAGGGCAAAGGGTAGGAGAAAGGGGGATTTGTTTACCCTATCCTCTTCATAAACCCCTGCGAACTGCTCGTGTTATGGCCCCAAAATTATTCATTCGGGGTATTTAATTTTGGTTTTTTGTTTTATTAAAATTTTTTCTTATGTATAAATTGGGTTTATTGGAAAAGGGAAATAAGCTGATTTTTGATATTTGCGTAATAATAAAGCATATTCCCCCTGCCTTTATGAGACTGAGTTCTTTACAAACCCACGTGGGTTTAAAACCGCCTTTTCTTTTAAAGGATAATGTACGTGTAAGGGGCCCTTTTCATATAAGGAAGCATTTCTTTTTATTCATTGGAACCCAAGGGTAGGGCCCAAAAAAAGCAGGGGTTTAAAAAAAAAAATTGGGAAAAAGAAATTGGAAAAGACTTATCAGCAAGTAGTGCCACCAAAAATTTCCAGCAGGTTTTGGGATGGGCGACCCTGGAAATTTTAAATTTTTGCAGCCAAAAATTTGTGCCGAAAAAACTGAAGGAACCAAATAAAAAGATTGCTGGATTTGTGATGGCGGACCTGTTTTTGGTTTTACGCACCAGGGTTGTTGACGTACTAGTACGTCTAAATTCTAGCGCCCTCAAATCTATTGAGAGAAAACTGGTAGGTCTACTTATGAAAGAATGGGTCTATGTGGTCAGTGTGCGCAGTATAAAAAAAATCCTGCAGCACACAGTGCGTAATGAGAAAAAAAAAATTTGAGTGTTTTTGGTTTAAAACAGTGATTTTGCACTGTATTTTCGTGTGGTATTTATGATGGTATTCTAGTTTTCCTGGTCTCATTTTATAGAATGGAAGCCAGAAATTGAGATGATTTTGATTGGTTTTACAATGAAAAGTGCCTTGAAATTGAGCTCAAAGTAGCAGAAATCTTCGATTTTTGCCAAAGTTCAAAAGTAAACAAATCATGCAAGGCGTCTAATACACGTCAACTGGTGAGTCTAATATTCTTTCACAAGTGTGCTGATATTATTTATACCATTTCTACACTAATGCAGTAATCTGCATAGCAGTAAATCTTCTATTTTTTGTGAGAATAAAAATTCAAAGTGGAAAGCAAAAGAATGTAAGAGGGGCCTGGGGACATGACTAATGAACAGAGGAAATGTTATTTTAGTGCCAGGAATGTCTCTTGTTTATTCTGGACCCTATTTGGAAATTGGCATCTTTTGAAATTTGTGTGAAATTGGCAAAATTGCTAAAATCTGACCACTTTATTGAATAGTTGAAATCGGTAAATGGGTGGTTTCTTGTACTCATTCAGTAGAAAAAATGGAGTTCTCGCGAAATAGTTATGATTTTTGTCGACTAGTACACTGTAATTGGCCGAAAATAATGCTCAAATTGAGCAAAATCGCTGATACATAAAACATCGTCGATACCGCTAACTTCGCCAGAGCATAATTCCATAAGTTTTCCATCAAATTTCAAACTTTTGGTGTCATTGTGATTGGGAAAAGACTATCTTTTCATAAGAAAAAATAGTTTTTTTTTTTAATATTTGGCGACCCTGAGAGCAAGTCTGGGAGAGGGCCTGTTGACCCTGACAAGGTTAATATGGTATTTAGACACACAACAGTCTCTCCACAAGTAAATATGGCTTTCGTAAGGGCTGATCTACCATAAACCCCTTACTACGCTTGGATACGTATGTTCATAATGCCTTTGTGAATAACCAGTCAGTTATTGCCATATTTTTTGACCTTGAGAAGGCATATGACCCAAGTTGGAGGTATAATGTTTTGGCTCAAGCCCACTCATTAGGCCTCCGAGGCAATCTACCATCCTTCCTTAAGAACTTTTTAACTGACAGACATTTCTGTGTTCAAGTCAATAATGTGCTCTTCCGGGACTTTGTCCATGCTGAAGGTGTCCCTCAGGGATGTGTTCTGAGCACACAACACTTTTTCTCCTTGCTATAAATGATTTGGCCTCTGTTCTTCCATTCAATATTTGGTCATTACTCTATGTAGATGACTTTGCTATTGTTTGTGCAGGCACTGACTGTCACCTCATTACAGTTTCTCTCCAGCATGTGGTCGACCGTGTTTGGAATTGGGCCACGCATGGGTTTAAGTTTTCCAGTACCAAAACTCGCCAAATTACTTTCACTAGACGCCCTGTCATCTCTGATCATCCTTTGTACCTCTATGGCTCCTGTATCCCTGAACATGATACACTCAGGATTCTAGGCCTTCTCTTTGACTGTAGGTTATTTTGGAACCCTCACATTACCTCTCTGAAGGCAACTTGTCACAGCCGACTGAACCTTCCTAAAACCCTTGCTCATCTTTCATGGGGAGCTGATTGTCGAACTCTCCTTCGCCTGCATTCATCACTCATTTTATTGAAATTCGATTATGGTGACCAGATCTATTCAGCAGAATTTCCTGCTACTCTATTTAGCCTTAACCCCATCCATCACCAAGGATTACATTTATACCTTGGTGCTTTTCGCTCTTCCCCTGTTGAGAGCCTCTATGCAGAAGCAAATGTTCCATCTATGTGTGATCACCATGATGCTCATTGCTTTCACTACTATGTGTGCTCTCACGATCTCTGCAGTCCTCCCATTTATAGAATGGTTACCAATATTATAAGACATTCTTTATTTGTTCGCCGCCCCTGTTTCCTCCTTCCCTTCTCTCTTCGCCTACATTCGCTCTTGTCTTCCCTTCAGTTACTACCTTTATATGTTCATGTAGCATCTCACTTTTCCCTACCCCCCCTGGGAAGTTCCAGCTGTTCAGGTCTGTTCTTTCTCACTTCCTTGCTCGAAAGCCCAACTGCTTACAGTGGATTCCCACTCTCTTTTTCTTGACCACTTCCACTCTCATTCTCATGCCATCACAGAGTACACAGATGGCTCTAAGTCGTCTGATGGCATCGTATTCGCAGCAGTGATTCCGGACAGCGTCATGCGAAGGCATTTACTATCTTTGGCTAGCATTTTTACTGCTGAATTGTATGTCATTCTTGCAGTACTTATTCGTATTGCATCTATGCCTGTCTCATCATTTGTGGTTGTCTCAGACTCCCTTAGTGCTCTACAGGCTATACAGAAATTTGATACACCTCACCCCCTAGTTCTCCGTATCCAACTTTGGCTACGCCGTATCTCTACCAAGCATAAAAATGTTGTTTATTGTTGGGTCCCTGGTCATGTTGACGTGCAGGGCAATGAACAGGCAGACTCTGCTGCATGGTCAGCAGTACATGACCTACCAATTTCATGTAGAGGTGCTCTATTTCTGGACTATTTTGCTGTAATAGCTACCCACCTTCACATCCGTTGGCAACAAAGTTGGTCAACTCTACTCGGTAACAAATTTCATTCTATTAAACCGAGCATAGGTTACTGGCCGTCTTCTTGTCATCAGTGCCAAGGTTGAGAGACTACTCTCTCCCTCCTTTGCATTGGCCACATTCGTCTTACTCATGGGTATCTCATGTAGAGGCAACCTGTTCCTCTTTGTGAGAAGTGTCAAGTTCCAGTATCGATTAGCCATATTCTGTTAGATTGCCCTCTCTATCAATGAGCACGCAGAATTTACCTCTGTCGTCGCTCTACTACTCTCTCTTTACCTTCCCTTCTTGCTGATGGACCCTTGTTTAATCCTGACTCATTGACATCTTGACAGTGACTGATTTACTCTACAAACTCTGATGACGATAGCTTTCGCACTCCCCTCAGCCTTTTCTGCCTCAATCTCTTGCTGCCCTCTACCCTTTCACTATCCACTGCCTCACTGTTCTCTGTAACCTATTACTCATCCATCTCCCTTTTGCCACCAGATATCCTCGCTTCCTTCCTGCCCTGCAGCGCTGTATAGCCCTTGTCGTTTAGTACTTCTTTTTGATTATAATAATAATAATCTATTAAACCGAGTATAAGTTTCTGGCTGTTTTCTTGTCATTAGTGTCGAGGTTGGGAGACTACTCTCTCCCATCTTCACATTGGCCACACTCGTCTTCCTCACGGGTAACTCGTGGAGAGGTGCCCTGTTCCTCAGGTTCCAGTATCTGTTAGCCACATTCTGTTAGACTGCCCACTCTGTCAATGAGCACATAGAATTTACCTCCAACATCATCTCCGCTCTGTTGCTCTCTCTTTACCTTCCCTTCTTGCTGATGGACCCTCCTTTAATCCGGACTCTCTCATTGACTTTTTGACAACTGATTTTGTCCACAAACTCTATGATGATATTTTTACCACTCACCTCATCCCTTTCTACCTAAGCATTTTGAGCAGACTAAGATTAATTCAAAACCCTATATTGGTAAAGATGATGGAGCATATTGGTATTAATGCTAACTACATTACAGTTCGTAAATTTAACAATGTGAATGGTTTTGTTTTGGTACAATACATGGTTTCTATGTAGGAGCATCACAGGCAAACTTATGACTAGTTAAGATTCATTAGGTAATAGATGTATTACATATTTCTATATAGTCTATTGGGTAAGTGCGAATTGTGGAGATTCACAGATATCGGAGGGGAAGGGATAAGAGATTTCGTTCGGATTTTTAACCCCGGAGGGTTAGCCACCCAGGATAACCCAAGAAAGTCAGTGCGTCATCGAGGACTGTCTAACTTATTTCCATTGGGGTCCTTAATCTTGTCCCCCAGGATGCGACCCACACCAGTCGACTAACACCCAGGTACCTATTTGCTGCTAGGTGAACAGGACAACAGGTGTAAGGAAACGTGTCGAAATGTTTCCACCCACCGGGAATCGAACCCGGGCCCTCCGTGTGTGAAGCGGGAGCTAGACTGACCCTACCTTAACAAGCAGCCAGCAGTCAAACTATCACTTTCAGGGAGGGGGAAAAAAGGCGGGAAAAACGGGAGCTTGACTTACCCTACCTTAACTAGTAGCCGGCAATGAAACTATTGTTACTATATCGCTACTCCTATCTATTGAACTTTTCCCTCACACTCCCCCATACCAAGATTTATTGTCAAGGAGTATAAGAAGAATAGGCGAGGAAAAAGTTCTAACATGTGGAAGTCGCGTAAGGCAACAAATCTTCTACTGACTGTCACGACTTAACCAGTCAGAGAAATAATTGGATGAACCATTGATATACACAATATGGAACTTAAAAACCTGGAGTGCCAATGTCCACCTCAAGAGGCGACTGTTGGTTCCCTTAAAAGTTTCTAGGTATATCAAAGGTTTGTGGTCAGTTTCTAAAATGAATTCTTTTCCCAGCAAATAAAATTTAAGTTTGGAGATACCCCACACAAGGGCTAAGCATTCCTTTTCTCTTGTGGAGTATCTTGTTTCTGCGGGAAGGAGTTTCCGGCTTAGGAAGCATACAGGGAAGGGAGTACCATCATTGTATTGTAGTAACACCACACCTAAGCCAGTATTGGAGGCATCAGTTCTCAAACAAAATGTTTTATTAATATCTGGAATCTTAAGTATAGGGTCTTTCGAAAAGATACTTTTAATCTCATTAAACTTTTCCCAAGCTACGTCGGAAAGTTCAAGAGGTTCCTTCACAGACTTTTTAAGGAAGTCTGATAAGATGCCTGTAAGATCAGTAAGGTTCAGGATAAACCATGCATAAAAATTTACAGAACCAAGAAAGCTTCGCATGAGCTTCTTGGTTTTGGGGAATTTAAGTTCTAATAAAGCTTTGATCTTACTGGGAAGAGGCTGCAGAGTGTTATTAGAAAGTATCAGTCCAAGATATCTAAGCTTGTTATACCCAAGGAAGCATTTCTTCGGCTTGGCAGTGAGGCCATGTGAGCGTAACCTACGCAAAACTGATGTTAATGTTTGGATATGTTCGCCCCACGTACATGTCATTAGAAAATTTTAAACCCAAAATAATGAAACATTTGGCATTTTACCCAAACCTTTTCTTCATGGTCTCCGTAGGTAGCACAGGCATTTTCCCCCAAACCAAAGGGGATAGTTCTATACTGCATCAGCCCCTTTGGTGAGTGGAAAAGCGGTTACGGGTTAGAAGAAGGATCTAACATTACCTTGATATGCCTGTGCAATATCAATCTCGAAAAAAAGGAAATCATAAAATTTTTTGTAAAACGCTATCTTTTAAAGGGGCATGGGTCAGAATCCCCACCGATTTTATAGCTTAAGGCCTCTAAAGTAAATTAGAAAAGTCTAAAAATGTTATCCTCCTTTTTAAAACCATACTACTGAGAGCAAACTAGAAAACTAAAGGTTCAATGATTTTTAAAGTTTAAAAATTTTCCCCCCTACCTCTCGGCAAATGAAATCCCTAAGGTAAGGAACTGGGTATAATTTCCGTTTGTTTGGTTTGGGTCCGCACTAAGTCAATTTAGGACTACCGTGGGGGTTTTCACCTAAAATATCAGTAAAGACGCCCCAAAAAGTTACTCAAAATTGAAGTATTCCCATGCCTTATGGTCATCCAAAGATTCATTAATTTTTAATTTTTGGTTTTGCGCCCGAGTGGTCCAGATCCCCCAAGCATGTAGTTCTTAAATAAATAGTTTTAAGTTAGAGGTGTCAATTACGCACACTTTACTTCTTCAGTTTTTTTATCAATTTATGCCCGAAAAACTAAGTAAAAGTTTTTAAAGGGCATTTAAAACCGGGAATTTCTTCGGTAATTTTTTTTCTTAAGGATTTTGATAATAAAGCTTGGGTTTTCCCCCGGACTTCAAGAGGTATTAAACTTTCCCAAAAATTTTTTTAATATTTAAAATAGGGGCCTTTCCATGCTCAAATAATTTATTTGACTTGATGGGGAAAAAGTCCAAAAACTTATCTCGAAATTAAAAAACTTCCCCTTTCTGATTTTTTGGAATCAAAATGGGTTTTTTGAAATGGGCCCCTTGACAACTTGGGTTTTTCCCGAAAATATGCCCAAAAGGTTTTCCTCAATTTTTGGATCAAAGGGTCAAGGAAAAAAGGTAAGAAGACTGAACCTCAGCATTTACCCCCCTCATTGCCCATAATTCAGGAAGGAGGGACAAGGGGGCCTCTGGCCTTTCTACCATAGAGAATTTAAAAAAGGTAAAAAAACCCCCCAAAGAGTCACGGGGGAATTCCCTCATGGAAACAAAGCACGGGTTTAAGGTTTAACGAGGGCCATTTCCTTAGGTTTAAGGGTCCCAAAGTTTCCTTGAAATGGCCTTGAGAATTAAATGCTGGCGCTCAATCCTCCCTTTACAGCTGGGTTGAAAAGGGTTTTGGTAAAGAGAGGCTTCACTCCAGAATTTGGGTATAAAAGTTGCATTAAGTCAATGTAAATTTGTGTCCCGGTCAAAACAAAATTTTTGGGGAAATGCCCATTCTGGAAAAAGAGGAAAAAAAGGGGGCTTCAGCCACCCCTTTTGTAGTTAGGGTTTTTTTAAAGGGGGAAGGGGTTTCCAAGGTATTTCCGAAGTATAATAAACTAAATTTTAAATATATATCATGTCCCCCAGATGAAAGTGGAGATAAAGGCCCCAACTCGGCCTGGTACCTCGGGAGGATAAACAGTAGGAAAACCCTTTACACAAACTACAATAGGTAGTGACATCTGGGGCTTTTTTGGGCCCAAAAAAATAGGTTTCCCTAATTTTAAAAAAGGGTTTTTTACATGCGAGAAATGTCCCATTTGGCAGGTCATAAACCTTTTAAGGACATTTTCTCGCATTGATTTGGGGAACAACTAAGTGGAAAAATTCTACTCATCTGAATTTAATTTGAAAAATAAATTTTTTACAACATACCTTTATATTTTCCCAAATTTATTAAAAGTTTTTCCCTTTTGGATCACTTAATTTTTTTTAGCGGCTTTAAAAACAATTCTGAAGGGGAAGGGGCCCAATTTACGTTGTAAATTGAAAAAGGAGCCCTTTCGATATATCAAAAGGGTTTAAAAGTCGGGGAAAATAAAGGGATGGACAGTAGGAAAAAGCCTGGGTTTTGGGGCTGGGGCCCTGGGTAAAGACTTTTTATGGTATGGGAAATTTGAAATCTTCACTTTCATCAAAAAAGTAAACCCGGGGGATCCTATTTTCCTCGCTTTCGAGAGAAAACCATTCCCCGGGTTTTTTTAAAACCCCAATAAATCTCGCGGGGGACATTGTCTATCGGGAAGTTTCGAGGGGTTCTCTGACTCTACAGGAAGGATCTGAAACAGTTTGTCCATCTTTGGTGTGAAAGGTAAACCCCTCAGAAGGAAAAAGGGCCCACCTTTTACTTTTACCTTTTAGAACGGACCCACGAAGTGTGGGAGCTATTTTAAACGGCTTCAGCCCAAAAACCCTGTAAACCCAAATTTAAAACCAAAATGTAACAATGGATGGTGGGGAAAGTGTCCGTAGGGCCCCAAAGGGGTTCTGAAATTTTTAAAATAGCAGGGGTATGAGTTTCTTTAAGATTAGGGAACAGCTTATCAGAAATGACTATACATTTTGCATACAGTGCTCGAAAAAAGGGTTTAGATACTTTAAAGGGCCCCCATTAACTTTTCCCTAAACAAAAAGGGGTGCTTGGTAAATTCCCAGTCTTTAAAAAAATTTTCCAACTTTTTGGACCTTCTTAAAAAGGGGGACAATTGGACGTTTATTTTTCCCTTAACACCACACAAATGAAAAACAGGAATAAAAAAAAGCTTTTTAAATTTTTTCCACTGAGGCTTTGATTTCTTAAGGCTGATAACCCCTTCCCCTTGGGGTTTCCCGATCCCTTTGGGGCTTTTGGAAATTGTAAACCCTCAGAACCCAGGTCAGCATCTGGGGGGGAAAGAGTGGCGGGAACTGGTCACAACCATAAAGTCCCTTAAGAGTTTTCAAAAATGCGATCAATTCCTAAACTTTTCTTTTCCAAAAGTCGAACAAACGAAAGAGTTTTACTGTAACTGCTGAAATTTTGGGGCCAGGCTGTAAGGGGGCTACCTAAAAATTTTTCCCTGTAAGATTTAGTGGTTTTTTTGATATGCTTTAAGGATTGCCTTCTTCATAGGTTTTTAATTACATATGATATCCTGCCCACCAAAATTGCATTTGATATTCAAAAAATGAAAACCCGAAAAAAACAAATTTTTAACCTTTGGGAGCCCAGGTGTCAGCAAGGGGGAAATTTACAGAGGAAACCCGGTATTTTCAAACCCCCGATAATGTATGAAAATTATGTCTTCCCCCTCTGTGAAGGGAGGAAAATTAGGTGTTGGGAAAATGTGCACTACTGCCGGGTTTTTCCATTACTCCTTCAAACTAATTGGGTTTATGAAATGTTAACTTTTTAAATTTACTAATTCAACCCCCCCCCCCCCCCCCCCCCCCCCCCCCCCCCCCCCCCCCCCCCCCCCCCCCCCCCCCCCCCCCCCCCCCCCCCCCCCCCCCCCCCCCCCCCCCCCCCCCCCCCCCGGGGGTTTTTTTCTCTTTCCAAAATTTTCCGTCTTTTTTTCCCCTTTTTAATTTTTTCCTCTCTTTTTTTCTTTTTCTTATTTTTTTTTTCTCTCTTTCAAAGTTTTTTTCAAAAGGAATTTTTTAACCACTTAAATGAAAGATTTTAAAATTTTTTCCCCGTTATTCCAAACTCCAGCGTTCATCCCCAAAAATGGTATTCCTCCAACTTTTTAAGAATAACTTAAACTTCAGGGGGGTGGGAAAAGGGTATTTAAAAAAAAACAGAGGGTTCAATTCCTGCTCCACTCAAACTGCAAATAAACCAGAGGGCTTTGATTTACTTTCTTTAATTAAACAATATGTATTAAAGAAAACGAAGGGTTCTAGCCGGGTCCAAACAAACAGTAAGGAAAGGGGTCCAACCCTTTATCAAACCAATCTTCTTTTCCCAACAAAAAAGAGTGTTTCCAAAGACAGTTCCCTTGAAAAATAAAAGAGCTCCAAAGAAAAAAATTGTCATGGAAAACTCGGGTCCCCCGAGTTAACCTCCAAAGGTTTTTAAGCTCACAAAACAATTAGGTGGCAAAAATTAAAAATTATATCCTGCCCGACTTGAAATTACAGTAAAATTTAAACTATAACAATCACCCAAAACTTTTAAAAATTTCCTGTACTGTAGTCCTACCATAGAAAAAGATTACTCATGGCTGGGGGTAACCATCTGTGGGATGCAGCGTTGAAGGTTTCCCGTTTGGGAGATTCGAGAGGAGTTGAATATTGATTCAGGGAAAAGTTGATTCCGGGAAGGGCCCCCACTTGTGAAGGCTTATCAGGGCCCGTAACAATTCAGAAGTATTACCAAGGCGGGTCCTCCTCAGGAAAATTAGTGAATAAAAAAGAAAAAAACAAAAATAAACACTTTATTATGTAGAAAATATAAAACAATTTAAAAATGAAATATTAATTTCCAAAATTAAAAAAATGAAAAATTTAAAAAAAATAAATGATAACTTTAAAATTTAACGTTAATATTTAAAAAATAGGGGGGGTTTTGGGGTTGGTGGGCAACGTGTCGTTGAAATCGTACCGTTGCTGATGATGGGGGGGGGGGGGGGGCGCAAAGGGGGTTGGGTTTCGACCCCTTGGCTATTCTTCACAGAATAGAGCCCCTTTAGTTTTCATCCCCATGGGCAGGGAAAACGGGTTTTTTAACGCTGGGAAAAGATGAGGGGGGAAAATCCTGCAATTTCATACAGGGGCACCCGGTAATTAAAAACCAAAAAAGGGCGTTCCAGGGGTTAGCCCCTCTTCCCTTTGTTTTTTTGTTGATTGACAGGGGGCCTCTCTGTCTTTCCAAAAAGTTGAGCTGGGGGCTGTGAGTCTATTTTCTTTACCCGTTTGACCAGAGCCCCACCCCGTCACCTTTTTTGGGGGGGGGGGGAGGGAGGGGAAGGGGTAGCGAGAGCTAGACTGACCCAAACCCTTTAAAAAGCAGCCGGCAGTCAAAAATCACTTTCAGGAGGGGGAAAAAAGGGGGGAAAAAAAAGGTAGCTTGACTTACCCTACCTTAACTTTGTAGCCCGGGAATGAAACATTTTTTACATATCCCCTATCCTTCTATTGAACTTTTCCCCACATCCGTGTTTTATGTATCATACACAGAAAGTCTAGTGGTTCAAATCAAACGGGGGAGGGCTGGTAGGCCTACATTAGAGAGAATGGGTCTGAGTGGTGGGTGTGCACCCGTGAAAAAATCTGAATCACGGTGCATTGTGGGGAAAACCACTTTGGGAGATATTTTTAAAACCCTGCCTCGCGATAAGAATTTTTTCAATCCTCGGGGATTGGAGGTTTTTGTTTTTTAAAAGGGTTCTCTAACATGATGAAAGTTTTTAGTGAAAGTGAATTTTCCCCAGTTTTCAAAAACGAAAAGTACTGAAAAAAGTTTCCCCGGGGTAAAATTAATTTGTTAAAGAAAAAAACCCCGTTTACCCTCCCAAACCCTTTCCCCCTCTGGTGCTGGGCTGGCTCTTTCTTTTTCACCTGTACGAGGCGAAAGAGGAAAACTATTTGCCCCTGTATGAGAATCAGATGTGAAAGTGAAAAATTTTAAAGTTTTGAAAGCAGTTCTAGTTGCGACATTGAGGGGAATATTCCCCGTGAAAAGCAGTATATCGATGTCGCTTGCAGTCCAGGGAGTGTGCCCTATGCTGTTTTCCAAGGGGAAGGGGGTGAATCTTTAGAAACACATCCCATGGCCCTACACCACGACCTGTAGTGGGGGATGCGATATTTTTACAATGGGTATGAATGATGTGAGGCAGCAGGCCGGGGGTGGTGAAATGATGGTTTCATGAGTCATGTGGCACCCGTAAGGGCCCAAAAACTACCAACGCTGCTTACTCCCGCCAAAATAAAAGCTTGCCCTCACCCAAACCCCCCAACCCCCCAAAAAAAACCCCAAAATACAAACCATTTCCCAAAATCCAGAACCCACCAGCTTTACTGCATCTGGGAATTTGGGAGCAATGTGAAAAGTTTTTTTTCCAGTCCCCCTGACTTCGATGAAAAACAAAGTGGAAAAACGGCCATCATGTTTCACTTGGGAACAAAGCCACTGAACTAGAATGCTTTCAGTTTTTTCAATTTAAGAACCCCCGATGGGCATTATTGTCAGGGAAAAACAATAAATACTTTGAGTACACCATGGCAAACACAATTCTTTCACTAAGATCATGCCTACATCAGTGGGAGGACACAACTGTGGCAGAGATGTATCTGTTCTTTGCCACAATAATGCTTATGCCACATGTGTATAAGCACAGTGTCAACACACACTGGTCGACAGACCGCCTGATTTCAACCCCAGCTTTCAGTGACATTCTTGATCTCTTCTCTACCACTGCCCATCTTGTTGTTAGGTGATTGTAATGCTCACCATCATCTTTGGGGAGAGTCCCACTGTCACTCTTATGGTGATCAGTTGGAGACTCTTCTCACTTGTCATCTTCTTCATGTTTTATATACAGGTATTCCCACCCATTTTGACTCACACTCAGTCTCTCTCTCTTGCATTGATCTTTCTATCTGCTTTTGATCAGTTGCACTTTATTATGCTTGGTCTCTTCTTCCAGATTTGCACGACAATGATCACCTTCCTATTTCTCTTACTTCTACTATGTATTCCCGAGCGCCTCATAGGCCCCATTGGCAATTTGGACAAGCAAATTGGGACATTTACTCTCATCTTACCACCTTTACGGGGGACCTTTCTTCGTCCTCTATTGATGAGCTGGTGCACCAGTTTTTGACCTTAGTTTTGACTGCAGTGTCACGTTCTATTTCTCAAACCTCAGGCAGGCATTTTCAGATGTGTGCCTTGGTGGTCTCCTGCATGTGCCCATGCAATGCATTTGAAACACGCTGCATGGGGCCTTTATTGATATAATCAGACCTCAAATCATCTGTTGGATTTTAAGAGGTCAAGGGCAGTTGCTTGCCCTTGCATTTAGTGTTGCATCATATGCAATGCTAAATGCCCTTGTTGACAAGACTATGTATCAACCATTACCTCTTATGTGTGTGCTTTGGAAGAAGGTATGGAATTTGTGTGGCAAGTATAGTCCGGACCCAGCTCCTGTTTTGCAGGTTGCTAGTGTTAGTGTTGTGGGACTTCTTGAAGTTGCTACGGAAATTGGGAACTGTCATGTTCGTGTCTCCCAAGAGCTTCACCTCTGCCAGTTATTTCATGAGTCTATGTCTACCAAGGAGCAATTGCCCTTGGATTTCTCCTCTAATGGAATTAAAACATTTAATGTACCTTTCACTCTCCTAGTACTACAGTCTACAATTTCTGCTTGCCAGTCATTGGCAACTGGGCCTGATGATATTCATTTCAGTGTGCTACAACATCTGCATTCTACAGCCCTTGCAGTCCTTTTGCATATTTTCAATCTTATTTGGATGCGAGGGGTTCTCCCTCAACAATAAAAATCTGCCATTGTCCTACCGTTTTGCAAACCAGGCACCACGGGGCTTGATACTTCTCACTGTCGTCCCATTGCTCTGACCAGTGTAGTCTGTAAGGTGATGGAACGATTGGTGAATAGACGTTTGATATGGTATGTAGAGACTCACAATAGTGTTTCTCTTCACCAATATGGCTTTCACAAGGGTCACTCTACGTTGGTCCCTTTGCACCACTAAATGCGTATATTCAAAATGCTTTTGCTAACAAACATGCCATCACCACTTGGAGGTACAACATTTCAGCTCAAGTCCACTCCTTAAGTCTCTGGAGAGTTACCTGGAGAGAGTTTCGGGGGTCAACGCCCCCGCGGCCCGGTCTGTGACCAGGCCTCCTGGTGGATCAGCGCCTGATCAACCAGGCTGTTGCTGCTGGCTGCACGCAAACCAACGTACGAGCCACAGCCTGGCTGATCAGGAACTGACTTTAGGTGCTTGTCCAGTGCCAGCTTGAAGACTGCCAGGGGTCTGTTGGTAATCCCCCTTATGTGTGCTGGGAGGCAGTTGAACAGTCTCGGGCCCCTGACACTTATTGTATGGTCTCTTAACGTGCTAGTGACACCCCTGCTTTTCATTGGGGGGATGGTGCATCGTCTGCCAAGTCTTTTGCTTTCGTAGTGAGTGATTTTCGTGTGCAAGTTCGGTACTAGTCCCTCTAGGATTTTCCAGGTGTATATAATCATGTATCTCTCCCTCCTGCGTTCCAGGGAATACAGGTTTAGAAACCTCAAGCGCTCCCAGTAATTGAGGTGTTTTATCTCCGTTATGCGCGCCGTGAAAGTTCTCTGTACATTTTCTAGGTCGGCAATTTCACCTGCCTTGAAAGGTGCTGTTAGAGTGCAGCAATATTCCAGCCTAGATAGAACAAGTGACCTGAAGAGTGTCATCATGGGCTTGGCCTCCCTAGTTTTGAAGGTTCTCATTATCCATCCTGTCATTTTTCTAGCAGATGTGTGGTATTCTGCCAACCTTCCATGCTGCTTTTTTATCTGACAGATATTTTCGTGTCTGTGTTGGCACCTCGCTTTCCTCAGACTTTGTTCAGGCCGAAGAAGTCCCACAAGGTTGTGTCCATAGCACTACCCGTTTTCTCTTGGTTATAAATGACCACCCTTCCATTCTTCCATTGCATATTTGGTCATCACTTTATGTTGATGACTTTGCTATAGCTTACGCAGGCACTGTCTCCTTCACTAGACGTCGTCTTATCCCAGATATTCCATTGTATTTCCATGGCTCACGTTATTCCAGAATGTGATACAGTCAACTTTCTTGGTCTTCTCATCGATCGCTGGTTGACATGGAAACCAAACATTTCCTCTTGAAGGCAGCTTGCCATGGTCAGTTGAATCTCCCTAAAATTCTTGCGCATCGTTCATGGGGAGCAGATCGCCGGTTTCTCCTCCATTTGCATTTCACACTAGTTTTTTCAAAGCTGGATTATGGAGACCAAGTCTATTCTGCAGCTTCTCCTACAACTCTTTCCAAGTTAGATCCCTGTCATCATCAGGGTCTATGTTTATGCCTTTGTGCCTTTCATTCTTACCTTGTTGAAACCCTCTAAAAGAGGCGAGTGTTCCTTCCTTAGCTGATCATCGTGATGCTCATTGTCTTTGTTACTTTGCCCGCGCTCATAGCCTTCATGTTCCTTCTACGTATAGGTAAGTATCAGACGTTAGTAGAAGCCCATTATTTGTTCGACACCCCTGCTTACTCCGACCGTTTTCTCTTCATCTTCACTACAGTCTTCTCTCGAGTTACCTCCCTAGGATGTTCATTTAGCGACTGCCTTTTCCTCTCCCCTTGGGAAGTTCCAATGGATCATGTCAGTTCTCCCCTACTGCCTTGTGCAAAGGCTCTCCTGCCTAGGACTACTTCTCCCTCTCATTTTCTTGATCACTTCCAGTCATATCCTCATGCAATCGCTGATTATACAGATGGTTCTAAATCTTCTGCCAGTATTGGGTTCATGGCAGTGTTCCCTGACAATGTTATGAGTTTACCTGGAGAGAGTTCCGGGGGTCAACGCCCCCGCGGCCCGGTCTGTGACCAGACCTCCTGGTGGATCAGATCCTGATTAACCAGGATGTTACTGCTGGCTGCACGCAATCCAACGTATGAGCCACAGCCCGGCTGGTCAGGTACCGACTTTAGGTGCTTGTCCACTGTATGCTTGAAGACAGCCAGGGGGTCTATTGGTAATCCCCCTTATGTATGCTGGGAGGCAGTTGAACAGTCTCGGGCCCTTGACACTTATTGCATTGTCTCTTAACGTGCTAGTGACACCCCTGCTTTTCATTGGGGGATGTTGCATCCGTCTGCCGAGTCTTTTGCTTTTGTTGTGAGTGATTTTTGTTTGCAAGTTTGGTACTAGTCCCTCTAGAATTTTCCAGGTGTGTATAATCATGTATCTCTCCTGCCTGCATTCCAGGGAGTACAGGTTCAGGAACTTCAAGCCCTCCCAGTAATTGAGGTGTTTTACCTCCGTTATACACGCTGTGAAGGTTCTCTGTACATTTTCTAGGTCAGCAATTTCACCTGCCTTGAAAGGTGCTCTTAGTGTGCAGTAATATTCCAGCCTAGATAGAACAAGCGACCTGAAGAGTGTCATCATGGGCTTGGTTCTCATTATCCATCCTGTCATTTTTCTAGCAGATGCGATTGATACAATGTTATGGTCCTTGAAGGTGAGATCCTCCGACATGATCACTCCCAGGGCTTTGACGTTGGTTTTTCGCTCTTTTTTGTGGAAGGAATTTGTTTTGTACTCTGATGAAGTTTTAATTTCCTCATGTTTACCATATCGGAATAATTGAAATTTCTCATCGTTGAACTTTGTATTGTTTTCTGTAGCCAACTGAAAGATTTGGTTGATGTCTGCCTGGAGCCTTGAAGTGTCTGCAATGGAAGACACTGTCATGCAGATTCGGGTGTCATCTGCAAAGGAAGACATGGTACTGTGGCTGACATCCTTGTCCCTGTCAGATATGAGGATGAGGAACAAGATGGGAGCGAGTACTGTGCCTTGTGGAACAGAGCTTTTCACCGGAGCCGCCTCAAACTTTACTCTGTTGACTACTACTCTTTGTGTTCTGTTTGTGAGGAAATTATAGATCCATCTACCAACTTTTCCTGTTATTCCTTTAGTACGCATTTTGTGTGCTATTATGCCATGGTCACACTTGTCGAAGGCTTTTGCAAGGTCTGTATATATTACATCTGCATTATTTTTGTCTTCTAGTGCATCTAGGACCTTGTCGTAGTGATCCAGTATTTGAGATAGACAGGAGCAACCTGCTCTAAACCCATGTTGCCCTGGGTTGTGTAAATGATGGGTATCTAGATGGGTGGTGATCTTGCTTCTTAGGACCCTTTCAAAGATTTTTATGATATGGGATGTTAGTGCTATCGGTCTGTAGTTCTTTGCTGTTGCTTTACTGCTCCCTTTGTAGAGTGGGGCTATGTCTGTTGTTTATAGTAACTGTGGGACGACCCCCGTGTCCATGCTCCCTCTCCATAGGATGGTAAAAGCTCGTGATAGGGGCTTCTTGCAGTTCTTGATGAACACGGAGTTCCATGAGTCTGGCCCTGGGGCAGAGTGCATGGGCATGTCATTTATCGCCTGCTCGAAGTCATTTGGCGTCAGAATAATATCAGATATGCTTGTGTTAACCAAATTCTGTGACTCATGAAAAATTCATTTTGATCTTCGACTCTCAGTCTGGTTAGCGGCTTGCTGAAAACTGAGTCATATTGGGACTTGAGTAGCTCACTCATTTCCTTGCTGTCATCTGTGTAGGACCTATCTTGTTTAAGTAGGGGCCTAGTAATGGATGTTGTTCTCGACTTTGATTTGCCATAAGAAAAGAAATTCTTTGGGTTACTTTCGATTTCGTTTATGGCTTTTAGTTCTTTCCGCGATTCCTGACTCCTATAAGATTCTTTTAGCTTAAGTTCGATGTTTGCTATTTTTCTGACCAGTGACTCCCTACGCATCTCAGATATATTGGCCTCTTTTAGCTGCTCTATTATTCTTTTTCGTCGCCTGTAAAGGAAGCGCCTGCCTCTATTTTGCATCTACTCCTCTTTTTTTCTTAAAGGAATAAGCCTTGAGCATGCATCAAGTACCACCGAGTTAATCTGTTCTAGACATAAGTTGGGATCTCTGTTGCTTAGTCTATCTTCCCAGCTTATATCATTTAGGACTTGGATTACTTGGTCCCACTTTATGTTCTTGTTATTGAAGTTGAATTTGGTGAACGCTCTCTCGTGACTAATCTCATTTTGTCAGTCTGGAGCTCCGCGCATACATGTCTGAAGCTCGATTATGTTGTGATCTGAGTATATTGTTTGTGATATGGTGACATTTCGTATCAGATCATCATTGTTAGCAAAGATGAGATCTAATGTATTCTCCAGTCTAGTAGGCTCTATTATTTGCTTGTTTAAATTGAATTTTGTGCAGAGATTTAAATTCTCGTGTGTGTGTGAGTTCTCGTCAGAGCTGCCTCCTGGTGTTGTCACTGCAACAACATTATTTGCTATATCCCTCCATTTTAGGAGCCTCAAGTTGAAATCCCCCAGGAGCAAGATGTTGGGTGCAGGAGCTGGCAGATTTTCCAGACAGTGGTCAATTTTTAACAGCTGTTCCTGGAATTGCTGGGACGTTACATCTGTAGGCTTGTAGACTACCACAATGACTAGGTTTTGGTTCTCGAGATCATTTGTTAGACTCGGCTAGTATTTTTACTACAGAGTTGTATGCCATCCTAGAGTTTAGCTGGAGAGAGTTCCGGGGGTCAACGCCCCCGCGGCCCAGTCCGTGACCAGGCCTCCTGGTGGATCAGAGCCTGATCAACCAGGCTGTTACTGCTGGCTGCACACAAACCAATGTACGAGCCACAGTCCGGCTGATCAGGAACCGACTTTAGGTGCTTGTCCAGTGCCAGCTTGAAGACTGCCAGGGGTCTGTTGGTAATCCCCATTATGTTTGCTGGGAGGCAGTTGAACAGTCTCGGGCCCCTGACACTTATTGTGTGGTCTCTTAACGTGCTAGTGACACCCCTGCTTTTCATTGGGGGGATGTTGCATCGTCTGCCAAGTCTTTTGCTTTTGTAGTGAGTGATTTTCGTGTGCAAGTTCGGTACTAGTCCCTCTAGGATTTTCCAGGTGTATATAATCATGTATCTCTCCCGCCTGCATTCCAGGGAATGCAGGTTCAGGAACCTCAAGCGCTCCCAGTAATTGAGGTGTTTTATCTCTGTTATGCGTGCCGTGAAGGTTATCTGTACATTTTCTAGGTCATCAATTTCACCTGCCTTGAACGGTGCTGTTAGTGTGCAGCAATTTTCCAGCCTAGATAGAACAAGTGACCTGAAGAGTGTCATCATGGGCTTGGCGTCCCTCGTTTTGAAGGTTCTCATTATCCATACCTGGAGTTTACCTGGAGAGAGTTTCGGGGGTCAACGCCCCCGCGGCCCGGTCTGTGACCAGGCCTCCTGGTGGATCAGCGCCTGATCAACCAGGCTGTTGCTGCTGGCTGCACGCAAACCAACGTACGAGCCACAGCCCGGCTGATCAGGAACTGACTTTAGGTGTTTGTCCAGTGCCAGCTTGAAGACTGCCAGGGGTCTGTTGGTAATCCCCCTTATGTGTGCTGGGAGGCAGTTGAACAGTCTCGGGCCCCTGACACTTATTGTATGGTCTCTTAACGTGCTAGTGACACCCCTGCTTTTCATTGGGGGGATGGTGCATCGTCTGCCAAGTCTTTTGCTTTCGTAGTGAGTGATTTTCGTGTGCAAGTTCGGTACTAGTCCCTCTAGGATTTTCCAGGTGTATATAATCATGTATCTCTCCCTCCTGCGTTCCAGGGAATACAGGTTTAGAAACCTCAAGCGCTCCCAGTAATTGAGGTGTTTTATCTCCGTTATGCGCGCCGTGAAAGTTCTCTGTACATTTTCTAGGTCGGCAATTTCACCTGCCTTGAAAGGTGCTGTTAGAGTGCAGCAATATTCCAGCCTAGATAGAACAAGTGACCTGAAGAGTGTCATCATGGGCTTGGCCTCCCTAGTTTTGAAGGTTCTCATTATCCATCCTGTCATTTTTCTAGCAGATGCGATTGATACAATGTTATGGTCCTTGAAGGTGAGATCCTCCGACATAATCACTCCCAGGTCTTTGACGTTGGTGTTTCGCTCTATTTTGTGGCCAGAATTTGTTTTGTACTCTGATGAAGATTTAATTTCCTCATGTTTACCATATCTGAGTAATTGAAATTTCTCATCGTTGAACTTCATATTGTTTTCTGCAGCCCACTGAAAGATTTGGTTGATGTCCGCCTGGAGCCTTGCAGTGTCTGCAATGGAAGACACTGTCATGCAGATTCGGGTGTCATCTGCAAAGGAAGACACTGTGCTGTGGCTGACATCCTTGTCTATGTCGGATATGAGGATGGGGAACAAGATGGGAGCTAGTACTGTGCCTTGTGGAACAGAGCTTTTCACCGTAGCTCCCTCGGACTTTACTCTGTTGACGACTACTCTCTGTGTTCTGTTAGTGAGGAAATTATAGATCCATCGACCGACTTTTCCTGTTTTTCCCTTTTTAGCGCGCATTTTGTGTGCTATTACGCCATGGTCACACTTGTCAAGGCTTTTGCAAAGTCTGTATATATTACATCTGCATTTTTTTTGTTTTCTAGTGCATTTAGGACCTTGTCGTAGTGATCCAGTATTGAGACAGACAGGAGCAAACCTGTTCTAAACCCATGTTGCCCGGGGTTGTGAAAACTGATGGGTTTCTAGAGGGGTGGTGATCTTGCTTCTTAGGACCCTTTCAAAGATTTTTATGATATGGGATAGTAGTGCTATCGGTCTGTAGTTCTTTGCTGTTGCTTTACTGCCCCCTTTGTGGAGTGGGGCTATGTCTGTTGTTTTTATTAACTGTGGGACGACCCCCGTGTCCATGCTCCCTCTCCATAGGATGGTAAAGGCTCGTGATAGGGGCTTCTTGCAGTTCTTGATGAACACGGAGTTCCATGAGTCTGGCCCTGGGGCAGAGTGCATGGGCATGTCATTTATCGCCTGTTCGAAGTCATTTAGCATCAGGATAACATCAAATTGGCTTGTGCTAACCAAATTCTGTGGCTCTCTCATAAAAAATTCATTTTGATCTTCGACTCTCAGTCTGGTTAGTGGCTTGCTAAAAACTGAGTCATATCATAGCACTTCTTCGTATTTCATAAATGTCTTCTTCGACGTATCTGATCATTTCAGATTCCCTCAGTGCTTTACAAGCCATTAAACTATTTGATTCCCCTCATCCATTAGTCTTTAGCATTTAACTATGGTTGCACCATGTGGCTTGCAAAAACAAAAACGTCATTTTCTGTTATGTCCCTGGACACGTTGATGTGTAGGGCAATGAACAAGCAGATGCTGCTGCACGGTCATCGGTGCATGTTTTCCCGGTTTCCTATAGAGATATTCCATTCAGAGATTATTTTCCTGTCATCTCGGTCCATCTTCACAGCTGTTTGCAACAACTGTTATTGGGCATGCACCATGACAAATTGCGCTCTATTAAACCACTTTTAGGTTTATGACTGTCTTCTTACCACCGTTACCATACTCGGGAGACTGTGCTCTCCCATCTCTGCATTAGCAATATCCACCTTCCCTTTGGTAAGTCATGGAACGACACCCTGTTCCTCTCTGTGAGTTTGTCGTGTCCCTATTTTGGTTCTTGAATTGTATGTTGCTGATTTACCAGTGAGCTTCCAGGATTTACCTCTAACAACGATGCTGCCCTACCATTCTTACCTTGTCTTTCCTTCTTGCAGATGG
Organism: Cherax quadricarinatus; assembly: GCF_026875155.1. Taxonomy (NCBI): domain Eukaryota; kingdom Metazoa; phylum Arthropoda; class Malacostraca; order Decapoda; family Parastacidae; genus Cherax; species Cherax quadricarinatus. The sequence continues at coordinate 10,397,222 of NC_069471.1, read as the reverse complement.
TCCTGCCTTTGACTTACATTCACTTTTTGACTTTTTGTCAGCATCTGCTTTACTGTACGAACTTTGACACATAGCTCTTAGTGACCCTTCCAACCCCTTTTCCCCCCTCGCCTCTGATCCCCTCTCCACCTAGCTGTTTATAGCCCCAGGACTTTTTTCTGCCCCACAACACTGTATGACCCTTGTGGGTTCAGAGCTTTCTTTGATTGTAATAAAAATTAAACTAATATATTCAGCACTTGAAAAAAAAAATGAAATTACCCTTGGACTTTTCATAGACTTATGAAAAGCTTTTGATAAAATTGACCATAACCTAATGCACCTAAAACTCGAACATTATTGGGTCAGAGAACACTCAATTACCTAAAATTTTATCTTGGGAATAGAAAGCAGTATGTACATACAAATGAAGCTGACACCACTACCCAACCTGTTCTTGTTGGAGTCCCACTGGGTAGGGTCCTTGGCCCACTTCTCTTTTTCATTTTCATAAATTACCTTCCAAACCTATCTAAACTCTTGAAACCCATTTTATTTGCAGATGACACTTCTTATGTCTTCTCTCACTCAAACCCAACCATACTAAGAGACACTGTAAATGTCGGACTACTAAAAATATCTACTTGGATGACTATCAACAAACTTTATCTCAATATAAACAAAACCTGCTTCATGCTATTTGGAATTAAAGCTTCAAATGTTCAGCTAAACGTATTGATACATGGTTCGCCCTTTTCAAGACACAGGGAAAATTTTGAGGTCTTCACCATGGCTGCAGTCTCAAATTTCAGACATACAGCAAATTTGATGCAGTGCAATTGATTACCAACTCCTGCACTAGACAGCACACTCCATTTTTCAAGAACTTTAACTTGCTTAATACACTAAACATCCCCACTTATTATTGTGCCTACTACACACAGAACATTATTCTCAAATATTAATCCTCCTCTCAGACTCCTTTATAATTATAATTACAATAAAATTCCCGAACCTAAATACCCCTCAATCCTCTCTTCCCTATCCAATCCTCCCCATCCCCCCTTCTTTTCCCCTTACATCCTCCCCATTCCCCAAACCGTTTGTAGTCTCTGGGGTCCTTCCCTATGGCATTACTGTTTCTAGGTAGGGGAAAGTGTGCTAGGGTTCATCCCACTCCAAGAGGTCCCTCGCGGTGGTGTAGTTTGCCATGGAATCTGAATTGTCTGGAGGTGCCTTACTCCCTTTCAAGATCTGAGAAGTGGGCAGGGTGTCCTGCAGATGATGGGTGTATCTCCAGAGGCTGGCTGTTGGTTCTGGGAGGTGACAGCCAAGGGAGGTAGGCTTTGTGGTGGGTTTCTAGCCTCTCTTTCTTTTATCTGCTGAGGTGGCTTGGTAGATGTGAGGTTGCTATCCCGGGGTGCTGGTTTACTGACTTCAAAGGTAGGGTATGGCACAGGTTCCAAGCTGCATCTGCACTGCTCGTGGACTCGAGACCCTCTCAGATGAAGGGAGGAACTTACAGCCCTTCCATGCCTTCTAGTGACTGTCTCTCCACTGTCCCTCTTTTTTTCCTTTCCTTCTTTTCTTTTTTCTTCAAAATAACAAGAAAGAGGCACCACTATCATGAAGTCTTCATTCTGTGATTACCCTCCTCCTCTCAAGCCTCATTCTGTTCCTACGTTCTGTTCTGACCCGGCTTTATTATTGGAACATTCTCTAGACTCTTCTAAGAACATAAGAACATAAGAAAGGAGGAACACTGCAGGAGGCCTGTTGGCCCATACTAGGCAGGTCCTTTACAATTCATCCCACTAATAAAACATTTGCCCAACCCAATTTTCTATGCTACCCAAGAAATAAGCTCTGATGTGCAAATCCCACTCAAATCCAACCCCTCCTGCTCATGTACTTATCCAACCTAAATTTGAAACTACCCAAAGTCCTAGCCTCAATAACCCAACTAGGTAGACTGTTCCACTCATCAACTACCCTATTTCCAAACCAATACTTTCCTATGTCCTTTCTAAATCTAAACTTATCTAATTTAAATCCAATACTGCTGGTTCTCTCTTGGAGAGATATCCTCAAGACCTTATTAATATCCCCTTTAAAACCTTCTCATACCCCTGTACATTCTGCTGGTGTCGCTTCATCACCTGCTCCTGGTGCTGAGGCCCCACCCATTTCTGTTAATGCCTCTGCCTCTTGCACATCTTTAACAATGCATCCAGCATGGGATGGAGATAGGGTGACACAGAGTGAGTCAAATTCGGTGGGTTGGTGGCGCCAGTACGCCGCCTGTAGGTGAGGCAGAGAAACGTGAGTGTAAGCAAAGAGAGCGTGAGGCCGATGGAACACAATATTACCTCCCTAATACGTAAAGTTAATAGTCACGTATTCTGCCGTCTATACTGTGCCAGTCAATGATATATCAGGGGCTAGGAGGTACAACGTGTACTCACAACGTCAGGTTGTGCATCGTAATTTGTGTGTTTTGTCTCTTTGCAGCTAGGAGCATTCATTATGTTGTACCTGAATAAAGGATTACCAACACACACCCGAATATCTCTTTGACCATGCTCATAGGTATTAACTTATGTACTACACAGGTTAAGGAGCTGGTGTGGTAGCCTGTCCAGGCATACCTGGTGGTGATGGCGGTCTTGTTGAGTTGTGAGGTGGCAGGATATACAGTGGTGAAGACGGCAGAGGACATGCCGACATGCATTGCACTGATGCAGCTACATCAGAAGAATGTGCATGACACCAGGGACACACGACAGAAGCTGCCCAAAATCAACTGCCCAACACTGCAGCAAGGCATTGGTGAAGATGATTAGACTGCATTTACCCGCCGGTGGGAGATGTTTTGAAATGGGACCAGTCTAACACCCAATTAAATCACTGCTCATCTCCTGGCCTGCTGTGAGCCTGAGTTAGAAGCTGCTTTGTTCTGGGAAACGCCAACAATAGCCAGCAGCCCTGAGGCAGTGGTCTTAGATGCCATGAAACGTCTCACTGTGGTGAGTATGGCACTAAGTGTGCGATGTGCAGCACTGCTTCAGACGAAGCAGGAACCAGAGGAGAACGTCAGGCAGTGTGTGGCGAGACTGTATGGGTTGGCCAATGTCTGCCAGTGGACCAAAACTGGGACCTGTAGGGTGGCCACCTGCTCTGGCACCATCACCACAGACTACACCGAAGATATTGTCAAACTGGTTCTCTTAACCGGTCTGGCAGATGACGACATCAAGAAGGAGGTCCTCGGGACGACAGACATTGACACACGGGCACTGAATGAAACTGTCAGTTTTGTAGATAGCAATGAGACCGCCGCCTGTCCCATGGCGACTGAGAACCTATGGGTGGCAGCCAGCAGCTACAAAAAGATGGTGTGCGGGTGCTGCAGTCAGGCGTCACCAGTGCCCACACAGGGTCATGGTGAGCAGGCCCAGATGAGACACAAGATATGCTGCCAGTGTGGCTATCTCACCCCCCAGTTTGGTATGGTGAGAGGCAAACTCAAGGAATTCACATTGTGTTTGCAGGGTTTCAGATAACCAAGTCCAAAGTGAGACCCCTACCTAAGTACCTGAATGCCATTGCGATGTTCCCAATACCACACAATATTACAGATGTACGGGCTTGGTTCGGCCTCGTTAACCAGGTGTCACACTATGGCTGGACCACAGACATGAAGGCACCGTTCAAGCTGCTCCTCAGCCCCAAGGTCAGCTTCAGATGGGATTCAGCCCTGGAAGAGGCATTCCATCGCTCAAAAGAGGCAATCATCAACACAACTAAAGCAGGGGTCGAGATATTTGATCCCAGCAAGCTGACGTGCCTCAACCCTGACTGGTCTAGAACAGGGGTGGGTTACTGGCTCTGCCAGAAACATTGCAGCTGTGACCACACTATTCCTGGGTGTTGTGCAGATGGGTGGAAGGTAACACAAGCGGGGTCTCGCTTCTTAAGGGATGCTGAGAAGTGGTATGCTCCAATTGAGGGGAAGGCCTTGGCCATCGCATGGGCACTGGAAGATAGCCACTTCTTCACCATGGGATGCCTGGATCTCATCATAACGACCGACCACAAGCCGCTTGTGAAAATCCTTGGGGATCAAGCACTGGATGACATCACCAATCCGAGGCTCTTCCAACTGAAACAGTGCACCCTAATGTGGCAGTACCGGATTGTGCACATCCCCGGCAAGACCATCCCAGCAGCAGATGCAACATCATGGTACCCATCAGCCACAGACCCAAAGGACACAGCCAGTGAAATGTGTGATCTGTCACCTATCCGGGTCCCGGCAGTCTCTCAGTGGAGTCTCTCAGTGCAGTCTCATGGGAGAGAGTCAAGGAGTGCACCTCCACAGACCACGACCTCCAGCTGCTCACACCACTAGTTGAGTTTGGGTTCCCACCATCCCAGGATGCCTTACCAGAGGAGCTGCAACCATACTGGCAGTACCGTGACAGGTTATCTCTCACAGATGAAGTCATGATGGACCACAGGATCGTGATACCACAGGGACTTCAGAATGAGGTCCAACGGACGCCTTACACAGCTCACCAAGGCAGCAGTCGCATGCACAGTAGGGCAGTAGGTGCCGTCTTTTGGCCAAGCATCACCAGAGACTGAGAGCACATGTTCCAGGTGCCATGCCTGCTGGGGAATGTCACCCTCCTAGCATCATATGTTGCCTGTACAATCATTTGTACCAAGCAACCCCTTCCAAGTCATTGCTGCTTACTTTTGCATACTGCACGGCACTGGGTACCTAGTCATTGTGGACAGGTTCAGTGGCTGGCCACACATTGTCACATCCAAGTCGGGTGCCAAGGGCTTCATCACGGCTCTTCTCAGTTACTTTGCAACATTCGGTGTTTCCGAAGAACTGAGCACAGATAGAGGCCCGGTGTTCACCGCAAAAGAAACCGAGTCACTTCTGTGATGATGGGGAGTGAGCCATCGCCTTTCATCAGCACACCACCCGCAGTCCAACAGGCAAGCAGAGGTTGCTGTCAAATCAGTGAAGCACTTACTGACATCGCACATGGATGCAAATGGGAGTCTTGATACATAGGCAGTCACCAGCACAAATCATCTTTGGCAAGAATCTTCAGGATCTGCTACCCATTGCTCCGGGTATGCAGGTATTCACCAACCCATTGATTCACCCCGCGTGGCGTCAAACATGGGATACGCAAGAAGAGGCCCTCCGGCAAAGATTTGCCAAACAAGTCGACGATCTACACCACCACACTCGGCAGCTTCTCCCATTAGTGCCCAGCAATCGAGTGCTTCTGCAAAACCAAACTGGGAATCACAGCACGAGATGGGACAGGACTGGTTCGGTGGTGGAATCGAAGCCATATGACCAGTACTTGGTCAAAGTAGATGGCTCAGGATGGATTACTTTGCACAATCAGCGGTTCCTGTGCCACATTCAGGGGCTGGCCAATGCCAACCAGCCCTCACCACCACCACACCCTGTTCCCCTGCCTCCCAACACCTTACCCCCACCAGCATGTAGTGCGGCACAGAGCAGTGAGCGGTCTCAGGCACCCAGTGGCGATGTAGCAACCACACCCCCATAGCCACACAACACAGAAAGAACCTCGGAACCACCCATGGAGCATGCAAACCAGGCACTCCCAGAGGCACAAGGACCAGCACCCAGCCAGACCATCACACAACACACTCCCATATCGCCACCTCCAAGAACACGCAGAGACAGACGTCCACCAGCGTACCTACAGGATTATGTCACAGAGTGATGAGCTTCCTGCTGGAAACTGGGGGGATGTAGGATGGAGATGGGGTGACACAGAGTGAGTCAAATTCGACTGGTTGGCAGTGCCAATGTGCCGCCTGTAGGTGAAGTGGAGAAAAGTGAGTGTAAACAAAGAGAACATGAAGCGGAGAAACGTGAATGTAAACAAAGAGAGCGTGAGGCTGATGGAACACATGTTACCTCCCTAATACGTAAGTTAATAGTCACATATTCTGCCATCCATACTGTGCCATTAAATGATATATCCGGGGCTAGGAGGTACAACAGGTACCCACAATGTCAGGTTATGCATCCTAATTTTTGTGTTTTATCGCTTTGCAGCTAGGAGCATTCATTATGTTGTGCCTGAATAAAGGATTACCAACACACACCCGAATGTCTCTTCGACCATCCAGCTTCCCTGAATACGGTGCAATGGTTTTTGGATTGCCCACCTCCCTAAGGTTGAAATGCCTGGTGTACTACTAAACGTTCCAGACCACCTACTGATGACAGTTCTTTGATGTCTACCCAAAATCGACCTATGCGACACCCACTTCCTTTGCACACCATGTTTATAAGTATGCAGTGGACAAAATTCTTTTCCCTACAACCAACATCTCCAACTGATTATCTTTCTGACCATAATATTGGTAAATCTCTTATATGACATATTGGCCAAAATATATCCTTTAACGCTCTTTGAAGTAGTATATGCATTGTTACAGTTCAGAATTCAGAACAAGCTCATGATCTTTCCAATATTATTTCCATAGATAACATTCCAGTCTCAGTTCATAAGCATGCCTCTCTCATTTCTTGCAGTGGTATTGTGATTTTACTGCATATCATTGTACAAAGTGATTTCCTGTCTTATGGCGATATTTTAAAGCAATGTACCCTGTAGGACTTTCCTATTCTCAAAGTAGATACATATATCCTGCCAGCTCCCAGGCGGAGGCGCTTTCCCAGAAACATCACCTGCTTAACCTTCAACTGCCATGAACCCCCGATCTCCGTTTATATTGCTGTCCATCGCCTTGAATAACAAAAAGGCACAATACCGTGACTGGAACAATACACAAATAACCCACAAATAGAAGAGAGGAGCTTACAACGACGTTTCGGTCTGACTTGGACCATTTACAATTTCACACTAACAAAAAGGAGAGCAGGATGGGTATATATAGGCAGGAGGTGGTAGTAGTAGAAGTAGTGGTAGTAGTGGAGGTGGAAGGAAGTAGTAGTGGGGAGGTGGTAAGAGTAGGAGGGGCCAGTCAAAAACTAAGAATGAGGAGCACTGCAAGGGAAGTAGGTGCCAACAAAGGGTAAGAGCAAGAACACCGAGGGGAGGAGAAAAACAAATAAATAAAAAGGAGCAAATACACAGGGTAGAAGAAAGACAACCCAAAGGAGAAAAAGGAAAGAGGAAAAGGGGAAGAGGGAGAAGAAAAAGGAGGAATCAGGTTAGGTCACGAGTGTTCTGAAGTTTGAAGCATTTTACAATGTAGTGGGAGAGGAGGGCATCTACAGATATGAAGCCAGGACTAAGATTCACACAAGGAAAATTGTGTATTAGGGAGGATTCAACCAGACGGCGACTGTTAAAGTTGGAAGTAAGGAAGACAGTTTTAGCAGAAGACCTTTCAATAGGAGGCTGTGATCTCTGACGTGACAGAAAAGAGCATTGTTAGTGTCGGCAAGCCTAACACTATTTTTGTGCTCCCTAAGTCTGTCAGAAAGAAATCGACCAGGTTCTCCAAAGTATTGAAGAGAACAGGAGGAACAAGAAATAGAGTAGACACAAGGAGCATCTGTAGAGGGAGGAGAGGTATGAATGAGATTAGTGTGAAGAGTGTTGATCTGGTGGAAAGTAAGTTTGATGTCTAAGGAACGGAGAGAGTTGTTGAGATTAGAAAGACCAGAAATGTAGGGAAGGCAGAGGACAGAAGAGTTCCCAGAAGTAGATTATTATTATTATTATTATTATTATAATCAAGGGGGGAGCACTAAACCCGTAGGATTATACAGCGCCTATGGGGGGATGGAAGGCATTCAGGCTTAATTCAGGGAACTGGAGCACAGATCCAATTCCCTAGATCAAGAGCCCCTCACCAGCGTCAAGGAGCCTTCCTTGAGGGGTCCCAGAAGTAGAGAGTTTGGGAGAGAAGCTACATTTAGCACGTGAGAAGGCAGAGTCTGTGAAATGGGAAGGGTAGCCAAGATCGGAAAGTGAATTATGAAGAGTTGAAATTTCAGATTGAAGGAACTGAGGATCACATATGCAGAGAGCACAGAGAAAGAGAGAGATAACACTTTTCTTGACAGAGGAAGCATGATAAGAAAAGTAGTGAATGTACATGCCACTGTGCATAGATTTGCAGTAATCGGAAAAGGTAAAACCTGTATCTGAGTGGTGGACATAAACATCAAGAAAAGGAAGCAAGGAGTTAGATTCCCATTCAGCTTTGAACTTAATGGAAGGGGCAAGATTATTAAGAGCATCAAGAAATGGCTGGAAGAGACTGGAGTCATAAGGCCACAGAGCAAAGATGTCATCAACATAGCTGAGCCAGAGTGAAGGTCGCACATGGATGGTAGGAAGAAGAACAGTCTAGAAGTATTCCATGTAAAGATTAGCAAGGACAGGAGAGAGAGGAGAGCCCATATTGAGAATAATATTTCCCTTGGAAGGAAAAGGAATTAGAGTCTACACAGAAGTGGATAAGATCAAGAAAGACATCAGTAGGTGTAGGGAGATGAAGAAACCTTTCATTGGCCTTCTTAGAAAATCAAAGACATTGGTGAAGAAGGATTCAACATCAAGACTAAACATCCTGCCCACCTCTGTCACTCTTGAGAGTGACAGAGGTGGGCAGGGAAGTCTCCACGCCTCCGCCTGTATGTGAAGTCTGCACGCCATACAGCTAGTGTTGGCTCTTCTCACCGCTCACATCCAGTGTTGCCTCTCTTCATCCATTGGTGGTTACTGGACCTTCATCTAGAGGACCATCAGGATTCGTGCGTCGGTGGCTGCCTACCCAAGGGCAGGAAGCCTCCCTCTGCATTCCTGTTGCTGTCTGAAGTCTCCACGCCTCAGCCTGTAGGTTCAGAATGATTTTGGCGAAATTATTGCATACACAAATTTTCACTTGTCCTATATGGCAAGATGAGCGTTGCTATTTAAGCCAAGATCGCAAGTTCTGCCTATTCGGAACGACATATATAACATATATGAAATATATATATATATAAAATATATTAAAATATATATATATAATATATATATATATATTATATATATTATATATATATATATATATATGTATGCAAAACAACCACTGTAAAAGAATAGAGAAATTCCAAGTGCTTTCGTGACTACTCACATTATGTGAGTAATGTGAGTAGTCACGAAAGCGCTTGGAATTTCTCTATTCTTTCCCAGTGGTTGTTTTGCATATTCTGAAACCCACCTGTTTACTGTGATCTTATTGCATAAAATATATATATATATATATATATATATATATATATATATATATATATATATATATATATATAGTCGTGCCGAATAGGCAGAACTTGCGATCTTGGCTTAAATAGCAACGCTCATCTTGCCATATAGAACAAGTGAAAATTTGTGTATGCAATAATTTCGCCAAAAATCATTCTGAACCTAACGAAAAAAATATATTTCACTGTGTTTTTTTAGTTTTTAATTATTGTAAACAAATCTAAAATATATTTAGTTGGGTTAGGCTAAAATAAATTGCGCTTGTTATAATAAAGTTAGGTAAGTTTCTTAAGTTCCTTTTGGTGCAAAATTATAAATTTTTACATTAACATTAATGAAAAAAATGTATCTTAAACGTATAAGAGTATATTTTAGAAAGGATTTAATTTTAAATGAGTTCTTGCTAATTGACCAGTTTTGCATATTGGGCACGACATATATATAAAAATGTATATATATATATATATATTTTATATAAAATATATAATATATATATATATATATATATATATATATATATATATATATATATATATATATTATATATATTTTTATTATCACACTGGCCGATTCCCACCAAGGCAGGGTGGCCCGAAAAAAAAAAACTTTCACCATCATTCACTCCATCACTGTCTTGCCAAAAGGGGTGCTTTACACTACAGTTTTTAAACTGCAACATTAACCCCCCTCCTTCAGAGTGCAGGCACTGTACTTCCCATCTCCGGGGACTCAAGTCCGGCCTGCCGGTTTCCCTGAATCCCCTCATAAATGTTACTTTGCTCACACTCCAACAGCACGTCAAGAATTAAAAAACCATTTGTCTCCTTTTCACTCCTATCAAACACGCTCACGCATCCCGCTGGAAGTCCAACCCCCTCGCACACAAAACCTCCTTTAACCCCTCCCTCCAACCTTTCCTAGGCCGACCCCTACCCGCCTTTCCTTTCCCACTACAGACTGATACACTCTTGAAGTCATTCTGTTTCGCTCCATTCTCTCTACATGTCCAAACCCACCTCAACAACCCTTCCTCACCCCTCTGGACAACAGTTTTGGTAATCCCGCACCTCCTCCTAACTTCCAAACTACGAATTCTCTGCATTATATTCACACCACACATTGCCCTCAGACATGACATCTCCATGCCTCCAGCCTTCTCCTCGCTGCAACATTCATCCCCCATGCTTCACACCCATATAAGAGCGTTGGTAAAACTATACTCTCATACATTCCCCTCTTTCCCTCCAAGGACGAAGTTCTTTGTCTCCACAGAACCCCTAAGTGCACCACTCACTCTTTTTCCCTCATCAATTCTATGATTCACCTCATCTTTCATAGACCCATCCACTGACACGTCCACTCCCAAATATCTGAATACATTCACCTCCTCCATACTCTCTCACTCCAATCTGATATTCAATCTTTCACCACCCTAATCTTTTTGTTATCCTCATAACCTTACTCTTTTCCTGTATTCCCCTTTAATTTTCTTCTTTTGCACACCCTACCAAATTCATCCACCAATCTCTGCAACTTCTCTCAGAATCTCCCAAGAGCACAGTGTCATCAGCAAAGAGCAGCTGTGAAAAACTCCCACTTTGTGTGTGATTCTTTATCTTTTAACTCACGCCTCTTGTCAAGACCCTCGCATTTACTTCTCTTACAACCCCATCCATAAATGTATTAAACAACCACGGTGACATCACACATCCCTTTTCTAAGGCCTACTTTTACTGGGAAATAATTTCCCCCTTTCCTACATACTCCAACTTGGCCTCACTATCCTCATAAAAACTCTTCACTGCTTTCAGTAACCTACCTCCTACACCCTACACTTTTCAACATCTGCCCATTGCCCCCCTATCCACCCTGTCATACGCCTTTTCCAAATCCATAAATTGCCACAAAAACCTCTTTCCCTTATCTAAATACTGTTCACTTTTTATGTTTCACTGGGAAACACCTGGTTTCCCCACACCCCCTACTTTCCTAAAACCTCCTTGTTCATCTGCTATCCTATTCTCCGTCTTACTCTTAATTCTTTCAATAATAACTCTACCATACACTTTACCAGGTATACTCAGCAGACTTATCCCCCCATAATTTTGCACTCTCTTTTTTATCCCCTTTGCCTTTATACAAAGGAACTATGCATGCTCTCTGCCAATCCCAGGTACCTTACCCTCTTCCATACATTTATTAAATAAATTTCACCAACCACTCCAAAACTATATCCCCACCTGCTATTAAACATTTCTATCTTTATCCCATCAATCCCGGCTGCCTTAAACCCCCCTTTTATTTTACCTACTGCCTCACGAACTTCCCCCCCACTCACAACTGGCTCTTCCTCACTCCTACAAGATGTTATTCCTCCCTTTTCCTTACAACAGAAATCACAGCTTCCCTATCTTCATCAACATTTAACAATTCCTCAAAATATTCCTCCATCTTCCCAATACCTCTAACTCTCCACTTAATAACTCTCCTCTCCTATTTTTTAAATGACAAATCCATTTGTTCTCTAGGCTTTCTTAAAATTGTTAATCTCACTCCAAAACTTTTTTTTATTTTCAACAAAATTTGTTGATAACATCTCACCCACTCTCTCCCTTTGCTCTCTTTTTACATTGCTTCACCACTCTCTTAACCTCTCTCTTTTTCTCCATATACTCTTCCCTCCTTGCATCACTTCTACTTTGTAAAAAATTCTCATATGCTAACTTTTTCTCCCTTATACTCCTTTACATCATCATTCCACCCGTCGCCCCCTCTTCCCTCCCGCACCCACTTTCCTGTAACCACAAACTTCTGCTGAACACTCTAACACTACATTTTTAAACCTACCCCATACCTCTTCGACCCCATTGCCTATGCTCTCATTAGCCCCTCTATCCTCCAATAGCTGTTTATATTTACCCTAACTCCCCCTCTATTAGTTTAAAAACCTTCAACCTCTCCCCTTCCCTATGCTTCATTTCCTGTATCCCATCTACCTTTTACTCCAGTGTAGCACAAACTAGAAAGTAATCTGATATATCTGTTGGCCCCCTCTATTAACATGTACATCCTGAGCCTACTAACGTCTTTTATCTACCAAATACATAATCCAACAAACTACTGTCATTTCGCCCTACATCATATCTTGTATACTTATTTATCCTTTTTTTTTTTTTTTCTTAAAATATGTATTACCTATGACTAAACCCCTTTCTATACAAAGTTCAATCAAAGGGCTCCCATTATCATTTACACCTGGCCACCCCAAACTTACCTACACACAACCCTCTCTTTAAAATTTCTCCTACTTTTGCATTCAGGTCCCCTACCACAATTACTCTCTCACTTGGTTCAAAGGCTCCTTTTACATTCACTTAACATCTCCCAAAATCTCTTTCCTCTGCATTCCTCTCTTCTCCAGGGGCATACACGCTTATTATGACCCACTTCTCGCATCCACCTTTACTTTAATCCAAAATAATTCTTGAATTTACACATTCATATTCTCTTTTCTCCTTTTCCCTAACTGATCATTTAACATTACTGCTACCCCTTCCTTTGCTCTAACTCTCTCAGATACTCCAGATTTAATCCCATTTATTTATTTATATAATATATATTATATATATATATATATATATATATATAATATATATATAATATATATATTATAGGTAGTAGGGTTTGGGAGACAGCAACCACCCAGGGAAGTACTACCCTCCTGCCAGATGACTGTGAAACAAAAACCTTAACTGTTTTGCATGATGGTAGATTGCTGGTTTTTTTTTTCTGTCTCATAAACACCCCTAAGATAACAGGGATATCTTGCTACTCCTACTTACACTTTGGTCACACTTCACAGACACGCACATGCATATATATATATACATACATCTAGGTTTTTCTCCTTTTTCTAAATAGCTCTTGTTCTTTTTATTTCTTCTATTGTCCATGGGGAAGTGGAAAAGAATCTTTCCTCCGTAAGCCATGCGTGTCGTATGAGGCGACTAAAATGCCGGGAGCAATGGGCTACTAACCCCTTCTCCTGTATACAATTACTAAAAAAGAGAAGAAGAAAAACTTTATAAAACTGGGTTGCTTAAATGTGCGTGGATGTAGTGCGGATGACAAGAACAGATGATTGCTGATGTTATGAATGAAAAGAAGTTGGATGTCCTGGCCCTAAGCGAAACAAAGCTGAAGGGGGTAGGAGAGTTTCAGTGGGGGGAAATAAATCGGATTAAATCTGGAGTATCTGAGAGAGTTAGAGCAAAGGAAGGGGTAGCAGTAATGTTAAATGATCAGTTATGGAAGGAGAAAAGAGAATATGAATGTGTAAATTCAAGAATTATGTGGATTAAAGTAAAGGTTGGATGCGAGAAGTGGGTCATAATAAGCGTGTATGCACCTGGAGAAGAGAGGAATGCAGAGGAGAGAGAGAGATTTTGGGAGATGTTAAGTGAATGTATAGGAGCCTTTGAACCAAATGAGAGAGTAATTGTGGTAGGGGACTTGAATGCTAAAGTAGGAGAACTTTTAGAGAGGGTGTGGTAGGTAAGTTTGGGGTGCCAGGTGTAAATGATAATGGGAGCCCTTTGATTGAACTTTGTATAGAAAGGGGTTTAGTTATAGGTAATACATATTTTAAGAAAAAGAGGATAAATAAGTATACACGATATGATGTAGGGCGAAATGACAGTAGTTTGTTGGATTATGTATTGGTAGATAAAAGACTGTTGAGTAGACTTCAGGATGTACATGTTTATAGAGGGGCCACAGATATATCAGTTTCACTTTCTAGTTGTAGCTACACTGAGAGTAAAAGGTAGATGGGATACAAGGAGAATAGAAGCATCAGGGAAGAGAGAGGTGAAGGTTTATAAACTAAAAGAGGAGGCAGTTTAGGGTAAAGATATAAACAGCTATTGGAGGATAGATGGGCTAATGAGAGCATAGGCAATGGGGTCGAAGAGGTAGGGGGTGGGTTAAAAATGTAGTGTTAGAGTGTTCAGCAGAAGTTTGTGGTTACAGGAAAGTGGGTGCAGGGGGGAAGAGGAGCGATTGGTGGAATGATGATGTAAAGAGAGTAGTAAGGGAGAAAAAGTTAGCATATGAAAAGTTTTTTAAAAAGTAGAAGTGATGCAAGGAGGGAAGAGAAATATGGAGAAAAAGAGAGAATTTAAGAGAGTGGTGAAGCAATGTAAAAAGAGAGAAAAATGAGAGAGTGGTGAGATGTTTCAACAAATTTTGTTGAAAATAAGAAAAATTTTGGAGTGGGGATTAACAAGTTAAGAAAGCCTAGAGAATAAATGGATTTGTCAGTTAAAAATAGGAAAGGGGAGAGTTATTAAATGGAGAGTTAGAGGTATTGGGAAGATGGGGGGAATATTTTGGGGAAATTGTTAAATGTTGATGAAGATAGGAAGCTGTGATTTCGTGTATAGGGCAAGGAGGAATAACATCTTGTAGGAGTGAGAAGAGCCAGTTGTGAGTGTGGGGGAAGTTCGTGAGGCAGTAGGTAAAATGAAAGGGGGGAAGGCAGCCGGGATTGATGGGATAAAGATAGAAATGTTAAAAGCAGGTGGGGATATAGTTTTGGAGTGGTTGGTGCAATTATTTAATAAATGTATGGAAAGGGTAAGGTACCTAGGGATTGGGAGAGAGCATGCATAGTTCCTTTGTATAAAGGCAAAGGGGACAAAAGAGAGTGCAAAAAATTATAGGGGTATAAGTCTGTTGAGTGTACCTGGTAAAGTGTAGGTAGAGTTATAATTGAAAGAATTAAGAGTAAGACGGAGAATAGGATAGCAGATGAACAAGGAGGCTTTAGGAAAGGGAGGGGGTGTGTGGACCAGGTGTTTACAGTGAAACAAATAAGTGAACAGTATTTAGATAAGGCTAAAGAGGTCTTTGTGGCATTTATGGATTTGGAAAAGGCGTATGACAGGGGGGATAGGGGGGCAATGTGGCAGAAAGTTGCAAGTGTATGGGGTAGGAGGTAGGTTACTGAAAGCATGAAGAGTTTTTTTACGAGGATAGTGAGGCTCAAGTTAGAGTATGTAGGAAAGAGGGAAATTATTTCCCATAAAAGTAGGCCTTAAAACAAGGATGTGTGATGTCACCGTGGTTGTTTAATATATTTATAGATGGGGTTGTAAGAGAAGTAAATGCGAGGGTCTTGGCAAGAGGCGTTTGGGGTTTTAAAAAATAAAAAATCAACACAAAAGTGGGAGTTGTCACAGCTGCTCTTTGCTGATGACACTGTGCTCTTGGGGAGTTTAAAAGGAATTGCAAAATTTGGGTGGATGAATTTGGTAGGGTGTGCAAAAGAAAAAATTAAAGGTGAATACAGGAAAGAGAAAGGGTTATGGGGAAAAAAAAAAGTTTAGTGAGAAAGTTTGAATATCAGTTTGGGGGGGAGAAGTAGGGGAGGGGGGGAAACGTATTCAGATATTTGGGAGGGAGTGCCCCAGGGGAAAATGGGTCTATGAAGATGAGGTGAACATAAATTGATGAGGAAAAAGAGTGAGTGGTGCACTTGGGAGTCTGTGGAGACAAAGAACTTTGTCCTTTGGAGGCAAAGAGGGGAAATTTATGAGAGTATAGTTTTACCAACGCTCTATAGGTGTAAAGGGGGGTGATGAATGTTGCAGCGGGGAGAAGGCTGGGGCAGTGGGATGTCGTGTCTGAGGGCAATGTGTGGTGTGAATATAATTCAGAGAATTCGTAGTTTGGAAGTTAAAGGGGGTGCGGGATTACCAAAAAATTTGTCCAAGGGCTGAGGAAGGGTTTTTGAGGGGTTTGGACATGTGAGAGAATGGGGCGAAACGAAAAGACTTAAAAGGGTTTAGCTGTAGGAAGGAAGGGGGGAGGGGGCGGCCCAGGGAAAGGGGGGGGGAGGGAGGGGGTAAAGGAGGTTTTGTGTGCGAGGGGCTTGGACTTCCAGCAGGCATCTGAGCGGTTTGATGGGGGAATGGAGACAAAAAGGTTTTTAATCTTGAGTGCTTTGGGGTGTGAGCAAAAATAACAATTTTTTGAAGGGATTCAGGGAAACCGGGGGCCGACTTGAATCCTGGAGATGGGAAGTACAGTGCCTGCACTCGAAGGAGGGGTGTTAATGTTTCAGTTTAAAAACTGTGTGTAAAACCCTTCTGGCAAGACAGTATGGAGTGAATGTGGGGAAAGTTTTTCTTTTGGGCCCCCCGCCTTGGGGGGAATCGGCCATGTGATAATAATAAAAATTTTTATTAATATATATATAATATATATATATATATATATATATATATATATATTATATATAATATTATTATATATTATATGTGTGTGTGTTGTGTGTGTGTGTGTGATGGATATATGTGTTGGGGTCAAAAAAATCAGAAGGCGAACTTAAAAATGCAAGATAAGCACTTTGCCAAAACATGGTCGGAAAGATAGGCAATAGAAAAGTCGGGCTTTTTAAGTAAAAAAATTTGTCCCCCTTTTGTGGTCCAAAACTGAGTGTGGAAGGAGTATGACGTGTCGGTCTTTTCCGAGTAGAATGGGAAGGTAACGAAGTAACATCATCAGGAGAATGTCGTTGGCATTTAGAAGTGGGACCAGAGTTGGTCAGATGTGGGACAGGCTGGCGATTCGAAAATTGCCGCACCGTGTATTCCTCAATAAGTGAACAATTAAGCACATAGTGTTCAAGACAGTGACCATATGCCTGATCACATAATTTGCATTTAGTTTGATCATCATCTGTGTGTCTCCCAAACTGCCAGAAGTACTTGTAACCAAGCCTAAGCCTGGCCACTACAACATCAGTCAGACTGTTCACATTGCAAGTTGCTCCATAAACATCGTCGTCGTAAGCTTCTCTCTTTTATGTGCGGGTTATTTGTGTATCGTTCCAGTCACGGTATTGTGCCTTTTGTTATTTATTTTAAACATACTTATCTACGTTCATGTTATCATAGTGCTTCTAATTGCATTCCTATAGCAATCATTTTTATTATTTACTTCTCTCCTAATATTGTTCCTAATGCTAGACACAGTTATAACAAAATTATATTCTACATTCTCCTGGATAGTCTTCTTGGCTAACATATCAACTTTATCATGAAGGAGTAATCCAATGTGTGATGGGATCCATAGCGACTGTACATTAATTCCTTTGTCCCTGATTTTTGAGTATCTATACCTGGCTTATCCAATGAGCATGTCATTGGAGTCATTATATGAGCCAAGAGCCTTCAATGATGACATAGAATCAGTAATGATGATAGAGTCAAGCTGGGTGTCACAGGTTAGCTTTACCGCCATTAGGATTGCAAACAATTCAGTTTTCAGTGTGGACGCCCAGTTGTTAATTCTTATGCCTAACTCAACGAATTTATTATCGTTCTTAACTATGGAGGTGGCAACAAGAGCAGATGCAGCCTTGCCAGAAGACTCCTGTTTAGATCCATCAGTGTATATAACTTGTGATAACTTATTACTACCAGCTAGGCGAGAAATTTCTTCTTGAGCAGTTGCTTTAACAAGTGATTTAAGGAAGGGATTACTAGCAATAAGCTTCTTCGGAGGGACTTGCAGATATGTGACATTAAATGAACACATCTTCCATGGAGGGGTGAAATGCTCTTGTTGCCTACAGTG
>NC_069471.1:10361235-10378804 GCF_026875155.1 Cherax quadricarinatus | reverse complement strand
AAAACTCCTTAAAGTCCGCACTATTTTCTGCCTTTTTTTTGTCTGAACTGGCATCCTCACCATGCTATCACATTGTGTAGCCACTACGATTCTTAAACTCTCAAACCAGCCTTTTGCGGCCCTTTAAAATTTCATCAATAGAGCACTTTTCGGCATTTTCTTAAGGGTCCGTATGCAACTCCTTCCCTTTTCAATATCTTGAGAGAAACACTATCTCCTGGTTTTTTGTTTCTCGTTTATCCCACCAACAACAGTCTCTCCACATCTTAAAGTATTGTGATAAATTTTTTTGAAAGCATACTTGCACCTTTTAAACAAGACTTCATTATTGCCTTTTAGTTGGCCAAGCTAGTAGTGATCGTTGAATGGGGTTTGTTATATAACCTTTCCAACCCAAGATACCACTCCTCTCTCTACTTTTCTTTTCCCTTTTTTAAATTTTTATAGCACACACTCCCCTTTTTACCACAGGATTGGCATAGAAGCTTTCCAGGGGCCCATGGGGGCTTTTTAGCAGTTACAAGCCAAAACAAAGGGAATAAAAAATATATCAAACGTACACGGGGGAAATCTCCACAACGCTTGTAAAAAGGGCAAAATACTGTACATGGGTCTTGGGTGGCCGGGCCCTCCAGGCCCTTTGGGCACCGGGACTAAAATCTTTAAAAGAGTTATTTGGCGTTTTGCCGAGCCAATATTTTTATGCCAAAGGGCCTTTTGCCGATTTAGGGTTTAAAACCCAAACAGTCTTTAGCCGGGGTTCACTGTATTACATGGAATTCCCCTACTCCCCTTTATCTTGCCTTACTGGCCCACTGAAGTCACCATATTAACCACTTAAAAAAAAATTCAGGGAATCTGTCTCACACCCACCATTATTGTACAAGTGGCAGCCCATTCCCCTTTTCATGTTATTTCATTACTATTAAAAAAAGTCCTAGAAAAAGCACTTTTCCCGCACTACTAAGACAGCAAGGGTTCAATACAGTAAAAGGGGGTGACCCCAAAAATGTAAAAAAACTATGAATAGGCCAATAAAAAATTACCATTATTATCCAAAATCTTTGAGAAATCGTGCACAAGAAATTATATTTCATTTAAAAACGCACAAAAAAACCAACCCCTGCCAATTTGACTTTAAAAAAATAAAAGCATAATGATATTATTTTTATTATATCAAAAGAACCTAAACCCAAGGGGTATACAGCATGCAGGGGGGGGAAGGAGCAAGGGAATTTTGGGGCAAAAGGGGGGGGGATGTCAGCGGTTACAGAAAACGCGGGGCAGGGGGGTGTACGGGGTAGAGGGACAAAGATTGAAGTAAAAGGGCGAATGTATCAAATTTGTGAAGTAAGTCAGTTTTTTCAAAAAGCAATGAGAGAGGGCCGGGTGAAAGGGGGCCATCAGCGAAAGGGGAAGTAAAGAGAGAGCAGCGGAGCGAAGACGACGACAGAGGTAAATTCTGCGTGCTCGTTGATAAAGTGGGGCCGTCCAACAGAATGTGGCTGACTGATAATGGGGTGGCAATTCTCACAGAGAGGAGCAAGGGGCCTCTCCATGAAAATATCCATGAGTAAAACGAGTATGGCCAAGCGAAGATGGGAGAGAGTAGTCCCCCACCTCGACACTGGTGATAAGAAGACGGCCAGTAACCTATACTCGGTTTAATAGATTGAAGTTTGTTGCCGAGCATAGTAGGGCCAACGTTGTTGCCAACAGGTGTGAAGGTGGGAAGATATTGCAGCAAAATAGTCCGTAAATGGAATACCTCTATAAGAAACTGGTAGGGTCAGTACTGCTGACCGCGCAGCAGTGTCTGCCTTTCATTGCCCTGTACGTCAACATGACCAGGGACCCAACAAAAAAAAAATATCTTTATGCTTGGTTAAAGATGCGGTGTAGCCAAAGTTGGATACAGAGGACTAAGGGGTGAGGTGTATCAAATTTTTGTATAGCCTGTAAAGCACTAAGGGAGTCTGAGACAACCACAAATGATGACACAGGCATAGATGCAATACGGATAAGTGCTGTAAGGATGGCATATAATTCAGCAGTAAAAATACTAGCCGAAGATAGTAAATGCCCTTGTACGACGCTGTCCGGAAACACTGCTGCGAATCCTACGCCATCAGAAGACTTAGAGCCATCTGTGTACACAGCAATGGCATGAGAATGAGAGTGAAAGTGGTCAAGAAAAAGGGAGCGTCAACATGACCAGGGACCCAACAAAAAACAATATCTTTATGCTTGGTAAAGATGCGGCGTAGCCAAAGTTGGATACAGAGGACTAAGGGGTGAGGTGTATCAAATTTTTGTATAGCCTGTAAAGCACTAAGGGAGTCTGAGACAACCACAAATGATGACACAGGCATAGATGCAATACGGATAAGTGCTGAACGGATGGCATATAATTCAGCAGTAAAAATACTAGCCGAAGATAGTAAATGCCCTTGTACGACGCTGTCCGGAAAGACTGCTGCGAATCCTACGCCGTCAGAAGACCTAGAGCCATCTGTGTACACAGCAATGGCATGAGAATGAGAGTGAAAGTGGTCAAGAAAAAGAGAGCGGGAAGCGACCGTAGACAGTTGGGCCTTTGAGCAAGGGAGGGAGAAAGAACAGACTCGAACAGCTGGAACTTCCCAGGGGGGTAGGGAAAAGTGAGATGCTACATGTACATAGAAAGGTGGTAGTTGAAGAGAAGACAAGAGCGAATGAAGGCGAAGAGAGAAGGGACGGAGTAAACAGGGGCGGCGAACAAATAAAGAATGTCTACTAATTAAATAACAAAAAGGCACAATACCGTGACTGGAACGATACACAAATAACCCGCACATAAAAGAGAGAGAACTTACGACGACGTTTCGGTCCGACTTGGACCATTGACAAAGTTTAATGGTCCAAGTCGGACCGAAACGTCGTCGTAAGCTTCTCTCTTTTATGTGCGGGTTATTTGTGTAATGTCTACTAATATCAGTGACCATTCTATAAATGGAAGGATTGCGGAGATCATGAGAGCGTACATAGTAGCGCAGGCAATGGGCATCACGGCGATGGGATAAGGATGGAACGTTTCGCTTCTGCATAGAGGCTCTCGACAGGGGAAGAGCGAAAAGCACCGAGGCATAAACGTAATCCTTGGTGATGAATGGGGTTAAGGCTAGAGAGAGTAGCAGGAGATGCCGCTGAATAGATCTGGTCACCATAATCAAGTTTCGATAAAATAAGGGTGGAATGTAGGCGAAGGAGGGTTCGACGATCGGCTCCCCATGAAAGATGAGCAAGGGTTTTAGAAGGTTTCAGCCGGCTGTGACAAGTTGCCTTCAGAGAGGAAATGTGAGGTTTCCAGGATAACCTACGATAAAAGAGGAGGCCTAGAAACTTGACTGTATCACGTTCGGGGATACGGGAGCCATAGAGGTACAAAGGATGATCGGAGATGACAGAGCGTCTAGTGAAAGTGATTGGTGGGTTTAAGTGCTGGAAAATTTAAACCCACGTGTGGTGGCCCAATTGGAAACACGGTCGACTGCATGTTGGAGAGAAACTGTAATTGAGGTGAAGTCAGCGCCTGCACAGGCAATAGGGGAAGTCATCAACATAGAGTGATGACCAAATATTTGAGGAAGACTAGAGGCCAAATCATTAATAGCAAGGAGAAAAAGTTGTTGTGCTCAGAACACATCCCTGGGGGACCCCTTTAGCTTGGATAAAGTCCGGGGAGAGCACATTAATAACCCGAACACGGAAATGCCTGTCAGTTAAAAAGTTGTTAAGGAAGGATGGTAGAGTGCCTCGAAGGCCTAAGGAGTGGGCTTGGGCTAAAATATTATACCTCCAAGTTGTGTCATATGCCTTCTCAAGGTCAAAAAATATGGCAATAACTGAGTGGTTATTCGCAAAGGCATTACGAACATATGTATCCAAAGCGTAGTAAGGGGTCTATGGTGAACGTCCCTTACGAAAGCCATTTTGACGAGTGGAGGGGACTGTTGTGTGTCTCTAAATACCACACTAAACGTCAATTTACTAGGCGTTCCATTATTTTGAAAAACTGCACTGGTAAGAGCAATGGGACGATAGTGGGAGGTTTCATTTTCCCGTAGTGCCGGGTTTGCGGAAAGGGAGAACAATGGCGGATTTCCACAGCTGAGGAAGAACTCCTTGTGACCAAATAAGATTGTAAAGGCGTAATAGGACTGCAAGGGCTGACTGATGTAAATTTTTTGTAGCATACGAATATGAATGTCGTCGGGCCCAGCTGCCGATGATCGACAAGCGGGAGAGTGTTTGCCCAGTTCTTGAAGTGTAAAAGGCACATTATACTGTTCTTCTCTGAGAGAAGAAAAGTCCAAGGGTGCTAACTCTCTGGCAGACTTAGAGGAAAGAAATGAGGGGCATAGATGGAGTCCCTGAGAAATTTACAGACCAGATGATTGCCAATTTCATTGGCAACATCTAGTGGGGTTTGCTATATCAACACTGGCAACCCGCCAGAACAGGAGCCGGGTCAGGAGAATTTTTACCACTCAGTTTTCGTACTTTTTTCCAGATTTGCACTCATAGAGGAAGCAGAGGGTGATGGGGAGACATAATCTCACCAGCAAGTGCGTTTAGCATCACGGATGACACGGCGAGCGATCGCACGCTTCTGTTTAAAATCAAGGAGTCGCTCTGTGGTTCTATCGTACCGGTACCTGCCCCATGCAGCGCGTTTCAAACGTACTGCACGAGCACAAGCAGGAGCCCACCAAGGCACGCATTTCTGAGAATGCCGCCCGAAGTTTGGGGTATAGAATGAGAAGCTGCGGTGAAAAGGGAAAGGGAAGAAGAGGTGTAAAAGTCATCGATGGGGGAAACGAAGAAGGAACCTCTTTAAAAACAGTTAGGTGTGAGTAAAGGTTCCAATTTGCCCGTTTAAAATTTTGCCAGCGTGGGGTGCGAAGAGGTGGCAAATATGAAGGGGGAAGTAAGAATGTTTGGGGAAAATGATCACTGTCATGTAAGTCCGGGAGAACAGACCAAGTGAAGTCTAATGCGGCGGAGGAAGAGCAGACTGAGAGATCGATGCAAGAGAGAGTATGAGTCCGAGGATCAAAATGGGTGCGAGTACCTGTATTTAAAAACATGGAGGGGGTGGGTGGCAAGAAAAGCCTCTAACTGAATTCCAGGGGAAAATCACAGTGAGACCCCCCCAGAGGAAAGGGGGGGCATTAAAATCACCAAGTAACAGAATGGGTGGCGGTAATGACGAAACAAGGAAGGCAAAATCCGGAATAGAAAATGCCCGAGAAGGAGAGAAAATATAAGAACAGAGCGTATACCACCTATGTAAGTGGATACGGGCTCGTTGTAATGCAGCGAAGTATGAACAAATAGCTGATGGTACGGAATATCAGTGGGGAAAGAAGAAGGGCACTTTCTTTAAAAGGGTCCCACCCGGGAAAAGGATCTAAAGAATACAATAAATTATAGCCTGAGATGTGAGAAATAACAGCAGAGTGTAATTTTGGTTCCTGTAAGCAAACACCAACAGGGGCAAACTGGGCGAGTAACATCTGAAGCTCACCCCGATTACCCCTGAGGCCGCGTATATTCCACTGTAAATAGGCCATGATTGGCAATGTAAAGATACTTGAAATCCGCAGGTAAGGGTTCCTACAGACTAGAAGGGTTAGAAAAGTCCACATGCGGAGGCAGTGGAAAACGTTGAAGCAGCGAACGAACGGTGCGCTGTGAAGAAAGGAGTTGCGCAGATGGAGCAGAAGAGAGAGAAAGAGCGGAAGGCGGATCAGTGTCCATTGATGGTTTGGTCTCTGCAATATATTCAGAGATTGCTTCAAGTGTTTCGTAATTCAGAGATGTCGTATGGGAGACAATATTGGGAATGGTAGGGGGAGGATGAGTAAAGATTGGAACTGTATTGGACTGTACCAAGGTAGGGGGGGGGCGAAATGGTGGAGGGAACTGGAGAAGCGTGACAGGGGACAGAAGAGGCAGAAACCTGGGAGGTGGCAGAAGAGGAAGAAACTTGGGAGGGAACAGGGGAGGAAGGTACAGTACGAGGAGGAGGGTGAACCTCTACACTTGTAACTGAGCCAGTGAGAGGGGAAGAACCAGGGACAGAGACAGGGAGGGTAAAATGAGCACGTGGAGGATGGGTAGGAGGTGTTAATGGACCTTTTTTTGACTTTTGAGAAGTAGAGGGACAAATTGGGAGGAGGTGTCGTACGAGGTCTCGTCGATACTGAGGCTTGTGAGAGAGAACTCGAAGAAGCGAGATTAGACTGAGGCGTTGAAGTAGGGACGTCTGAGCGAGGACAGCAAAAGGATTAGATACAGGAGTGATTATGGGAGAGGTAACCACAGAGGTGGGTTAGAAGATGGGATACCAGAAGTGGGGGGACGTTTTGAAACACGGGAATAAGAAACAGGGTGGGAGTCTCCCTTGGGGCGGAGATAGAAACTGCCATGGCATAAGGGGGACTTCTGTCTCTTGAGGTAACGGATTTCCCGCTCGTTTAAATAACCTGACAATGGCGGAGAGTACGAAGGGTGAGCCTCATGACAGTTAAGGCAAGAGGGAGATCGATTGCAAGACGTATTAGAATGGTCATCGGCACCACAGACTGGCATTCGGCGATAGATCGAAATTTATTTCGCTGGATGGCCAAATCGCCAGCAATTTCTACATGTTGGGGTTTGTAGGGATCACCTTTTAAACCCTTGTAACCGATGTCCTGCTATATAAACTGAGGATGGGAGTTCTCGGCTGTCAAAAGTTAAACGAGCCACATTCTAGGTATCGCCCTTCCGCCCACGGGCAGGAAAGAACGTAAGTGTCTACCTTGAGGATTGGGAGATCTTGGAGTTCCAGCTGTTCAAGAATTCAGTGCCAAACATGTCGGGAAATTTGTTGAAACTATGGTAGGGGGCAGAATGATGGTACCACTACAAGAATTGAGGGAATGATGTTTTTTCAAGAGTGACAGGAAACATTTATCAATATGGGAAAGACGAGAGAGCTCATGACCTGGGTAGCATTCTGTATGGTAATGATGTCCGCACCGCTCTTAAGAGCATGAAAAGAAATATCTTTACCAACATGGCGTAGGATGCCTTCCCCAATACTATGGTCAGAAAGATAGGCAGTAAGGAATTTGGTCGAAAGTGAAAAAATTAGTCCATTGTTCAGTCCTGAAATGAGCGTGGAAAGGTAGTGAAGGATGTTCAATCGTTTCTGAGAAGAACGAAAAGGGTGGAGAAGTATCATCAGCAGGTAATTGTCGTTGGCGTTTTGGCGTGGGACCAGAGTTGGTCCGACGTGGAATGGGTCGGCGATTTGAAAATTGCCGCACCGTAGAGGGAGAGGCCCGAAGCATAGTCAGAGGAGAGCGAAGGTCCGATAAATCGAAGGAGTCAGTCGAGGCCTCAGTCCCTTTGAAGCGGGTGGGAAACAGCACCGGCAATAGGTACAGAGGTATGAGGAATGTCTGAAGAGTGGTCCAAAGACGAGGGGGGGTCAGAACGAGGTGTGGTATCAAGAAGGGCCCGGGGGTACCAGGTTCATGGACTAGGGCTGCCATGGTTGGGTTACTTCTTTCTTTTTGTTTTTAAGAAAAAAAAAGAAAGAAGAAAAGAAAATAAAAAAAAAAAAAAAAGAATAAAAAAAGGGGGGACCGGGGAGGGATAGTTCCTAGGAGGGATAAAAGGGCCAAAAATTCCCTCCGCGCCCAAGAGGACCTCACCCACCGCAAGTTAAGCGCAGATGCAGCAGGGAAAACCCGTGCCATACCCTACCCCACATGCTAGTAAACTAACAATCCGGGATAGCAACCTCACATCTGCCGAGCTACTCGGTGGACAAAAGAGAGGGCGGCCGGATATCCGCCACAAAGCATACCTCCTTCGGCCACCACCCCCGGAATCCAAAGGTGGCTTCCAGAGATACACTCGTCGCCCGAAAAGACACCCAAAGCTACTCCAGGATACCGGAGAGGGATGGGGGACATCGCCAGGCGATCCAGATTCCACGGCAAACTACGCCACCGCTAAGAACCTCAAGGGAATGGGATGGACCCCGGTATCCTTTCCCCTACCTAGGAACTAGCGCACCTGTGGGAGAAATCCCAAAGGACAAAAGAGGAAGGGCAAAGGGAGGGGTGGGGTGGAGGAGGAGGAAAGGAAAAAGGAGAGGAGGGGGAGGATGGGATAGGGGAGGGGAAAGATTGGGGGGTAATTAGGTTCGGTCTGAGGAAGAAGACCGATAGGTCTAATTCCTCAGACCAAGAGCCTCTTCACCACGCCAAGGAGCCCCCGTTGAAGAGGTGCACTAATGATAAAATTGTAAAATGTTAGACCCTGCATTACACAGCACTGAAAAATAATGAATATCCATTAAGACTTTTTATTGACCTATTGAAAAGCTTTTAAAACAGTACATCATGGCATCCAACTCCACAAGCTTGACCATTAGGGCCCATAAGAGGTCAAGTACTTGCATATTTCAAATCCTACCTTACTAATAGGTATCATTTATGTCACCATGAAAGATGCAACCTCATCAACATGGTCACTTAAAGATCAATGGTCTTCCCAAATGTATCACAAATCTGAAACCCATTATCTTTGTTGATCACATGACTTGTCATCTCCCATGCAAATCTTGCGACCCTCAACACCATTGTTAATGAGAAGTTACTCAAAATATCTACTGGATGACAGCCAATAAACATACACTTAACACTGAGAAAACTTTTTATATTATGTTTGGTAACAGAGCAGGTGTTGCATAACTTAACATTAACCCTTTGACTGTCAAAAGGCCCAACTTCGAAGTGTCTCCTGTGTCGCAAATTTCGAAAATTTTTTTTTTTTTTTTTTTTATGAAAATGTTAATATAAATTTTTCTCATTGTTTTAGTCCCCCAAAAAAAAAAAACACCAGTACTTACCGAGATATAGAGGCGTGAAGTTTGCAGAAAACGAGGTGGCGTATGGCAACAGTGGTTACGCCGCTCACCAGGTAAATTTTGGGTTTATTTTTAACCGATGGTTTTTTTTTTTTTTTTTTTTTTCCACATAACTTTTGGGGCCTGTGAGACCAAAGTATGGTGCAATGTTCATATATACACTCACTGAATGTAAAAACAATTATAGCAAAAACACTAGTATCATCATAATGTTCGTAAACTTGTTTACACAAATGAAAAAAAATTTGTTTATTACGATTGTTCTATAATATAATATACATATGGACAATCACTGGACACTTTTCTAGAACTGCTGCAGCTTCTGGAATTCTTTGAAACATGGGTAAAAGCACAATGGTGTTTTACACTCCTCACACATAAAACGAGTGTCTCTGCATTTCTGGGGGCGTTTTGTGGTATGTCCACAGACAAAACACCTCTTTGAACTTTTTTTCTTGAGAGCAGTAGCAGGCAGTGGTTTTGGGTAGTGATCACCAGGCCTCAGACGAGAGGACATGTGTTGTTAATTTCGTGGGCGCTGGTCTATTGCAAGTGTTGTTCCTTGGTACTTGAATATTATTTGTCTGATGACTGACAAACAAAATTCACCGTATTTGGGTTTGTTGTTAGTCTTCAACTTTTATTAAAAGCATTCAGCATGGAAAATGTCAAGAAGCTGGAAAAAGAGTTTAATGTACCACTTATAACTCTTTGTGAACACAGTCAGAAAACCCCAATCTGCATGTCACATTTGTCCACAAAAGCGCATATTGAGGTTGTAATCCATCACAGCTGCAGGTTTTACAATGGGTTCATTGGTCTTTTCTGTTCTGCTTGCCACTGTCTACCATTTCGAGTAGGTGAACTGATGTCAACAGTGTGACATCACATTTGTCACCCACTGAAATGCCATGATGTCATTGGCAGCAAACACCTGAACCTCATCCCCTACAACTGCCAGCATTGAACTTAAGCATATGCTTACGATTTCCATGCACTGTGCCACACACATCTTTTCATGTTCACTTGTAAGAAATCATGAGTAAAGGGCCTTGTGTACCAGTTGTCAGTTATATAAAATATGCCCCTTACAAAGATATGGTTCTATAAATGTTCTAACCACATCACCAGAGAAAACCCAGTAACTTCCTGGTATCTTGCAATGTTTCACCACAAGTGTACACAATTATATCCAAACCAGAGGGGTTTTTTGCATCACACAGAACAAATAACTTTATCCCAAAAGTTATATACTGCTTGAATGAGTCTTCCTTTGAAAAAAAATCAAAGACTCATCAATAACAAGCTTCCTGAACTGATAAAAATACATACAGCACTTTTGTTTCAGGCACATAAACACATTTCTGATCTTATATAACCTGTCGCTTCTGTCAGGCCTTGTTTTGTCTGAAAAGTGTAACATACTTAACAGAAAACACAAGTCTATTCACTGGTAAAATGTCACTGAAAGCTGGGGTTGAAATCAGGCGATCTGTCGACCAGTATGTTTTTGACACTGTACTTATACACATGTGGCATAAGCATTATTGTGGCAAAGAACAGATACATCTCTGCCACAGTTGTGCCTCCCACTGATGTAGGCATGATCTTGGTGAAAGAATTGTGGCCAAAGTGTACTCAAAAATGTTTGTTTCCCTGCAATAATGTCCATCAGGGTTCATCAAATAAAAACTGAAAGCATTCCCGTTCAGTGGCATTGTTCCCAAGTGTACATTTATGGCCGTATTGCACTTTGTGTTTCATCAAAGTCATGGGGACTGGGAACAAATCGTCACCTTGCTGCCAATTCCAGATGCAGTCAGCTGGTGGGTTCTGGTATTGAAACATGGTTGTGGTTGTGCAGGTTGTGGTTTTTGGTTGTTGTGGGAGTGTGGGGGAGGTGAGACTGGCTGTAGTTGAGCAGAGTCAGCAGCATTGGTAGTAGCTTGCCTCTACTGGTGTCACATGACTCATGCTACCATCACTATCACCACCACTGCCTGCTGCCTCAAAATCATTTCATACCCATCTAAACAATATCGTCATCTTCACTATCAGGTCGTGGTGTAGGGCCACGGGATGTGCTCTGAGATTTACTCCTTTCCCCCTTGGGAAAAGCTATGGCACACAAACCCGACCGCAAGCGACGTTGTATATACTGCCGCTTTTACTGGGGAATATTCACCCTCACTGTCGCAACTAGAACTGCTTTCAATAACTTTGAAGTCAAATTTACTGCTCACATCTGAGTCTCATACAAGGGCAAATAGTTTCCTCTTTCGTCCTCGTACAGGTGAACATGAACGAGCCAGCCCAGCACCAGAGGTGGAAGGTTGTGGGTCATCTGGGGTTTTTATAACTAATTACGTTATTCTGGGCACTGTTTTCAGTCACATTCGCTTGAAAACCAGGGAATTCACTTTCACTGACACTTTCATCCTGTTAGAGCTATCGCTTGGAACAAAAGACCTCCAATCTGCTGAGGAGTGAGTAACTTCTTATCTCGAGGCATGGTGAAAAAACGTCTGCCAAGATGGCATTCCCACAATGCACCCCCTGAGTCCCAGATTTTTTCACAGGGTCACACCCACCACTCAGACCCATTCTCTCTCATTTAGGGCCTCAATCCCCACCCGCTTGATTTTAAGCCGCTAGAATTTATGTGTATAGATACATCAAACACGGTACACGTATGATGTATATATACAACAGAAACAGTCAAAGGGTTAAGATTGACAACACTCTTAATGCCAGACATAATGATGACAAATTCCAGGCCTGCACCTAGACAGGGAACCTGAATTTCAGCACTCATATCCAGCACACAACAAAAAAAGTAACCAAAACCACTGGGATCCTCTCCAAGTTACGTTACTACATGCCACAATTTCCCCCCTTCTCACACTATACCATTTACTCATTTATCTCTACCTCACCTATGCTATTCGTGCTTGGGGATCAACTGCAGCAACACACCTAAGGCCAATAATAACCCAACAAAAAGTCGCAGTAAGTATAATCACGCAATCCAATCCTGGGCAACACCCTCAAATCTTCACAGATCTAAACTTACTCACTGTTCAGAACATCCACACTTACTACGTGCAACCTACATTTACAGAACCTTAAATTCCAATATTAACCCTGACCCAAAACATTTTCTTGATAGTTGTGACAGGACCCAAAAGGCATTTAAAACCAGACCAAACATCTCTATGAAATTCCTTGTGTCTGGCTAAATTGTACAAAAAATCAATGTATACAAAAGGGCCTAAAATCTGGAACACCCTACCTGAAATTCTAGAACTGAAGACACATTCATCACTTTCAAAACTACCATTAGAAAACATATCCCCTGACACACCCACCGACAGCTAAATACTGAAAACCCGCCTATTCTCTTGTATCATACACACACAAAAAAAACCTAGACCTCCCCCCGATATCTGTGAATCTCCACATTCGTACTTACCCAATAGACTATAACATAGAAATATGTAATACATCTATTACCTAATGAATCTTAACTAGTCATAAGTTTGCCTGTGATGCTCCTACATAGAAACCATGTATTGTACCAAAACAAAACCATTTCACATTGCTAAATTTACAAACTGTAAAGTAGTTACTTAGCATTAATTAATATCAATATGCTCCATAATCTGTACCAATATAGGGTTTGAATTAATCTTAGTCTGCCAAAATGCTTAGGTAGAAAGGGATGAGGTGAGTGCTAAAGATATCATCATAGAATTTTTGGAGTAAAAACAGTTGTCAAAAAGTCAATGAGAGAGTCAGATTAAAGGAGGGTCCATCAGCAAGAAGGGAAGGTAAAGAGAGAGCAACAGAGCGGAGACGTTGTTGGAGGTAAATTCTGTGTGCTCATTGATAGAGTGGGCAGTCTAACAGAATGTGGCTAACAGATACTGGGAACCTGACCCAAATTTTTACAGAGAGGAACAGGGCACCCCTCCACGAGATACCCACGAGAAAGACGAGTGTGGCCAATGTGAAGACGGGAGAGAGTGTCTCCCAACCTCGACACTAAATGACAAGAAAACAGCCAGTAACCTATATTCGGTTTAATAGATTATTATTATTAAAAAAAAGAAGTACTAAATGACAATGGGGTATACAGCACTGCAGGGAAGAAGGAAGCGAGGGGATCAGGTGGCAAAAGGGAGATGGATGAGTAATAGGTTACAAAAGAACAGTGAGGCAGTGGATAGTGAAAAGGATTAGGGCAGCAAGAGATTGAGGCAGAAAGGGTGAGGGAGTGTGAAAGGTATTTATCATCAGAGTTGTGGAGTAAAAACAGTCACTGTCAAGAAGTCAATGAAAGAGTCAGGATTAAAGGAGGGTCCATCAGCAAGAAGGGAAGGTAAAGAAGAGTAGTAGAGCAGAGATAAAGACAGAGGTAAATTCTGCGTGCTCGTTGATAGAGAGGGCAATCTAACAGAATATCGCTAATCGATACTGGAACTTGACACTTATCACAAAGAGGAACAGGTTGCTCTACATGAGATACCCATGAGTAAGACGAATGTAGCCAATGCAAGGAGGGAGAGAGCAGTCTCTCAAACCCCGGGACTTTATGACAAGAAGACGGTCAGTAAAACCCATGCTCGGTTTAATAGAATGAAATTTGTTACCGAGTAGAGTTGACCAACTTTGTTGCCAACGAATGTGGAGGTGGGTAGCTATACAGCAAAATAGTCCAGAAAAAGGACACCCATACATGAAATTGGTAGGTCATGTACTGCTGACCGTGCGCAGTGTCTGCCTGTTCATTTCCCTGCATGTCAACATGACCAGGGACCCAAAAATAGCCTGTAGAGCACTAAGAGAGTCTGAGACAACCACAAATGATGACACAGGCATAGATGCGATACGAATAAGAGCTGCAAAATGGGGATACAATTCAGCGTAAAAATGCTGGCCAAAAATAGTAAATGCTTTGCATGACGCTGTCCGGAAACACTGCTTTTGAATCCGACGCCATCAGACGACTTAGAGCCATCTGTGTACTCTGCGATGGCATGAGAATGAGAGTGGAGGGGTCAAGAAAAAGAGAGCAGGAAGCCACCGTAGGCAGTTGGGGTTTTGAGCAAGGAGTGAAAAAGAACAGACCTGAACAGATGGAACTTCCCAGGGGGGTAGGGAAAAGTGAGATGCTACATGAACATATAAAGGAAGTAACTGAAGGGAAGACAAGAGCGAATGTAGATGAAGAAGAAAGGACGGAGGAAACAGGGGCGGCGAAAAATAATGTCTACTAATATTGGTGACCATTCTATAAATGGGAGGACTGCAGGATCGTGAGAGCACACATAGTTTGCGAAAGCAATGGGCATCATGGCGATCACACAAAGATGGAACATTTGCTTCTGCATAGAGGCTCTCAACAGGGGAAGAGCGAAAAGCACCAAGGCAATAAATGTAATCCTTGGTGATGGATGGGGTTAAGGCTAGAGAGAGTAGCATGAAAAATTTTGCTGAAATTAGATCTGGTCACCATAAAACGAGTTTCGATAAAATGAGGCTGAATGCAGACGAAGGAGAGTTTTGACAATCAGCTCCCCATGAAAGATGAGCAAGGGTTTTAAGGGAAAGGGTTTAGTTTGGGTGTGACAATTGCCTTCAGAGAGGTAATGTGAGGGTTCCAGAATAACCTACAGTCAAAGAGAAGGCCTAGAATCCTGACTGTATCATGTTCAGGGAATATTGGGAGCCATAGATGTACAAAGGATGATCAGAGATGACAGGGAGCATAGTGAAAGTAATTTGGCGAGTTTTGGTACTGGAAAACTTAAACCCATGCGGGGGGCCCAATTGGAAACACGGTCGACCACATCTGGAGAGAAACTGTAATGAGGTGACAGTCAGCGCCTGCACAAACAATAGCAAAGTCAAACTCATAAAAGTAATGACCAAATATTGGATGGAAGAAAAAGAGGCAAAGGAGAAAAAGTGTTGTGCCAGAACACATCCCTGAGGGACACTTCAGCGTGGACAAAGTCCGGGAAGAGCACATTATTGACTTGAACAAAGGAAATGTCTGTCAGTTAAAAAGTTCTTAAGGAAGGATGGTAGATTGCCTCGAAGGCCAATGAGTGGGCTTGAGCCAAAACATTATACCTCCAACTTGTGTCATATGCCTTTTTCAAAGGTCAAAAAAAAATGGGAATAACTGACTTGGTTATTCACAAAGACATTATGAACATCTGTATCCAAGTGTAGTAAGAGGTTTATGGTAGATCAGCCCCTTTCGAAAAACCATATTTACTAGTGGGAGAGACTGTTGTGTGTCTCTAAATACCATATTAACCTTTTCAGGGGCGACAGGTCCTCTCCCAGACTTGCTCTCAGGGTCGCCCAAATTAAAAAAAAAAAATTTTTTTTATGAAAAGATAGTCTTTTCTCAATCACAATGACATGAAAAGTATGAAATTTGATGGAAAACTTATGGAATTATGCTCTGGCGAAGTAGCAGTCTCGAGAATGCTTTATGTATCAGCGATTTTGCTCAATTTGAGCCCTAATTTTTGGCCAAATTTCAGTGTACTAAACGACAAAAATCATAAAATATTTCGCTAGAACTCCATTTTTTCTACTGAATGAAATACAAGAAACCACCCATTTACCGATTTCAACTATTCAATAAAGAGGTCAGAATTTAGCAATTTTGCCAATTTCACATAAATTTCAAAAGATGCCAATTTTTCCCAAAAAGGGTCCATGAATAAACAAGAGACATTCCTGGCACTAAAATACATTTCCTCTGTTCATTAGTCATGTCCCCCCGCCCCTCTTACATTCTTTTGCTTTCCACTTTGAATTTTTTTTTCCCCATAAAAAATAGAAGATTTACTGTTATGCAGACTACTGCATTAGGGTAGAAATGGCATAAAATAATATCAGCGCACTTGTGAAAGAATATTAAAACTCACCAGTTGACGTGTATTAGACGCCTTGCATGATTTGTTTACTTTTGAACTTTGGCAAAAATCGATATTTCTGCTATTTTGAAACTCAATTTCAAGGTACTTTTCATTGTAAAAACCAATCAAAATCATCTCAATTTCTGTAATATGTCTTTCATTTTATTTAAAAAGAGACCATGAAAACTAGAATAATCATAAATACCACACGAAAATACTAGCAAAATCACTGTTTTAAACCAAAAACACTGTCAAAATTTTTTTTTTTCTCATTACGCACTGTGTGCTGCAGGATTTTTTTATACAGCGCACAAATGACCACTTAGACCCATTCTTTCATAAGTAGACCTACCAGCTTTCTCTCAATAGATTTGAGGGCGCTAGGAATTTAGGTGTACTAGTACATCAAAAACCCTGGTGCGTAAACCGTACTACAGGTCCGCCATCACATACCCGGCAATCATTATTCGGTTCCTTCAGTTATTTGGCACTAAATTTGGCTAGCATAATTTCAAATTTCCAGGGTCACCATAAACCCAAAGCTGGTACTGTTTGGTGGCCCACTTGTGGTATAAAGTCATTGCAATTTCTTTTTCTCCATTTATTGTTTTAACCTGCTTACTTTTAGCCCTAGCCATGGTTTCCCGTGAATAAAAGAAATGCTTCTCATTTGCAACGTACCTATACAGTACATTATCCATTAAAGATAAGGTGGTTTTGAAGCCACTGTTGGTTGTCATGAACTTAGGGCTCATGAAGCAGGAGAATAAAGGGTTTATTATTACGCTAATATCAACACTACAGCTTATTTGCCTATCACAATTGAAACTAATATGACATAAGAAACAACATAAATAACATAAAACATGTTAAATACTCCAGAATGAATAATATTTGGCATAACACTGAGCAGTTCGACAGAGTTATGAAGAGGATATGGTAAACAAATACCATTCTCCTATCCTTGTCTTGGTGGCTTATATTAGAGAAAACGCAGTATAGCACAGGGCTAACTATGTCATACACTCGTACTCCACTATAAACATGAAACAAAAAAGTTATTTTCTTTCTATAGATTATCACACATAGCAGCATACATGTAGAGAACCTAGGATAACCCCAAAAAGTCAACGTGGCTTATTTTTAGCACCTGGCTTGGGTAGCCATATATGATTTTTGGTAAATATTCGATTCCCAGCCAAGGTAGAAACATTTTGGCGTGTTTCTTTACACCTGTTGCCTATGTTTACCCATCAGTAAATGGGTACCTGGTTGTTAGCTGACTAGTGTGGGTGTTATCCGGGGACACTGACCTAATTTTCTTGAAATACTCAGCATAACAAGTGTCTTTCAATGCAGTAGTATGTCACTGATGTCACCTAGGACTGTATTTCCTTATACATGTACGTGTAGTAAATAAAGATATTATTATTATTATTATTAATTTTTATTAATTATTATGGAAAAATTTCTAGGGTGATTACCTTATGTACCTCAACAGAACATGCATACAAGGAAACCATTGTTTACTGTAGTCACCGTGTAGACATGTGAGAAAACTTAACCACCCCTGGTCACGGCAGGGTTCCTTCGGCCTCACAATCTTATCCATATCTATCCGAGACCAGTATTGGGTTTGGGTAGCACCCCCAAATCG
>NC_069471.1:10324134-10360735 GCF_026875155.1 Cherax quadricarinatus | reverse complement strand
CCCTTTCAAATTTTTTTTTAAAAGGCCCCTATTTGGGAAAAGAAATGTCATTTTTTCTTTGAACCTTTGAAAAAAAAATTTCGACTTTGCCCATTTCCATCTTTTTTAAAAAATTTTAAAACCCCCCCTTTTTTCATAATTTTTATTTACCCAAAGGGGCCTAAAACCGGTTCAAAAAAACTTGAAAATGCCCGGGGCTTTTTTTAAAAAACGGTGGTTTTTTTTTCTCGGGGTCCCCAGATTTTTTTATTAAAACCTGAAACCCCCATTTTATTTGGGCCCCCTTTTCCCTCCCTGATTGAACCCTGTTTTTGAGTTTTGTCAAAAACGGCCCCCTCCAAAATTTTCCCCCCGCCCCCCCCTTTTAAATTAAAAAAAAAAAATCCAAAAACCAAAAAGGTACCTAACCCTGACCCCCCAGAACCTTTTTCCCCCCAAACCCCCTTCTAAACCCCCCCCTTTGGACCCCCTTCGGACATTCAACCTTTTCCTCTTCCTTGCTTTTCCTCCCCCCTTCTCAGGTCTCGACTGACTCCTTAAATTTATCTGACCTCCGCTCGCCTTTGACATGCTTCGGCCCCCCCTTTTTCATTTGGGCAATTTTCGAATCGCGGCCTGTTCCACATGGGACCAACTCTGGCCCCTTACCCCAAAACGCCAATGAATTACCTGCTGATGATACTTCTCCACCTTCTCGTTTTTCTAGAAAAGATTGACACGCCTGCACTCCTTTCCATGCTCATTTCAATGCACAGTGGACTAAATTCTTCACTTTACGACCGCTTCCTCTATTGCCTATTTTTTCGACCATATATTGGCATGGCACTCCACCAGTTGTAAAAAAAAATTTATTTTTATGCCTTTTGAGTGGTACGTGCATCATCACTGACGAATGCACCCAAGTATGACTTTCCTTCTTTCCCATATCGATCGTTTCCCGTCCTATTTAAAACATATTTCCTCAATTCTTTCAGTGGGGACCGCCCCTTTACCCCATGCCATAGTTCAACAAAATTTTTAGAACATCAATGACATTCTAGATACTGGAAATCCCAAATCTCCCAAACCTCAAAGGGAACACTTATTTTTTCCTCCGCGGGCGAGACGATACCCTAGCAATGTGGCCGTTAACTTTTGACACCATGAACTCCCCCTCCTCATTTTTTAGCAGGACATCTTTTCAAGGAAAGGGGATCTACACCGCGACAGTGTAGAAATTTGGGGCATTTGGGCCCTCCACAAAATTGCAGATCTAAGCCGAATGACCATCTGTGGTTCCGATGACCCTTCTAATACATCTTGCAATCAACCTCCCTTAAATTTTTTGTCATGAGGGCCCCCCTTCTACTCCGCCGTTGCCAAAAATCTACTTAAAAAAAAACGGGAAAAATCTCCTCAAAAAGGCAGAAGGCTCCCTTTTGCCATGGGGAGTTTCTCATTGCCTCCAAGGGAGACTACCCCCCTGTTTTATTCTTGTTTCAAAACGTCCCCCAATTCTGGGTCCCATCTTCTGCAGCCCCCTCTGTGGTTACCTCTCCCATGTCACTCCCCTTTTCACGATGTTTCCAAGAATTGGCAAGTCAGTCTGGTTCCCGTATTTCTCTAGGGGCTCCAT
Source organism: Cherax quadricarinatus (assembly GCF_026875155.1). Taxonomy (NCBI): domain Eukaryota; kingdom Metazoa; phylum Arthropoda; class Malacostraca; order Decapoda; family Parastacidae; genus Cherax; species Cherax quadricarinatus. Next base: position 10,359,120 of record NC_069471.1, on the reverse strand, counting down.
CTATGCCCTCATTCTTTCTCGAAGTCTGTGCCAGAGAGTTAGCACACTTGGTCTTTTCTCTCTCAGAGAAGAACAGTATTAAGTCCTTTTACAAACTTTAAGAACTGCAGGCAACACACCAGCTTGCTCGGTCATTGGCAGCTGGGCCCGACAACATTCATATTTGTATGCTACAAACCATTTACATCATCAGCCTTGCAGTCCTTATGCCTTTTCAATCTTATTTGGTCACAAGGAGTTCTTCCACAGGCTGTGGAAATCTGCCATTGTTCTCCCTTCCACAAACCGAGCACTACAGACATGAAGCGCTTCCCACTATCGTTCCACTGCTCTACCATGCAGTTTTGCAAAGTGATGGAACACTTGATAAATAGACGTTAGTGTGTTGTTTAGAGACAACAAAAGTCTCTCCACTCATCAATATGGCTTTTGTAAGGGATGTTCTACCATAGACCTCCTTACTATGCTTGATACATGCTCATAATGCCTTTGCTAATAACCACTCCAGTTATTGACAAATATTTTTTTGACCTTGAAGAAGGCATATGACCACAAATTGGAGTATAATATTTAGGCCCAAGCCCACTCCTTAGGCGTCCGAGCAATCTACATCCTTCCTTAGAACTTTTTAACTGACAGACATTTCTGTGTTGTGGTTTTAATAATGTTCTCACTCCCCGGACATTATATCCAAGCTGAAGGTGTCCCCCAGGGATGTGTTCTGACACAACACTACATTCTTCTTGCAATAAATGATTGGTCCTCTAGTCTTTCCAACAAATATTTGTCATCACTCTATTTTGATGACTTCTCTATGCCTGTGCAGCGCTGACTGTCACCTCATACAGTTTATCTCCCATCATGCGGCCAACCGTGTTTTCCCAATTGGGCCATCACACATTGGTTTAAATTTCCAGTACCAAAACTCCCAAATTACTTTCCACTAGACGCTCTGTCATCTGCGTCATCCTTTGTTCCTCTATGGCACCTGTATCCCGAAGGCGATCAGTCTGTTTTCAGGCCTCCTCTTTGACGGTAGGTTATCCTTGAAACCCGTCACATTACCCTCTGAAGGCAACTTGTCACAGCTGGCTGAAACCTTTTAAAACCCTTGCTCATCTTTCATAGGGAGCTGATCGTCAACTTTCCTTCTCCTACATTCCACCACCTCATTTTATCGAAACTTGATAATGTGACCAGATCTATTCAGCGGCCTCTCCTGCTACATGATTACATATATGCCTTGGGTGCTTATCATCTGCTTTCCCCTGTTTAGAGCCACTATGCAGAAGCCGGAACGATTCCATCCTTATCTGAGCCGCTGTGATGCCCATTTCCTTCCTTTGCTACATGTACGCTCTCATGATCTCCTCCACAGTCCCTTCCATTTATAGAATGGGCTACCTGATATTAGTAGACAGTTCTTCCATTTGTTCACTGCCCTGTTTACCTCCATCCCTTCTTTCTTTTCTTCGCTACATTTGCTCTTGTCTTCTCTCAATTACCACCTTTCTATGTTCATGTAGCATCCTTCACTTTTTCCCTACCCCCCTGGGAAGATTCCAGCTTTTTCGAGTCTGTACTTTCTCGTCTCCCTTGCTCACCGCACTCTTTTTCTTGACCACTTCCACTCTGCCATACTCATGCCATTGCAGTGTACACAGAAGGCTCTAAGTCCTTCTGACGCGAGGATTCGCAGCAGTGTTTCTGGACAGCGTCGTATGAGGCATTTACTAATCTTTGGCTATGTTATCTTTTACAGCTGAATTTTATGCCATTCTGCAGCACTTATCCGTATTGATCTATGCCTGTGTCATTATTTGTGGTTTCTCAGACTCCCGCTTAGTGCATTACAGCTAATACAGAAATTTGATACACCCACCCCTTTAGTCCTCCGTATCCAACTTTGCTATGTGCCACATCTTTAACAAGCATAAAGGTTATTGTTTTTGTTGGGTCCCCCCTGGTCCATGTTGATGTACAGGACAATGAACAGGCAGACACTGCTGTGGCAGTCAGCAGTACATGACCTACCAGTTTTCATTATAGAGGTATTTTTATTTACAGACCTGTTTTGCTGCAATAGCTACCCCACCTTCACAGACCCTTTGGCAACAACATTGTCATCTATGCAATGGTAACAAACTTCAATCTATTCAACCAAGTATAGGTTACTGGAGCCTCTTCTTGTCACAGTGTCGGGTTGGAGACTACTCTCTTCCCGCTTCCGCATTGGCCATACTCGACTTACTCATGATATCTCATGGAGAGCGCCTGCTCCTCTCTGAGAATTGTCAGGTCCATTATCAGTCAGCCACTTCTGTTGACTGCCCACTTATCAACGGCATGCAGAATTTACCTCCGTTGTGGCGTCTTCGCTCCGCTGCCTCCTCTTACCTTCCCTTCTTGCTGATGAACCCACCATTTATCCGCCTCTCTCATTGAATTTTGACAACAACTGACTTCACAACTCTGATGATACCTCAGCAGCCCTTCTACCTCTATCTCTTGCTATACTACCCTTGACCCCCGCACTATCCCCTGCCCCGCTGTTTTCCTGTAAACCTACTGATCATCCCTCCCCCCTTCTGGTCCTGCCTCCCAATACCCTCGCTTAATCATTCCCTACCCTGCAGCGTCTGTTAATAGCCCTTGTGGCTTAGCGCTTTCTTTGAATTATAATAATAATATTCAAAGCAGAAGGGGGTAGAGAGTTCAGTGGGGGAAATAAATGGATTAAATCAGGGGTATCATGAGAGAGTTAGAGCAAAGGAAGGGTATGCAGTAATGTTACATATCAGTTATGGAAGGAGAAAAGAGAATATGAATGTGTAATTCATGAATTATGTGGATTAAAGTAAAGGTTGGAATGCGAGAAGTGGTCAAAATAAGCGTGTATGCACCTGAGAAAGAGAGGAATGCAGAGAAGAGAGAGATTTTTGGGAGATGTTAAGTGAATGTATAGGACCTTGAACCAAGTGAGAGAGAGAATTGTGGTAGGGGACTTGAATGCTAAAGTAGGAGAAACTTTGTAGATGAGGGTGTGGTAGGTAAGTTTGGGTGCCAGGTGTAAATGATAATGGGAGCCCTTTGATTGAACTTTGTATGAGAGGGTTTAGTTTAGTGAAACTATTTTGAAAAAGAAATAAGGATACATCTGTCGATTTAGGGTCCATCTATGCCTCATTTTTTTCAAGTCTGCTAAAGAGTTTGAAGTAGACTTCTATCTCTCAGAGAATAACGGACAAGTCCTATTTACACTTTCAAGATTGGAGCACACACTAGCTTAAGGTCATTGGCAGCTGCGAAAAACATTCATTTGGGAAAGAAGATTTATAAATACAAGAGGCAGCAGTTTAGTTTAAAACTTATTTGGTCACAGGAGTTCTTGCCCAGCTATGAGAAATTGCCATTGGTCTCTTTCCAGAGAACCGTAGCACACAGACATGAAGCCTCCACTAGATTCCATGCTCTTAACAGTGCGTTGCAAAGTGGAGGGACACTTGATAAATAGACGTTAGGAGGTATTTAAGAGACAAAAGTCTTCACTCATCAATATGGCTTTACGTAAGGGATGTTCTACAAGGAACCCTTAGAGAATTGGAATACATGCTCATAATGCCTTTGGAATAACACTCAGTAAATTGACAATTTTTGACCTTGGAGATAGCATATGACACAAAATTGGAAAGTAATAAAAATTTTGGCCCAAGACCACATCCTTAGGTGTCGAGGCAACTAAACATGTTCCTAAGAACGTTAAAAATGAAGAACTGTATAACATGTCTGTGTTTGGGTTGAAATGTGACTCTCACCCGGACATTTATCCAATGTTGAGGTGCCCCAAGGGATGTGTTCTGAAGCAAGATGATTCATCTTGCTATAAAGGAATTGGTCCTAGTCTTCCATCAAATAGTTGGGACATACTCTGATGATAGGACTTCTCTATTGCCGTGCAGGCCGGCTTGACTGGTCACCTATTAAATTTATCTCCAGCATGGGCAGCCAACCGGGTGGTTTCCAATTGCCATTCAACATGGTTTGAAATTTTCCAGTACCAAGATTGCAGAGCCAATTACTTTCACTAGTATCATGCGGGATAAAAGATCCTTGTACCTCTATAGCTCCGGTAGTCCCTTGAGGTGATACAGTCAGGTTTAGTGGGCTCCTATTGACCGTATTAACTGGAAACCACATTACCTCTAAGAACAACTTGTCACAGGAGGCTGAACCTTTTAAAACACCTTGCTTCAATTTCAAGGATGATCGTCGAACTTTATTCGCCTACATTCCACCTTATGTTCGAAACTTGTAGGTGACAGGATCATCAGCGGCGCACCTGCTGCTCTCTGCATTAACCCCTTCACACGTGATTACATTTAAGCTGAAGTGTTTTATCACTCTTCCCAGTTTAGAGCCCTATGAGAAAGTGGAACGTTTCATCCTTACTGACCGCTGTGACCCATTGCCTTTGCTACAGTATGCTTTTCATGATCTCCACAATGCCTTCCATTTAAGAATGTACTGATTAGGTATGACAATTCATTGTTCAAAAGCCCTGATACTCCATCCAGTTCATTTTTCCTACATTTGCTCTTCTTCTTTAATTACACTTTCCTATGATTCATAGTAGCAAACTCACTTTTGCACCTTGACCCCCCTGGAAATTCAGACAGTTAGAAGTTGTTCTTTTTCATAACCCTTTGCTTAACCATTCTTTTAGTTTGACGCACTTCCACTTATTCTCATGCCATTGGCAGTGTAACAGATGGCTCTAGTCTTCTGCGGCGTAGGTTCGCAGCATGTTCTGGACAGCGTCGATGAGGGCATTTACTATCTTCGGCTAGTATCTTTACTGCTGAATTGTATGCCATTCTTGCAGCACTTATCCGTATTGCATCTATGCCGTGGTGGGGAAGTTCGTGGGCAGTGGGAAAAATAAAGGGGGGTAAGCAGCCGGGGATTGATGGATAAAGATAGAATATTAAAAGCAGGTGGGGAATATAGTTTTGGAGGGGTTTGGGGTGCAATTATTTAATAAAGTATGGAAGAGGGTAAGGTACCTAGGGATTGGCAGAGAGCATGCATAGTTCCTTTGTAAAAAGGCAAAGGGGATAAAAGAGAGTGCAAAAATTATAGGGGATAAGTCTCTTTGAGTGTACCTGGTAAAGTGTAGGTAGAGTTATAATTGAAAGAATTAAGAGTAAGACGGAGAATAGGATAGCAGATGAACAAGGAGGCTTTAGGAAAGGTAGGGGGTGTGTGGACCAGGTGTTTACAGTGAAACATATAAGTGAACAGTATTATAGATAAGGCTAAAGAGGTCTTTGTGGCATTTATGGATTTGGAAAAGGCGTATGACAGGGTGGATAGGGGGCAATGTGGCAGATGTTGCAAGTGTATGGTGTAGGAGGTAGGTTACTGAAAGCAGTGAAGAGTTTTTATGAGGATAGTGAGGCTCAAGTTAGAGTATGTAGGAAAGAGGAAATTTTTTTCCCAGTAATAGTAGGCCTTAGACAAGGATGTGTGATGTCACCGTGGTTGTTTTAATATATTTATAGATGGGGGTGTAAGAGAAGTAAATGCGAGGGTCTTGTCAAGAGGCGTGGAGTTAAAAGATAAAGAATCACACACAAAGTGGGAGTTGTCACAGCTGCTCTTTGCTGATGACACTGTGCTCTTGGGAGATTCTGAAGAGAAGTTGCAGAGATTGGTGGATGAATTTGGTAGGGTGTGCAAAAGAAAAATTAAAGGTGAATACAGGAAAGAGTAATGTTATGAGGATAACAAAAAGATTAGTGATGAAAGATTGAATATCAGATTGGAGGGAGAGAGTATGGAGGAGGTGAACGTATTCAGATATTTGGGAGTGGACGTGTCAGCGGATGGGTCTATGAAAGATGAGGTGAATCATAGAATTGATGAGGGAAAAAGAGTGAGTGGTGCACTTAGGAGTCTGTGGAGACAAAGAACTTTGTCCTTGGAGGCAAAGAGGGGAATGTATGAGAGTATAGTTTTACCAACGCTCTATATGGGTGTGAAGCGTGGGTGATGAATGTTGCAGCGAGGAGAAGGCTGGAGGCAGTGGAGATGTCATTATCTGAGGGCAATGTGTGGTGTGAATATAATGCAGAGAATTCGTAGTTTGGAAGTTAGGAGGAGGTGCGGGATTACCAAAACTGTTGTCCAGAGGGCTGAGGAAGGGTTGTTGAGGTGTTCGGACATGTAGAGAGAATGGAGCGAAACAGAATGACTTCAAGAGTGTATCAGTCTGTAGTGGAAGGAAGGCGGGTAGGGTCGGCCTAGGAAGGGTTGGAGGGAGGGGTAAAGGAGGTTTTGTGTGCGAGGGGCTTGGACTTCCAGCAGGCATGCGTGAGCGTGTTTGATAGGAGTGAATGGAGACAAATGGTTTTTAATACTTGACGTGCTGTTGGAGTGTGAGCAAAGTAACATTTATGAAGGGATTCAGGGAAACCGGCAGGCCGGACTTGAGTCCTGGAGATGGGAAGTACAGTGCCTGCACTCTGAAGGAGGGGTGTTAATGTTGCAGTTTAAAAACTGTAGTGTAAAGCACCCTTCTGGCAAGACAGTGATGGAGTGAATGATGGTGAAAGTTTTTCTTTTTCGGGCCACCCTGCCTTGGTGGGAATCGGCCGGTGTGATAATAAAAAAAAAATAATATTCAAAAGTGTAAACTTGCTCACCATAAAGAACATCCACACTTATTCATGTGCCTACTATATACATAGAACAATACACGCAAACGTAAACCCTTCACTCAAACTTCTCCTCACCAACCTTAACTGGACACACGACCAGAACACAAGACACAGATCTCTTTTTGATGTACCTCATGTCCATATCACACTGTGTAAAAACTCTATGCATATAAAGGGCCCCAAAATCTGGAATTCATTACCAGAACACACTAAAGTAACCAGGCCTGAAAATGAATTTAAGACTCTTCTGAAAAACCACTTACTTGCCCAGGACTAAATAATCAACACTCAATATTTAACATTACTAATAATTCTCCCAATTACTTAAATCTTAAAAATTACTTTAGTGTGTTATAATAAAAATACTAATGATTCTATTATACACATGCTAGAACACACATACATTGCAATAGAGAAAAAAGAAGTCCCACTTGGGATCTTCATAGACTTACATGAAGCTTTTGATACATTTGACCATGACTTGCTCCATATAAAATTGTCGCACTATGGTATAAGAGGGCACTCCCTCAACTACCTAAAGTCTTACCTCAGCAACAGAAGCCAATATGTGTACACAAATGGGGCAAACTCTTCAGCACAGCCAATTACAGTTGGTTTTCCTCAAGGAAGTGTCCTAGGCCCTCATCTCTTTCTCATATACATAAATGACCTACCAAATGCATTGCAACTACTCAAACCCACACTATTTGCAGATGACACTACATGCGTCTTCTCTCACCCGAGCCCAGTCACGCTAGCCAATACTGTAAATACCGAATTACAGAAAATATCTACCTGGATGAGTACTAACAAACTTACTCTAAACATTGAAAAAAACCTACTTCATTCAGTTTGGTAACAGAGCTACAGACATCCCTCTTAACATAATGATAAATGGATCACCTATCACAAAACTCAGAGGGAAAATTCTTAGGAATCCACCTTGATAATAGACTCAAATTTCAAACATATGTACAACAAATTTCCAAAAAAATTTCCAAGACTGAAGGCATACTATCGATGATACGGTACTATGTTCCACAGTCAGCCCTCCTGGCCGTATATCACTTATTTACCCCTATCTCATCTATGGAATTTGTGCATGGGGCTCAACAACAATAAACCATCTCAGACCAATAATTACCCAACAAAAGGCTGCAGTCAGAATGATAACAAATTTCCACTACAGGCAGCACACTCCACCAATATTCAAAACTCTAAACCTACTTACCATTCAAAACATCCATACTTATTACTGCACCTATTACATACATAGAACACTTAACTCTGATATAAACCCTCCCCTCAAACATCTCCTTACCAACCTCAGCAGAACACACGACCATAACACAAGGCACAGATCACTCTTTGATGTTCCTCGAGTCCATCTAACGCTATGCAAAAACTCAATGCATATAAAAGGCCCCAAAATCTGGAATTCATTACCTGTGAATATAAAAAAAAAAACTGTCTATTTATAAACTAAAGTCTCTTCTCAAAAATCACTTACTCACCCACAACTAAATAAATACTGAATAATTGTATCTCATAAATTGTATATCGTAAATGTTTCTCATTATTATATCTCATAAATGTCTAACATGTGACCCAATCAAACTTTATTTTTAATTACATTTCCTAACAGAATACTCCATTCTACTGAATGCTCAGCAACACAGTAAATGACCATATGACCTGTCTTTATAATACTCATTTGTGCTAAATTGTTATCTGTTTACAATAATGTTTTTACCACTGAATATATCATTGCTTAGTTAATCTTAAGTTAATTTTAAGCCTGCTCATAATGCTCTGCATACAAGGGGCTTTGGCATGTTTCACTGTAATAACTTTGTACTTCACTGTATTATGTTCAAATTAATAAATAAACATATAGCAAATTGACCATCCTTTGTTATACATTGCAGTGTGACAAATTTGTACAACTACAATGCTTCAATATCAGTATGTTCAAATTTCATTGTTTCAAATACTCAATTGTACTTCATATTGTAAATTGTTTACTGTAATTTTTAACACTGTACCTTTCATTGCTTGTTAATTTTAAGTTAATTTTAATCCTGTCCATAATGTTCTGCATACAAGGGGCTTTTGGCATGTTCAGCCAACTACTATAATTCATTGTACAACTATGTATCATGTCCAAATAAAATATGTGAATGAATATGAATATAAATATTGAAGAGACTACACCATCAGTAGACACTCCACCTCCTGTTCCTTCTCTTCCCTCTCCTCCATCTGCACAACTCCTTTTTCACAGCACTCCATTCCTTCGCTACTTAAACATTTTCTGCTGCCGCCTCTGTGGACTTTTCTAACCCCTCTAGTCCATAGGTACCCTTACCTGTGTATTTCTGGTATTTCTATCATTTCCAGTCATGGCCTATTTACAGTGGAATATCCGCATCCTCAGAGGTAATTGGGGTGAGCTTCAGACGTTGCTCTCCCAGTTTTTCCCTGTTGGTGTTTGCTTACAAGAACGAAAATTGCACTCCGCTGTTTTCTATCCCATCTCAGGCTATAATTTATTGTGTTCTTTGGATCCTTTCTCTGATGGGACCTTTAATGAAAGTGTCCTTCTTCTACACACTGATATTCTGTACCATCAGCTGTTTGTTCATACTTCGCTGCATTACACTGCAGCCTGTATCCACTTGCATAAGTGGTATACAATCTGCTCTTTGTATCTCTCTCCTTCTCGTGCATTATCTATCCCATATGTTGCCTTTCTTGTTTCATTCTTACGGCCACCACTTCTGTTATTTGGTGATTTTAATGCCCATCATTTCCTCTGGGGGGTCTCAGTTTGACTCTTGTGTCATTCAGTTGGAGACTTTTCTCGCTTCTCATCCCCTCCATGTTTTAAATGTGGGTACTCCCACCCATTTTGATCCTCGTACTCATACTCTCTCTTGCATCGATCTCTCGGTCTGCTCTTCCTCCACTGCACTAGACTTCACCTGGTCTGTTCTCCCGGAATTACATGACGGATTATTTTCCAATCATTGTTACTTCTCCTTCATATTCATCCCCTCTTCATAGCCCACGCTGGCAGTTTGATCAAACAAATTGGGACCTTTACTGACAACTAACTGCTTTTAGTGAAGTTCCTTCTTCGTCCTTCATTGATGAGCTTTTACCTCTTCTCAACGTCAGTTTTAACCACAGCTTCTCGCTCTGTGCCCCAAACTTCGGGCAGGCATTCTCAATAGTGCATGCCTTGGTGGTTTCCTGCTTGTGCATGGGCAGTATGTTTGAAACACACTGCGTGGGGCAGGTACTGGTACAGTAGAACCACAGAGAGACTTGTTGATTTTAAGGAGAAGTGAGCGGTCGCTTGCCATGTCATCTGTGACACTAAACGCACTTGCTGCGATATTATGTTTCCACCATCACCTCTGCGTCCTCTATGAGTGCAGTCTGGAAAGAAGTATGGAAACTGAATGGTAAATACTCTCCTGACCCAGCTCCTGTTCTGTGGGTTGTGGGTGTTGATATAGCAAACCCTCTTGACATTGCCATTGAAATTGGTAATCATCTGGTCCATATTTCTCAGGGGCTCCATCTATGCCCCTCGTTTCTTTCCTCAAAGTCTGCTAGAGAGTTAGCACCCTTAGACTTTTCTTCTCTGAAAGAAGAATCTTATAATGTACCTTTTACACTTTTGGAACTGGAGGCGACACTCTCAGCTTCCCGATCATCAGCAGCTGGGCCTGAGGACATTCATATTCGGATGTTACAACATTTACATCAGTCAGCCCTTGCAGCCCTCTTACAGCTCTTCAATCTTATTTGGTCACAAGGAGTTCTTCCCCAGCTGTGGAAATGTGCCGTTGTTCTCACTTTCCGCAAATCGGGTACTATGGGAGACGATGCCTCCCACTATCGTCCCATTGCTCTTACCAGTCCAGTTTGCAAAGTGATGGAATGTCTTTTAAATCGACATTTGATGTGGTATTTAGAGACATACAATAGTCTCTACTAGTCAATATGGCTTTCGTAAGGGCCGTTCTACCATTGACTCCTTACTATGCTTAGATACGTATGTTCGTAATACGTTTGCAAATAACCTCTCAGTTATTACCATATTTTTTTGACCTTTAGAAGGCATATGACACAACTTGGAGGTATAATATTTTGGTGCAAGCCCACTCCTTAGGCCGTGGAGGCAATCTACCATCCTTCCTTAAGAACTTAACTAACACACATTTCTGTCTTTGGGTTAATAATTTGCTCTCCCCAGACTTTGTCCAAGCTGAAGGTGTCCCCCAGGGATGTGTTCTGAGTACAACACTTTTACTCATTGCTATAAATGATTTGGCCTCTCTTCTTCCATCCAATATTTGGTCATCACTCTATGCTGATGACTTCGCTATAGCTTGTGCAGGTGCTGACTGTCACCTCATTGCAGTTTCTCTCCAGCATGTGGTCAATCGTGTCTCCAATTGGGCCACCACGCATGGGTTTAAATTTTCCAGAATTGAAACTCGCCAAATTACTTTCACTAGACGTTCTGTCATCTCTGATCATCCATTGTGCCTCAATGGCTCGCATATCCCTCAACGTGATAAGGTCAGGTTTCTAGGCCTTCTGTTTGAACTGTTATCCGGGAAACCTCACATTAGCTCTCTGAAAGCAACTTGTCACAGCTGGCTGAACCTTCTTAAAATCCTCGCTCATCTTTGATGGGGAGCTGATTGTAGAACTCTCCTTTGTCTGCATTCATCCCTCATTTTATTGAAACTCGATTATGGTGACCAGATCTATTCGACGGCCTCTCCTGCTACTCTCTCTAGCCTTAATCCCATCCATCACCAGGGATTACGTTTACGCCTTGGTACTTTTGCTATTCACCTGTTGCAGAAACGAATATTCCATCCTTGTCCGATTGTCGTGATGCCCATTGCCTTTGCTAGTATGTTCACGCTCATGATCTCTGCAATCATGATCACCGTCACTGATGTTAGTAGACAATCTTTATTTGTCACCTCTGTTTGCTCCGTTCCTTTTCTCTTCAACGTGATATGGTCAGGTTTCTAGGCCTTCTGTTTGACTGTTATCCTCGAAACCTCACATTATCTCTCTGAAAGCAACTTGTCACAGCCGGCTGGACCTTCTTAAAATCCTCGCTCATCTTTGATGGGGAGCTGATCGTAGAACTCTCCTTTGTCTACATTCATCCCTCATTTTATTGAAACTCGATTATGGTGACCAGATCTATTCGACGGCCTCTCCTGCTACTGTCTCTAGCCTTAATCCTATCCATCACCATGGGTTACGTTTATGCCTTGGTACTTTCGCTCTTCACCTGTTGCAGAAATGAATATTCCATCCTTGTCCGATTGGCATGATGCCGATTGCCTTCGCTAGTATGTTCGCTCTCATGATCTCCACAATCATGATCTCCATCACTGATATTAGTAGACAGTCTTTATTTGTTTGTCACCTCTGTTTGCTCTGTCCCTTTTCTCTTTGCCTACATTTGCTCTTGTGTTCCCTTCAGTTCCCACCTTTCTGTGTTCATGTAGCATCTCACTTTTCCCTACCCCCCTGGGAAGTTCCAGCTGTTCGTGTCTGTTCTTTCTCACTCCCTTGTGCGAAAGCCCAACTGCATATGGTAGCTTCTCGCTCTCTTTTTCTTGACCACTTCCACTCTCATTCTCTTGCCATCGCAGTGTACACAGATGGCTCTAAGTCTTCTGACTGCATCGGATTTGCAGCAGTGTTTCCAGACAGTGTCATGCTAGGGCATTTACTATCCTCAGCTAGCATTTTTAATGCTGAATTGTATTTCATTCTTGCAGCACTTACCCATATTGCATCTATGCCTATGTCATCATTTGTGGTTGCTTCAGACTCCCTTAGTGCTTTACAGGCTATATGAAAATTTGATACATCTCACCCCCTAGTTCTCTGTATCCAACTTTGGGTATGCTATATCTCTATGTGAGGGAAAAGTAGGCGTAAGTGGGGTTAAGGTTGTTCGGGCATCCAGGAACCATTAGTTACGTCGCGTGCACCCCCCCCCCCTTGGCGGGCTGGGGTGAAACTAGTTCCTGGTGTCCGATTTGTTAGTTTCTACTCCTGGTAATATTGACCTTACCTGGTGTGGGTTGAAGTTTGGAGAGTCACTTCACCTCCACTCTTCTCCTAATCAGGTGGGGTGATCTACCAGGAGTATTACTGTTTGTTCTTTTCTTTTGTTTGCTGGTTACCAGTAATGATTTTGGCATTTATCATTCTTTTTCTTTCTTAAATGTTATATTATCATGACTATGGGTAACCAGTTTATTTTTTTCTTATTACCAGCTCTGTTCCTGGCGTGGTCTTCCAGGATAGACGCCAGATAAAGGAGCAAGACATGTGTTAATAATACTTATTAACATTATTCTACTACTACCGGCCCTTACCTATTCTACTGGTGCTCCATCCAAGTGGTAGGAGATTCCAGAACATCGGATTATTACCATCTGCCCAGGATAACCTACATAAATAACATCAGAGGAACTATCCAGGGCCATACCTACTCCTGCCCAACTAAAAGAACTGAAGGCCATTTTCTTTTATTATATTTAAATTTTAAGTAAAATTCTCAAAAATCATTATTCTCATTTTTCCTAAGTTATTTCTTTATTATTTATTTTTCCATTAATTTCTTTTGTTCAGTTGGAAGGCGTTCCACTGACAATGGCGACCTTGCCAGGATACGACTCTTAAGCAACATCGTCCTGATGGTTCAACTGGTTGTGAGTATAACATTTAAGATAGAAAAGGGTGAATTAGTTGAGGTGTCAAGTCATTACTGGTAGTCTGGTTGACTTACCGTTGTTTGGTTCTAGGGTTCGGTTTAGAAGTTTACCTATTTGTTGGACCTGGGGAACTTTGATAATAACCCCTCCTGTGTGAACCGTGTATGTTGCTTAGTGAAGGCTATTGAGCCCACAAGTGTACTCTTCCAGGGAGAAATATTTACTTCATTTTCTACCTTGGGAAGTTTAAAGTGTGCGGACTGTGTCCCTCTTCTGTAACAGACGTTACTGTTAATTTTAATTAAGTCAGTTGAAGTTGGGTGCGTAATATTTCTTTTTACAAGATGGATTCTTTAGATTTCTGGTTAAAAGCTGGAAAGGAAATGGGATTTACTGGACAAAGCCTTGATAATTACATTACTACTAAAATGGCTATTGAAGAGAAAAAGGAACAGGAAAGAATAGCACGAGAAGAGAAAAAGGAACAGGAAAGACTAGCTCGAGAAGAGAAAAAGGAACAGGAAAGACTAGCTCGGGAGGATAAAATCGAACAGGAAAGGATAGCTAGAGAAGATAGAGTTCAGGCAAGAGAGGTAGCCTTCAAAATGAAGGAAATTGAGTTAGAACAATCAAGGTTGGAATTAGAAGCCAAGAAGATAGAACTATCTAAGCAGAAAATAGATGAAGGGGTTTTAGAATACCCTTCCCAAGAACCTAATATTAGGATGCCACAAATACCACCTTTCTCAGAACAAGATGACATAGCGGCATATATTACTAGATTTGAGAGTACTGCTACTCTCTGTGACTGGCCAGTAGATTCTTGGGCTACTAGGCTTGGCTTACTACTGTCAGGTTCAGCATTAAACGTCTATTCCACTCTACCCTCTGATGTTATTTCTAGTTATAGCCTGCTGAAGAAAGCTATACTACAGGCTTTCAAAAAAACTACTCATCATTACAGGTCGGAGTTTAGACACATTAAAATAACTCCTCATCAAAATTACATGCAATTCTTAACAACACTTTTCAGATTATTTGATTCGTGGATTGATAGTGCTGAGGTTGACCACGATTTCGAATCTTTACGAGACCTGATGGTAAGAGATCAATTCCTTTCTTCTGTAAACTCTGACTTACGAATATTCATTAAAGAAAGAAATATTCATACGGCTGCGGAAATGGCACAAGCTGCTGATATATATGCGTGCGCTCATAATAACTACCCTAAAGAGCGTAGCAGATATAAACCAGTTATGCCTAAGCAATCTGAGGGATCCAAACCCTCCATACCAAAGAATTCCACGGCCTTCACAGTAAAGTGTTTCAACTGTAATGAGTGGGGTCATAGACGGCCCGACTGTCCTAGGAAAAAAGGTGAAAATGTCGGTAAATGTTTCACTGAATCAAACATAAACGCACCTTTTAGTGAAGGCACAGTCAATGGTATGAATGTGTCAACCATTCTTAGAGACACTGGATGTTCTTGTATTGTTATCTCAAGTAAGCTTTTCCCTAACCTAGATTCTTCACGTTATAAGTCCACTAAATTAACTGACTATTTAGGAAGAAGCGATTCTTTTCCAACAGTCAGATGTTTCGTTAGGTGCAAATGGTTCTCAGGATGGGTAGATGCCGTAGTTGCCCCGATAACCTCATGTTCTGTTTTGGTTGGGAACATACAAGGGGCTACTTTCCCATCTGAGAAGGACTGTTTGGAATTTGGAGTTTCCAAGGAAGGGTTGGAACCTAATATCTCTGTTTCTTCACAGATAGTTCCAGATGAGATTCAGTTGCATAACCTAAATCAGAGAGCTGATGGTTACAAAACTCCGGTAACACCTTTAGTAAGTCAGTCACTTGACCTGGACAACGCAGACACCAGTGGAAAACTACGTGTGGCACAATCTATACAACAACTAGACTCAATTAACGTCCTTACCAGAGCTCACTCTAAGGTAAAACCTATCCACCCATTAGTTCTTTCCAAAGGAAAGCCAATCGAGCTGTCTCATATAGATTTAGAGGGTCTTCAAAAGACTTGTCCTTCCTTAGAGGAATCTCGGAAGTTAGCTTTAAATGGCAAGGTGACCCAGAGAAAGAAATTTTCTTACAAGTTTGAGTTCAAACACGATTTTTTGTATAAGACTATAGTGTCTGCGGACAAACCCAATGACGTTGGTCGAAGCCTGTTAGTCATTCCGCAGGATTGCCGTGAAACCATTTTAAAGATTTCTCATGACTTGCCAGTCTCTGGCCATTTTTCACATAGGAAGACCTATAATAAAATCAAGGACCTATATTTCTGGCCTAGCATGTCCTCTGACATCTGTAAGTACTGCAGATCATGTCACGTATGTCAACTTTCCACGCAGAAGGGTAGAACTAGGAGAGTTCCTATGGTAAAGATGCCAATTTTCTCAGTACCTTTTGCAAGGGTTGCAGTAGATATAGTTGACCCTATCACTCCTCGTTCATCAGGTCATAAATATATTTTAACTTCGACTATGCGTCCAGCTGCCCAAAGAAGAAAGATATTCCACTGTGGATAAAGAATGTTATGCATTAACAGACACTTGAAAGGGGCTCTGGCTATTCAGCCCTATAAGCCTAAAATCGTTCATATTTCTGGCTCTGAAAACCACTTCTCAGATTGGCTGAGCCGAGGTTGTACTTAGTTCTTTTCCCTCTGTTCGTTGACTTATTGACTCCGTCCATAAGTTTTGGAAGGGGGTATTGTGAGGGAAAAGTAGGCGTAAGTGGGGTTAAGGTTGTTCGGGCATCCAGGAACCATTAGTTACGTCGCGTGCAACCCCCCCCCCCTTGGCGGGCTGGGGTGAAACTAGTTCCTGGTGTCCGATTTGTTAGTTTCTACTCCTGGTAATATTGACCTTACCTGGTGTGGGTTGAAGTTTGGAGAGTCACTTCACCTCCACTCTTCTCCTAATCAGGTGGGGTGATCTACCAGGAGTATTACTGTTTGTTCTTTTCTTTTGTTTGCTGGTTACCAGTAATGATTTTGGCATTTATCATTCTTTTTCTTTCTTAAATGTTATATTATCATGACTATGGGTAACCAGTTTATTTTTTTCTTATTACCAGCTCTGTTCCTGGCGTGGTCTTCCAGGATAGACGCCAGATAAAGGAGCAAGACATGTGTTAATAATACTTATTAACATTATTCTACTACTACCGGCCCTTACCTATTCTACTGGTGCTCCATCCAAGTGGTAGGAGATTCCAGAACATCGGATTATTACCATCTGCCCAGGATAACCTACATAAATAACATCAGAGGAACTATCCAGGGCCATACCTACTCCTGCCCAACTAAAAGAACTGAAGGCCATTTTCATTTATTATATTTAAATTTTAAGTAAAATTCTCAAAAATCATTATTCTCATTTTTCCTAAGTTATTTCTTTATTATTTATTTTTCCATTAATTTCTTTTGTTCAGTTGGAAGGCATTCCACTGACACTCTACCAAGCATAAAGATATTGTTTTCTGTTGGGTCGCTGGTCATGTTGATGTACTGGGCAATGAACAGGCAGACACTGCTTTGCGGTAAGCAGTACATGACCTTTCAGTTTCATATAGAGGTGTTCCATTCATGGACTGTTTTGCTGTACTGGCTACCCACCTTCACATTCGTTGGCAACAATGCTGGTCTGATCTACTCAATAACGAACTTTATTCTATTAAACCCATCTCTTCACGGGGGGCTTCTTGGCGTGGTGAAGAGGCTCTTGGTCCTCGGAATTAGACATGTTGGTCTCCTTCCTCAGACTGAACCTAATTACCCCCAATCCCCCTTCCCTATCCCATCCTCCCCATCCTCGCTTTTTCCTTTCCTCTTCCTCCCCCCCCCATCTCTCCCTTATTCCCTTCCTCTTTTTGGCCTTTGGGATTCTTCCCTCAGGCCTACTGGTTCCTAGGTAGGGGGAAGGGTACCGGGGTCAATCCCATTCCTTTGAGGTTCTTGGCAGTGGCATAGTTTGCCGTGAAATCTGGATCGCCTAGGGACATCCCGTTCCCTCTCCGGACTTCTGGGGGATGGCTTTGGGTGTCTTTTGGGCGATGGTTGTATCTCTGGAGGCTGCCTTTCAAATTCCAGGGGGGAGGGGGGTGGCCAAAGGCGGATATCCGGCCACCCTCTCTTTTGTCCACCAAGGTAGCTCGGCAGATGTGAGGTTGCTATCCTGGATTGCTGGTTTACTGGCATGAAGGGTAGGGTATGGCACGGGTTCCATGCTGCATCTGCACTACTTGTGGGGTTGAGGTCCTCTTGGGTGCAGAGGGTGATTTCTGGCCCTTTCATTCCTCCTGGGAACTATTCTTCCCTGTTACCCCTTTTTCTTTTTTTTGTTTTTATTTTCCTCTTTCTTTTTTTCCTTAAAAACAAAAAGAAAGAAGTAACCTAACCATGAACGCCCTAGTCCATGAACCTGCTATCCCCAGGCCTCTTGCTGATACCGCACCCCATTCTGACCCTGCCTCATTTTTTGACCACTCTGGACACTCCTGATGCCCCAGTACCTCTTGCTGGTGCTGTTTCATCACCAGCTTCAGGTACCGGGGTCTCGACTTACTCCTCCGATTTGTCTGACCTCCGCCCTCCTTTGACTATGCTTCTGGCCTCTTCCTCTACAGTGTGGCAATTCTTGAATCACCAGCCTGTCCCACGTCGGGCCAACTCTGGTCCCACTTCTAAATGCCAATGACAATCTCCTGATAATGTTAATTTGTTACCTTCCCATTCTACTCAGAAAAGATCGACACATCATGCACTCCCTTTCCACGCTCGGTTTCGGACCACACAATGAACTAAATTCTTTACAACTGACTTCTTCTATTGCCTATCTTTCTGTCCATAGTATTGCCAAAGTGCTCTTATGCCATGTTGGTAGAGATATTTCATTTCATGTTCTCAAGAGCAGTACACGCATCATCACTGTCCAGAATGCTACCCAAGCTCATGATGTTTCTCTCCTTTTGCATATCTATACTATTCCTATAACTATTGAAAAACATCATTCTCTCAATTCTTGTAGTGGTACTGTTATTCTGCCCCATACCATAGTCCAATAGAATTTCCAGACATGTGGCAATGACATTCTTGAACAGCTGGAACTCCAGGATTTCCCAATCCTCAGAGTAGACACTTATGTCCTTCCTGCCCATGGGCAGAGACGATACCCTTGCAATGTGGCTTGATTAACATTCGACAACTGCGAACTCCCATCCTCTGTTTATGCCCAGTCTGTGGTGCTGACGACCATTCTGATACATCTTGCAGTCGACTTCCCTCTTGCCTTAATTGTCATGATGCTCACCCTTTGTACTCTTGCCATTGCCAGGTCTACTTAAATGAGCATGAAATCGGTTGCCTCAAAGAAGCAACATCCAAGGGAGACTACCCCGTGTTTCTTATTCTCATGTTTCTAAACATCCCCCCACTTCTTGGGTCCTATCTTCTGTACCCTCCTCTGTTGTTACCCCTCCCATAGTCGCTCCTGTATCTAATTCTTTTGCTCTCCTGGGCTCAGACATCCCTACTTTAACACCTCAGTCTGTTCTGACATCTTCGAATTCTCACTCACAAACCCAGGTATCGACAAGATCTCGTGCGACACCTACCAATCGCCCCTCTACTTCTCAGATATCCAAAACCCCTTTGCTCAAATCTTCCTTGCCCCCTCTTTCCCTCCTTCTGCCCCCACATTTAATCTTTCCAGTCTCTGTACCTGGTTCTTTTCCTCTCACTGGCTCTATTACAAGTGTGGAAGTTCATCCCCCCCTCCTCGTTCTGTGCCTCCCTCCCCTGTCCTCTCCCAAGTCTCTCCCTCTTCTGCTGCCTCCCAGGTTTCTGCCTCTTCTATCCCATCCCACACTACTTCTCCAGTTCCCAACATGCTTTTGTCCACTCCTACTTTAGTACAGTCCATTACTGTCCCAATCTTTACTCACCCTCCTCCTTCTATCTTCAATATTGTCTCCTATACAACGTCTATTTCAGAATATATTGCAGAGACTAAACCTTCAATGGACACTGATCCACCTCCTGTTCCTTCTCTTCCCTCTCCTCCATCTCCACAACTTCATTCTTTGCAATGCTCTGTTCCTTCGCTGCTTGAACGTCTTCCGATGCCACTGCACATAGACTTTTCTAACCCCTCTAGTCTGTAAGTGCCCTTCCCTATGTATTCCTGGTATTTTCCTCATTGCCAGTCATGACCTATTTACAGTGGAATATCCGAGGCCTCAGGGGTAATCGGGGTGAGCTTCAGATGTTGCTTTCCAGGTTTTCCCCTGTTGGTGTTTGCTTACAAGAACCAAAATTACACTCAGCTATTTTCCAACCTATCTCAGGCTATAATTTATTGTATTCTTTGGATCCTTTCTCAAATGGGACCTTTAATGAAAGTGCCCTTCTTCTACGCAGTTATATTCCGTACTGTCAACTATTTGTCCATACCTCGCTGCATTACACTGCAGCCCGTATCCACTTGAATAGGTGATTTACAATATGTGGTTTACAATATGGTCTTCATCTCTCTCTCCTTCTTGGGCATTTTCTATCCCAGATTTTGCCTTGCTTCATCCTTACCACTACCACTTCTGTTACTTGGCGATTTTAATGCCCACTATTTCCTCTGGGGGGTTTCATTGTGACTTGTGTGGCATTCAGTTGGAGGCTTTTCTTGCCTCTCACCCCCTCCATGTTTTAAATATGGGTACTCCCACCCATTTTGATCCTTGTACTCATACTCTCTCTTGCATTGATCTATCGGTCTGCTCTTCCTCCACTGCACTATACTTCGCCTGGTCTGTTCTACCGGACTTACTTGACAGTGATCATTTTCCAATCATTCTTATTTCTCGTTCATATTCACCACCTTTCCATAGCCCTTGCTGGCAATTTGATCAAGCAAATTGGGACCTTTACTTGCAACTCGCTGCTTTTAGTGAGGTTCCTTCTTCCTCCTCCATTGATGAGCTCCTACACCTCTTCTCGATGTCAGTTTTAACCACAGTGTCTCATTCTATACCCCAAACCTCAGGCAGGCATTCTCAGAAGTGCGTACCTTGGTGGTCTGCTTGTGCTCGTGCAGTATGTTTGAAAAGCACTGCATGGGGCAGGTACTGGTACATTAGAACTGATGAGAGACTTCTTGATTTTAAGCAGAAGCGTTCGGTTGCTCGCCATGTCATCCGTGATGCTAAATGCACTTGCTGGCGAGATTATGTTTCCACCATCACCTCTGCTTCCTCTATGAGTGCAGTCTGGAAAAAAAGTGAGGAAATTGAGTGATAAATACTCTCCTGACCCGGCTCCTGTTCTATGGGTCGCCGGTGTTGATATAGCAAACCCTCTTGATGTTGCCATTGAAATTGGCACTCATCTGGTCCGTATTTCCCAGGGGCTCCATCTATGCACCTCATTTCTTTCCTCAAAGTCTGCCAGAGAGTTAGTACCCTTGAACTTTTCTTCTCTCAGAGAACAGTATAATGTGCCTTTTACACTTTGGGAACTGGAGGCGACACTCTCGGCTTGCCCATCATCGGCAGCTTGGCCTGACGACATTCATATTCGGATGTTACAACATTTGCATCAGTCAGCCCTTACAGTCCTCTTACACCTCTTCAATCTTATTTGGTCACAAGGAGTTCTTCCCCAGCTGTGGAAATCTGCCATTGTTCTCCCTTTCCGCAAGGCAGGTACTACGGGACATAATGCCTCCCACTATCGTCCCATTGCTCTTACTAGTGCAGTTTTCAAAGTGATGGAACGTCTGGTAAATAGATGTTTAACCTTTTCAGGGTTTCCAACATACTACAGGTCCTCCATCACAAATCCAGCATCATTGGGACCTGTAGTGTGCCGGATTACTGAGTTTGCCAAATTACAGAGTGGTTAAGTTAGAATACACTTAATAAAATTAACCAACTTGACTTACACAGTTCGTTGAACATCGGCAAAAATCGAACATTTCCGCTACTTTGAGCTCAATTTCAAGGTACTTTTCGTCATGAAAGCAATCAAAATCATGTCTATTTCTGTAATATATCTTCCATTCTATCAAATGAGTCCAAAAAATGAGAATAAAATAATAAAAACCATACGAAAATATACTGCAAACAGGTGGCTAATGCCTGAGAAGTGAACTCCCTTATTTATCGTCCATCATTTTTATTTTTGTTGTACGTTAAGAAGCATCTTTCCATCATACATTGCCCAAGTTTCAATGAGATAGCCCAACAAACAACAGAGAAAAAAAAAATATACCGAAAATCATATATGGCAAGCCCAAGCCAAGTATTGGAAATAAGTCACTTTGAATTTTCTGGGTTATCCCAGGTTCTCTATACATACACTGCTATGTATGATAATCTATGTTACTGTATTTGTGTATAACTGAATAAACTTATTTACTTCTAGTTTGTCAACTGAGTACAAGAAACCGCCCATTCACTTATTTCAACTACCCAATAAAGTGGTCAGAAATTGGCAATTTGGCCAATTTCACACAAATTTCAACACCTGGAGTTTACCTGGAGAGAGTTTCGGGGGTCAACGCCCCCGCAGCCCGGTTTGTGACCAGGCCTCCTGGTGGATCAGCGCCTGATCAACCAGGCTGTTGCTGCTGGCTGCACACAAACCAACGTACGAGCCACAGCCCGGCTGATCAGGAACTGACTTTAGGTGCTTGTCCAGTGCCAGCTTGAAGACTGCCAGGGGTCTGTTGGTAATCCCCCTTATGTGTGCTGGGAGGCAGTTGAACAGTCTTGGGCCCCTGACACTTATTGTATGGTCTCTTAACGTGCTAGTGACACCCCTGCTTTTCATTGGGGGGATGGTGCATCGTCTGCCAAGTCTTTTGCTTTCGTAGTGAGTGATTTTCGTGTGCAAGTTCGGTACTAGTCCCTCTAGGATTTTCCAGGTGTATATAATCATGTATCTCTCCCTCCTGCGTTCCAGGGAATACAGGTTTAGAAACCTCAAGCGCTCCCAGTAATTGAGGTGTTTTATCTCCGTTATGCGCGCCATGAAAGTTCTCTGTACATTTTCTAGGTCGGCAATTTCACCTGCCTTGAAAGGTGCTGTTAGAGTGCAGCAATATTCCAGCCTAGATAGAACAAGTGACCTGAAGAGTGTCATTCATGGGCTTGGCCTCCTAGTTTTGAAGGTTCTCATTATCCATCCTGTCATTTTTCTAGCAGATGCGATTGATACAATGTTATGGTCCTTGAAGGTGAGATCCTCCGACATAATCACTCCCAGGTCTTTGACGTTGGTGTTTCGCTCTATTTTGTGGCCAGAATTTGTTTTGTACTCTGATGAAGATTTAATTTCCTCATGTTTACCATATCTGAGTAATTGAAATTTCTCATCGTTGAACTTCATATTGTTTTCTGCAGCCCACTGAAAGATTTGGTTGATGTCCGCCTGGAGCCTTGCAGTGTCTGCAATGGAAGACACTGTCATGCAGATTCGGGTGTCATCTGCAAAGGAAGACACGGTGCTGTGGCTGACATCCTTGTCTATGTCAGATATGAGGATGAGGAACAAGATGGGAGCTAGTACTGTGCCTTGTGGAACAGAGCTTTTCACCGTAGCTGCCTCGGACTTTACTCTGTTGACGACTACTCTCTGTGTTCTGTTAGTGAGGAAATTATAGATCCATCGACCGACTTTTCCTGTTATTCCTTTAGCGCGCATTTTGTGCGCTATTACGCCATGGTCACAGATGCCAATTTCAAAATAGGATCCAGAATAAACATTGTAGACATTCCTGGTACTAAAATAACATTTTATCTGTTCATTAGTCATGGCTGCAAGCCCCTCTTATATTACTGTGGAAAATATTTTAATTTTCCGAAGCTATAGTGCCTAATAGGTGTTCAATGTGTCGATATGGGTCAAAAATGTATTTGAAAATAGGATAGAACCAAGAGTTCCCTTTGCGCATGCGCGGATGCGTGGGGCTAGAGGTCGACATGGGGCATGGGAGGGGTGGGAGTGTTTTGAATGGGTTTAAGAGGCTGTGAAATCATGGGACCAGGAAATTGGCGTTCACGGCAGCCTAAGGATTAATATAGACCTCACTTCATAATAGGAAGTGTCGTGACTGTCCCTGGTGAAGAGTGAGGGAACATGATTGATGGCACCGCTGTAAATAAGGTGGTAAAATGAGTGAATAATCATAGGACCGGGGGTGACTGGCGCGTCGCCATGGACTATGTCCCGTGGAAAAATACCCGTGATTTAATCATCACTCATCGGTCTCAAATCTTAATGGAGTGGCCTCCAATGTGTATAATAATTATGAGACATTAAATCGTCTTGTAAATCATAATGTAATCAGTGATAATAACACTAAGTTAAGGAATTGTTGAAGCGATATGAACTGCCATTCCCAGAGTGTGTGTGCACATGTTTACCTCGTTGTTCCTGTCCCGAGGATAGTGAAGGCTTTATGGAGTCACGACTTCTAAACCAGGACAAACCGACGGATACCTCGTCCTGCTGGAATAAGAACCGTGTTGGTGTAGCAGAACATCGAAATGAGATGGTGAATGGAGGAAATAAGGAGTATCAATCACCCACAGTTAAGTAACCCTTCTAGTTATAGCAGACTGATACTGGCCAGTTAGGTATGTTGTAATTGGATAGGTTATGAGTGGTCTAGCTACATCAAGTGACCACCAGAGAATATCTGGTTAGTGGTGAGATTATGCACAAGTGTTTTTCCTTCATAGATATATCCATGTGTAACCTATCCCCCCCCCCTTCATTCAGTTACACTAATATAATCTATACAGTCCACAATTAATTAGTAGCACCGTACTTGTGGGTGCTATCCAACCCATACTGGTCTCGGATAGATATGGATAAGATTGTGAGGCCGAAGGAACCACCTGCCGTGACCAGGGGTGGTTAAGTTTTCTCACATGTCTACACGGGGTGACTACAGTAAACAATGAGTTTCCTTGTATGCATGTTCTGTTGAGGTACATAAAGGTAATCACCCTAGAAAATTTTCCATAATAATAATAATAATAATAATAATAATAATAATATCTTTATTTACTACACGTACATGTATAAGGTATACAGTCCTAGGTGACATCAGTGACATACTACTGCATTGAAAGACACTTGTTATGCTGAGTATTTCAAGAAAATTAGGTCAGTGTCCCCGGATAACACCCACACTAGTCAGCTAACAACCAGGTACCCATTTACTGATGGGTAAACATAGGCAACAGGTGTAAAGAAACACGCCTAATGTTTCTACCTTGGCTGGGAATCGAATATTTACCAAAAATCATATATGGCTACCCAAGCCAGGTGCTAAAAATAAGCCACGTTGACTTTTTGGGGGTTATCCTAGGTTCTCTACATGTATGCTGCTATGTGTGATAATCTATAGAAAGAAAATAACTTTTTTGTTTCATGTTTATAGTGGAGTACGAGTGTATAACATAGTTAGCCCTGTGCTATACTGCGTTTTCTCTAATATAAGCCACCAAGACAAGGATAGGAGAATGGTATTTGTTTACCATATCCTCTTCATAACTCTGTCGAACTGCTCAGTGTTATGCCAAATATTATTCATTCTGGAGTATTTAACATGTTTTATGTTATTTATGTTGTTTCTTATGTCATATTAGATCAATTGTGATAGGCAAATAAGCTGTAGTGTTGATATTAGCGTAATAATAAAGCATATTCTCCTGCTTCATGAGACTAAGTTCATGACAACCAACAGTGGCTTCAAAACCACCTTATCTTTAATGGATAATGTACTGTATAGGTACGTTGCATAATGAGAAGCATTTCTTTTATTCACTGGAACCATGGCTAGGGCTAAAAGTAAGCAGGTTAAAACAATAAATGGAGAAAAAGAAATTGCAATGACTTATACCACAAGTGGCGCCACCAAACAGTACCAGCAGGTTGGTATGGTGACCCTGGAAATTTGAAATTATGCTAGCCAAAATTAGTGCCAAATAACTGAAGGAACCGAATAACTGATTGCCGGGTATGTGATGGCGGACCTGTAGTACGGTTTACGCACCAGGGTTTTTGATGTACTAGTACACCTAAATTCTAGCGCCCTCAAATCTATTGAGAGAAAGCTGGTAGGTCTACTTATGAAAGAATGGGTCTATGTGGTCAGTGTGCGCTGTATAAAAAAAATCCTGCAGCACACAGTGCGTAATGAGAAAAAAAAAATTTTGACAGTGTTTTTGGTTTAAAACAGTGATTTTGCATAGTATTTTCGTGTGGTATTTATGATGGTATTCTAGTTTTCATGGTCTCATTTTATAGAATGAAAGACATATTACAGAAATTGAGATGATTTTGATTGGTTTTACAATGAAAAGTACCTTGAAATTGAGTTCAAAATAGCAGAAATATTCGATTTTTGCCAAAGTTCAAAAGTAAACAAATCATGCAAGGCGTCTAATACACGTCAACTGGTGAGTCTAATATTCTTTCACAAGTGCGCTGATATTATTTATGCCATTTCTACCCTAATGCAGTAGTCTGCATAACAGTAAATCTTCTATTTTTTATGAGAATAAAAATTCAAAGTGGAAAGCAAAAGAATGTAAGAGGGGCGTGGGGACATGACTAATGAACAGAGGAAATGTTATTTTAGTGCCAGGAATGTCTCTTGTTTATTCTGGACCCTATTTGGAAATTGGCATCTTTTGAAATTTATGTGAAATTGGCAAAATTGCTAAATTCTGACCTCTTTATTGAATAGTTGAAATCGGTAAATGGGTGGTTTCTTGTACTCATTCAGTAGAAAAAATGGAGTTCTAGCGAAATAGTTATGATTTTTGTCGTTAGTACACTGTAATTGGCCGAAAATTAGGGCTCAAATTGAGCAAAATCGCCGATACATAAAGCATTCTCGAGACTGCTAACTTCGCCAGAGCATAATTCCATAAGTTTTCCATCAAATTTCATACTTTTCATGTCATTGTGATTGAGAAAAGACTATCTTTTCATAAAAAATATTTTTTTTTTAATATTTGGCGACCCTGAGAGCAAGTCTGGGAGAGGACCTGTCGACCCTGAAAAGGTTAATATGGTATTTAGAGACACACAACAGTCTCTCCACTAGTAAATATGGCTTTCGTAAGGGCTGATCTACCATAAACCTCTTACTACACTTGGATACAGATGTTCATAATGTCTTTGTGAATAACCAGTCAGTTATTGCCATATTTTTTGACCTTGAGAAGGCATATGACACAAGTTGGAGGTATAATGTTTTGGCTCAAGCCCACTCATTAGGCCTTCGAGGCAATCTACCATCCTTCCTTAAGAACTTTTTAACTGACAGACATTTCCGTGTTCAAGTCAATAATGTGCTCTTCCCGGACTTTGTCCACGCTGAAAGTGTCCCTCAGGGATGTGTTCTGAGCACAACACTTTTTCTCCTTTGCCTCTGTTCTTCCATCCAATATTTGGTCATTACTCTATGTAGATGACTTTGCTATTGTTTGTGCAGGCGCTGACTGTCACCTCATTACAGTTTCTCTCCAGCATGTGGTCGACCGTGTTTCCAATTGGGCCACCACGCATGGGTTTAAGTTTTCCAGTACCAAAACTCGCCAAATTACTTTCACTATGCTCCCTGTCATCTCTGATCATCCTTTGTACATCTATGGCTCCCATATCCCTGAACATGATACAGTCAGGATTCTAGGCCTTCTCTTTGACTGTAGGTTATTCTGGAACCCTCACATTACCTCTCTGAAGGCAACTTGTCACAGCCAACTGAACCTTCCTTAAACCCTTGCTCATCTTTCATGGGGAGCTGATTGTCGAACTCTCCTTCGTCTGCATTCAGCCCTCATTTTATCGAAACTCGATTATGGTGACCAGATCTATTCAGCAGAATTTCATGCTACTCTCTCTAGCCTTAACCCCATCCATCACCAAGGATTACATTTATGCCTTGGTGCTTTCGCTCTTCCCCTGTTGAGAGCCTCTATGCAGAAGCAAATGTTCCATCTTTGTGTGATCGCCATGATGCCCATTGCTTTCGCTACTATGTGTGCTCTCACGATCTCTGCAGTCCTCCCATTTATAGAATGGTCACCAATATTAGTAGACATTATTTGTTCGCCGCCCCTGTTTCCTCCGTCCTTTCTCTCTTCATCTACATTCGCTCTTGTCTTCCCTTCAGTTACTTCCTTTATATGTTCATGTAGCATCTCACTTTTCCCTACCCCCCTGGGAAGTTCCATCTGTTCAGGTCTGTTCTTTTTCACTCCCTTGCTCGAAAGCCCAACTGCCTACGGTGGCTTCCTGCTCTCTTTTTCTTGACACTTCCACTCTCATTCTCATGCCATCGCAGAGTACACAGATGGCTCTAAGTCGTCTGATGGCGTCGGATTCACAGCAGTGTTTCCGGACAGCGTCATGCAAAGGCATTTACTATCTTTGGCCAGCATTTTTACTGCTGAATTGTATGCCATTCTTGCAGCTCTTATTCGTATCGCATCTATGCCTGTGTCATCATTTGTGGTTGTCTCAGACTCTCTTAGTGCTCTACAGGCTATTGTTGGGTCCCTGGTCATGTTGACATGCAGGGCAATGAACAGGCAGACACTGCTGCACGGTCAGCAGTACATGACCTACCAATTTCATGTATGGGTGCTCCATTTCTGGACTATTTTGCTGTAATAGCTACCCACCTCCACATTCGTTGGCAACAAAGTTGGTCAACTCTACTCGGTAACAAATTTCATTCTATTAAACCGAGCATAGGTTACTGACCGTCTTCTTGTCATCAGTGCCGAGGTTGAGAGACTGCTCTCTCCCTCCTTTGCATTGGCTACATTCGTCTTACTCATGGGTATCTCATGTAGAGGCAACCTGTTCCTCTTTGTGATAAGTGTCAAGTTCCAGTATCGATTAGCGATATTCTGTTAGATTGCCCTCTCTATCAACGAGCACGCAGAATTTACCTCTGTCGTCATCTCTGCTCTACTACTCTCTCTTTACCTTCCCTTCTTGCTGATGGACCCTCCTTTAATCCTGACTCTTTCATTGACTTCTTGACAGTGACTGATTTACTCCACAAACTCTGATGATGATACCTTTCACACTCCCCTCAGCCTTTTCTGCCTCAATCTCTTGCTGCCCTATACCTTTTCACTATCCACTGCCTCACTGTTCTCTGTAACCTATTACTCATCCATCTCCCTTTTGCCACCTGATACCCTCGCTTCCTTCCTTCCCTGCAGTGCTGTATAGCCCTTGTCATTTAGTACTTCTTTTTTTATAATAATAATAATCTATTAAACCGAATATAGGTTACTGGCTGTTTTCTTGTCATTAGTGTCGAGGTTGGGAGACTACTCTCTCCCGTCTTCACATTGGCCACACTCGTCTTTCTCGTGGGTATCTCGTGGAGAGGTGCCCTGTTCCTCTCTGTAACAATTGTCAGGTTCCAGTATCTGTTAGCCACATTCTGTTAGACTGCCCACTCTATCAATGAGCACACAGAATTTACCTCCAACATCGTCTCCGCTCTGTTGCTCTCTCTTTACCTTCCCTTCTTGCTGATGGACCCTCCTTTAATCTGGACTCTCTCATTGACTTTTTGACAACTGATTTACTCCACAAATTCTATGATGATATCTTTAGCACTCACCTCATCCCTTTCTACCTAAGCATTTTGAGCAGACTAAGATTAATTCAAACCCTATATTGGTACAGATTATGGAGCATATTGATATTAATTAATGCTAAGTAACTACATTACAGTTTGTAAATTTAGCAATGTGAATGGTTTTGTTTTGGTACAATACATGGTTTCTATGTAGGAGCATCACAGGCAAACTTATGACTAGTTAAGATTCATTAGGTAATAGATGTATTACATATTTCTATGTTTATAGTCTATTGGGTAAGTACGAATTGTGGAGATTCACAGATATCGAGGGGAGGTCTAGGTTGTTTTTTGTGTGTGTATGATACAAGAGAATAGGCGGTTTTCATGTAGTTAGCTGTCGGTGAGGTGTGTCAGGGAGATATGTTTTCTAATGGTAGTTTTGAAAGTGATGAATGTGTCTTCAGTTCTAGAATTTTCAGGTAGGGTGTTCCAGATTTTAGGCCCTTTTGTATACATTGATTTTTTGTACAAGTTTAGCCAGACACAAGGAATTTCATAGAGATGTTTGTGTCTGGTGTTATGCCTGTGGGTCCTGTCACAACTATCAAGAAAATGTTTTAGGTCAGGGTTAATATTGGAATTTAAGGTTCTGTAAATGTAGGTTGCACAGTAGTAAGTGTGGATGTTCTGAACAGTGAGTAAGTTTAGATCTGTGAAGAGTGAGGAGTGTTGCCCAGGATTGGATTGCGTGATTATACTTACTGCGACTTTTTGTTGGGTTATTATTGGCCTTAGGTGTGTTGCTGCAGTTGATCCCCAAGCACGAATAGCATAGGTGAGGTAGAGATAAATGAGTAAATGGTATAGTGTGAGAAGGGCGGATTGTGGCATGTAGTAACGTAACTTGGAGAGGATCCCAGTGGTTTTGGTTACTTTTTTTGTTGTGTGCTGGATATGAGTGCTGAAATTCAGGTTCCTGTCTAGGTGCAGGCCTAGGAATTTGTCATCATTATGTCTGGCATTAAGAGTGTTGTCAATCTTAACCCTTTGACTGTTTCTGTTGTATATATACATCATACGTGATACCGTGTTTGATGTATCTATACACATAAATTCTAGCGGCTTCAAATCAAGCGGGTGAGGGCTTGTAGGCCTACATGAGAGAGAATGGGTCTGAGTGGTGGGTGTGCACCCTGTGAAAAAATCTGGGACTCAGTGGTGCATTGTGGGAATGCCATCTTGGCAGACGATTTTCACCATGCCTCGAGATAAGAAGTTACTCACTCCTCAGCAGATTGGAGGTCTTTTGTTCCCAAGCGATAGCTCTAACAGTGATGAAAGTGTCAGTGAAAGTGAATTCCCTGGTTTTCAAGCGAATGTGACTGAAAACAGTGCCCAGAATAACGTAATTAGTTATGAAAACCCAGATGACCCACAACCTTCCACCTCTGGTGCTGGGCTGGCTCGTTCATGTTCACCTGTACGAGGACGAAAGAGGAAACTATTTGCCCATGTATGAGACTCAGATGTGAGCAGTGAATGACTTCAAAGTTATTGAAAGCAGTTCTAGTTGCGACAGTGAGGGTGAATATTCCCCAGTGAAGCGGCAGTATATACAACGTCGCTTGCGGTCTGGTTGTGTGCCATATGCTGTTCCAAGGGGAAGGAGTAAATCTCAGAGCACATCCCGTGGCCCTACACCACGACCTGATAGTGAAGATGACGATATTGTTACGATGGGTATGAATGATGTGAGGCAGCAGGCAGTGGTGGTGATAGTGATGGTAGCATGAGTCATGTGACACCAGTAGAGGGCAAGCTACTACCAATGCTGCTGACTCTGCTCAACTACAGCCAGTCTCACCTAGCCCCACACTCCCACAACAACCACAACCACAACCTGCACAACCACAACCATGTTTCAATATCCAGAACCCACCAGCTGACTGCATCTGGAATTGGCAGCAAGGTGACGAGTTTGTTCCCAGTCCCCATGACTTTGATGAAACACAAAGTGCAATACGGCCATCATGTACACTTGGGAACAATGCCACTGAACTGGAATGCTTTCAGTTGTTATTTGATGAACCCCTGATGGACATTATTGTCAGGGAAAGCAATACATACTTTGAGTACACTTTGGCAAACACAATTCTTTCACCAAGATCATGCCTACATCAGTGGGAGGACACAACTGTGGCAGAGATGTATCTGTTCTTTGCCACAATAATGCTTATGCCACATGTGTATAAGTACAGTGTCAACACATACTGGTCGACAGATCGCCTGATTTCAACCCCAGCTTTCAGTGACATTTTACCAGTGAATAGACTTGTGTTACTGTTAAGTATGTTACACTTTTCAGACAAAACAAGGCCTGACAGAAGCGACAGGTTATATAAGATCAGAAATGTGTTTATGTGCCTGAAACAAAAGTGCTGTATGTATTTTTATCAGTTCAGGAAGCTTGTTATTGATGAGTCTTTGATTTTGTTCAAAGGAAGACTCATTCAAGCAGTATATAACTTTGGTATAAAGTTATTTGTTCTGTGTGATTGCAAAACCGCTCTGGTTCTGGATATAATTGTGTACACTTGTGGTGAAACATTGCAAGATACCAGGAAGTTACTGGGTGTCTCTGGTGATGTGGTTAGAACAATGATAGAACCATATCTTTGTAAGGGGCATATTTTATATACTGACAACTGGTACACAAGCCCTTTACTCAGTGATTTCTTACAAGTGAACATGACAGATGTGTGTGGCACAGTGCATGGAAATCGTAAGCATATGCTTAAGTTCAATGCTGGCAGTTGTAGAGATGAGGTTCAGGTGTTTGCTGCCAATGACATCATGGCATTTCAGTGGCATGACAAATGTGATGTCACACTGTTGACATCAGTTCACCTACTCGAAATGGTAGACAGTGGCAAGCAGAACAGAGAGACCAATGAACCCATTGTAAAACCTGCAGCTGTGATGGATTACAACCTCAATATGCGCTTAGTGGACAAATGTGACATGCAGATTGGGTTTGCTGACTGTGTTCACAAGAGTTATAAGTGGTACATTAAACTCTTTTTCCAGCTTCTTGACATTTCCATGCTGAATGCTTATAATAAAAGTTGAAGACTAACAACAAACCCAAATACGGTGAATTTTGTTTGTCAGTCATCAGACAAATAATATTCAAGTACCAAGGAACAACACTTGCAATAGACCAGCGCCCACGAAATTAACAACACATGTCCTCTCGTCTGAGGCCTGGTGATCACTACCCCATACCACTGCCTGCTACTGCTCTCAAGAAAAATGTTCAGAAGAGGTGTTTTGTCTGTGGACATACCACAAAACGCCCACAGAAATGCAGAGACACTCGTTTTATGTGTGAGGAGTGTAAAACACCATTGTGCTTATACCCATGTTTCAAAGAATTCCAGAAGCTGCAGCAGTTCTAGAAAAGTGTCCAGTGATTGTCCATATGTATATATATTATAGAACAATCGTAATAAACAATTTTTTACATTGTGTAAACAAGTTTTACGAACATTATGATGATACTAGTGTTTTTGCTATAATTGTGTTACATTCAGTGAGTGTATATATGAACATTGCACCATACTTTGGTCTCACAGGCCCCAAAAGTTATGTGGAAAAAAAAAAAAAAAAAAAACCATCGGTTAAAAGTAAACCAAAGTTTACCTGGTGAGCGGCAGTCACCACTGTTGCCATACGCCACTCGTTTTCTGCAAACTTCACGCCTCTATATCTCGGTAAGTACTGGTGTTTTTTTTTTTGGGGGACTAAAACAATGAGAAAATTGATATTAACATTTTCATAAAAAAAAAAAAAAAAAAATTTTCGAATATTTTGCGACACCAGGAGACACTTCAGAATTGGGCCTTTTGACAGTCAAAGGGTTAATGTTAAGTTATGCAACACCTGCTCTGTTACCAAACATAATATAAAAAGTTTTCTCAGTGTTAAGTGTATGTTTATTGGCTGTCATCCAAGTAGATATTTTGAGTAACTTCTCATTAACAATGGTGTTGAGGGTCGCAAGATTTGCATGGGAGATGACAAGTCATGTGATCAACAAAGATAATGGGTTTCAGATTTTGTGATACATTGGGAAGACCATTGATCTTTAAGTGACCATGTTGATGAGGTTGCATCTTTCATGGTGACATACTGATACCTATTAGTAAGGTAGGATTTGAAATATGCAAGTACTTGACCTCTTATGCCATAATGGTCAAGCTTGTGGAGTTGGATGCCATGATGTACTGTTTTAAAAGCTTTTCATAGGTCAATAAAAAGTCTTAATGGATATTCATTATTTTTCAGTGCTGTGTAATGCAGATCTAACATTTTTACAATTTTATCATTAGTGCACCTCTTCAACGGGGGCTCCTTGGCGTGGTGAAGAGGCTCTTGGTCTGAGGAATTAGACCTATCGGTCTTCTTCCTCAGACCGAACCTAATTACCCCCCAATCTCCTCTCCCCTATCCCATCCTCCCCATCCTCTCCTTTTTCCTTTCCTCCTCCTCCACCCCACCCCTCCCTTTTGCCCTTCCTCTTTTTGTCCTTTGGGATTTCTCCCACAGGTGCGCTAGTTCCTAGGTAGGGGAAAGGATACCGGGGTCCATCCCATTCCGTTGAGGTTCTTAGCGGTGGCGTAGTTTGCCGTGGAATCTGGATCGCCTGGCGATGTCCCGATCCCTCTCCGGTATCCTGGAGTAGCTTTGGGTGTCTTTCGGGCGACGAGTGTATCTCTGGAAGCCACCTTTCGGATTCCGGGGGTGGTGGCCGAAGGAGGTATGCTTTGTGGCGGATATCCGGCCGCCCTCTCTTTTGTCCACCGAGGTAGCTCGGCAGATGTGAGGTTGCTATCCCGGATTGTTAGTTTACTAGCATGATGGGTAGGGTATGGCACGGGTTCCATGCTGCATCTGCGCTACTTGCGGTGCTGAGGTCCTCTTGGGCGCGGAGGGAGATTTCTGGCCCTTTCATCCCTCCTAGGAACTATCCCTCCCCGGTCCCCCCTTTTTTTATTCTTTTTTTTTTATTTTTATTTTCTTTTCTTCTTTCTTTTTTTTTCTTAAAAACAAAAAGAAAGAAGTAACCTAACCATGGCAGCCCTAGTCCATGAACCTGGTACCCCCGGGCCCCTTCTTGATACCACACCTCGTTCTGACCCCGCCTCGTCTTTGGACCACTCTTCAGACATTCCTCATACCTCTGTACCTATTGCCGGTGCTGTTTCCTCACCCGCTTCAGGTACTGAGGCCTCGACTGACTCCTTCGATTTATCGGACCTTCGCTCTCCTCTGACTATGCTTCCGGCCTCTCCCTCTACGGTGCGGCAATTTTCAAATCGCCGACCCATTCCACGTCGGACCAACTCTGGTCCCACGCCAAAACGCCAACGACAATTACCTGCTGATGATACTTCTCCACCTTCTCGTTCTTCTCAGAAACGATTGACACATCCTTCACTACCTTTCCACGCTCAGTTTCAGACTGAACAATGGACTAAATTCTTCACTTTACGACCAACTTCCTCTACTGCCTATCTTTCTGACCATAGTATTGGCAAGGCACTCCTACGCCATGTTGGTAAAGATATTTCTTTTCATGCTCTTAAGAGCGGTGCGCACATCATTACCATACAGAATGCTACCCAGGCTCATGAGCTCTCTCGTCTTTCCCATATCGATACTGTTCCTGTCACTCTTGAAAAACATCATTCCCTCAATTCTTGTAGTGGTACCATCATTCTGCCCCATACCATAGTTCAAACAAAATTTCCAGACATGTGGCACTGACATTCTTGAACAGCT
>NC_069471.1:10298421-10323634 GCF_026875155.1 Cherax quadricarinatus | reverse complement strand
ATTTTTTGGGGGGGGGGGTTTCTTAGGTTTTTTAGGACTTTTCGTTTTTTTTTTTGGGGCCAAATCGGGAGAGTTTTTCCGGTCTTTTTTATTCCTCTAGTTGGACTTTCTACTGGAGTAGTATATTGTTTGGCTTTTTTTATTACTTTGGTGAGAGCTGATGAATAGTGTTTTTAAGAGTACAGTGGACCCCCGCATAACGATGGCATCACATAGCGATTTATTTCGCATACCGCTTCTTTAATTGCAAAAATTTTGCTCACATACCGCTTAAAAACCCGCTTACCGATTTTCTTCGAGACGCGCTCACATGTTCCGCCGGTGGCATTGTTTACCAGCCAGCCTCCGCGGTAACATCCAAGCATACAATCGGAATATTTCGTATTATTACAGTGTTTTCGGTGCTGTTTCTGGAAAATAAGTGGACCATGGGCCCCAAGAAAGCTTCTGTGCCAACCCTGTGGTAAAAAGGGTGAGAATTAGTATGGAAATTAAGAAAGATTTTGAAGGGTTTGGGGCTAACCTGAGAAGCCTATGCCAGTTGTGGAATCCATTGTGGCCTACTTCAAAAAATTAAGGAAATGTTGTGCACAGTGGTGTGAACTGCAAACCTTTATGGATGAAAATCACCCTGACACAGCTGTTGCAAGCCGTGCTGGTGACTATTTCAGATGACAATGTTGTGGCCCATTTTAGACAAATCGTAAAGGAACGGGAGGTTACAGAGCTCTATGGACAGATTTGTTTGGGACAGAGGTCCAGTGAACTCTCAAGCTGGTCCTAGTGCATTAAAAGAAGAAGGGAAAGTACCCCGGTACAAAAGACTAGGCTACCTCAAAAGTTTATGGAAGGGGATTCCCTTCTAAAAGTAAGAAGATAATGCTCTCCCCTCCTCCCATCCATCATCATCACCAGATCTTCAATTAAAGTAAGTGTCATGTAAGTGTGCATGCCTTTTTCAGTTTGTGTGTATTAAAATTAACATTTCATGTGGTAAAAAAATTTTTTTTTCAACTTTTGGGTGTCTTGCACGGATTAATTTTATTTTCCAATTATTTCTTATGGGGAAAATTCATTCATAACGATTATTTCGCATAACAATTACCCCTCTTGCACGGATTAAAATCGTTAACCGGGGGTCCACTGTATCTTTGTGTATTAAGCCCTGTCTATATTGCTTTTCATATTGGTGTTTCTTGTCAATGGATTTCAGAATGGTGCTGGTTAGCATGGGCAACCAAGCCATTTGTTTGTGATCTGTTTTGTTTTTATAGGACAATGTTTGTTGTATAGTCTAAGTAATTTGTTAAGAAAAATGTCTGTCCAGCCATCAATACCATTGGCCTTGGAGAATTCTGTAGGCCAATCAACAGTCTCTAGGTCAGCTGTGAACTTCCTTACTGAGGCCTCGTCATGGAGTCTAAATGAGACTTTGTTGTATTCAAGTGGTGGTTTACTAATGTTTGTCAGGAGGAAGGTAGGGTAGTGGTCTGTAGTGCTATCTGTGATTATCCCTGATTTAAGGGGGGCTAGTATATTGGTCCATATGTGGTCTATTATGGTTGCACTTGTCTCAGTGAGCCTGGTTGGTTTAGTTATTGTTGGTATGAGAAGGTGTTGTTCATATTATTGATGAAATCAGTTACAGGCTGATCATCTAGTAAGCAAGGTGATGTTGAAGTCTCCAGCTAAGAGAAGGTGGTGCTTATTCATTTGTCTGTTTGTTATTAGTGACTTTAATTTCTCACTGAAATTTGGGATGTTTGTGTGAGGTATCCGGTTTAAAATGGCACCGATTGTTATAGGCGTCTTAAGGTATTTTACAGTAAAATTAGCAAAAATGTATTCCCCATATTCATCACTAAAGCAAGTGGTGCTAAGACAAGATAATTGGTTAGAGTAATAGATTGCAATACCACCCCCAACTTGGTTTGGTCTGCAGTTGTGAATTGCTGTGTATCCTGGTAGAGGGTAGATATCTATTGTGTCCTGCTTAAGCCAGGTCTCAGTAAGAATAATGCAGGAGAAGGGTTGTCTTTAGTGATTCAAGGAGTGCTAGGAGGTCATCATAGTGTTTGCTTAAGGACCTGATGTTGTAGTTAAGTACTGATAGACTTTTAGCATTGTTTAGGATAGTGGTGGCTTGTGATGCTGTGTAATAAAGGCAGTTACTTTCCAATAGGTTTTGATTGGGTGTCAGATTATGGAGGTTTAGATCAGGGTCAACGTGATCAATCATCTTCTAGGTTTAAATTATGGTTATTATATCCTGAGTTGTGTGTGTTGAGTTCTACTACTGATATCTGTAGTGGTAGGAAGTTTGGACAAGTATATAGCTAGAGTATTTGGTCATGTAGGGTATAGTCACTACTACACATAATGAAGTTGATGTTGTCTATGTGTTGTGCTGGAATGAACTAAAGTACAACTAGGTATAAACTAGTAATATAAAAATACAAATTAAAAATAGAACAAGACTCTCACTTGTAATTGCACTAAGGTCTAATAATGACTTTTGTGGAGTCTATGTTTTGAGCTAGAGTGAGCTAAAGTACAATAGGTTTAATCTAATAATATAAAAGTACAAATTAAAAATAGCACTAGTCTCTCACTAGTAATTGCACTATGGTCTAATATAGTGAATTTGGTATTGACTATGTATTGAGTTAGAATGAGCTATGGTACAACTGAATTTAATCTAATAATATAAAAATACAAATTAAAAATAGCACCAGTCTCTCACTAGTAATTGCACTATGGTCTAATATAGTGAATTTGGTATTGACTATGTATTGAGCTAGAAAGAGCTATAGTACAACTAGGTTTAGTCTAATAATATAAAAATACAAATTACAAATAGCACCAGTCTCTCACTAGTAATTGCACTATGGTCTAGTATAGTGAATTTGGTATTGACTATGTATTGAGCTAGAATGAGCTAGAGTAAAACTGTGATTAATCTAATAATAT
This sequence comes from Cherax quadricarinatus, assembly GCF_026875155.1. NCBI lineage: Eukaryota > Metazoa > Arthropoda > Malacostraca > Decapoda > Parastacidae > Cherax > Cherax quadricarinatus. The sequence continues at coordinate 10,320,664 of NC_069471.1, read as the reverse complement.
AATAAAGGAACAAGACTCTCAATTGTAATTGCACTAAGGTCTTTATATAAGTTGTTTACAAGAATTAGAGTATAATTAGATTTAAATTGACAGGATAAAATACACAAATTAAGGTAGCAAAATAATAATAAAAAAAAATGATAAAAATAAAAATGGCAATGACTTGGTTATAATATGCTAGTAAGATGGTAGACAGGATAATATAAAAGTTGTAGTTGAAAATACTAGGTTAAAAAAGTATGGAATAAAAATGGTCAATAAAAGATGTTTACAATAAGTTTGATCAATATAGTTTAAAGTAAAATTGGGCAATAATAGGGATTTAGAATAAAATTGGGCAATTGAGTATTTTTTAAAGTGAGGCTAAGCTAGTAGTGATCGTTATATAACCTTTCCAACTCCAAGATACGCACTCCTCTCTCGTACTTTTCTATTCTTTTTTAATTTGATAGCACACACTTGCCCTTTTTACCACAGGATTGGCACTAGAAGTTTTCCAGGGGCCCATGGTGGCTTTTTAGCAGTTACCAGCACTAAACAAATGGAATAAAAAATATATCGAACGTACACGTGGAATCATCCGCAACGGCTTGTAAACAATGGCACATTGACTGTACATGGAGTCTTGGAGTGGCTGGGCCCTCTCAGGCCATTTGGACACGTTCGGGACTAAAGTCCTTAACCGAGTTATTTGGGTTAGCCGAGCCAATATTTTGATGCCAAAGAGAGCCGTTAGCCGATTTTAGCATTAACCAATGCCGTCTTTAGCCGAGGGTTCACTGTACTTACATGGGAATTTCCCATATTTCTTCTATCTTGCACTTACTGAGCCCACTGAAGTCACCATGATTATTGTACAAGTGATCAGCCCATGTCCTTTTGCATGTTATTTCATTACTATTAAACAAGTCACTAGAAACTAGCACTTTCCTGTCACTACTCAAGACAGCAAGGGTTACACCAATACATTAAGGTGGTGACCCCACAGATGTAAATAACTATGAATAGGCCAATATCAAACTTACCATTGCTATCCAAAATCTTAGAGAAACTCGTGCACAAGAAATTATATTCATTTATAACAGCACAAAACATACTCAACCCATGCCAATTTGACTTCAGAAAAAATAAAAGCACTAATGATAAAATTGTAAACATGTTAGATCTGCATTACACAGCACTGAAAAATAATGAATATCCATTAAGACTTTTTATTGACCTAAGAAAAGCTTTTAAAAGAGTACATCATGGCATTCAACTCCACAAGCTTGACCATTATGGCATAAGAGGTCAAGTACTTGCATATTTCAAATCCTACCTTACTAATAGGTATCAGTATGTCACCATGAAAGATGCAACCTCATCAACACGGCCACTTAAAGATCAATGATCTTCCCAATGTACCACAAAATCTGAAACCCATTATCTTTGTTGATCACATGACTTGTCATCTCCCATGCAAATCTTGCGACCCTCAACACCATTGTTAATGAGGAATTACTCAAAATATCTACTTGGATGACAGCCAATAAACATACACTTAACATTGAGAAAACTTTTTATATTATGTTTGGTAACAGAACAGGTGTTGCATAACTTAACATTAACCCTTTGACTGTCAGAAGGCCCAATCCTGAAGTGTTTCCTGGTGTCGCAAAATTTTTATTTTTTTTTTATTATCACACCGGCCGATTCCCACCAAGGCAGGGTGGCCCGAAAAAGAAAAACTTTCACCATCATTCACTCCATCACTGTCTTGCCAGAAGGGTGCTTTACACTACAGTTTTTAAACTGCAACATTAACACCCCTCCTTCAGAGTGCAGGCACTGTACTTCCCATCTCCAGGACTCAAGTCCGGCCTGCCGGTTTCCCTGAATCCCTTCATAAATGTTACTTTGCTCACACTCCAACAGCACGTCAAGTATTAAAAACCATTTGTCTCCATTCACTCCTATCAAACACGCTCACGCATGCCTGCTGGAAGTCCAAGCCCCTCGCACTACAAAACCTCCTTTACCCCTCCCTCCAACCCTTCCTAGGCGACCCCTACCCCGCCTTCCTTCCACTACAGACTGATACACTCTTGAAGTCATTCTGTTTCGCTCCATTCTCTCTACATGTCCGAACCACCTCAACAACCCTTCCTCAGCCCTCTGGACAACAGTTTGGTAATCCCGCACCTCCTCCTAACTTCCAAACTACGAATTCTCTGCATTATATTCACACCACACATTGCCCTCAGACATGACATCTCCACTGCCTCCAGCCTTCTCCTCGCTGCAACATTCATCACCCACGCTTCACACCCATATAAGAGCGTTGGTAAAACTATACTCTCATACATTCCCCTCTTTGCCTCCAAGGACAAAGTTCTTTGTCTCCACAGACTCCTAAGTGCACCACTCACTCTTTTTCCCTCATCAATTCTATGATTCACCTCATCTTTCATAGACCCATCCGCTGACACGTCCATCACCAAATATCTGAATACGTTCACCTCCTCCATACTCTCTCCCTCCAATCTGATATTCAATCTTTCATCACCTAATCTTTTTGTTATCCTCATAACCTTACTCTTTCCTGTATTCACCTTTAATTTCCTTCTTTTGCCAACACCCTACCAAATTCATCCACCAATCTCTGCAACTTCTCTTCAGAATCTCCCAAGAGCACAGTGTCATCAGCAAAGAGCAGCTGTGACAACTCCCACTTTGTGTGTGATTCTTTATCTTTTAACTCCACGCCTCTTGCCAAGACCCTCGCATTTACTTCTCTTACAACCCCATCTATAAATATATTAAACAACCACGGTGACATCACACATCCTTGTCTAAGGCCTACTTTTACTGGGAAAAAATTTCCCTCTTTCCTACATACTCTAACTTGAGCCTCACTATCCTCGTAAAAACTCTTCACTGCTTTCAGTAACCTACCTCCTACACCATACACTTGCAAACATCTGCCACATTGCCCCCTATCCACCCTGTCATACGCCTTTTCCAAATCCATAAATGCCACAAACACCTCTTTAGCCTTATCTAAATTACTGTTCACTTATATGTTTCACTGTAAACACCTGGTCCACACACCCCTACTTTCCTAAAGCCTCCTTGTTCATCTGCTATCTATTCTCCGTCTTACTCTTAATTCTTTCAATTATAACTCTACCATACACTTACCAGGTACACTCAACAGACTTATCCCCCTATAATTTTTGCACTCTCTTTTATCCCCTTTGCCTTTATACAAAGGAACTATGCATGCTCTCTGCCAATCCCTAGGTACCTTACCCTCTTCCATACATTTATTAAATAATTGCACCAACCACTCCAAAACTATCCCCACCTGCTTTTAACATTTCTATCTTTATCCCATCAATCCCGCGGCTGCCTTACCCCCTTTCATTTTACCTACTGCCTCACGAACTTCCCCCACACTCACAACTGGCTCTTCCTCACTCCTACAAGATGTTATTCCTCCTTGCCCTATACACGAAATCACAACTTCCCTATCTTCATCAACATTTAACAATTCCTCAAAATATTCCTTCCATCTTCCCAATACCTCTAACTCTCCATTTAATAACTCTCCTCTCCTATTTTTAACTGACAAATCCATTTGTTCTCTAGGCTTTCTTAACTTGTTAATCTCACTCCAAAACTTTTTTCTTATTTTCAACAAAATTTGTTGATAACATCTCACCCACTCTCTCATTTGCTCTCTTTTTACATTGCTTCACCACTCTCTTAACTTCTCTCTTTTTCTCCATATACTCTTCCCTCCTTGCATCACTTCTACTTTGTAAAAACTTCTCATATGCTAACTTTTTCTCCCTTACTACTCTCTTTACATCATCATTCCACCAATCGCTCCTCTTCACCTCCTGCACCCACTTTCCTGTAACCACAAACTTCTGCTGAGCACTCTAACACTACATTTTTAAACCTACCCCATACCTCTTCGACCCCATTGCCTATGCTCTCATTAGCCCATCTATCCTCCAATAGCTGTTTATATCTTACCCTAACTGCCTCCTCTTTTAGTTTATAAACCTTCACCTCTCTCTTTCCCTGATGCTTCTATTCTCCTTGTATCCCATCTACCTTTTACTCTCAGTGTAGCTACAACTAGAAAGTGATCTGATATATCTGTGGCCCCTCTATAAACATGTACATCCTGAAGTCTACTCAACAGTCTTTTATCTACCAATACATAATCCAACAAACTACTGTCATTTCGCCCTACATCATATCGTGTATACTTATTTATCCTCTTTTTCTTAAAATATGTATTACCTATAACTAAACCCCTTTCTATACAAAGTTCAATCAAAGGGCTCCCATTATCATTTACACCTGGCACCCCAAACTTACCTACCACACCCTCTCTAAAAGTTTCTCCTACTTTAGCATTCAAGTCCCCCTACCACAATTACTCTCTCACTTGGTTCAAATGCTCCTATACATTCACTTAACATCTCCCAAAATCTCTCTCTCTCCTCTGCATTCCTCTCTCTCCAGGTGCATACACGCTTATTATGACCCACTTCTCGCATCCAACCTTTACTTTAATCCACATAATTCTTGAATTTACACATTCATATTCTCTTTTCTCCTTCCATAACTGATCATTTAACATTACTGCTACCCCTTCCTTTGCTCTAACTCTCTCAGATACTCCAGATTTAATCCCATTTATTTCCCCCCACTGAAACTCTCCTACCCCCTTCAGCTTTGTTTCGCTTAGGGCCAGGACATCCAACTTCTTTTCATTCATAACATCAGCAATCATCTGTTTCTTGTCATCCGCACTACATCCACGCACATTTAAGCAACCCAGTTTTATAAAGTTTTTCTTCTTCTCTTTTTTAGTAATTGTATACAGGAGAAGGGGTTACTAGCCCATTGCTCCCGGCATTTTTAGTCGCCTCATACGACACGCATGGCTTACGGAGGAAAAGATTCTTTTTCCACTTCCCCATGGACAATAGAAGAAATAAAAAAAGAACAAGAGCTATTTAGAAAAAGGGAAAAACCTAGATGTATGTATATATATATATGCATGTGCGTGTCTGTGAAGTGTGACCAAAGTGTAAGTAGGAGTAGCAAGATATCCCTGTTATCTTAGCGTGTTTATGAGACAGAAAAAGAAACCAGCAATCCTACCATCATGCAAAACAGTTACAGGTTTTTGTTTCACAGTCATCTGGCAGGACGGTAGTACTTCCCTGGGTGGTTGCTGTCTACCAACCTACTGAAAATGTTAAGATTAATTTTCTCATTGTTTTAGTCCAAAAAAAAAAAAGAACACCAGTACTTACCGAGATATAGAGGCGTGAAGTTTGCAGGAAATGAGTGGCGTATGGCAACAGTGGTGACTGCTGCTCACCCGGTAAACTTTGGTTTACTTTTATCCGATGGTTTCTTTTTTTTCCACTATCTTTTTTTTTCACATAACTTTTGGGGCCTGTGAGACCAAAGTATGGTGCAATGTTCATATATACACTCACTGAATGTAACACAATTGTAGCAAAAACACTAGTATCATCATAATGTTCGTAAAACTTGTTTACTCAATGTAAAAAATTGTTTATTCGATTTTTTCTATAATATATATACATATGTACAATCACTGGACACTTTTCTAGAACTGCTGCAGCTTGTGGAATTCTTTGAAACATGGGTATAAGCACAAAGGTGTTTTACACTCCTCACACATATGTGTGTGTGTGTGTGTGTGTGTGTGAGAGAGAGAGAGACTCAGCAATCAACATTTGCACCAATAACTCACTACAGTTGTGACCGGGTGTGGAAGTGTGAATTGCTCATTACTCTAAAATTTGTTCATGGTTGCAGCCATGTATAAACGTAAGTAACCATTCTTACAGTATTCATTACCTTTGTAACTTGTGAGTTCATTACCTTTGTAACTTGTGAGTTCATTACCTTGTACCTAGTTCAGCCATCAAAACTTTGGAGCCCGGTCCCTGGACCCATTGTGTACCTCTGTAATCTGTAAATACCTTTGTAACTTGTAATGATTGTGACTAGACCTACCTGGAGTTCATTACCTTTGTAAATTGTGAGTTCATTACCTTTGTAAATTGTGAATTCATTACCTCTGTAACGTGCTCAGCTATCAAAACTTTGAGGCCCAGTCCCTGGACCCATTATGTACCTCTGTAATCTTTTGACTACCGCCCACAGGATGGGTATGGGGTGCATAATAAACATATTAAACTTAACACACATAAAACGAGTGTCTCTGCATTTCTGTGGGCGTTTTGTGGTATGTCCACAGACAAAACACCTCTTCTGAGCATTTTTCTTGAGAGCAGCAGCAGGCAGTGGTATGGGGTAGTGATCACCAGGCCTCGGACGAGAGTACATGTGTTGTTAATTTCGTGGGCGCTGGTCTATTGCAAGTGTTGTTCCTTGGTACTTGAATATTATTTATCTGATGACTGACAAACAAAATTCACCATATTTGGGTTTGTTGTTGGTCTTCAACTTTTATTATAAGCATTCAGCATGGAAATGTCAAGAAGCTGGAAAAAGAGTTTAATGTACCACTTATAACTCTTGCGAACACAGTCAGCAAACCCAATCTGCATGTCACATTTGTCCACTAAGCGCATATTGAGGTTGTAATCCATCACAGCTGCAGGTTTTACAATGGGTTCATTGGTCTCTCTATTTTGCTTGCCACTGTCTACCATTTCGTGTCGGTGAACTGATGTCAACAGTGTGACAGCACGTTTGTCATGCCACCGAAATGCCATGATGTCATTGGCAGCAAAAAACCTGAAAACCCCACCTCTACGACTGCCAGCTTTGAACTTAAACATATGCTTACGATTTCCATGCACTGTGCCACACACATCTGTTTATGTTCACTTGCAAGAAATCACTGAGTAAAGGGTTGTGTACCAGTTGTCAGTATATAAAATATGCCCCCTTTCAAAGATATGGTTCTATCATTGTTCTAACCACATCACCAGAGATACCCAGTAACTTCCTGGTATCTTGCAATGTTTCACACAAGTGTACACAATTATATCCAAAACCCGAGTGGTTTTGCAATCACACAGAAAAAAATAACTTTATACCAAAGTTATTTTACTGCTTGAATGAGAGTCTTCCTTTGAACAAAATCAAAGACTCATCAATAACAAGCTTCCTGAACTGATAAAAATACATACAGCACTTTTGTTTCAGGCACATAAACACATTTCTGATCTTATATAACCTGTCGCTTCTGTCAGGCCTTGTTTTGTCTGAAAAGTGCAACATACTTAACAGTAACACAAGTCTATTCACTGGTAAAATGTCACTGAAAGCTGGGGTTGAAATCATGCAATCTGTCGACCAGTAAGTGTTGACACTGTGCTTATACACATGTGGCATAAGCATTATTGTGGCAAAGAACAGATACATCTCTGCCACAGTTGTGTCCTCCCACTGATGTAGGCGTGATCTTGGTGAAAGAATTGTGTTTGCCATAGTGTACTCAAAGTATGTATTGCTTTCCCTGACAATAATGTCCATCAGGGGTTCATCAAAGAACAACTGAAAGCATTCCAGTTCAGTGGCATTGTTCCCAAGTGTACATGATGGCCGTATTGCACTTTGTGTTTCATCATAGTCATTGGGACTGGGAACTAAAATCGTTTACCTTGCTGCCAATTCCAGATGCAGTCAGCTGGTGGGTTCTGGATAAATTTAAACGTGGTTGTGGTTGTGCAGGTTGTGGTTGCAGTTGTGGTTGTTGTGGTAGTGTGGGGCTGGGTGAGACTGGCTGTAGTTGAGCAGAGTCAGCAGCGTTGGTAGTAGCTTGGCCCTCTACTGGTGTCACATGACTCATGCTACCATCACTATCACCACCACCGCCTGCTGCCTCACATCATTCATACCCATCGTAACAATATCGTCATCTTCACTATCAGGTCGTGGTGTAGGGCCACGGAATGTGCTCTGAGATTTACTCCTTCCCCCTTTGGGAAAAGCATATGGCACACTACCAGACCGCAAGCGACGTCGTATATACTGCCGCTTCACTGGGGAATATTCACCCTCACTGTCGCAACTAGAACTGCTTTCAATAACTTTGAAATCATTCACTGCTCACATCTGAGTCTCATACATGGGCAAATAGTTTCCTCTTTCGTCCTCGTACAGGTGAACATGAACGAGCCAGCCCAGCACCAGAGGTGGAAGGTTGTGGGTCATCTGGGTTTTCATAACTAATTACGTTATCCTGGGCACTGTTTTCAGTCACATTCGCTTGAAAACCAGGGAATTCACTTTCACTGACACTTTCATCGCTGTTAGAGCTATCGCTTGAGAACAAAAGACCTCCAATCTGCCGAGGAGTGAGTAACTTCTTATTGTGAGGCATGGTGAAAATCGACTACCAAGATGGCGTTCCCACACTGCACCACCGAGTCCCAGATTTTTTCACAGGGTGCACACCCACCACTCAGACCCATTCTCTCTCATGTAGGCCTACCAGCCCTCACCCGCTTGATTTGAAGCCGCTAGAATTTATGAGTATAGATACATCAAACACGGTACCACGTATGACGTTTATATACAACAGAAACAGTCAATGGGTTAAGATTGACAACACTCTTATTGCCAGACATAATGATGACAAATTCTTAGGCCTGCACCTAGACAGCAACCTGAATTTCAGCACTCATATCCAACACACAACAAAAAAAGTAACCAAAACTGTTGGGATCCTCTCCAAGTTACGTTAGTACGTGCCACAATCTGCCCTTCTCACACTATACCATTTACTCATTTATCTCTACCTCACCTATGCTATTTGTGCTTGGGGATCAACTGCAGCAACACATCTAAGGCCAATAACAACCCAACAAAAAGTCGCAGTAAATATAATCACTCAATCCAATCCTGGGCAACACCCCTCACTCTTCATAGATCTAAACTTACTCAAATTTTTAGAACATCCACACTTACTACTGTGCAAGCTACATTTACAGAACCTTAAATTCCAATATTAACCCTGACCTAAAACATTTTCTTGATAGTTGTGACAGGACCCACAGGCATAACACCAGACACAAGCATCTCTATGAAATTCCTTGTGTCTGGCTAAACTTGTACAAAAATTCAATGTACACAAAAGGGCCTAAAATCTGGAACACCCTACCTGAAAATTCTAGAACTGAAGAACACATTCATCACTTTCAAAACTACCATTAGAAAACATATCTCCCTGACACACCTCACCGACAGCTAACTACATGAAAACCGCCTATTCTCTTGTATCATACACACACACAAAAAACAACCTAGACCTCCCCTCGATATCTGTGAATCTCCACAATTCGTACTTACCCAATAGACTATAAACATAGAAATATGTAATACATCTATTACCTAATGAATCTTAATAGTCATAAGTTTGCCTGAGATGCTCCTACATAGAAACCATGTATTGTACCAAAACAAAACCATTCACATTGCTAAATTTACGAACTGTAATGTAGTTACTTAGCATTAATTAATATCAATATGCTCCATAATCTGTACCAATATAGGGTTTTGAATTAATCTTAGTCTGCTCAAAATGCTTAGGTAGAAAGGGATGAGGTGAGTGCTAAAGATATCCTATCCGATGTTATCCTGACACCAAATGACTTCGAACAGGCAATAAATGACATGCCCATGCACTCTGCCCCAGGGCCAGACTCATGGAACTCTGTGTTCATCAAGAACTGCAAGAAGCCCCTATCACGAGCCTTTTCCATCCTATGGAGAGGGAGCATGGACACGGGGGTCGTCCCACAGTTACTAAAAACAACAGACATAGCCCCACTCCACAAAGGGGGCAGTAAAGCAACAGCAAAGAACTACAGACCGATAGCACTAACATCCCATATCATAAAAATCTTTGAAAGGGTCCTAAGAAGCAAGATCACCACCCATCTAGAAACCCATCAGTTACACAACCCAGGGCAACATGGGTTTAGAACAGGTCGCTCCTGTCCGTCTCAACTATTGGATCACTACGACAAGGTCCTAAATGCACTAGAAGACAAAAAGAATGCTGATGTAATATATACAGACTTTGCAAAAGCCTTCGACAAGTGTGACCATGGCGTAATAGTGCACAAAATGCGTGCTAAAGGAATAACAGGAAAAGTCGGTCGATGGATCTATAATTTCCTCACTAACAGAACACAGAGAGTAGTCATCAACAGAGTAAAGTCCGAGGCAGCTACGGTGAAAAGCTCTGTTCCACAAGGCACATTACTCGCTCCCATCTTGTTCCTCATCCTCATATCACATCCTCATCCTCATAGGTCGCTCCTGTCCGTCTCAACTATTGGATCACTACGACAAGGTCCTAAATGCACTAGAAGACAAAAAGAATGCTGATGTAATATATACAGACTTTGCAAAAGCCTTCGACAAGTGTGACCATGGCGTAATAGTGCACAAAATGCGTGCTAAAGGAATAACAGGAAAAGTCGGTCGATGGATCTATAATTTCCTCACTAACAGAACACAGAGAGTAGTCATCAACAGAGTAAAGTCCGAGGCAGCTACGGTGAAAAGCTCTGTTCCACAAGGCACATTACTCGCTCCCATCTTGTTCCTCATCCTCATATCCAACATAGACAAGGATGTCAGCCACAGCACCGTGTCTTCCTTTGCAGATGACACATGAATCTGCATGACAGTGTCTTCCATTGCAGACACTGCAAGGCTCCAGGCGGACATCAACCAAATCTTTCAGTGGGCTGCAGAAAACAATATGAAGTTCAACGATGAGAAATTTCAATTACTCAGATATGGTAAACATGAGGAAATTAAATCTTCATCAGAGTACAAAACAAATTCTGGCCACAAAATAGAGCGAAACACCAACGTCAAAGACCTGGGAGTGATCATGTCGGAGGGTCTCACCTTCAAGGGCCATAACATTGTATCAATCGCATCTGCTAGAAAAATGACAGGATGGATAATGAGAACCTTCAAAACTAGGGAGGCCAAGCCCATGATGACACTCTTCAGGTCACTTGTTCTATCTAGGCTGGAATATTGCTGCACACTAACAGCACCTTTCAAGGCAGGTGAAATTGCCGACCTAGAAAATGTACAGAGAATTTTCACGGCGCGCATACCGGAGATAAAACACCTCAATTACTGGGAGCACTTGAGGTTCCTAAACCTGTATTCCCTGGAATGCAGGAGGGAGAGATACATGATTATATACACCTGAAAAATCATAGAGGGACTAGTACCGAACTTGCACACAAAAATCACTCACTACGAAAGCAAAAGACTTGGCAGACGATGCACTATCCCCCCAATGAAAAGCAGGGGTGTCACTAGCACGTTAAGAGACCATACAATAAGTGTCAGGGGCCCAAGACTGTTCAACTGCCTCCCAGCACACATAAGGGGGATTACCAACAGACCCCTGGCAGTCTTCAAGCTGGCACTGGACAGGCACCTAAAGTCAGTTCCTGATCAGCCGGGCTGTGGCTCGTACGTTGGTTAGCGTGCAGCCAGCAGCAACAGCCTGGTTGATCAGGCTCTGATTCACCAGGAGGCCTGGTCACAGACCGGGCCGTGGGGGCGTTGACCCCCAGAACTCTCTCCAGGTAAACTCCAGGTAATAGAGTTTGTGGAGTAAATCAGTTGTCAAAAAGTCAATGAGAGAGTCCAGATTAAAGGAGGGTCCATCAGCAAGAAGGGAAGGTAAAGAGAGAGCAACAGAGCGGAGACGATGTTGGAGGTAAATTCTGTGTGCTCATTGATAGAGTGGGCAGTCTAACAGAATGTGGCTAACAGATACTGAAACCTGACAATTGTCACAGAGAGGAACAGGGCACCTCTCCACGAGATACCCATGAGAAAGACGAGTGTGGCCAATGTGAAGACGGGAGAGAGTAGTCTCCCAACCTCGACACTGATGACAAGAAAACAGCCAGTAGCCTATACTCGGTTTAATAGATTATTATTATTATAATAAAAAAGAAGTACTAAATGACAAGGGCTATACAGCGCTGCAGGGCAGGAAGGAAGCGAGGGTATCAGGTGGCAAAAGGGAGATGGATGAGTAATTGGTTACAGAGAACAGTGAGGCAGTGGATAGTGAAAAGGTAGAGGGCAACAAGAGATTGAGGCAGAAAAGGCTGAGGGGAGTGTGAAAGGTATCATCATCAGAGTTTGTGGAGTAAATCAGTCACTGTCAAGAAGTCAATGAAAGAGTCAGGATTAAAGGAGGGTCCATCAGCAAGAAGGGAAGGTAAAGAGAGAGTAGTAGAGTAGAGATGACGACAGAGGTAAATTCTGCGTGCTCGTTGATAGAGGGCAATCTAACAGAATATGGCTAATCGATACTGGAACTTGACATTTCTCAGAAAGAGGAACAGGTTGCCTCTACATGAGATACCCATGAGTAAGACAAATGTAGCCAATGCAAAGGAGGGAGAGAGTAGTCTCTCAACCTCGGCACTGATGACAAGAAGACGGCCAGTAACCTATGCTCGGTTTAATAGAATGAAGTTTGTTAAGGAGTAGAGTTGACCAACTTTGTTGCCAACGAATGTGAAGGTGGGTAGCTATTACAGCAAAATAGTCCAGAAATGGAGCACCACTACATGAAATTGGTACTGCTGACCATGCAGCAGTGTCTGCCTGTTCATTGCCCTGCATGTCAACATGACCAGGGACCCAACAATAAACAACATTTTTATGCTTGGAAGAGATACGGCGTAGCCAAAGTTGGATACGGAGAACTAGGGGGTGAGGTGTATCAAATTTCTGTATAGCCTGTAGAGCACTAAGGGAGTCTGAGACAACCACAAATGATGACACAGGCATAGATGCGATACGAATAAGTGCTGCAAGAATGGCATACAATTCAGCAGTAAAAATGCTGGCCAAAGATAGTAAATGCCTTCGCATGACGCTGTCCGGAAACACTGCTGCGAATGCGACGCCGTCAGACGACTTAGAGCCATCTGTGTACTTTGCGATGGCATGAGAATGAGAGTGGAAATGATCAAGAAAAAGAGAGCGGTAAGTCACCGTAGGCAGTTGGGCTTTCAAGCAAGGGAGTGAGAAAGAACAGACCTGAACAGATGGAACTTCCCAGGGGGGTAGGGAAAAGTGAGATGCTACATGAACATATAAAGGAAGTAACTGAAGGGAAGACAAGAGTGAATGCAGACAAAGAGAGAAGGGACGGAGGAAACAGGGGCGGCGAACAAATAAAGAATGTCTACTAATATTGGTGACCATTCTATAAATGGGAGGACTGCAGAGATCGTGAGAGCACACATAGTAGCGAAAGCAATGGGCATCATGGCGATCACACAAAGATGGAACATTTGCTTCTGCATAGAGGCTCTCAACAGGGGAAGAGTGAAAAGCACCAAGGCATAAATGTAATCCTTGGTGATGGATGGGGTTAAGGCTGGAGAGAGTAGCACGAAATTCCACTGAATAGATCTGGTCACCATAATCGAGTTTCGATAAAATGAGGGCTGAATGCAGGCGAAGGAGAGTTCGACAATCAGCTCCCCATGAAAGATGAGCAGGGTTTTAGGAAGGTTCAGTCGGCTGTGACAAGTTGCCTTCAGAGAGGTAATGTGAGGGTTCCAGAATAACCTACAGTCAAAGAGAAGGCCTAGAATCCTAACTGTATCATGTTCAGGGATATGGGAGCCATAGAGGTACAAAGGATGATCAGAGATGACAGGGCGTATAGTGAAAGTAATTTGGCGAGTTTTGGTACTGGAAAACTTAAACCCATGCGTGGTGGCCCAATTGGAAACACGGTCGACCACATGCTGGAGAGAAACTGTAATGAGGTGACAGTCAGCGCCTGCACAAACAATAGTGAAGTCATCTACATAGAGTAATGACCAAATATTGGATGGAAGAACAGAGGCAAAATCATTTATAGCAAGGAGAAAAAGTATTGTGCTCAGAACACATCCCTGAGGGACACCTTCAGCGTGGACAAAGTCCGGGAAGAGCACATTATTGACTTGAACACGGAAATGTCCGTCAGTTAAAAAGTTCTTAAGGAAGGATGGTAGATTGCCTTGGAGGCCTAATGAGTGGGCTTGAGCCAAAACATTATACCTCCAACTTGTGTCATATGCCTTCTCAAGGTCAAAAAAATATGGCAATAACTGACTGGTTATTCACAAAGGCATTATGAACATCTGTATCCAAGCGTAGTAAGGGGTTTATGGTTAGATCAGCCCTTACGAAAGCCATATTTACTAGTGGAGAGGGGCTGTTGTGTGTCTCTAAATACCACATTAACCTTTTCAGGGTTGACAGGCCTCTCCCAGACTGCTCTCAGGGTCGCCAAATATTAAAAAAAAAATTATTTTTTATGAAAAGATAGTCTTTTCCCAATCACAATGACACCAAAAGTATGAAATTTGATGGAAAGCTTACGGAATTATGCTCTGGTGAAGTTAGTGGTCTCGACGATGTTTTATGTATCGGCGATTTTGCTCAATTTGAGCCCTATTTTCGGCCAATTACAGTGTACTAATCGACAAAAATCATAACTATTTCACTAGAATTTCATTTTTTCTATTGAATGAGTACAAGAAACCACCCATTTACCGATTTCAACTATTCAATAAAGTGGTCAGAATTTAGCAATTTTGCCAATTTCACACAAATTTCAAAAGATGCCAATTTCCAAATAGGGTCCAGAATAAACAAGAGACATTCCTGGCACTAAAATAACATTTCCTCTGTTCATTAGTCATGTCCCCACGCCCCTCTTACATTCTTTTGCTTTCCACTTTGAATTTTTATTCTCACAAAAAATAGAAGATTTACTGTTATGCAGACTACTGCATTAGTGTAGAAATGGTATAAATAATATCAGCGCGCTTGTGAAAGAATATTAGACTCACCAGTTGATGTGTATTGGACGCCTTGCATTTGTTTACTTTTGAACTTTGGCAAAAATCAAAGATTTCTGCTACTTTGAACTCAATTTCAAGGTACTTTTCATTGTAAAACCAATCAAAATCATCTCAATTTCTGTAATATGTCTTCCATTCTATAAAATGAGACCTGGAAAACTAGAATACCATAATAAATACCACACGAAAATACAGTGCAAAATCACTGTTTTAAACCAAAAACACTCAAATTTTTTTTCTCATTACGCACTGTGTGCTGCAGGATTTTTTTTATACTGTGCACACTGACCACATAGACCCATTCTTTCATAAGTAGACCTACCAGCTTTCTCTCAATAGATTTGAGGGCACTAGAATTTAGGCGTACTAGTACGTCAAAAACCCTGGTGCGTAAACCATACTACAGGTCCGCCATCACAAATCCGGCAATCAGTTATTCGGTTCCTTCAGTTATTCGGCACTAATTTTGGCTAGCATAATTTCAAATTTCCAGGGTCACCATACCAACCTGCTGGTACTGTTTGGTGGTGCTACTTGCTGTATAAGTCATTCCAATTTCCTTTTCTCCATTTATTGTTTTAACCTGCTTACTTTTAGCCATAGCCATGGTTCCAATGAATAAAAGAAATGCTTCTCATTATGTAAGTACCTACACAGTACATTATCCATTAAAGATAAGGTGGTTTTGAAGCCACTCTCGGTTGTCATGAACTCAGTCTCATGAAGCAGGAGAATATGCTTTATTATTACGCTAATATCAACACTACAGCTTATTTGCCTATCACAATTGATCTAATATGACATAAGAAACAATATAAATAACATAAAACATGTTAAATACTCCAGAATGAATAATATTTGGCATAACACTGAGCAGTTCAACAGAGTTATGAAGAGGATATGGTAAACAAATACCATTCTCCTATCCTTGTCTTGGTGGCTTATATTAGAGAAAACGGAGTATAGCACAGGGCTAACTATGATATACACTTGTACTCCACCATAAACATGAAACAAAAAAGTTATTTTCTTTCTATATATTATCACACATAGCAGCCTATGTGTAGAGAACCTAGGATAACCCCAAAAAAGTCAACGTGGCTTATTTTTAGCACCTGGCTTGGGTTATCTATACATGATTTTTGGTAAATATTCGATTCCCAGCCAAGGTAGAAACATTAGGCACGTTTCTTTACACCTGTTGTCTATGTTTACCCATCAGTAAATGGGTACCTGGGTGTTAGCTGACCAGTGTGGGTGTTATCCGGGGACACTGACCTAATTTTCTTGAAATACTCAGCATAACAAGTGTCTTTCTATACAGTAGTATGTCACTGATGTCAGCTAGGTCTGTATATCTTGTACATGTACGTGTAGTAAATAAAAATATTATTATTATTACGGAAAATTTTCTAGGGTGATTACCTTTATGTACCTCAAAAGAACATGCATACAAGTAAACTCATTGGGAGACAACCATATTGTTTACCGTAGTCACCCCGTGTAGACATGTGAGAAAACTTAAACACCCCTGGTCACGGCAGGTGGTTCCTTCGACCTCACAATCTTATCCATATCTATCCGAGACCAGTATGGGTTGGATAGCACCCACAAGTATGGTGCTACTAATTAATTGTGGACTGTATAGATTATATTAGTGTAACTGAATGAAGGGGGGGGGTAGGTTACACATGGATATATCTATCAAGGAAAAACACTTGTGCATAATCTGACCACTTACCAGATATTCTCTGGTAGTCACTTGATGTAGCTGGATCACTCATAACCTATCCAATTACAACATACCTAACTGGCCAGTATCAGTCTGCTATAACTAGAAGGGTTACTTAACTGTGGGTGATTGATACTCCTTATTTCCTCCATTCACCATCTCATTTCGATGTCCTGCTACACCGACATGGTTCTTATTCCAGCAGGACAAGGTATCCGTCAGTTTCTCCCAGTTTAGAAGTCGTGACTCCATAAAGCCTTCACTATATTCGGGACGAGAACCACGCGTTCACTCGTAGCAGGGCGATTTATTTCACTTCCTGCATTCTCTTAACTTAATGTTATTATCACTGATTACATTACCATTCACAAGACGATTTAATGTCTCATAATTATTATACACATTAGAGGTCACTCCATTAAGATCTGAGACCAATGAGTGAGGATTAACTCACGGGTAATTTCCCCTGGACACATTCCATGGCGGCACACCCGTCACCCCCGGTCCTACTATTATCCACTCATTTTACCACTTTATTACGGTGGTCACGTAAATCACGTTCCCTCACTCTTCACCAGGAACAGTTATGACACTTCTTATTAGGAAGTGAGGCCTATATTAATCCTTAGGCCGCCGTGAACGCCAATTTCTTGATCCCATGTTTCACAGTTTCCTCACTACATTCAAAACACTCCGCCTCTCCCAGTGCCCCACATCAACCTCTACCCCCGCACATCCGCTCATGCGCAAAGGGAACTCTTGGTTTATCCTATTTTCAAATACATTTTTGACCCATATCTACACATTAAACACCTATTAGGCACTATAGCTTCAGAAAATTAAAATATTTTCCACACTGCAGCCGGGCGGAGGTCGTTGCTAGACGACTTACATAATGTGGAGTACAATTTTCCCATCTTCACTGGCCACCTGGCTTTGGAACTCCAACATTGGTATTTACATTATCACCCATTAATTCTTTCCACCTGTTAACTCATCAGGTAAGGCTCCATCCAAAGCACACTCAAGCCTCCATGATTCTGGTATTAACAATTTCCCTCTTATTGTAAGGTGTGTCACTAAGCCTATGCTCTCTGGGTTAATTTGTTGGGCATACTGGAATTATGAGACTTTAACAATAACAAGTCTCTCTCAGTGTCCCAAGTCAGTCCCAGCACCTTACTGCATTATTTCATTAACCCCTTCACATATCCTCATTAGTTCCTCTTCAGTTGACGTCACACCCGGAAATTGTCCACATAAGATTATTTACCCAATACTCCACTCAGTGGACCACCCGTACGCTTAAGGTGTGCATTTATCATTGCCTGGAGTAGGAACGGACTGGAGGTAGCACCAAACAATACACTCCTGAAGTGAAAAGTCTTCAGGGGACTAAGTGGGTCACTAGGATTCTCGGGCCATAAGAACCTAGTGCAATCCCGGTCAGGCTCCTGCAGACCCACTCTCAGGAAAGCTTTACTTATGTCCACCGTAAATTCATAATTCTTAACCCTGAAGTTTAATAATATGTCTCCCAGTTTTTCCGTCAAAGACGGACCTGTCATCAAACAGTCATTCAAACTAAGTACATTTTTGTTACTCCTGGCACTACAATTAAACACAATCCTCAGAGGAGTGGTCTTAGAATCCTTCTTCACTCCGTGATGTGGCAAATAGTGACCATAAATCTGGGCTTGCTCGGGAGGTACCTCCTCTATGAATTTATTATTTAACTGCTCATTAATTATATCATCGTAAGCAGTCAACAGTTCTGGTGTCTTGCTCAGTTCGTGGAGCTGAGCCTTTAATTGTCCATATGCAATCCGGTAATTAGTTGGTAGGTCTGGATGGTTCAGCTTCCACGGAAGTCTCACCCAGTATTGTCCAGATTCAAATTTAACATCCTTCTGGTATTGTTCTTGAGTAAAGGAATCATCTGGACTTTCTTCATTTACATTGATCCCTATGCTGTCCAATTCCCATAATTTATACACAGGTTCAACTTCATCCTCTATTGAAGTATATTTATACTGGGGTGATCTTTCATGAGTAAGACACACCGTAACTGTATTTATGGCTTCCTCCAGTCATTCATTATCAGTACGAGGAAGCCTGCCATACATCACGTGACCTCCTGCGGTCCTTAGAAGGGTGACTCCGCATTTCTTTGTCATACCCTTTACAAAGGTGGCATAATGGTCACTACCTATCAAAATATCTATTGGCCCCACAGAATCATCATTTACACCAGAAGGTGCCAAATTTACCTTACTTGAAAGCCTTTCAGTAGCGTTACCAAGCCCTATTGTAGATATTTTCTCTGGGAACCTATCCACAATTACGGCATTAATACGTTTTCTCTCATTGCCCAGCCGGACAGTTACATAAACAGTGTCGTATGACTGGGCCTTCTTATTCGAGAGAAAGCCAGATAACTTGAGTATAGCAGGATCTCCCATTTGTACCTTCATCCCATTAAGGCAGTTACGTTTTATGAAGGTACGTTGTGATCCCTGATCCAGTAATGCTGTTACAGTTTTGGATTTACACCGTTTATCATTAATCACCACATCCAACACAGGTAAAGCTACCTCAGCTAGGCCATCATTACCGACATTAGCTGCAATCTTTACGTTGGCTACTGTTGTGTCCGGGTTATTATCACTATCAGTACTATTGTTACGATCATTACGATTAGATCCGCCCTTACACATAGCTATGTGGTGTCTTCCCTTGTTACACTGATAACAATGGTGCAAGTTAGCACAGCAATCCCTTACATTATGATTTCCTAGACACCTGATACATCTAGCAAGCTCTTCCAATCTTTCCACTTTAACATCCTATGAATTATAGGCATTACAGTTCTTAGAGAAATAAGTACCGTTGCAGAAGATACAATATCTCCTTTCTTTGCCTGACCTCTTATCAACTGGGCTACCCTTATTGTGGTACTTCCTCCTCTTGCTTTGATGTGGAGAACCACTATTACTGTCCCCTGTCACTTGATATGTGCCTACGTAACCCCGTTTAGTAGGTGACTTATGATTATTGATATTGGGATAAAGTTTCCTTTTGTGGAACTTGACAGGTGCACTGGGGTCCGTAGACGTGGTATTCCCAGAGGTAATGGGTTGGCTGGTCTGCAGTTGGACAATTAGCTCCTGCAGGCCCACTCTTATTTCTCCCAACCCAAAGTAACCCTTGTGATATCTGTTAGATAGCCACTCTACTGTCTTGTGGTTCAATTTATTCTGAATCAAGGCACTCAACAACCACTCTGCTCCCTCCAGATCATATTTATTACTCAAGGTCTTAAGAGTGCTTTCTAGTTTGATCCTAAATTGTTGTAAGCTGTTGCAGTTGTGATCTGGAGTCTTCAAACTAGCCAAATTAGCTACTAGATCCAGCCTACTTTGCTCCAAGTTACCGTAAGTGACTTCCAACAAGTCAACTGCCCCACTATAGGAGTCATCTACATTTGGGAATGCTTGTATGAGAACATGCACATCTCCCCTTACTTGTCCCTTTAAATAGCATAATTTGGTAACACTTGCAAGATCACTCCTATCATGTACGACTGCTTTAAAGATAGACCAAAACTCCTCCCAGTTTTCTCCCGGATTAAACACAGGCATGCATAATTCTGGGAGTTTTGGTAGACACCTCTGATTTTCCTTACTAGGTTGACCAACAAAATTGTTTACACCCTTTACCTTCTCTAAAGCCTTAGTTTTGCAGGACACAATGTTGTCCTCTACTTCATAATATTGATCCAGCAGCCGCTCCCTTTCAGCATCATCTGCGCAATTCACCAGAAGATCGCTCTCACAGTCCTTATACCACAATTTATATGACTCATATCTACTTTCTAAGGCATCTAGCTGTAGCTTTAATTCAACAGGGTTTACCGTTTATCTCATTAACTCCATACACTTGTTCTATGATTTAGTAACATGACCCTTCCGAGCTTGTAGTGACGCTTTCTTTGTTTTGGCATCCATGGACTTGCCAGCCACACTAACTTCCTCAGACCCAGCCATGGTTAGGGAATTAATAATCACCAATTATACGACTTAAGTAGACACCTTGTGAGAGTAATTCTTCCACTTTACTCTTGTATAAATCCTAGCCACCCATGTGCTAGTAATTAATTGGGCTAATTATCATCCACCACACGATCGATTAAACTTGTGTACCCTATACCCACTTCCTTCAATCAGTCACTTAATTATTAAGTAATTAATTCAATTAATTTTTTAACTGATTGCATCCGGTTCAGGAAGGACCAGCAGGCAGATATGGAAAATTTTCTAGGGTGATTACCTTTATGTACCTCAACAGTACATGCATACAAGTAAACTCATTGGGAGACAACCATATCGTTTACCGCAGTCACCCCGCGTAGACATGTGAGAAAATTTAACCACCCCTGGTCACGGCAGGTGGTTCCTTCGACCTCACAATCTTATCCATATCTATCCGAGACCAGTATGGATTGGATAGCACCCACAAGTATGGTGCTACTAATTATTTGTGGACTGTATAGATTATATTAGTGTAACTGAATAAATGGGGAGGGGTAGGTTACACATGGATATATCTATCAAGGAAAAACACTTGTGCATAATCTCACCACTTACCAGATATTCTCTGGTCACTTGATGTAGTTGGATCACTCATAACCTATCCAATTACAACATACCTAACTGGCCAGTATAAGTCTGCTATAACTAGAAGGGTTACTTAACTGTGGGTGATTGATACTCCTTATTTCCTCCATTCACTATCTCATTTCGATGTCCTGCTACACCAACATGGTTCTTATTCCAGCAGGACGAGGTATCCGTCAGTTTGTCCCAGTTTAGAAGTCGTGACTCCATAAAGCCTTCACTATCCTCGGGACTAGAACCACGCGTTCACTCGGAGCAGGGTGATTTATTTCACTTCTCGCATTCTCTTAACTTAATGTTATTATCACTGATTACATTACCATTCACAAGACGATTTAACGTCTCATAATTATTATACACATTAGAGGTCACTCCATTAAGATCTGAGACCGATGAGTGAGGATTAACTCACGGGTAATTTCCCCTGGACACATTCCATGGCGGCGCACCCGTCACCCCCGGTCCTACTATTATCCACTCATTTTACCACTTTATTATGGTGGCCACGTAAATCATGTTCCCTAACTCTTCACCAGGAACAGTTGTGACACTTCCTATTAGGAAGTGAGGCCTATATTAATCCTTAGGCCGCTGTGAACGCCAATTTCTTGATCCCATGTTTAACAGTTTCCTCACTACATTCAAAACACTCCGCCTCTCCCATGCCCTGCGTCGACCTCTACCCCCACACATCCGTGCATGCGCAAAGGGAACTCTTGGTTCTATCCTATTTTCAAATACATTTTTGATGCATATCGACATATTAAACACCTATTAGGCACTATAGCTTTGGAAAATTAAAAGTATTTTCCACAATTATTATATTATTATTATTATTATTTTCTCAGTTGTTTGTTGGATTATCTTATTCAAACTAGGCATGTAGATGG
>NC_069471.1:10173704-10297921 GCF_026875155.1 Cherax quadricarinatus | reverse complement strand
GTTAACGTTTGGTAACATCTCATAAATGGACTAAATGAGGAGGTAAATGCTGAGGTTCAGTCTTCTTACCAGTTTCTCCTTGACCTTAGATCCAAACTTGAGGAGACCTCTGACATAGTTTCGAAAAACCTAAGCTTGTCAATGGACCAGTACAAAACCTATTTTGATTCCAAAAGTCAGAGGAGAAGTTTTAAAGTAGGGGATGAAGTTCTGGTACTTTTGCCTATCAAGTCAAATAAATTATTAGTAGCATGGAAAGGTCCATATAAAGTATTAAAAATTTGTGGGAAAGTTGACTACCTCATAGAAGTCAAGGGAAACCTAAGCTTTATCATATCAACATCCTTAAGAAATATTACCGAAGAAATTCGGTTAACTGCCTTAATAACTTTGACTTAGTTTTTCCACACGAACTTGATAAACAACTGAAGAATGTAAGGTGTGCGTAATTGACACCTCTAACTTAGACTATGATGAAGAACTACATGACTTGGTGACTCTGACCACTCGGCAACAACATTAATATTAATGAATCTTTGGATGACCATAAGAGACATGAACTACTTCAATGTGTGAGTAACTTTTCAGACGTTTTACTGATATTCCAGGTGTTACCTCCACGGTAGTCCATAAGATTGACTTAGTGACAGACAATCCTATCAAACGAAAATTATACCCAGTTCCAGTTCACCTTAGGGATGCATTTGACCGAGAGGTAGACAAATTATTAAAACTAAAGATCATTGAACCTTCAGTATCTGCATATTGTTCACCAGTAGTCATGGTTAAGAAGGAGGATAATTCATATAGACTTGCTATTGACTTCAGAGGCCTTAATGCTATAACTCGGTGGGATGCTGAGCCTATGCCCTTAATAGATAGCGATCTACACAAATTTTATGACTCTTCCTTCTTTTCAGAGATTGATATTGCGCAGGCATATCATCAAGTAATGTTAGATCCTTCTTCTAAGCAGTACACCGCTTTTCCTACACACCAAGGACTGATGCAGTATAGAACTATGCCCTTCGGTTTGGTAACTGCCTGTGCTACCTACGTGAGACTGATGAGAAAGGTCTTGGGTAATATGCCAAATGTTTCAGTTTATTTTGATAACATTTACGTAATGACATCCACGTGGGCAAGCATATCCAAACATTAACATCAGTTTTACGTAGGTTACGCTCACATGGCCTCACTGCCAAGCCGAAGAAATGCTTCCTTGGGTATAACAAGATTAGATATCTGGACTGATACTTTCTAATAACTCTTGCAGCCTCTCCCAGTAAGATCAAAGCTTTATTAGAATTTAAATTCCCCAAAACCAAGAAGCTCATGCGTAGCTTTCTTGGTTCTGTAAATTTTTATGCACGGTTTATCCCGAACTTACTGATCTTACAGGCATCTTATCGACTTCCTTAAAAAGTCTGAAAGGAACCTCTTGAACTTTCCGACTAGCTCGGGAAAAGTTTAATGAGATTAAAAATCTTTTCGAAAGACCCTATACTTAAGATTCCAGATATTAATAAACATTTTGTTTAAGAACTGATGCCTCCAATACTGGCTTAGTGCGTGTTACTACAATACCATGATGGTACTCCTTCCCTGTATGCTTCCTAAGCCGGAAACTCCTTCCCGCAGAAACGAGATACTCCACCATAGAAAAGGAATGTTTGGCCCTTGTGTGGGGTATCTCCAAACTTAAATTTTATTTACTGGGAAAAGAATTCATTTTAGAAACGGACTCACAAACCTTTGATATACCTAGAAACTTTTAAGGGAACCAACAGTCACCTCTTGAGGTGGACATTGGCACTACAAGCTTTAAAGTTTCATATTGTGTATATCAATGGTTCATTAAATTATTTCTCTGACTGATTAAGTCGTGACAGTCAGTAGAAGATTTGTTACCTTACGCGACTTCCACATGTAAGAACTTTTTCCTCACCTATTCTTCTTATACTCCTTGACATGGGGAAGTGTGAGGGAAAAGTTCAATAGATAGGAGAAACGAGCGAGTATATGATGAGGATAGTTTGATTGCCGGCTGCTTGTTAAGGTGGGGTCAGTCTAGCTCCCACTATCCCCTCCCCCCCTTTTCTCCACCCCGAAAGGTGATGTGTGGGGCTCGGACCAAACAATAATCACTTGACTCACAGCTCCCAGCACAACTGTAAGTAAAAACCTCTGCTCCTATTCTAGTGGATATATTGGTTGAAAGCTTCACTTTTGACCAAAAATAAACTTAGTCCTTCCAGTGTTAAGTTCCATGTTATACTTTTAGATAATCATCAATTCTTTTAAGTATTTTACTTATCATGGAGAGTGATTTCTTAAGCAGTGGGTAACCTTTGTCTCTTTCTAGCTTGGAATGACAGCTCGGGTCATCTGCCAACCAAAGAAAGTGTTGAAGGAGATGGACTGCAAACATGTCCTGAGATGTCACTTTTTGCTCTACCTACCTGATTAATTGTAGCAACCGCAGGCAACTACCCCTCATCTTTGCAGTGGTGAAGAACCTGCATTCCTGTCATCTGGACTGACTATTCAAGGCTATAGACTCTGTGAGAACTAGTAATTGGGTTGTCACTCAACACCTGTGACCCCCCCCATCATCAGTAACGGATATAATTTCTTCAAGACGGTGACAACCTCAACCAGACACCCCAGTATAACTGTACATATTAGTGTTGAATTCAAATGTCATTTTTCCATTTCATTTTTTTTTAAAGAAGGATACACAATTATGTTTCCATGTTTTACCTTTGCATTACTAAATAATAAAGTGTTTATCTTTGTGAATTATTATTTCTTTTTCTATTCATTAATTTTCCTGAGGAGGAGCCAGCCTTGGTAATACTGCCTGAAGTGTTACAGGGCTGAGTAAGCCTTCACAGGAAAAGGAGTGGATGAATGCAATAAGTATTAGCCCAAGATGGGATGGATAACAGCAGAGTGCAATTTTCGTTCTTGTAAACAGACACAAACAGAGGAAAACTGGGAGAGCAACACCTGAAGCTCACCCTGATTAAATGAGGCCTCAAATATTACACTCTAAGAAAATTGTGCCTAGACTGGTAGGGTCAGTAAATTCTACATGTGGAGACAAGGAGGTTGGCTACAGAATGGATTGCTTGTGTCAGGAGCACAACAGACAGGGCATTCTGCCATAGACCTGTAATAATCTGCTGGGTGGAAAAAGTACCACAATTTCTACATTCTTATGACAAAGGGGTAAACTCCTGTACCTGTACGTGGTATTTTGCTAATATAAACAGATGATGGAAGTTCGGAGAAATCAAAAGTTAACTTGGTTATAATACAAGAATAGAGTCTGTCCAGGGGCCAGTAGTACATAAATGTCAACTTCAAGAAATGGGAGGACATGGAGCTTGAGCAGCTCCATAATGTCTGCATCACTCATTAGGAGACTTCAATATCAACCTTGGCCTACCAGATGATCAGACTGTAACTGATTTCATCAACAATATGAACACACACTTCTCATACCAACAATAACTAAACCAACCAGGTTGACTGAGACAAGTGAAACTATAATTGACCATATATGGACAAATATACTAGCTCTCCTTTAGTCAGGGATAATCACAGATAACACTACACCTAAGACCATAACCCCTATGACCACCACCCCACCTTCCATTAAGCAAACATTAGTAAACTACCACTAGAATACAACAAAGTTTCTTTAGATACTCCTTGACGACGAAGCTTCAATAAATAATCTTTTACACAGACCTAGTAGTACTAGTTTTGAACTTGGCCTACAGAATTCTCCAAGGTCAATGGATTTTGACGACTGGACAGACATATTTCTGAATAAATTACTTAGACTATAACAACATTGCCAACAATACCAACCAGTCCATAACATTCTTCTTTGGCAAATATACAGTCTAAAGCCAGCAACAAACAACAAAATACCTTTCATCTGTGGAACTGCTTTGCAGAGGCAAAGGCAATGTTCGCAGTTATCACTGGACCCTACATAAAGGATCACTTGGACAAACGAAATATGGATCCCAGGTTACAACCATACAGATTGACAGAGTGAACCAGGCAAAAGGGGGGGGTTGCCTGTACATTGCAGATCACTTGTTTGCACAGAACTGCTAAATGCCTCAAATGAATGTAGTGGAAGTTTTAGCAGTAAAGGTCGAAGAACCAAAACCTAGTCATTGTGATAGTACAAGCCTCCGGATGCAACATCCCAGCAATTCCAGGAACTTAGCTGTTAAAAATTGACCACTGTCTGAAAACCTTCCAGCTCCTGCACCCAACATCTTGCTCCTGGGGGATTTCAACTTAAGGCACCTAAAATGGAGGAATATACAAATAATATTGTTGCAGTAATAACACCAGGAGGCAGCTCTGATGAAAACTCACACTCACGCGAGCTTTTAAATCTCTGCACAAAATTCAATTTAAACCAGCAAATAATAGAGCCTACTAGACTGGAGAATACACTAGACCTCATCTATCACATAACAATGATGATCTGATAAGAAATATCACCATATCAAAAACAATATACTCAGAATCACAACATAAATTGAGGTTCAGTCATGTAATGCCGGAGCCCCAGACCGACATAAGGAGTTAGTCACGAGGGAGCATTCACCAAATTCAACTTCAATAACAAAAACATAAAGTTGGGACCAAGTAAACCAAGTCCTAACCGATATAAGCTGGGAAGATATACTAAGCAACACAACCCCAACTTATGCCTAGAACAGATAAACTCGGTAGCACTCGATGTATGCACAATGGCTTATTCCTCTAAGAAAAAGGAGGAGTAGATGTAAAACAGAAAGAGACAGGCGCTCCCTTTACAGGCGACGGAAAAGAATAACAGAGCGGCTAAAAGAGGTCAATATATCTGAAATGCGTAGGGAGACACTGGTCAGAGAAATAGCAAGCATCGAACTTAAGCTAAAAGAATCCTTTAGGAGTCAGGAATCGCGGGAAGAACTAAAAGCCATAAATGAAATCGAAAGAAACCCAAAGTATTTCTTCTCCTATGCCAAATCAAAATCGAGAACAACGTCCAGTATTGGGCCCCTACTTAAACAAGATGGGTCCTACACAGATGACAACAAGGAAATGAGTGAGTTACTCAGTCCCAATATGACTCAGTTTTTAGCAAGCCGCTAACCAGACTGAGAGTCGAAGATCAAAATGAATTTTTTATGAGAGAGCCACAAAATTTGATTAACACAAGCCTATCCGATGTTATCCTGACGCCAAATGACTTTCGAACAGGCGATAAATGACATGCCCATGCACTCTGCCCCAGGGCCAGACTCATGAACTCTGTGTTCATCAAGAACTGCAAGAAGCCCCTATCACGAGCCTTTTCCATCCTATGGAGAGGGAGCATGGACACGGGGGTCGTCCCACAGTTACTAAAAACAACAGACATAGCCACACTCCACAAAGGGGGGCAGTAAAGCAACAGCAAAGAACTACAGACCAATAGCACTAACATCCCATATCATAAAAATCTTTGAAAGGGTCCTAAGAAGCAAGATCACCACGCATCTAGAAACCCATCAGTTACACAACCCAGGGCAACATGGGTTTAGAACAAGGTCGCTCCTGTCTGTCTCAAACTATGGACCACTACGACAAGGTCCTAAATGCACTAGAAGACAAAAGAATGCAGATGTAATATATACAGAACTTTGCAAAAGCCTTCGACAAGTGTGACCATGCGTAATAGCGCACAAAATGCGTGCTAAAGGAATAACAGAAAAGTCGGTCGATGGATCTATAATTTCCTCACTAACAAACACAGAGAGTAGTCGTCAACAGAGTAAAGTCCGAGGCAGCACGGTGAAAAGCTCTGTTCCACAGGCACAGTACTCTCGCTCCCTCTTGTTGTCCTCATCCTTATATCCGACATAGACAAGGATGTCAGCCACAGCACCGTGTCTTCCTTTGCAGATGACACCCGAATCTGCATGACAGTGTCTTCCATTGCAGACACTGCAAAGCTCCAGGCAGACATCAACCAAATCTTTCAGTGGGCTGCAGAAAACAATATGAAGTTCAACGATGAGAAATTTCAATTACTCAGATATGGTAAACATGAGGAAATTAAATCTTCATCAGAGTACAAAACAAATTCTGGCCACAAAATAGAGCGAAACACCAACGTCAAAGACCTGGAGTGATCATGTCGGAGGATCTCACCTTCAAGGACCAAAACATTGTATCAATCGCATCTGCTAAAAAATGACAGGATGGATAATGAGAACCTTCAAAACTAGGGAGGCCAAGCCCATGATGACACTCTTCAGGTCACTTGTTCTATCTAGGCTGGAATATGCTGCACACTAACAGCACCTTTCAAGGCAGGTGAAATTGCCGACCTAGAAAATGTACAGAGAACTTTCACGGCGCGCATAACGGAGATAAAACACCTCAATTATTGGGAGCGCTTGAGGTTCCTAAACCTGTATTCCCTGAACGCAGGAGGGAGAGATACATGATTATATACACCTGGAAAATCCTAGAGGGACTAGTACCGAACTTGCACACGAAAATCACCCACTACGAAAGCAAAAGACTTGGCAGACGATGCACCATCCCCCCAATGAAAAGCAGGGGTGTCACTAGCACGTTAAGAGACCATACAATAAGTGTCAGGGGCCCGAGACTGTTCAACTGCCTCCCAGCACACATAAGGGGGATTACCAACAGACCCCTGGCAGTCTTCAAGCTGGCACTGGACAAGCACCTAAAGTCAGTTCCGGATCAGCCGGGCTGTGGCTCGTATGTTGGTTTGCGTGCATCCGCACAGCAACAGCCTGGTTGATCAGGCTCTGATCCACCAGGAGGCCTGGTCTCAGACCGGGCCGCGGGGGCGTTGACCCCCGGAACTCTCTCCAGGTAAACTCCAGGTAAAAACGAAACAGATCACAAACAAACGGCTCGGTTCCCCATGGCTAACTAGAAGCATACTAAAAATCTATTGATAAGAAACACCAATATGAAAAGTAATATAAACAGTTATTATTAAACACTATTCATTAGTTCTCACCAAACTAATAAAAAAATCCAAACAATTGTACTACAGCAGATTCACTGAAACAAGAGGAGATATAAAAGACCTTGAAAACACACTCACAGATTCTGGGGACCCACAAACTGAAAATAAAAACAAGGATATTGCCCTAATTAAACCAAACGAAACACCACTACATCCCATTGATAGAGTTAACAAGATAAACAACTTCTTCTCATCCATAGGATTTAATCTCACCAGTAAAATCCCAGGAACCAACGCCTGTGCAAGTGATTACAGAGGATCCTCGGATAACACCTTTAATCTGTTCCAGAGAACTAGCCTTTAACCGATTTAGCCTTTAGCTGAATTAATTTTCCCAATAAAAAATAATAGAAATTCAATTAATCCTTTCCAAACACCGAAAATATTTTTTTTACATAAAATACACATTTCTCTACACAGAAAACAATGATACATGCAAAATAAACAATACTTAAATGACACTTACCTTTATTGTGGACTTGATGATGAGTGAAGAGACGGGAGGAGGGGAGAGGATGAAGGTGTTCTTTTGTTTGGAAGGGGAATCCAATTCCATAAAGACTTCAGGTACCAAATCCTTTGCTGGGGTTACCTCCTTTGTTTTTTAATGCCACAATGACCAGCTTGAGAGTCACTGGACCCCCTGTCACACAAAATATCTGTCCAGAAAGCTCCGTTTCTCAAGTCCCCTTAAGATTTCCCTAAAATGGGACACAAGAGTGTCATTGTACATGTTGCCAATATGGCTTGCAACAGCAGTGTCAGGATAATATTCATCCATAAATGCTTGAAACTTTGTAAACATTGTACACATTTCCTTAATCTTTGAAGAATGCAACTTCCTCTGTCTCTATTCCTCCTCCTCTAAAGCAAATTCCTGAGCTGTGATCTGTTGCTGTTGCACCTGAAGCTCTTGCAGCTCTTCATCGTTGTCCTCCACCAACGCTTCCATATTCTCGCGACTAGCCTCCAACCCCATGGACTTCCCCAATGCCACAATAGATTCCACAACTGGCATATTCTCCTGAGGGTTAGCCCCAAATCCTTCAAAATCCCTCTCTTGTACACCTTGTGGCCACAATTTTCTCCAAGCAGAGTTCAAAGTCCTGTAAGTCACTCCCTCCCAAGCCTTACCTATAAGGTTTATGCAGCTGAGAATACTATGTGATCTTTTCAGAACTAACTTAGGCTCAATTCAGTGTCTGAGGTCACATCAAAGCATTTTTGAAACATTGTTTTGGTGTACAGTCTTTTTGAAGTTTGAAATGACCTGCTGGTCCATGGGCTGGAGGAGAGGAGTGGTATTAGGAGACTAAAACTTCACTTTGATAAAGTTCAACTCCTCTGAAATTTGCTCTTGCAACACACACACAACACACACACAAGTCATGAGGATGAGCAGGAGCATTGCCAGTTACCAGGAGGCACTTAAGTGACTATTTTCCAGGATGTACTTTCTTACAGTGGGGCCAAACACATGGTAAAACCAGTCATAGAAAATGTCCCTAGTGGCCCATGCTTTACTGTTTGCCCCCCACATCACACAATTTAGTCTTGACGACATTGTTTTTCTTGAACACTCTGGAAGTTTCAGAGTGATGCATGAGTAAAGGCTTCAATTTGCAATCCCCACCAGCAAAACTACAAAAATTAGAGTTAGCCTGTCTTTCATAGGCTTGTGTCCTTTGAGTGCCTTTTCCTGGTGAGTAATGTAGGTCATGTTTGGCATTTTCTTCCAAAACAGGCCTGTTTTATCACAACTGAACACTTGTTAGGGTTTTAATTTTTCAGTGTCTATATACTCCTTAAAGTCCTGCACATATTTTTCTGCATTTTTTTTTGTCTGAACTGGCATCCTCACCATGCCTTATCACACTGTGTATGCCACTACGATTCTTAAATCTCTCAAACCAGCCTTTTGCTGGCCTTAAATTCATCAATAGCAGCACTATTTGGAGGTATTTTCTTAAGGAGATCCATATGCAACTGCCTTGCCTTTTCACATATCAGTGACTGAGAAACACTATCTCCTGGTAATTATTTCTCGTTTAAACACACCAACAACAGTCTCTCAAGATCTTCGAGTATTTGTGATCAATGTTTTGAAAGCATACTTGCACCTTCTGTAACAACAGCTTCCTCTATTGCCTTTTAGTTGGCCAAGCTAGTAGTGATCGTTGAATGGGGTTTGTTATATAACCTTTCCAACTCCAAGATACGCACTCCTCTCTCGTACTTTTCTATTCTTTTTTAATTTGATAGCACACACTTGGCCTTTTTACCACAGCATTGGCACTAGAAGCTTTCCAGGGGCCCATGGTGGCTTTTTAGCAGTTACAAGCACTAAAATGGAATAAAAAATATATCGAATGTACATGTGGAATCATCCGCAACGGCTTGTAAACAATGGCACACTGACTGTACATGGAGTCTTGGAGTGGCCGGGCCCGCTCAGGCCATGTGGACACGTTCGGGACTAAAGTCCTTAACCGAGTTATTTGGCGTTAGCCAGGCCAGTATTTTGATGCCAAAGAGAGCCGTTAGCCGATTTTAGCTTTAACCAATGCAGTCTTTAGCCGAGGGTTCACTGTACTTACATGGGAATTTCCCAAACTCCTATCTTGCACTTACTGAGCCCACTGAAGTCACCATGATTAAGTCACTTAAAAATAATTCAGGGAATCTGTCTCACATCCCACCATTATTGTACAAGTGAGCAGCCCATGTCCTTTTGCATGCTATTTCATTACTTTTAAACAAGTCACTAGAAACTAGCACTTTCCTGTCACTACTCAAGACAGCAAGGGTTACACCAATACATTAAGGTGGTGACCCCACAGATGTAAATAACTACGAATAAGCCAATATCAAACTTACCATTGCTATCCAAAATCTTTGAGAAACTGATGCACAAGAAATTATATTAATTTATAACAGCACAAAACATACTCAACCCCTGCCAATTTGACTTCAGAAAAAATAAAAACACTAATAATAAAATTGTAAAAATGTCAGATCTGCATTACACAGCACTGGAAAATAATGAATATCCATTAATACTTTTTATTGACCTAAGAAAAGCTTTTAAAACAGTACATCACGGCATCCAACTCCACAAGCTTGACCATTATGGCATACCTTGAACTCGGCAGCGGCAGCGGCAACAGGAACCTTGTCCTCTATTTTTACTTCTACCTGAGGTTCCCAGCAGCCCAATGATGACCTAATCAAGACCCACATAACACTAACATGTGTGGATACCCAGAATGATATAAATCAACTGCAGAAATCACCCAAAAGTTTGCAAATTACCAACTAATAGGACTCGTACTACCACCTCCTACCCCGCTGCCACTGAAGTGATACTCCACAACATTCACCCATCACCCATTGCCTACTATTCACCCAAAGCCACAACCAATGGACAAGGGTCAGAGCAATAAAAGAAGATCCAGTAACCAGCTAAGGACTTCTAACATCAAAGGTGAGAGCAGTAATAACACGAGGAAAACTTGTGGTACTGGCAGCCAGGACACAACCCTCATCACCCACCGGCACCACCACAACACACGACAGACAACAACAAACATGGCCACCACCACAGCCCAAGATAACTCCTTCCCAGTATTTGATGTCAAGAAGATCACCGACCCAGAAATAGCTAAACTCTTTACGATTCAGAACCAAACAATCACCAAACTAACTCAAGAAATGCAGGAACTAAAAGCTAGCAATGCAGATTACCTCAACAAGATCACTGCTCTTGAACATAAACTAGACACTCTGGAACAACAAAGCAACACCCACACCCAGTCCCTAGACACCATCAACACTCTAAAAGACCAAGTCCCCCTACTTACTACCAACATTATAGAGGAAAGATCAAGAGTGGACCAACTATTTGCCAATGTCATAACCAACTTCCAAGACCATAATGACCAACAGCAGCTATCTGACACTGTTGAAGTTAACAGCAAACATCTCCCACCCACAGTCACCCAAGAGACCTGCATGGAGACCACCCTACAACTTATCAAGGACCACCTTCGCCTTAAAGTATGTAGTGATGACATAAAGGATTGCAAACTGATGGGCTACAAAGCGGGTAAAAAAACAGTGCTGTTAAAATTCCAAACTAGCCTACAAAGAAACAACCTACTAAAAACATCTATTTCTATGAAATCTGATGTTTACATCAATGAGTGCCTTACCAAAACAAGAAAAACCCTTCTTTATAGGCTAAGAAAATTATGCTATGACCAAAAAATCCACCAGTGCTTTGTGAGGGATGGAAAAATCGCAGTTAGGAAACAGCCCACTGGGAAGAGATACGTCATCTCTACAGAACACGACCTTAAAACATTCCTAAGTGAGGCTGAACTAACAGAATCAGAGTAAAGTGCAGATAATACCCATAGTCCACCGTTAGTGTTATATTGTCATAAATTTGTGCCCCCCTAAAATTCTAATACCCCAACTACTTTTGATTGTCATTCAAATTCAAATTCAAAGTTTATTCTCTATAAAGATTACAATGTTGAATTTACAGAATTTGGTTGTTGTGTGGTATACATGTAGTTAAATAATGATTACAGAGTGTACCACTAGAACGCCTAGCATATCTAGGCATTTCGGGCAGACTTAGTTTAATTCTTTTTTTTTTTTTAATATTACAATTTATGAGGTAAGTTGGTATTATGGCTAAGTGACTAAACACTAGTTTGTGAGTTTAGCAATGTGAATGCTTTTGTTTTGGCACAGTACATAGTTTCAGTATTGGAGTATCACAGGATTCATTATTTTAAGATTGAGATTAAAGATTAATATTTCTGTTTATGGTCAAATGGGTGAGTGAGTGTAAGTGTGAACCACCAGGTGGTATTCGTATAGTTAGTTGATGCGGTTTATCAGGGAGATAAGATGTTTTATAATGGTAGTTTTGAAGGTGATGAATGTGTCTGCAGTTCTAGAGTTCTCAGGTAGGGTGTTCCAGATTTTAGGGCCTTTGACATACATTGAATTTTTGTAAAGGTTTAGTCGGACATGGGGAATGTTGTAGAGATGTTTGTGTCTGGTGTTATGCCTGTGGGTTCTGTCACAACTATCAAGAAAGCGTTTTAGGTCAAGGTTGATATTGGAGTTCAAGGTCCTGTAGATGTAGATTGCACAGTAGTAAGTGTGGATGTACTGAACAGGGAGTAAGTTTAGATCTATGAAGAGTGGGGGTGTGTGTTGCCAGGGATGGGATTTAGTGATTATTCTTACTGCAGCTTTTTGTTGGGTTATTATTGGCTTTAGGTGTGTTGCTGCAGTTGATCCCCAAGCACAAATAGCATAGGTGAGGTATGGATAAATAAGTGAGTGGTATAGTGTGAGAAGGGCATTTTGCGGCACGTAGTATCGTATCTTGGAGAGGATCCCAACTGTTTTGGATACTTTTTTGGTTATGTGTTGGATATGGGTGCTGAAATTCAGGTTGTTGTCAAGGTATAGGCCTAGGAATTTGCCCTCATTATGTCTGGTAATTAGAGTGTTGTCGATCATAATGTTAATTTGTGCATCTCCTGCTCTGCTACCAAACATAATATAGTAGGTTTTGTCAGTATTAAGCGTAAGTTTATTGGCTGTCATCCAAGTCGATATTTTGATCAGCTCCTCGTTAACAATGGTGTTGAGGGTGGCAAGATTAGGGTGAGAGATGACATAAGTCATGTCGTCAGCAAAGAGAATGGGTTTCAGGTGTTGGGATACGTTTGGAAGATCATTGATGTTTATGAGGAAGAGCAGGGGACCAAGGACACTTCCCTGTGGAACTCCAGTATCAAGTGGCTGTGTTGTTGATGCTGTGTCTTTAATGGTAACATACTGATACCTATTAGTAAGGTAAGATTTGAAATAAGCAAGCGCATGGCCTCTTATACCGTAATGGTCAAGTTTGTGGAGTAGGATGTCGTGGTCTACTGTGTCAAAAGCTTTTCTTAGGTCAATAAAAATTCCTAGTGGATATTCCTTATTTTCCAGTGCAGTGTTGTATTCAACGACCATTCTACCTCATAGTCTTAATTGTGTTTAATATCTACAGAATCTATCTCCTTTTTTACAACTTACCACATCACTGTTCTATCTTATTTTAGTGTAAACTAACCATAACTTGTCCTCAATAATTCTACCTCACTTTAAGAAATACTCAATTGCCCAATTTTATTCTAAAATCCCTATTATTGCCCAATTTTGCTTTAAACTATATTGATCAAACTTATTGTAAACTTCTTTTATTGACCATTTTTATTCTATACTTTTTTTAAACTAGTATTTTCAACTACAACTTCTATATTATCCTGTCTACCATCTTACTAGCATATTATAGCCAAGTCATTGCCATTTTTATTTTTATCATTTTCTTTTTATTATTCTTTTGCTACCTTAACTTGTGTACTTTATCCTGTAAATTTAAATCTAGTTATACTCTAATTCTTGTAAACAACTTATATAAGACCTTAGTGCAATTATAATTAATAGTCTTGTGCCTTTTTTATTATTAGATTAAACTCAGTTGTACTACAGCTCATTCTAGCTCAATACATAGTCAATACCAAATTCACTATATTAGACCATAGTGCAATTACTAGTGAGAGACTTATTCTATGTTTAATTTGTATTTTTATATTATTAGATTAAACTCAGCTGTATTATAACTCATTCTAGCTCATTACATAGTCAATACCAAATTCACTATATTAGACCATAGTGCAATTACTAGTGAGAGACTTGTTCTATGTTTAATTTGTATTTTTATATTATTAGATTAAACCTAGTTGTACTGTAGCTCATTCTAGCTCAAAACATAGACTCCACAAAAGTCATTATATCAGACCTTAGTGCAATTACAAGTGAGAGTCTTGTTCTATTTTTAATTTGTATTTTTATATTACTAGTTTATACCTAGTTGTACTTTAGTTCATTCCAGCACAACACATAGACAACATCAACTTCATTATGTGTAGTAGTGACTATACTCTATATGACCAAAATACTCTAGCTACATACTTGTCCAACTTCCTACCGCTACAGATATCAGTACTAGAACTCAACACACAACTCAGGATATAAATAACCATAATTTAAACCTAGAAGATGATTGATCACGTTGACCCTGATCTAAACCTCCATAATCTGACACCCAATCAAAACCTATTGGAAAGTAACTGCATTTATTACACAGCATCACAAGCCAGCACTATCCTAAACAATGCTAAAAGTCTATCAGTACTTAACTACAACATCAGATCCTTAAGCAAACACTATGATGACCTCCTAGCACTCCTTGAATCACTAAAGACACCCTTCTCCTGCATTATTCTTACTGAGACCTGGCTTAAGCATGATACAATAGATATCTACCCTCTACCAGGATACACAGCAATTCAAAACTGCAGACCAAACCAAGTTGGGGGTGGTATCGCAATCTATTACTCTAACCAATTATCTTGTATTAGCACCACTTGCTTTAGTGATAAATATGGGGAATACATTTTTGCTAATTTTACTGTAAAAAAACCTAAAGACACCTATAACACTCGGTGGCATTTACCGGATACCTCACACAAACATCCCAAATTTCAGTGAGAAATTAAAGTCGCTAATAACAAACAGACAAATGAATAAGCACCACCTTCTCTTAGCTGGAGACTTCAACATCAACCTTGGCTTACTAGATGATCAGCCTGTAACTGATTTCATCAACAATATGAACAACACACTTCACATACCAACAATAACTTAACCAACCAGGCTCACTGAGACAAGTGCAACCATAATAGACCACATATGGACCAATATACTAGCCCCCCTTAAATCAGGGATAATCACAGATAGCACTTCAGACCACTACCCTACCTTCCTCCTGACAAACATTAGTAAACCACCACTTGAATACAACAAAGTCTCATTTAGACTCCATGACTAGGCCTCAATAAGGAAGTTCACAGCTGACCTAGAGACTGTTGACTGACCTACAGAAATCTCCAAGGCCAATGGTATTGATGACTGGACAGGCATTTTTCTTAACAAATTACTTAGACTTTACAACACTGTCCTATAAAAACTAAACAGATCACAAACAAACGGCTTGGTTGCCCATGGCTAACCAGCACCATTCTGAAATCCATTGACAAGAAACACAAATATGAAAAGCAATATAGACAGGGCTTAATACACAAAGATATTCTTAAACACTATTCATCAGTTCTCACCAAAGTAATAAAGAAAGCCAAACAACTATACTAGTCCAGTAGATTCACAGACACTAGAGGAGATATAAAAAAGACCTGGAAAACACTCTCTCAGATTCTAGGGACCCACAAACTTAAAAAAAACAAGAATATTGTCCTAACTAAACCTAATGAAACACCACTACATCCCACTGACACAGCTATCAAAATAAACGACTTCTTCTCAACCATAGGATCTAATCTCGCCAATAAAATCCCACATACCAATGTCAATGCTGGGGACTACCTAGATGGGAATTTCCCAAATTCCTTCTATCTTGCACAATGTAAACTTTACCAGATGGACTATTGTCACACCTTGCATCATTATGTACTGGAGTGTGACCAAATTAATGAATTTAGAAACAACTCACTCAGAAATGTTCAAGAAATGGCAAAGTATTTTATCCACAGTGGTATATTACAGACTATTCTGGAGAAATACCCTGACTTTGCTAGCTGTAAATAATGCATTACCGTGTGTGTATGTGTATGTGTGTGTGTGTGTGTGTGTGTACTCACCTAATTGTACTCACCTAATTGTGGTTGCAGGGGTCGAGACTCAGCTCCTGGCCCCGCCTCTTCACTGATCGCTACTGGATCCTCTCTCTCTCTGCTTCCTGAGCTTTGTCATACCTCTTCTTAAAACTATGTATGGTTCCTGCCTCCACTACTTCATTTGCTAGGCTATTCCACTTGCTGACAACTCTATGACTGAAGAAATACTTCCTAACGTCCCTGTGACTCGTCTGAGTCTTCAGCTTCCAGTTGTGACCCCTTGTCCCTGTGTCCCCTCTCTGGAACATCCTATCTCTGTCCACCTTGTCTATTCCCCGCAGTATCTTGTATGTCGTTATCATGTCTCCCCTGACCCTTCTGTCCTCCAGTGTCGTCAGTCCGATTTCCCTTAACCTTTCCTCGTACGACATTCCCTTGAGCTCTGGGACTAGCCTTGTTGCAAACCTTTGTACTTTCTCTAACTTCTTGACGTGCTTGACCAGGTGTGGGTTCCAGACTGGTGCTGCATACTCCAGTATGGGCCTAACATACACAGTGTACAGTGTCTTGAACGATTCCTTATTGAGGTATCGGAACGCTATTCTCAGGTTTGCCAGGCGCCCGTATGCTGCAGCGGTTATTTGGTTGATGTGTGCCTCCGGTGATGTACTCGGTGTTATGGTCACCCCAAGGTCTTTCTCCCTGAGTGAGGTCTGTAGTCTTTGTCCACCTAGCCTATATTCTGTCTGCGGTCTTCTTTGCCCCTCCCCAATCTTCATGACTTTGCATTTGGCTGGATTGAATTCGAGGAGCCAGTTACTGGACCACATGTCCAGCCTCTCCAGGTCTCTTTGCAGTCCTGCCTCATCCTCGTCCGATTTAATTCTTCTCATCAACTTCACGTCATCTGCGAACAGGGACACTTCAGAGTCTATTCCTTCCATCATGTCGTTCACATATATCAAAAATAGCACTGGTCCTAGAACTGACCCCTGTGGGACCCCGCTCGTAACAGGCGCCCACTGTGATACCTCTTCACGTACCATGACTCGTTGCTGCCTCCCTGTCAGGTATTCCCTTATCCATTGCAGTGCCCTTCCTTTTACGTGTGCCTGATCCTCCAGCTTCTGCACTAATCTCTTGTGGGGAACTGTGTCAAAGGCCTTCCTGCAGTCTAGGAAAACGCAATCTACCCAACCCTCTCTCTCGTGTCTTACTTCTGTTACCTTGTCATAAAACTCCAGGAGGTTTGTGATACAAGATTTGCCTTCCATGAACCCATGCTGGTTTTCATTTATAATCTTGTTCCTTTCCAGGTGTTCGACCACTCTCCTCCTGATAATCTTCTCCATGACTTTGCACACAATACATGTCAGAGACACAGGTCTGTAGTTTAGTGCCTCGTTTCTGTTTCCTTTCTTAAATATGGGGACTACATTAGCTGTCTTCCATTTCTCAGGTAGTTGCCCAGTTTCAAGGGATGTGTTGAAGATTGTGGTTAGAGGCACACACAGCATCTCTGCTCCTTCCCTAAGGACCCATGGGGAGATGTTGTCCGGTCCCATCGCCTTTGAGGTGTCAAGGTCACTTAAGAGCTTCTTCACCTCCTCCTCAGTTGTTCGTATGTCATCCAACACTTGTTGGTGTATTCCCTCTTGATGTTCCTTTCTGTGCTGTCTTCCCACAGCCCTTCCTGTCTCTACTGTAAAAACTTCCTTAAATCTCCTGTTCAGCTCCTCACATACCTCCTGATCATTTCTTGTGAGTTCTCCACCTTCTGTGTGTGTGTGTGTGTGTGTGTGTGTGTGTGTGTGTGTGTGTGTGTCTGTGTGTCTGTGTGTGTGTGTGTGTGTGTGTGTGTGTGTGTGTGTGTGTGTGTGTGTACTCACCTATTTGTGGTTGCAGGGGTCGAGTCTTAGCTCCTGGCTCTGCCTCTTCACCGGTTGCTAATGGGCCCTCTCTCTCCCCGCTCCATGAGCTTTATCAAACCTTGTCTTAAAACTGTGTATGGTTCCTGCCTCCACTACGTCATTTTCAAGGCTATTCCACTGCCTTACAACTCTATGACTGAAGAAATACTTCCTAATATCTCTCTGACTCATTTATGTCTTCAACTTCCAATTGTGGCCTCTTGTTTCTGTGTCCCCTCCCTGGAACATCCTGTCTTTGTCCACCTTGTCTATTCCATGCAGTATTTTATATGTCGTTATCATGTCTCCCCTGACTCTCCTGTCCTCTAATGACGTCAGGCCGATTTCCCTTAATCTTTCTTCAAAGGACATTCCCCTTAGCTCTGGAACTAACCTTGTCGCAAACCTATGTACTTTCTCTAGTTTCTTGACGTGCTTTATCAAGTGCGGGTTCCAAACAGGTGCTGCATACTCCAGTATGGGCCTGACATACACGGTGTACAGTGTCTTGAACGATTCCTTACTAAGGTATCGGAATGATGTTCTCAGGTTTGCCAGGCGCCCATATGCTGCAGCAGTTATCTGATTGATGTGTGCTTCCGGAGACATGCTCGGTGTTATACTCACCCCAAGATCTTTCTCCTTGAGTGAAGTTTGCAGTCTTTGGCCACCTAGCCTATACTCTGTCTGTGGTCTTCTGTGCCCTTCCCCTATCTTCATGACTTTGCATTTGGCAGGATTAAATTCGAGAAGCCATTTGCTGGACCAGGTGTCCAGTCTGTCCAGGTCTCTTTGAAGTCCTGCCTGGTTCTCATCAGATTTAATTTTCCTCATTAACTTCATATCATCTGAAAACAGGGACACTTCTGAGTTTAACCCTTCCATCATGTTCACATATACCAAAAATAGCACTGGTCCTAGGACCGACCCCTGTGGGACCCTGCTCGTCACAGGTGCCCACTGTGATACATCATTACGTACCATGACTCGTTGCCTCCCTGTCAGGTATTCTCTGATCCATTGCAGTGCCCTTCCTGTTATATATACATATGTACAATCACTGGACACTTTTCTAGAACTGCTGCAGCTTGTGGAATTCTTTGAAACATGGGTATAAGCACAATGGTGTTTTACACTCCTCACACATAAAACGAGTGTCTCTGCGTTTCTGTGGGCGTTTTGTGGTATGTCCACAGACAAATCATCTCTTGTGAGCATTTTTCTTGAGAGCAGTAGCAGGCAGTGGTATGGGGTAGTGATCACCAGGCCTCAGACGAGAGGACATGTGTTGATAATTTCGTGGGCACTGGTCTATTGCAAGCGTTGTTCCTTGGTACTTGAATATTATTTGTCTGATGACTTACAAACAAAATTCACCATATATGGGTTTCTTGTTGGTCTTCAACTTATACATATTATAAGCGTTAAGCATGGAAATATCAAGAAGATGGAAAAAGAGTTTAATGTACCACTTATAACTCTTGCGAACACAGTCAGCAAACCCAATCTGCATGTCACATTTGTCCTCTAAGCGCATATTGAGGTTGTAATCCATCACAGCTGCAGGTTTTACAATGGGTTCATTGGTCTCTCTATTCTGCTTGCCACTGTCTACCATTTTGTGTCGGCAAACTGATGTCAGCAGTGTGACATCACGTTTGTCATGCCACCGAAATGCCATGATGTCACTGGCAGCAAACACCTGAACCTCACCTCTACGACTGCCAGCGTTGAACTTAAGCATATGCTTACGATTTCCATGCACTGTGCCACACATCTGTTATGTTCACTTGCAAGAAATCACTGAGTAAAGGGCTTGTGTACCAGTTGTCAGTATATAAAATATGCCCCTTACAAAGATATGGTTCTATCATTGTTCTAACCACATCACCAGAGATACCCAGTAACTTCCTGGTATCTTGCAATAATTTACCACAAGTGTACACAATTATATCCAAAACCAGACTGGTTTTGCAATCGCACAGAACAAATAACTTTGTACCAAAGTTATATACTGCTTGAATGAGAGTCTTCCTTTGAACAAAATCAAAGACTCATCAATAACAAGCTTCCTGAACTGATAAAAATACATACAGCACTTTTGTTTCAGGCACATAAACACATTTCTGATCTTATATAACCTGTCGCTTCTGTCAGGCCTTGTTTTGTCTGAAAAGTGTAACATACTTAACAGTAACACAAGTCTATTCACTGGTATAATGTCACTGAAAGCTGGGGTTGAAATCAGGCGATCTGTCGACCAGTATGTGTTGACACTGTGCTTATACACATGTGGCATAAGCATTATTGTGGCAAAGAACAGATACATCTCTGCCACAGTTGTGTCCTCCCACTGATGTAGGCATGATCTTGGTGAAAAAATTGTGTTTGCCATGGAGTACTCAAAGTATGTATTGCTTTCCCTGACAATAGTGTCCATCAGGGGTTCATCAAAGAACAACTGAAAGCATTCCAGTTCAGTGGCATTGTTCCCAAGTGTACATGATGGCCGTATTGCACTTTGTGTTTCATCAAAGTCATGGGGACTGGGAACAAACTCGTCACCTTGCTGCCAATTCCAGATGCAGTCAGCTGGTGGGTTCTGGATATTGAAACGTGGTTGTGGTTGTGCAGGTTGTGGTTGTGGTTGTGGTTGTTGTGGGATTGTGGGGCTGGGTGAGGCTGGCTGTAGTTGAGCAGAGTCAGCAGCATTGGTAGTAGCTTGGCCCTCTACTGGTGACACATGACTAATGCTACCATCACTATCACCACCACCGCCTGCTGCCTAACATCATTCATACCCATCGTAACAATATCGTCATCTTCACTATCAGGTCGTGGAGTAGGGC
The DNA here is from genome assembly GCF_026875155.1 of Cherax quadricarinatus. Classification (NCBI taxonomy): domain Eukaryota; kingdom Metazoa; phylum Arthropoda; class Malacostraca; order Decapoda; family Parastacidae; genus Cherax; species Cherax quadricarinatus. The sequence continues at coordinate 10,277,319 of NC_069471.1, read as the reverse complement.
CACGGGATGTGCTCTGAGATTTACTCCTTCCCCTTGGAACAGCATATGGCACACTACCAGAAAGCAAGTGACATCGTACATACTGCCGCTTCACTGGGGAATATTCACCCTCACTGTTGCAACTAGAACTGCTTTCAATAACTTTGAAATCATTCACTGCTCACATCTGAGTCTCATACACGGGCAAATAGTTTCCTCTTTCGTCATCGTACAGGTGAACATGAACGAGCGAGCCCAGCACCAGAGGTGGAAGGTTGTGGGTCATCTGGGTTTTCATAACTAATTACGTTATCCTGGGCACTGTTTTCAGTCACATTGGCTTGAAAACCAGGGAATTCACTTTCACTGACACTTTCATCACTGTTAGAGCTATCGCTTGGGAACAAAAGACCTCCAATCTGCCGAGGAGTAACTTCTTACCGTGAAGCATGGTGAAAATCGTCTACCAAGATGGCGTTCCCACAATGCACCGCTGAGTCCCAGATTTTTTCACAGGGTGCACACCCACCACTCAGACCCATTCTCTCTCATGTAGGCCTACCAGCCCTCACCCGCTTGATTTGAAGCCGCTAGAATTTATGTGTATAGATACATCAAACACGGTATCACGTATGACGTACATGACAGAAACAGTCAAAGGGTTAAGATTGACAACACTCTTATTGCCAGACATAATGATGACAAATTCCTAGGCCTGCACCTCGACAGCAAACTGAATTTCAGCACTCATATCCAACACACAACAAAAAAGGTAACCAAAACTGTAGGATCCTCTCCAAGTTATGTTACTACGTGCCACAATCTGCCCTTCTCACACTATACCATTTACTCACTTATCTCTACCTCACCTATGCTATTTGTGCTTGGGGATCAACTGCAGCAACACACCTAAGGCCAATAATAACCCAACAAAAAGTCGCAGTAAGTATAATCACGCAATCAAATCCCGGGCAACACCCCCCCACTCTTCATAGATCTAAACTTATTCACTGTTCAGAACATCCACACTTACTACTGTGCAACCTACATTTACAGAACCTTAAGTTCCAATATTAACCCTGACCTAAAACATTTTCTTGATAGTTGTGACAGGACCCACAGGCATAACACCAGACACAAACATCTCTATGAAATTCCTTGTGTCTGGCTAAACTTATACAAAAATTCAATGTATACAAAAGGGCCTAAAATCTGGAACACCCTACCTGAAAATTCTAGAACTGAAGACACATTCATCACTTTCAAAACTACCATTAGAAAACATATCTCCCTGACACACCTCACCGACAGCTAACTACATGAAAACCGCCTATTCTCTTGTATCATACACACACAAAAAACAACCTAGACCTCCCCTCGATATCTGTGAATCTCCACAATTCGCACTTACCCAATAGACTATAAACATAGAAATATGTAATACATCTATTACCTAATGAATCTTAACTAGTCATAAGTTTGCCTGTGATGCTCCTACATAGAAACCATGTATTGTACCAAAACAAAACCATTCACATTGCTAAATTTACGAACTGTAATGTAGTTACTTAGCATTAATTAATACCAATATGCTCCATAATCTGTACCAATATAGGGTTTTGAATTAATCTTAGTCTGCTCAAAATGCTTAGGTAGAAAGGGATGAGGTGAGTGCTAAAGATATCATCATAGAGTTTGTGGAGTAAATCAGTTGTCAAAAAGTCAATGAGAGAGTCCGGATTAAAGGAGGGTCCATCAGCAAGAAGGGAAGGTAAAGAGAGAGTAGTAGAGCAGAGGTGACGACAGAGGTAAATTCTGCGTGCTCGTTGATAGAGAGGGCAATCTAACAGAATATGGCTAATCGATACTGGAACTTGACATTTCTCACAAAGAGGAACAGGTTGCCTCTACATGAGATACCCATGAGTAAGACAAATGTAGCCAATGCAAAGGAGGGAGAGAGTAGTCTCTCAACCTCGGCACTGATGACAAGAAGACTTCCAGTAACCTGTGCTCGGTTTAATAGAATGAAGTTTGTTACCGAGTAGAGTTGACCAACTTTGTTGCCAATGGATGTGAAGGTGGGTAGCTATTACAGCAAAATAGTCCGTAAATGGAACACCTCTACATGAAATTGGTAGGTCATGTACTGCTGACCGTGCAGCAGTGTCTGCCTGTTCATTGCCATGCATGTCAACATGACCAGGGACCCAACAATAAACATTTTTATGCTTGGTAGAGATATGGTGTAGCCAAAGTTGGATACGAAGAACTAGGGGGTGAGGTGTATCAAATTTCTGTATAGCTTGTAGAGCACTAAGGGAGTCTGATACAACCACAAATGATGAGACAGGCATAGATGTGATAGAATAAGTGCTGCAAGAATGGCATACAATTCAGCAGTAAAAATGCTAGCCAAAGATAGTAAATGCCCTCGCATGACTCTGTCCAGAAACACTGCTGTGAATCCGACGCTGTCAGACGACTTAGAGCCATCTGTGCACTCTGCGATGGCATGAGAATGAGAGTGGAAGTGGTCAAGAAGAGAGCTGGAAGCCACCGTAGGCAGTTAGGCTTTCGAGCAAGGGAGTGAGAAAGAACAGACCTGAACAGCTGGAAATTCCCAGGGGGGTATGGAAAAGTGAGATGCTACATGAACATATAAAGGTAGTAACTGAAGGGAAGACAAGAGCAAATGTAGGCGAAGAGAGAAGGGATGGAGGAAACAGGGGCAGCGAACAAATAAAAGAATGTCTACTAATATTGGTGCCATTCTATAAATGGGAGGACTGCAGAGATCGTGAGAGCACACATAGTAGCGAAAGCAATGGGCATCATGGCGATCACACAAAGATGGAACATTTGCTTCTGCATAGAGGCTCTCAACAGGGGAAGAGCGAAAAGCACCAAGGCATAAATGTAATCCTTGGTGATGGATGGGGTTAAAGCTAGAGAGAGTAGCACGAAATTCTGCTGAATAGATCTGGTCACCATAATCGAGTTTCGAAAAAATGAGGGCTGAATGCAGGCAAAGGAGAGTTTGACAATCAGCTCCCCATGAAAGATGAGCAAGAGTTTTTGGAAGGTTCAGTCGGCTGTGACAAGTTGCCTTCAGAGAGGTAATGTGATGGTTCCAGAATAACCTACAGTCAAAGAGAAGGCCTAGAATCCTGACTGTATCAAGTTCAGGGATACGGGAGCCATAGAGGTACAAAGGATGATCAGAGATGACAGGGCATCTAGTGAAACTAATTTGGCGAGTTTTGGTACTGGAAAACTTAAACCCATGCGTGGTGGCCCAATTGGAAACACGATCGACCACATGCTGGAGAGAAACTGTAATGAGGTGACAGTCAGCACCTGCACAAACAATAGCGAAGTCATCTACATAGAGTAATGACCAAATACTGGATGGAAGAACAGAGGCAAAATCATTTATAGCAAGGAGAAAAAGTGTTGTGCTCAGAACACATCCCTGAGGGACACCTTCAGCTTGGACAAAGTCTGGGAAGAGCACATTATTGACTTGAACACAGAAATATCTGTCAGTTAAAAAGTTCTTAAGGAAGGATGGTAGATTGCCTCGGAGGCCTAATGAGTGGGCTTGAGCCAGAACATTATGCCTCCAACTTGTGTCATATGCCTTCTCAAGGTCAAAAAAATATGGCAATAACTGACTGGTTATTCACAAAGGCATTACGAACATACGTATCCAAGCGTAGTAAGGGGTTTATGGTAGATCAGCCCTTACGAAAGCCATATTTACTAGTGGAGAGACTGTTGTGTGTCTCTAAATACCACATTAACCTTTTCAGGGTCGACAGGCCCTCTTCCAGACTTGCTCTCAGGGTTGCCAAATATTAAAAAAAAAATTATTTTTTTTCTTATGAAAAGATAGTACATTTCCCAATCACAATGACACCAAAAGTATGAAATTTGATGGAAAACTTATGGAATTATGCTCTGGCGAAGTTAGCGGTCTCGACAATGTTTTTATGTATTGGCGATTTTGCTCAATTTGAGCCATATTTTCGGCCAATTACAGTGTACTAGTCGACAAAAATCATAACTATGTCGCTATAACTCCATTTTTTCTATTGAATGAGTGCAAGAAACCACCCATTTACCTATTTCAACTATTCAATAAAGTGGTCAGAATTTAGCAATTTTGCCAATTTCACACAAATTTCAAAAGATGCCAATTTCCAAATAGGGTCCAGAATAAACAAGAGACATTCCTGGCACTAAAATAACATTTCCTCTGTTCATTAGTCATGTCCCCATGCCCCTCTTACATTCTTTTGCTTTCCACTTTGAATTTTTATTCTCACAAAAAATAGAATATTTACTGTTATGCAGACTACTGCATTAGTGTAGAAATGGTATAAATAATATCAGCGCACTTGTGAAAGAATATTAGACTCACCAGTTGACGTGTATTAGATGCCTTACATGATTTGTTTACTTTAGAACTTTGGCAAAAATCGAAGATTTCTGCTACTTTGAGCTCAATTTCAAGGTACTTTTCATTGTAAAACCAATCAAAATCATCTCAGGAAAACTAGAATACCATCATAAATACCACACGAAAATACAGTGCAAAATCACTGTTTTAAACCAAAAACAGTCAAATTTTTTTTTCTCATTACGCACTGTGTGCTGCAGGATTTTTTTTATACTGTGCACACTGACCACATAGACCCATTCTTTCATAAGTAGACCTTCCAGCTTTCTCTCAATAGATTTGAGGGCGCTAAAATTTAGGCGTACTAGTACGTCAAAAACCCTGGTGCGTACTACAGGTCCACCATCACAAATCTGGCAATCAGTTATTCGGTCCCTTCAGTTATTCGGCACTAATTTTGGCTAGCATAATTTCAAATTTCCAGGGTCACCACACCAACCTGCTGGTACTGTTTGGTGGCGCTACTTGCTGTATAAGATAAGATAAGATTTCGTTCGGATTTTTAACCCCGTAGGGTTAGCCACCCAGGATAACCCAAGAAAGTCAGTGCGTCATCGAGGACTGTCTAACTTATTTCCATTGGGGTCCTTAATCTTGTCCCCCAGGATGCGACCTACACCAGTCGACTAACACCCAGGTACCTATTTGCTGCTAGGTGAACAGGACAACAGGTGTAAGGAAACGTGTCGAATGTTTCCACCCGCTGGGAATCGAACCCGGGCCCTCCGTGTGTGAAGCGGGAGCTTTAGCCACCAGGCCACCGGGCCACATAGACCCATTCTTTCATAAGTAGACCTTCCAGCTTTCTCTCAATTTCTTTTTCTCCATTTATTGTTTTAACCTGCTTACTTATAGCCCTAGCCATGGTTCCAATGAATAAAAGAAATGCTTCTCATTATGTAAAGCACCTGCACAGTACATTATCCACTAAAGATAAGGTGGCTTTGAAGCCACTCTCGGTTGTCATGAACTCAGTCTCATGAAGCAGGAGAATATGCTTTATTACGCTAATATCAACACTACAGCTTATTTGCCTATCACAATTGATCTAATATGACATACGAAACAATATAAATAACATAAAACATGTTAAATACTCCAGAATGAATAATATTTGGCATAACACTGAGCAGTTCGACAGAGTTATGAAGAGGATATGGTAAACAAATACCATTCTCCTATCCTTGTCTTGGGGACTTATATTAGAGAAAACGGAGTATAGCACAGGGCTAACTATGATATACACTCGTACTCCACCATAAACATGAAACAAAAAACTTATTTTCTTTCTATAGATTATCACACAGCAGCATATGTGTAGAGAACCTAGGATAACCCCACAAAAGTCAATGTGGCTTATTTTTAGCACCTTGCTTGGGTTAGCCATATATGATTTTTTGGTAAATATTAGATTCCCAGCCAAGGTAGAAACATTAGGCGCGTTTCTTTACACCTGTTGTCTATGTTTACCCATCAGTAAATGGGTACCTGGGTGTTAGCTGACCAGTGTGGGTGTTATCTTGGGACAGTGACCTAATTTTCTTGAAATACTCAGCATAACAAGTGCCTTTCTATATAGTAGTATGTCACTGATGTCAGCTAGGTCTGTATACCTTGTACATGTACGTGTAGTAAATAAAGATTTTATTATATTATTATTATTTTCTCAGTTGTTTGTTGGGTTATTTTATTCAAACTTGGGCAATGTATGATGGAAAAATACTTCTTCACGTACACCAAAAGTGAAAGAAATCAGACCATAAATAGCGGAGTTTACTTCTCAGCCATTAGCAGCCGCTTAGCGGTATATTTTTGAATGGTTGTTATGGTTACATTCTCATTTTTTCAGTCTCATTTGATAGAATGAAAGATATGTTACAGAAATAGATATGATTTTGATTGCTTTCACAACGGAAAGTACCTTGAAATTGTGCTCACAGTAGCGAAAATGTTCTATTCTTTAGCGAAGCTCAAGAGTAAACAAATGACGTCACCGTCCAATACCTGTCCGCCTGCAAGTCTAAATTCCAGTACGGAGTCAAGAATTTATTTATTTATTTATTTATTATAAATTTGTGCACACATACAGAGGTACAAAAAAATACAGATAAGAGCAGTATGCCAAAGCCACTTATACTATGCATAGCATTACGGGCTGGCTTAAAATTAACTTAAGATTAATTAAGCAATGATGAAGTCAGTGATAAAACATTAATGTAAACAGATAACTATAAAGCACAAGTGAGTATTACAAAGACAGGTCATATGAGGGATTCTGTTAGGTAGTGTATTTAAAAAATAATAAAGTTAGATTGGGGTTTTAGGTTTAACATTTATGTGATATAATTGTGAGAAACATTTAAGATATACAATTTATAAGGTTCAGTTATTCAGTATTTGTTTGGTTTTGGGTGAGTAAGTGATCTTTGAGTAGAGACTTGAATTTATAAACAGTAGTGTTTCTTTTATATTACAGTAATGAATTCCAGATTTTAGGGCCTTTTATGTGCATTGAGTTTTTGCATAGTGTGAGATGAACACGAGGAACATCAAAGAGTGATCTGTGCCTTGTGTTATGGTCATGTGTTCTGTTGAGGTTGGCAAGGAGATGTTTGAGGGGAGGGTTAATATCAGAGTTAAGTGTTCTATGTATGTAATAGGTGCAGTAATAAGTATGGATGTTTTGTATGGTGAGTAGGTTTAGTGTATTGAATATTGGTGGAGTGTGCTGCCTGTAGTGAGAATTTGTTATCATTGGATTGACATTATTTATACAATTATTACAATAATGCAGTAGTCTGCATAACAGTAAATCTTCTATTAATTTTTTTGTGAATAAAAATTCGAAATGGTAAGCAAGAGTAATACAAGAGGGCCTGCAACCATGACTAATGAACAGATAAAATGTTATTTTATTAAGCCAGGAATGTCTACATTGTTTATTCTGGATCCTATTTTGAAATTGGCATCTGTTGAAATTTGTGTGAAATCGGCCAAATTGCCAATTTCTGACCACTTTATTGGGTAGTTGAAATGAGTGAATGGGCGGTTTCTTGTACTCAGTTGACAGACTAGAAGTAAATAACTTTATTCAGTTATACACAAATACAGTTACATAGATTATCATACATAGCAGTGTATGTATAGAGAACTTGGGATAACCCAGAAAAGCCAATACCTGGCTTGGGCTTGCCATATATGATTTTTGGTAAATATTGTTTTTCTCTGTTGTTTGTTGGGCTATCTCATTGAAACTTGGGCAATGTATGATGGAAAAATGCTTCTTAACGTACAACAAAAATAAAAAAGACAGACGATAAATAAGGGAGTTCACTTCTCAGGCATTAGCCGCCTGTTTGCAGTATATTTTCCTAAGGTTTTTATTATTGTATTCTCATTTTTTGGACTCATTTGATAGAATGGAAGATATATTACAGAAATACATAATTTTGACTGCTTTCATGACGAAAAGTACCTTGAAATTCAGCTCAAAGTAGCGGAAATGTTCGATTTTTGCCGATGTTCAACGAACTGTGTAAGTCAAGTTGGTTAATTTTATTAAGTGTATTCTAACTTAACCACTTTGTAATTTGGCAAACTCAGTAATCCGGCACACTACAGGTCCCAATGATGCTGGATTTGTGATGGAGGACCTGTAGTACGTTGGAAACCCTGAAAAGGTTAAACGTCGATTTACCAGACGTTCCATCACTTAGAAAACTGCACTAGTAAGAGCAATGGGACGATAGTGGGAGGCATTACGTCCTGTAGTACCTGCCTTGCGGAAAGGGAGAACAATGGCAGATTTTCACAGCTGGGGAAGAACTCCTTGTGACCAAATAAGATTGAAGAGGTGTAAGAGGACTGTAAGGGCTGACTGATGCAAATGTTGTAACATCCGAATATGAATATCGCCAGGCCAAGCTGCCAATGATGGGCAAGCTGAGAGTGTCGCCTTCAGTATAAAAGGCACATTATATTGTTCTTCTCTGAGAGAAGAAAAGTTCAAGGGTACTAACTCTCTGGCAGACTTTGAGGAAAGAAATGAGGTGCATAGATGGAGCCTCTGGGAAATACGGACCAGATGAGTGCCAATTTCAATGGCAACGTCAAGAAGGTTTGCTATATCAACACCAGCGACCCATAGAACAGGAGCCAGGTCAGGAGAGTATTTACCACTCAATTTCCTCACTTTTTCTCCAGACTGCACTCATAGAGAAGGCAGAGGTGATGGTGGAAACATAATCTCACCAGCAAGTGCATTTAGCATCATGGATGGCATGGCGAGTGACCGAACGCTTCTGCTTAAAATCAAGAAGTCTCTCATCAGTTCTAATGTACCAGTACATGTCCCATGCAGTGTGCTTCAAATGTACTGCACGAGCACAAGCAGACCACCAAGGCATGCACTTCTGAGAATGCCTGCCTGAGGTTTGGGGAATAGAATGAGACACTGTGGTTAAAACTGACATCGAGAAGAGGTGTAGGAGCTCATCAATGGAGGAGGAAGAAGGAACCTCACTAAAAGCAGCGAGTTGCGAGTAAAGGTCCCAATTTGCTGATCAAATTGCCAGCAAGGGCTATGGAAAAGTGGTGAATATGAAGGAGAAATGAGAATGATTGGAAAATGATCACTGTCATGTAAGTCCGGTAGAACAGACCAAGTGAAGTCTAGTGCAGTGGAGGAAGAGCAGTCCGATAGATTGATGCAAGAGAGAGTATGAGTACAAGGATCAAAATGGGTGGGAGTACCCATATTTAAAATATGGAGGGGGTGTGAGGCGCAAAAAGCCTCCATCTGAATGCCACACAAGCCACAATGAAACCACCCCAGAGGAAATAGTGGGCATTAAAATCGCCAAGTAACAGAAGTGGTGGTGGTAAGGATGAAACAAGGCAAAATCTGGGATAGAAAATGCCCAAGAAGGAGAGAGAGATGAAGAAAATATTGTAAACCACATATTGTAAACCACCTATTCAAGTGGATACGAGCTGCAGTGTAATGCAGCGAGGTATAAGATAAGATAAGATTTTGTTCGGATTTTTAACCCCGGAGGGTTAGCCACCCAGGATAACCCAAGAAAGTCAGTGCGTCATCGAGGACTGTCTAACTTATTTCCATTGGGGTCCTTAATCTTGTCCCCCAGGATGCGACCCACACCAGTCGACTAACACCCAGGTACCTATTTGCTGCTAGGTGAACAGGACAACAGGTGTAAGGAAACGTGTCGAAATGTTTCCACCCGCCAGGAATCGAACCCGGGCCCTCCGTGTGTGAAGCGGGAGCTTTAGCCACCAGGCCACCGGGCAAATAGTTGACAGTACGGAATATAACTGCGTAGAAGAAGGACACTTTCATTAAAGGTCCCATCTGAGAAAGGATCCAAAGAATACAATAAATTATAGCCTGAGATAGGTTGGAAAACAGCTGAGTGTAATTTTGGTTCTTGTAAGCAAACACCAACAGGGGAAAACCTGGAAAGCAACATCTGAAGCTCACCCAGATTACCCCTGAGGCCTTGGATATTCCACTGTAAATAGGTCATGACTGGCAATGAGGAAAATACCAGGAATCCGTAGGGAAGGGCACTTATGGACTAGAGGGGTTAGAAAAGTCTACGTGCGGTGGCATCGGAAGACATTCAAGCAGCGGAGGAACAGAGCATTGCAAAGAATGAAGTTTTGGAGATGGAGGAGAGGGAAGAGAAGGAACAGGAGGTGGATCAGTGTCCATTGAAGGTTTAGTCTCTGCAATATATTCTGAAATAGTGTCAAGTGTTTCTGAATTCAAAGACATTGTATAGGACACAATATTGGAGATAGAAGGAGGAGGGTGAGTAAAGATTTGGACAGTAATGGACTGTACTAAAGAATGAGTGGACAAAAGCATGTTGGGAACTGGAGAAGTAGTGTGGGATGGGACAGAAGAGGCAGAAACCTGGGAGGCAGCAGAAGAGGGAGAGACTTGGGAGAGGACAGGGGAGGGAGGCACAGAGCGAGGAGGGGGGGTGAACTTCCACACTTGTAATAGAGATAGTGAGAGGAAAAGAACCAGGTACAGAGACTGGAAAGATAAAATGTGGGGGCAGGAGGAGGGAAAGAGGGGGCAAGAAAGATTTGAGCAAAGGGGTTTTGGATATCTGAGAAGTAGAGGGGCGATTGGTAGGTGTCGCACGAGATCTTGTCGATACCTGGGCTTGTGAGTGAGAATTCGAAGATGTCAGAACAGACTGAGGTGTTAAAGTAGGGATGTCTGAGCCCAGGACAGCAAAAGAATTAGATACAGGAGCGACTATGGGAGGGATAACAACAGAGGAGGCTGCAGAAGATAGGACCCCAGAAGTGGGGGGATGTTTAGAAACATGAGAATAAGAAACACGGGGTAGTCTCCCTTGGATGTAGTGATAAGGTCTCCCTTATGCCATAGCATAAGGGAGACCTTCTGCTTCTTTGAGGCAACCGATTTCACGCTCATTTAAGTAAATGCGAGGGTCTTGGCAAGAGGCGTGGAGTTAAAAGATAAAGAATCACACATAAAGTAGGAGTTGTCACAGTTGCTCTTTGCTGATGACACTGTGCTCTTGGGAGATTCTGAAGAGAAGTTGCAGAGATTGGTGGATAAATTTGGTAGGGTGTGCAAAAGAAGAAAATTGAAAGTGAATACAGGAAAGAGTAAGGTTATGAGGATAACAAAAAGATTAGGTGATGAAAGATTGGATATCAGATTGGAGGGAGAGAGTATGGAGGAGGTGAATGTATTCAGATATTTGGGAGTGGACGTGTCAGCAGATGGGTCTATGAAAGATGAGGTGAATCATAGAATTGATGAGGGGAAAAGGGTGAGTGGTGCACTTAGGAGTCTGTGGAGACAAAGAACTTTGTCCTTGGAGGCAAAGAGGGGAATGTATGAGAGCATAGTTTTACCAACGCTCTTATATGGGTGTGAAGCATGGGTGATGAATGTTGCAGCGAGGAGAAGGCTGGAGGCAGTGGAGATGTCATGTCTGAGAGCAATGTGTGGTGTGAATATAATGCAGAGAATTCGTAGTTTGGAAGTTAGGAGGAGGTGCGGGATTACCAAAACTGTTGTCCAGAGGGCTGAGGAAGGGTTGTTGAGGTGGTTCGGACATGTGGAGAGAATGGAGCGAAACAGAGTGACTTCAAGAGTGTATCAGTCTGTAGTGGAAGGAAGGCGGGGTAGGGGTCGGCCTAGGAAAGGTTGGAGGGAGGGGGTAAAGGAGGTTTTGTGTGCGAGGGGCTTGGACTTCCAGCAGGCATGCATGAGCATGTTTGATAGGAGTGAATGGAGACAAATGGTTTTTAATACTTGATGTGCTGTTGGAGTGTGAGCAAAGTAACATTTATGAAGGGATTCAGGGAAACCAGCAGGCTGGACTTGAGTCCTGGAGATGGGAAGTACAGTGCCTGCACTCTGAAGGAGGGGTGTTAATGTGGCAGTTTAAAAACTGTAGTGTAAAGCACCCTTCTGGCAAGACAGTGATGGAGTGAATGATGATGAAAGTTTTTCTTTTTCGGGCCACCCTGCCTTGGTGGGAATCGGCCAGTGTGATAATAATAAAAAAAAATTAAGTAGACATGGCAATGGCAAGAGTACGAAGGGTGAGCATCATGACAATTAAGGCAAGAGGGAAGTCGACTGCAAGATGTATTAGAATGGTCGTCAGCACCACAGACTGGGCATAAACAGAGGACAGAAGTTCGCTGTTGTCGAATGTTAATCAAGCCACATTGCAAGGATATCGTCTCTGCCCACGGGCAGGAAGGACATAAGTGTCTACTCTGAGGATTGAGAACTCCTGGAGTTCCAGCTGTTCAAGAATGTCATTGCCACATGTCTGGAAATTCTGTTGGACTATGGTATGGGGCAGAATAACAGTACCACTACAAGAATTGAGAGAATGATGTTTTTCAATAGTTATAGGAATAGTATAGATATGCAAAAGGAGAGAAAGATCATGAGCTTGGGTAGCATTCTGGACAGTGACGATGCGTGTACTGCTCTTGAGAACATAAAATGAAATATCTCTACCAACATGGCATAAGAGAATTTTGGCAATACTATGGTCGGAAAGATAGGCAATAGAAGAAGTCATTCGTAAAGAATTTAGTTCATTGTGTAGTCCGAAACCGAGCGTGGAGAGGGAGTAGAATGGGAAGGTAACAAAGTAACATCATCAGGAGATTGTCATTGGCATTTAGAAGTGGGACCAGAGTTGGCCCAATGTGGGACAGGCTGGTGATTCAAGAATTGTCGTACTGTAGAGGAAGAGGCCAGAAGCATAGTCAAAGGAGGGCGGAGGTCAGACAAATCGGAGTAAGTCAAGACCCCGGTACCTGAAGCTGGTGATGAAACAGCACCAGCAAGAGGTACTGGGGCATCAGGAGTGTTCAAAGAGTGGTCAAAAAATGAGGCAGGGTCAGAATGGGGTGCGGTATCAGCAAGAGGCCTGGGGGTAGCAGGTTCATGGACTAGGGCTTTCATGGTTAGGTTACTTCTTTCTTTTTGTTTTTAAGACAAAAAAGAAAGAGGAAAATAAAAACAAAAAAAAAGAAAAAGGGGTAACGGGGAGGAATGGTTCCCAGGAGGAATGAAAGGGCCGGAAATCACCCTCTGCACCCAAGAGGACCTCAACCCCACAAGTAGTGCAGATGCAGCATGGAACCAGTGCCATACCCTACCCTTCATGCCAGTAAACCAGCAATCCAGGATAGCAACCTCACATCTGCCGAGCTACCTCGGTGGACAAAAGAGAGGGTGGCCGGATATCCGCCACAAAGCATACCTCCTTTGGCCGCCCCCCCATTGGAATTTGAAAGGCAGCCTCCAGAGATACAACCGTCGCCTGAAAGACACCCAAAGCCATCCCCCAGAAGTCCAGAGAGGGAACGGGATGTCTTTAGGCGATCCAGATTCCACGGCAAACTACGCCACTGCCAAGAACCTCAAAGGAATGGGATTGACCCCGGTACCCTTCCCCTACCTAGGAACCAGTAGGTCTGAGGGAAGAGTCCCAAAGGCCAAAAAGAGGAAGGGAATAAGGGAGAGATGGGGGGGGGGAGGAAGAGGAAAGGAAAAAGGGAGGATGGGGAGGATGGGATAGGGAAGGGGGATTGGGGGTAATTAGGTTCAGTCTGAGGAAGGAGACCAACATGTCTAATTCCTAGGACCAAGAGCCTCCTCACCATGCCAAGGATCCCCCCTTGAAGAGATCGGTTTAATAGAATAAAGTTCGTTATTGAGTAAATCACACAAGCGTTGTTGCCAGCGGGTGTGAAAGTGGGTAGCAAGTACAGCAAAACAGTCCATGAATGGAACACCTCTATATGAAACTGAAAGGTCATGTACTGCTTACCGTGAAGCAGTGTCTACCTGTTCATTGCCCAGTACGTCAACATGACCAGGGACCCAACAGAAAATAATATCTTTATGCTTGGTAGCTGACTGATGAAAATGTTGTAGCATACGAATATGAATGTTGTCGGGCCCAGCTGCCAATGACCGGCAAGCTGAGTGTGTTGCCTCCAGTTCTTAAAGTGTAAAAGGCACATTATACTGTTCTTCTCTGAGAGAAGAAAAGTCCAAGTGTGCTAACTCTCTGGCAGACTTTGAGGAAGGAAATGAGGGGCATAGATGGAGCCCCTGAGAAATACGGACCAGATGATTGCCAATTTCATTGGCAACATCTAGTGGGTTTGCTATATCAACACCGGCAACCCGCAGAACAGGAGCCGGGTCCAGAGAATATTTACCACTCAGTTTTCATACTTTTTTCCAGACTGCACTCATAGAGGAAGCAGAGGTGATTGTGGAGACATAATCTCACCAGCAAGTGCATTTAGCATCACAGATGACACAGGGAGCAATCGAAAGCTTCTGCTTAAAATCAAGAAGTCTCTCTGTGGTTCTATTGTACCGGTACCTGCCCCACACAGCGCGTTTCAAACATATTGCATGAGCACAAGCAGGAGACTACCAAGGCACGCATTTCTGAGAATGCCTGCTCGAAGTTTGGGGTATAGAATGAGAAGTTGTGGTTAAAACGGAGGACGAGAAGAGGTGTAAAAGCTCATCAATAGAGGACGAAGAAGGAACCTCACTAAAAACAGTTAGTTGTGAGTAAAGGTTCCAATTTGCCTGATCAAATTGCCAGCGTGGGATACGAAGAGGTGGTGAATATGAAGGGGAAGTAAGAATGATTGGAAAATGATCACTGTCATGTAAATCCAGGAGAACAGACCAGGTGAAGTCTAGTGCAGTGGAGGAAGAGCAGACTGATAGATCGATGCAAGAGAGAGTGTGAGTCCGAGGATCAAAATGGGTGTGAGTACCTGTATTTAAAACATGGAGGGGTGGGTAGCAAGAAAAGCCTCTAACTGAATGCCATGGGAATCACAGTGAGACCCCCAGAGGAAATGATGGGCATTAAAATCACCAAGCAACAGAAGCAGTGGCGGTAATGACGAAACAAGAAAGGCAATATCTGGAATAGATAATGCCCGAGAAGGAGAGAGATATAAAGAACAGAGCGTATACCACCTATGCAAGTGGATATGGGCTGCTGTGTAATGCAGCGAAGTACGAACAAATAGCCGATGGTATGGAATATCAGTGCGTAGAAGAAGGGCACTTTCATTAAAGGTCCCATCAGGAAAAGGATCTGAAGAATACAATAAATTATAGCCTGAGATGAGATAGATAACAGCAGAGTGTAATTTTGGTTCCTGTAAGCAAACACCGACATAGGAAAAAAGGGAGAGTAACATCTGAAGCTCACCCCAATTACCCCTGAGGCCACATATATTCCAATGTAAATAGGCCATGATTGGCAACGATAGATACCTGAAATCCGCAGATATGGGTTCATACAGACTAGAAGGGTTAGAAAAGTCCAAATGCTGAGGCAGCAGAAAACATTCAAGCAGTGAAGGAATGGTGTGCTGCAAAGAAAGGAGTTATGCAGATGGAGGAGAGGAGAGAGAAGGAACAGAGGGTGGATCAGTGTCCATTGATGGTTTGGTCTCTGCAATATATTCAGAGATTGCTTCAAGTGTTTCGGAATTCAGAGACGTCATATGGGAGACAATATTGGAGATGGTAGGGGGAGGATGAGTAAAGATTGGAACTGTAATGGACTGTACCAAGGTAGGGGGGGGGGGCGAAAGGGTGGAGGGAACTGGAGAAGAAGCATGGAAGGGGATAGAAGAGGCAGAAACCTGGGAGGTGGCAGAAGAGGAAGAAACTTGGGAGGGAACAGGGGAGGAAGGTACAGTACGAGGAGGAGGGTGGACCTCTACACTTGTAACAGAGCCAGTGAGAGGGGAAGAACCAGGTACAGAGACAGGGAAGGTAAAATGAGGAGGTGGAAGAAGGGAAGGAGGGGTTAAAGGACCTCTTTTTGACTTCTGAGAAGTAGAGGGATGATTGGGAGGAGGTGTCGTACGAGATCTAGTCGATACCGAGGCTTGTGTAGGAGAACACGAAGAAGTGAGAACAGACTGTGGCATTGAAGTAGGGACGTTTGAGCCCAGGACAGCAAAAGAATTAGATACAGGAGTGACTATGGGAGAGGTAACCACAGAGGAGGCTGCAGAAGATGGGACCCCAGAAGGGCGGGGGACGTTTTGAAACAGGAATAAGAAAACCGAGGTTGTCTCCCTTGGAAGCATAGATGAGAAACTACCATGGCTAAAAAGACCTTCTTTCCCCTTTGGGTAAGGTTTCCTGCTCATTTAAGTGACTTGGCAAAAACCCAGAGTACAAAGGGGGAGCCTCATGACAAAAAAAGCAAGAGGGAGGTCAATTGCAAGATTATTAGAATGGTTCGGCACCCGAGATGGTCATTGGGGTATAGTCTGCAATATTTCGTGGATGGCCAAAATTTCCGCAATTTTACACTGTTTTTCAGTGTAGGAATACCTTTCAAACTTGTAACCTGTCCTGCTACATAAACTGAGGTGGGTTCACAGCTGTCAAAACTTAAACGAGCCAAATTTTCAGGGATCGTCTCCAACCGCGGGCAGGATGAACGTCTACCTTGGGACTGGGGTCTTGGGGGTTCCCCGTATTCAAGAATGTCATTGCCACATGTCTGGAAATTTTGTTGAACTATGGCATGGGGTAGAATGACGGTACCCCTACAAGAATTGAGGAAATGATGTTTTTCAATAGTGACAGGAACAGTATCGATATGGGAAAGAAGAGAAAGATCATGAGCTTGGGTACCATTCTGTACAGAGATGATGCACATACCACTCTTAAGAGCATAAAAATAAATATCTTTACAAACATGGCATAGGAGTGCCTTGCCAATACTATGGTCGGAAAAATAGGAAATAGAGGAAGTCAGTCGTAAAGTGAAGAATTTAGTCCACTGTGCATTCTGAAACTGAGCATGGAAAGGGAGTGCAGGACATGTCAATCTTTTCTGAGAAGAACGAGAAGGTGGAGAAGTATCATCAGCAGGTAATTGTCATTGGCGTTTAGGAGTAGGACCAGAGTTGGTCCGATTTGGAACGGGCCGGCAATTCGAAAATTGCCGCACTGTAGAGGGAGAGGCCGGAAGCATAGTCAAAGGAGAGCGGAGGTCAGATAAATCGAAGGAGTCTGTCGAGACCTCAGTACCTGAAGCAGGTGAGGAAACAGCAACGGCAAGAGGTACAGAGGCATTACGAGTGTCCAAAGAGTGGTCCAAAGACGAGGCGGGGTCAGAACGGGGTGTGGTATCAAGAAGGTGCCTGGGGGCAGCAGGTTCATGGACTAGGGCTTCCATGGTTAGGTTACTTCTTTTTGTTTTTAAAAAAAAAGAAAATAAAATAAAAAAAAAAGAAAAAAAAAGGGGGGAAATGGGGTGGGATAGTTCCTGGGGAGGAGTGAGAGGGCCAGAAATCTCTCTCTGCACCAAGAGGACCTCAGCACCGCAAGTAGTGCAGATGCAGCATGGAACCCGTGCCATACCCTACCCATCATGCCAGTAAACCAGCAATCTGGGATAGCAACCTCATATCTACAGAGCTACCTCGGTGGACAAAAGAGAGGGTGGCCAGATATCCACCACAAAGCATACCTCCTTTGGCCACCACACCCGGAATCCGAAAGGCAGCCTCCAGAGATACACCCATCACCTGAAAGATACCCAAAGCCACTCCCCCAGAGACCAGAGAGGGATTGGGACATCCCCAGGCGATCCAGATTTCACGGCAAACTACACCACCGCCAAAGACTTCAATGGAATGGGATGGACCCCAGTACCCTTTCCCCTACCCAGGAACTAGCGTGCCTTGGAGAAAAAAAAGAGGAAGGATAATAGGGAGGGGTGGGGAAAAGAAAAAGGGAGGATGGGATAAGGGAGGGGGGATTGGGGGGTAATTAGGTTCGGTCTGAGGAAGGAGACCAAGAGATCTAATTACTCAGACCAAGAGCCTCTTCACCACGCCAAGGAGCCCCCCTTGAAGAGGACTGTCTAGGAAGATTCCTAGGAACTTTCCCTCTGTGAGTCTTGTGATGGGTGAGCAATTTAGTGTTATGTTAAGTGGAACATTTGCAGCTCTGGTTCCAAACTGAATGAAATAGGTTTTGTCAGTATTTAGGGTAAGTTTATTCTTCATCATCATCCAGATAGATATTTTCTGCAATTCAGCAATGACAGTTTTGGCGAGTATGGCTGGGTTTGGGTGTGAGAAGATGTATGTAGTGTTATCTGCAAATAATATGGGTTTCAGTAGTTGTGATGAATACAGTAAGTCATTGATATAGATGAGAAATAGGAGTGGTCCTAGGACACTTCCCAGTGGGACTCCTACTGTGATTGGTTGTGTGGAAGAATTTGCACCATTTCCTTACATGTATTGGCTTCTGTTACTAAGTTATGACTTTAGGTAGTTAAAGGAATGGACTCTTATACCATAGTGTGTTAATTTAGTGTACAGCAATTCATGGTCAACTGCATCAAAAGCTTTACATAAGTCAATGAAAATTCCCAGTGGGACTTCTTTCTTCTTGAGAGTGGCATATATTAGCTCCAGCATATGTATAATTGCATTGTTTGTGCTTTTATTATTCCTGAATCCAAACTGACAGGGATTTAGTATGTTGTATGAGATGAGGTAGGAATAGATCCATCTATGAATTCATTTTTCAAAGATTTTAGAGAGTAGTGGTAAGTTGGAAATTGGTCTATAGTTATTCAAGTCGGCTTGATCACCTCCTTTGTGGATCGGGGTAACCCTCACTATTTTGAGAATTGCTTGGAAGATGGAGGATTCAATGGATTTGTTAGTGTTGAAATAATTGGTGACAGTACTTTCAAAGCTTTCTTGTACATAAAAGTAGGCAAGTTGTTTATGTCTCCCGCCTTGTTCCTAACCCTTTCAGGGTCCAAGGTCAAAATCTGAAGGGGTGCCCCAGTGTCAAAGAAATTTTGAAAAAACAAATTTTCTTACAGAATTAAAGATAATATTTTTGTGAAGGTAATAAAACAAAACAAAAATTTTCTGATCAGTGCTTACCGAAATACAGCAGTGGGAAGTTGACCCAACTCTTTTCTTTTCTAATTTTTTTCTTTTTCTAGTAACATTTGCGGCCTGTGAGCTCAATATAATGTATATTGTATAAGTGTACACTCATTGTATTCAACACAATAAATGCACTAATTTATCATTATATTGCTTACAAAACTTGTTTACAAGTTTATTGTAAACAAAATGATGAAAATATTAGTGCGGTTATTGAGTTGAATACAATTGTACCATATAGTACCATATGGTATAATGGTGCCATAGGGTGCAATGGTACCATACAGTACAATCATAGCATATGGTGCAATGGTACCATATGGTACAATGGCACATGATACAATGATACCATATGATACAATGGTACCATATGGTAGAATATGGTACAATGGCATCATTTGGTACAATGGCACCATTTGGTACAATGGTACCATATGATACAATGGTACCATATGGTGCAATGGTACCTTATGGTACCATATGGTGCAATGGTACCATATGGTACATTGTACTATACAGTACAATGATACCATATGGTTCATTGTACCATATGGTACTACATGGTACTGTTGTATTCGAGACAATGAACACACTTATATTTTCATCATTATGTTTACAATAATTGTTTACAACAAAAATATACAAAAATGTTGTATATTAGTAATGTTCTATTATATATTTACAAATGTACAGGAGCTCGACATGTTTCTTGAGGTGGATGACAAAGCTTTGTCTCGGAAACTGGTGAGTCAGTAGCTAGCTTGCGTCGCCACTCACTCAGTCTTGGTTGGTGTCTCTTGCCACCAACACCTACTGACCATATGGTACACGGTATCATGTAATTGTATTTCTGTACACCTGAATAAACTTACTCAAGCGCATGTGGCACCGTAAGTAAGTTTATTTATGAATACACAAATAAAGTTACATAGAATATCATACTTAGCAGCATATGTTTGGAGAACCTAGGATAACCCAAAAAAGTCAGACTTATTTGCATTAGGGTCCCTGTGCCCTGTACTATAGGGTACAATGTACCATATGGTACAATGTACCATATGGTATAATGTACCATATGATACAATGTACCATATGATACAATGTACCATATGGTACAATGTACCATATGGCACATTGTACCATATAATACCAATGTATGACATGGCACTGATGTACCATATGGTACCATTGCACCATATGGTACAATTGTACCAAATGGTTCAAAACCATAGAATTCTTCTTCAGCTCCACTTCCATCAGTCTTAGAACTGTAAGTTGTGAAGAGGAGAGTCAGAATTCGCCGGGAGAGTGAGTGGGGAGTGAGAGCTTCCTTGCCGCCAGGCATGATGAACAAAGCTACTTTGGCGGCGTTCCCACAAAGCCATGCAGGCGTCCAGATTTTTTCTATAGTGTGCACACCAACCACCCTGACCCATTCTCTCAGATGTAGGCCTACCAGCCTTCTCGCACTAAATTTGATGCCGCTAGAATTTTTGGCATAGATCTACGGTTTGGACCCTCAACGTAAAGCCGTAGATCTATGGCATGGACCCTGAAAGGGTTAAGGGTGTTGATGATGAGCGAGACCTCTGTTGGGCTGGTTGGAGTTGAGATAGCTTTAAGTGTTTCATATTTCAAAGACGGTGTATGGGAGAAAACATTGGAAATGGAAGGAGGAGGGTGAGTAAAGATTGGGACAGCAATGGACTGTACCAAAGTAGGGGGGGACGAAAAGGTGGAGGACACTGAAGAAGAAGTGTGGGAGAGAACAGAAGAGGCAGAAACCTAGGAGGGGGCAGAAGAGGAAGAAACTTGGGAGGGGACAGGGGAGGAAGGCACAGTTCCTTTCATATGCATTCACTCAGTGCCATTTCCTCTAAAACTGTTGTTACATGAGAATGGGAGTGTTCTTCTTTATTTATTCTACTGTATTAACCTAGAGACGATACGTACACAATGTAACTTGTACACAAACCAGATGTGTTCACCTGGTTTGTTTATTAAACCCACGTATACCTGGATTGTTTACTAAACTTGCATATACAGCAGGGCCCCACTTTACGGCGTTTCACTTTACGGCGTTCCGCTAATACGGTCATTTCAAATTATGACCAAAACTCGCTATATGCCTCCCCCCACCTGACTTTCTAATACGGTCACCGCGCCCCACCCTGTTTGTTTACATTCTTCGTGAGCTCAGTAAGCACTAAGTCTCTCCATTTTGTCTGGAAACTCCAAAATTTCAAATGTTTTTAAAAGTTATTTCATATTTTATATATACTCTGATAATTATACTCATGTATACCTGTACTTAAATAAACTTACATACTGTGCTGGCATGCAGGTACACATTAAAATCAGTAAGAGTGTCTTATGTCTCCAGACGTCATATAAGTAATGATAATAATAATCATCGAGTCTCATTTAAATGTCGTATATTACGTTAAATACACATTTTCGTTAATCCATCTATGATATTTTTTTCAAAATTATATAATAAACACGATACATAACATAAAAAGATGATAAATACACCCCACAATAGAATAAATAAACATAAATATGAGATGTGGTAGCAGACGACTTGCACAAGTGATGCCATATTAGAAATGATAATAATAATAATAATAATCACCGAGTCTCATTAAATGTGGTATATTACGTTAATATACACATTTTCATTAATCCATCCATGATATTTTTTTCAAAATTATATAATAAACACGATACATAACATAAAAAGATGATAAATACACCCTACAATAGAATAAATAAACATAAATATGAGATGTGGTAGCCAGATAACTTGTACAAGTGACGCCAATTATTATTATATTATAATCAATGGGGAAGCGCTAAACCCGGAGGATTATACAGCGCCTGGGGGGGATGTGGAAGGCATTCAGGCTTAATTCGGGGAACTGGAGCACAGATCCAATTTCCTAAATCAAGAGCCCCTCACCAACATCAAGGAACCTTCCATGAGGGAAAGTGACGCCAAGAATAACATTTTCTCTAATCTAACATAAGAGAAAATGTGTTACTGGGGGTAACTGTAGAAAATTACTCCTTTCGTATGTATGTAAGTAAGTTTATTCAGGTATACACAAATACAGTTACATAGATTATCATACATAACAACATATGTGTATTATTATTATTATAATAAAAAAAGAAGCGCTAAGCCACAAGGGCTATACAGCGCTGCAGGGTAGGGAAGGAAGCAAGGGAATTGGATGGCAGAAGGGAGGGGGGATGATCAGCAGGTTACAGAAAACAGCGGGGTAGGGGATAGTACGGGGGTAGAGGGTAGCAAGAGATTGAAGTAGAAAGGGCTGAAAGTATCAGAATTTGTGAAGTAAGTCAGTTGTTGTCAAAAAGTCAACAAGAGAGTCCGGATGAAAGGTGGGTCCATCAGCGAGAAGGGAAGGTAAAGAGAGAGCAGCGGGGCGAAGACGACGACAGAGGTAAATTCTGCGTGCTCGTTGATAAAGTGGGCAGTCCAACAGAATGTGGCTGACTGATAATGGAGCTTGGCAATTCTCACAGAGAGGAGCAAGACGCCTCTCCATGAGATATCCATGAGTAAGACGAGTATGGCCAATGCGAAGACGGGAGAGAGTAGTCTCCCAACCTCGACACTGGTGATAAGAAGATGGCCAGTAACCTATACTCGGTTTAATAGACTGAAGTTTGTTGCCGAGCATAGTAGACCAACGTTGTTGCCAACGGGTGTGAAGGTGGGAAGATATTACAGCAAAATAGTCCGTACATGGAATACCTCTATAAGAAACTGGTAGGTCATGTACTGCTGACCGCGCAGCAGTGTCTGCCTGTTCATTGCCCTGTACGTCAACATGACCAGGGACCCAAAAAAAAAACAATATCTTTAGCTTGGTAAAGATGCGGCGTAGCCAAAGTTGGATACGGAGGACTAAGGGATGAGGTGTATCAAATTTTTGTATAGCCTGTAAAGCACTAAGGGAGTCTGAGACAACCACAAATGATGACACAGGCATAGATGCAATACGGATAAGTGCTGTAAGGATGGCATATAATTCAGCAGTAAAAATACTAGCCGAAGATAGTAAATGCCCTTGTACGACGCTGTCCGGAAACACTGCTGCGAATCCTACGCCGTCAGAAGACTTAGAGCCATCTGTGTACACAGCAATGGCATGAGAATGAGAGTGAAAGTGGTCAAGAAAAAGAGAGCGGGAAGCGACCGTAGACAGTTGGGCTTTTCGAGCAAGGGAGGGAGAAAGAACAGACTCGAACAGCTGGAACTTCCCAGGGGGGTAGGGAAAAAGTGAGATGCTACATGTACATAGAAAGGTGGTAGTTGAAGAGAAGACAAGAGCGAATGAAGGCGAAGAGAGAAGGGATGGAGTAAGCAGGGGCGGCGAACAAATAAAGAATGTCTACTAATATCAGTGACCATTCTATAAATGGAAGGATTGCGGAGATCATGAGAGCATACATAGTAGCGCAGGCAATGGGCATCACGGCGATCAGATAAGGATGGAACGTTCGCTTCTGCATAGAGGCTTTCGACAGGGGAAGAGCGAAAAGCACCAAGGCATAAACGTAATCCTTGGTGATGAATGGGGTTAAGGCTAGAGAGAGTAGCAGGAGATGCCGCTGAATAGATCTGGTCACCATAATAAAGTTTCGATAAAATAAGGGTGGAATGTAGGTGAAGGAGGGTTCGACGATCAGCTCCCCATGAAAGATGAGCAAGGGTTTTAAGAAGGTTCAGCCGGCTGTGACAAGTTGCCTTCAGAGAGGTAATGTGAGGTTTCCAGGATAATCTACGATCAAAGAAGAGGCCCAGAAACTTGACTGTATCACGTTCAGGGATACGGGAGCCATAGAGGTACAAAGGATGATCGGAGATGACAGAGCGTCTAGTGAAAGTGATTTGGTGGGTTTTAGTGCTGGAAAATTTAAACCCATGTGTGGTGGCCCAATTGGAAACACGGTCGACTGCATGTTGGAGAGAAACTGTAAGGAGGTGACAGTCAGCGCCTGCACAGGCAATAGCGAAGTCATCAGCATAGAGTGATGACCAAATATTTGATGGAAGACTAGAGGCCAAATCATTAATAGCAAGGAGAAAAAGTGTTGTGCTCAGAACACATCCCTGGGGGACACCTTCAGCTTGATAAAGTCCGGGGAGAGCACATTATTAACCCGAACACGGAAATGCCTGTCAGTTAAAAAGTTCTTAAGGAAGGATGGTAGATTGCCTCGAAGGCCTAAGGAGTGGGCTTGGGCTAAAATATTATACCTCCAAGTTGTGTCATATGCCTTCTCAAGGTCAAAAAATATGGCAATAACTGAGTGGTTATTCGCAAAGGCATTACGAACATACGTATCCAAGCGCAGTAAGGGGTCTATGGTAGAACGTCCCTTACGAAAGCCATATTGACGAGTGGAGAGACTGTTGTGTGTCTCTAAATACCACACTAAACGTCTATTTACTAGACGTTCCATTACTTTGCAAACTGCACTGGTATGAGCAATGGGACGATAGTGGGAGGTTTCTTGTCATGAATTCCCGGGTTTTGCGGAAGGGAAAAAGGGCGGATTTCCACATGGGGAAGAACTCCTTGTGACCAAAAAAGAGTAAAGGCGTAATGACTGCAAGGGCTGACTGATTAAATTTTGTAGCTACAATATGAATGTGTCGGGCCCAGCTGTCGATGATCGAAAAGTGAGGTTTTGCTCCATTTTCTTGAAGTGTAAAAAGCACATTAACTGTTCTTTCTGAGAAAGAAAAGCCCAAGGTGTACTTCTGGGGATTTTGAGGAAAAAAAATGGGGGCTTTTGTGGAGTCCCTGAGAAATAGGGACCAATGATTGCCAATTTCATTGGCAACATTAGGGGGTTTGCTATATCAACACCGGAAACCCCGCGAACGGGGACCCGGGTCGGAGAAATTTACACTCATTTTCGTATTTTTTTTCGACGGGCCTAAATGGGGGGGGGGGGGGGCAGAGGTGATGGGAGAATAATCTCCCCGAAGTGCTTTTAGCATCACGGTTGACACGGAGCGATCGCCCCCCTTTGTTTAAAATAAAGGAGTCGCTCTGGGGTTTATTGTACGGTACCTGCCCCATGCAGCGGTTTCAAACGTACTGCCGGAAAAAGGGGGAACCCCCAAAGGCACGCATTTCTGAGAATGCCTCCCCCGAAGTTTGGGGTATAGAATGAGAAGCTGCGGTGAAAACGGAGGACGAGAAGAGGTGTAAAAGCTCACCCATGGAGGAGAAAGAAGGAACCTCTTTAAAAACAGTTAGGTGTGAGTAAAGGTTCCAAATTTTCCCCGATTAAATTGCCACGGGGGGTGCGAAGAGGTGCGAATATGAAGGGGAAGTAAGAATGATTGGGAAATGTCACTGTCATGTAAGTCCAGGAGAACAGACCAAGTGAAGTCTAATGCGGCGGAGGAAGACAGATTGAGAGATCGATGCAAGAGAGAGTATGAGTCCGGGGATCAAAATGGGTGTGAGTACCTGTTTTTAAAACATGGAGGGGGTGGGTGGCAAGAAAAGCCTCAAAACTGAATTCCACGGGAATCACAGTGAGACCCCCCCAAGGAAATGGTGGGCATTAAAATCACCAAGTAACAGAATCGGTGGCGGTAATGACGAAACAAGGAAGGCAAAACCGGAATAGATAATGCCCGAGAAGGAGAGAGATATAAAGAACAGAGCGTATACCACCTATGTAAGTGGATACGGGCTGCTGTGTAATGCAGCGAGTATGAACAAATAGCTGATGGTACGGAATATCAGTGCGGAGAAGAAGGGCACTTCCATTAAAGGTCCCATCAGGAAAAGGATCTGAAGAATACAAAAAATTATAGCCTGAGATGTGAAAATAACAGCAGAGTGTAATTTTGGTTCCTGTAAGCAAACACCAACAGGGCAAACTGGGGAGTAACATCGAAGCTCACCCCGATTACCCCTGAGGCCGCGTATATTCCACTGTAAATAGGCCAGATTGGCAATGATAAAGATACTTGAAATCCCAGGTAAGGGTTCCTACGGACTAGAAGGGTTAGAAAAGTCCACATGCGGAGGCAGTGGAAAATGTTCAAGCAGCGAAGGAACGGTGCGCTGTGAAGAAAGGAGTTGCGCAGATGGAGCAGAGGAGAGAGAAAGGCGGAAGGTGGATCAGTGTCCATTGATGGTTTGGTCTCTGCAATATATTCAGAGTTTGCTTCAAGTGTTTC
This sequence comes from Cherax quadricarinatus, assembly GCF_026875155.1. Lineage (NCBI taxonomy): Eukaryota > Metazoa > Arthropoda > Malacostraca > Decapoda > Parastacidae > Cherax > Cherax quadricarinatus. The sequence goes on along the minus strand of NC_069471.1, from coordinate 10,251,103 downwards.
GGAATTCAGAGATGTCGTATGGGAGCAATATTGGGAATGGTAGGGGGAGGATGAGTAAAGATTGGAAACTGTATTGGACTGTACCAAGGTAGGGGGGGGCGAAAGGGTGGAGGGAACTGGAGAAGCGTGGCAGGGGACAGAGGAGGCAGGAAACCCGGGAGGTGGCAAAAAGAGGAGAACTTGGGAGGGAACAGGGGAGGAAGGTACATTACGGGAGGAGGGGACCCCTGCACTTGTACTGAGCCGTGAGAGGGGAAAACTTAGGGACAGAGACAGGGAGGGTAAAATGAGGAGGTGGAAGTGGGTAGGAGGGTTTCCGGACCTTTTTTGACTTTTGAGAAGTAGAGGGACGATTTGGGGGGAGGGTGTCGAGGTCTCGTGATAATGAGGCTGTGGGGAGAGAACTCGAAGAAGCGAGATTAGACTGAGGCGTTGAGTAGGGGGTGCTGAGCGAGGACGAAAGGATTAGATACAGGAGTGATAGGGGGGGAGGTAACCACAGAGGTTGGGTGTAGGGGGGGAAGATGGGATAACCAGAAGTGGGGGGACGTTTTGAAACACGGGAATAAGGGAAACACGTGGGAGTCTCCCAATGGAGGGCGGAGATGAGAAACTGCAATGGCATAAGGGAGACCTTCGTCTCTTGGGGGAACGGATTTCCCCGCTCGTTTAAATAGACCTGACAACGGCGGGGAGTACGAAGGGTGAGCCCTCATGACAGTTAAGGCAAGAGGGAGAATCGATTGGGAAGATTGTTTTTAGAATGGGCATCGGCACCACAGACTGGGCATTCGGCGATTAGTTCTGAATATTTCGCTGGATGGCCAAATCGCCAGCAATTTCTACACTGTTGTGGTGTAGGGATCACCTTTCGAACTTGTAACCGATGTCCCCGCTAATAACTGAGGATGGGAGTTCTCGGCTGTCAAAAGTTAAAAGAGCCACATTGCTAGGGTATCGTCTCCGCCCACGGGAGGAAGAACGTAAGGGGTCTACCTTTAGGATTGGGAGATCTTGGAGTTCCAGCTGTTCTAGAATGTCAGTGCCACATGTCTGGAAATTTCGTTGAACTATGGTATGGGGCAGAATACGGTACCACTACAAGAATTGAGGGAATGATGTTTTTCAAGAGTGACAGGAACAAATCGATATGGGAAAGACGAGAGAGCTCATGAGCCTGGGTAGCATTCTGTACGGTAATGATGCGCGTACCGCTCTTAAAGCATGAAAAGAAATATCTTTACCAACATAGGCATAGGAGTGCCTTGCCAATACTATGGTCAGAAAGATAGGCAGTAGAGGAAGTGGTCGTAAAGTGAAGAATTTAGTCCACTGTTCAGTCTGAAACTGAGCGTGGAAAGGTAGTGAAGGACGTGTCGATCGTTTCTGAGAAGAACGAGAAGGTGGAGAAGTATCATCAGCAGGTAATTGTCATTGGCGTTTAGGCGTTGACCAGAGTTGGTCCGACGTGGAACGGGTCGGCGATTTGAAAATTGCCGCACCGTAGAGGGAGAGGCCGGAAGCATAGTCAGAGGAGAGCGAAGGTCCGATAAATCGAAGGAGTCAGTCGAGGCCTCAGTACCTGAAGCGGGTGAGGAAACAGCACCGGCAATAGGTACAGAGGCATGAGGAATGTCTGAAGAGTGGTCCAAAGACGAGGCGGGGTCAGAACGGGGTGCGGTATCAAGAATGGGGCCTGGGGTACCAGGTTCATGGACTAGGGCTGCCATGGTTAGGTTACTTCTTTCTTTTTGTTTTTAAGAAAAAAAAGAAAGAAAAGAAAATAAAAATAAAAAAAAAGAAAAAAAAAGGGGGGACCGGGGAGGGATAGGTCCTAGGAAGAATGAAAGGGCCAGAAATCTCCCTCCGCGCCAAAGGATCTCAGCACCGCAAGTAGCGCAGATGCAGCATGGAACCCGTGCCATACCCTACCCATCATGCTAGTAAACTAACAATCCGGGATAGCAACCTCACATCTGCCGAGCTACCTCGGTGGACAAAAGAGAGGGCGGCCGGATATCCACCACAAAGCATACCTCCTTCGGCCACCACCCCCGGAATCCGAAAGGTGGCTTCCAGAGATACACTCGTCGCCCGAAAGACACCCAAAGCTACTCCGGGATACAGGAGAGGGATCGGGACATCCCCAGGCAATCCAGATTCCACGGCAAACTACGCCACCGCTAAGAACCTCAACGGAATGGGATGGACCCCGGTATCCTTTCCTCTACCTAGGAACTAGCGTGCCTGTGGGAGAAATCCCAAAGGACAAAAAAAGGAAGGGCAAAAGGGAGGGGTGGGGAGGGGGAGGAGGAAAGGAAAAAGGGGAGGATGGGGAGGATGGGATAGGGGAGGGGAGATTGGGGGGTAATTAGGTTTGGTCTGAGGAAGAAGACCGATAGGTCTAATTCCTCAGACCAAGAGCCTCTTCACCACGCCAAGGAGCCCCCCTTGAAGAGGAACATATGTGTAGAGAACCTAGGATAACCCAAAAAAGTCAGAGTGACTTATTTCCATTGCCTTCACTCAGAGCATCATTTCTTCTCAAAATGATGTTACATGAGAATGGGAGTGTTCTTCTTTATTTATTCTACAATATCAATGTAGAGACAACCTGTACACAATGTAACTTGTATACAAACCAGACGTGTACACTTCGTTTACAAAACTTACCTTCGCCTGGTTTGTTTACATAACTCTGCGCCTGTCCTCTCTCATGCACTCATTCTTTCTCTCTCTCATTTATTCGTTTTATCTCATTTACTTACTCCTGACCCTACATTAAGACTACAAATATTTTAAGGTAAGTAATGAGTGAACTGTATATACATTTTATCGCTCTGGGATGCTTAAGGGGGCTACAGGGCAAATTTCGTAACTCGTTTATTTACCGTCCGATTTTCTCCAGTTTTGGTGCACAAGACAAAGTGTTCTCACTCTTTCTTGAAAATATTTATAAAAAATATACCTCAAACAACAACTGAGAAAAGACTGATTTACTGAAAATACCCTTGATGTTGATGTAACTCTTATATGCGGCTACGTAAGGTGGTTTGGACACTTGGTGCCGAGAGAACAATGCTAATACTAATTCGGACCGTAAGATTTCCCTCTAAATACCTTATCGTTATTTCACAAAAAAATAAAGTTTGTTAGTATCTGGAATATGGCAAAAAAATCTGCCCTTTACTCCCACATAACTCCCGAAGTATTTGGAATATTTCCAAAAATTCTACGGTCAAAATAAGAGAAATCATTATTCTACAATATCCGTGAATATTATTCCATTTAATTAAGTAATAAAGGACCCACATCAAATTATAGGTGAATAAGTTACTTCCGAGATATCGGCCGGGAACGCCGGCCGGCCCCCGTCTCAAAAAAAAAAAAAAAAAATTTTCGCGAAAATCGCGTTTGTTTGGGTGTATTTCTTAGTAAACTGATGTTCTAGTGCAGTTAGCCTCTAAACACCGTTTTCTCTTACTCAGAGACGACAGGGTGACCAGTTACACTTTTATATCGAAATATTCCCGATAATCTCTGGGCCATATTATGGCCTATTTTATTCAGTCTAGAGTATATAACATGTTTGTATGTTATTTAGAGTGTTTATTATATCATATTAGATCAATTCTGATAGACAAATAAGCCGTAGAGTTGATATATAAGCTGATATAAGCGAAATAATGGGTGATTCCTGGCTGGCACCTCGGGAGCAGGAACACTGCTGATCTTTCCCCGTCTGGTTCCCGGTAGTCACTAAGTCTGCCGATAAGCTCCACCTACTGTTTTATGATGCCAAATAGTCAGTTATTATATTAGAAAGAATAATGCAAGAAAAGGCGATAAAAAACAAGAAAATAACTCCAAAAAATATATAGGCCGTGAGCAGACTCGGTACCAACATCGCCGTCACCATACCTGATATAAATGACTATAATTTCTTGTAGAAACGTCGTAGAACATTCATTCTGGTACCATTGTGTTGCCAAAGAGTTGATCTATTTTTCAGTATATATAACTCAATTTCCATATTTTTTCGATTTTTCGGTGAGCGCGCGCGGAAAATTGCCCGCCTCCCCCCTTAAATGTAATAGAATATGTGTAGGTGGGTTGGCCTGGTATGGTAGCCTGGCTGACTACCATACATACCACACTTGATTTTTTACAATAAATACTACTCATCTCACCCTATATTTTAAGGTAAGTAATGAGTGAACTGTATATACATTTTATCGCTCTGGGATGCTTAAATATCATAGAATTGTATGTGTGGGTGGGTTGGCCTGGTATGGTAGCCTGGCTGACTACCATACATACCACACTTGATTTCTTACAATAAATACTACTTGTCTCACCCTAGATTAAGACTATAAATATTTTAAGGTAAGTAATGAGTGCACTATGTGTGTATTGTACTCTTTTATTGTTTTTTGATGCCTGGTTCTATTGCTAACTTAATATATGTTAGTGTAAACTTGTTATCTAGTGTTTGTATGCATTTGTAAGTGGGAAAAAAGGGTGTTCCGCTTTACGGCGGTTTCCGCTTTACGGCGGTAGCCTGGAACCTAACCAGCCGTATAAGTGGGGCCCTACTGTACCTGGATTGCTTACGTAACTCCGTGCCTGTCCTCTCTCATGTACTTATTCTCTCTCTCTCTCATTTATTCGTTGTATCTTGTTTACTCACCTCTGATTCTACATTAAGACTACAAATATTTTAAGGTAAGTAATGAGTGAACTGTATATGCATTTTAGCAGTCAGGGACACTTTAATGTTAAAGAACATTGGTTGTGGGCGAGGCCTGGTATGGTAGCCTGGCTGGCTACCATATGTACCACACTTCATTTCTTACAATAAATACTACTCATCTCACCCTAGATTAAGACCACAGACTACAAATATTTCAAGGTAAGCAATGAGTGCACTATATATGTATTTTAAGTTTTTATTGTTTTTTTAATGCCTAGGTCTATTACTAACTTAATATATGTTAGTGTATATCTGTTACCTAGTATTTACATGCATTTGTAAGTGAAAAAAAAAGGGTGTACACTTTATGGTGATTTCCACTTTAACTCTTTCAGGGTAGAAAAATTTTCAAAAAAAAAAAAAAAAAAAAAAAAAAAAAAAAAAAAAAAAAAAAAAAAAAAAAAAATCTCATGGAGATAAAGAATCTTTTCCCAATCATAATGACACCAGAAGTATGAAATTTGATGCAAAACTTACGGAATTATGCTCTCGCAAATTTAGCGGTCTCGAAGTTGTTTATGCATCAGCGATTTTGCCCACTTTGAGCCCTATTTTCGGCCAATTCCAGTGTACTAGTCGACAAAAATCATACCTATTTTGCTAGAACTCCATTTTATCTATCGAATGATTACAAGAAACCACCCATTTACCGATTTCAACCATCTAATAAAGTGGTCAAAATTTAGCAATTTTGCCAATTTCACACAAATTTCAAAAGATGCCAATTTCCGAATAGGGTCCTGAATAAACAAGAAAGACATTCCTGTCAATAAAATAACATTTCCTCTGCTCATTATTCACGTCCCCACACCCCTCTTACATTCTTTTGCTTTCCACTTTGAATTTTTTTTCTCAAAAATATAGATTTGCTGTTATGCAGACTACTGCATTAGTGTAGAAATGGTATAAATAATATGGGTGCATTTGTAAAAGAATATTAGCTACCAGTTGACGTGTATTGGAGTGTGCATGATTTGTTTACTTTTGAATTCGGAAAAAAATCGATGATTTCTTACTTTGAGTTCAATTTCAGGTTTTTTTCATTTTTAAAACCCATCAAAAATCATCTCAATTTCGAAATTATGCTTCCATTCTTAAAAAGGGCAGGAAAAAACTAAATACAACAATAAATACCATAAAAAATGCGTGAAAAGTCGCTTTTTTAATCCAAAAACCGGTAAAGATCTTTTTTATTATGCACTGAATGCTGCAGGATTTTTTATACTGTGCACATTGCCCAAAAATAGCCCCATTCTTCAATGAAGGCCTACACTTTCTCTCCTAGATTGGGGCGCTAGATTTAGCGTATAAAAAACCATCCCCCCGGCCCCGGATTGAACCCCGGTCAGGCTCAAAACTCCACCCCGTGCGTTAGCCATAGCCACGGCCACAAAAGTTTTCCCCCAATAGGTATATTTTCTACACATGGGAAAGGTTAGCAAGGCCCAAATGTGAACAAATGCAGTTTTTACAGAGAATCTCCTGCTAGGTCCCCGTGACGAATCTAGCCAAGTCCCTTCACTGCCGTCAACAGACCATGAATCTAATGACACGATTGAAAAAAACCCAACCCCCGGCCCCGGGATTGAACCCGCGGTCAGAGAGTCTCAAACCCCCAGCCCGTCCTTTAGCCACTGCCACTAGCCACAATAAATTTGCCCAATAGGTATATTTCTACCCTGGAAGGTTAGCAAGGCACCACTGTGACCAAAAAATGAAAATTTTTTACGACAAATCTCCAGCTAGTTTTGGTAGAGGTTTAGGGGCTAACGCACGGGGGGATTTTTTGAGATCTCTGCCCGGGGGGTTAAATTTCCCGGCGGGGGTATGGTTTTTTTTGCAATCGTGTCTTTTGTGTTTTCGGAGTCATTTTGAGGGCAGTAAAGGGATTGAGCTAGAGTTCGTCTGGCCACGCTAGCGGGAGATTTGTCTGAAAAAAAATTGCATTTGTGGTCACGGGTGCCTGTGCAAACCTTCTTGGTATAAAAATTTCCCTGTTGGACAAATTCATTGTGACTATGGTCTAGTGGCAACGCAACGGGCTGGAGTTTGAGATCTCTGACCGTGGGTTAAATCTCGGCGGGGTAGGTTTGTTTGAAATTTTGGGTCTTACGATTTGTGAGTCATGTAGGAAATAGTACGCCCAAAAAACCCTGAAAGGGGTTTAAAGGCAGTAGCCGGGAACCAACCTGCCGTATAAGTGGAGCCCTACTACACACTTCCTTCTATCAAATGGCCAAAAAAATGAGAATAAAAACCATCAATACCATACGAAAATACACCTTAAACTCATGTTTTAAACCAATAAATTTTTTTTTTTTTTATTCTCATTAGCACTGCATTCTGTAGGATTTTTTTTTGTGTCAGACCCCCAGACCCATTCTCTCATCAGTAGTTTAAACCAGCTTCCCCCCCAGATTTTAAAGGTGCTAGAACTTTGGCATATTTACGGGCCCGACACAGTTTTGAAAGTCAAAATTTTACTATGGGCCCGACAGGAAAGGATTAATATCAGGTGTTGGTAGGGAAGTAATTTAGCACATAACATACAACCCCACACTGGCAAAGCTTTCTCTTTAGTACATTTTAAAGGACTTTCTAAATGAAATCATTAGAAAAATATTCTGAGCACTGTATGGCTTCTCTCAGAATGAGATCTGAAGTGTCTTTTAAACTTTGTTTCCTAGAAAAGCCTTTCAGACATTCTGCATGTTCTTTTCCCCGTTTAGTTCTCAGTGATTTACTAAGCTTTATTTTTCCAGAAAAGTCTTTCCAAAACGAAAAATATAAAAAAAAAAAAAAAAAAAAAAAACAAAAATTTTTTAAAAAAAACCAGAATCTCCTTATGTTCTTTCCCCAGTATGAGTTCTCAAATTTTTTTTTTTATTTTTTTTCTAAGCTGATTTTCCCCGAAAAGTCTTTTAGACATTCTGAACACTGATATGGCTTCTTCCGTATGGTTCTCATGTGACCTACAACTTTTTTTTTTCAGAAAAAACTTTAAGAAATTTTGACAATGATAGGCTTCTCTCCCGTAGAGATTTAAGTGTCTCTTTAAATCTTCTTTCACAAAAAAAACCCTTTTAGCATTCGAACATGATAGGTTTCCCAAGTATGAGTTCTCATGTGACTTACTAAGTATGATTTTTTTGAAAAATCTTTCAAAAATTCTGAACACTGATATGGTTTTTCCAGTATGTTCTCATGTACCACTAGCTTGATTTTTTAGAAAAACTTTCAGACTTCTGAAACTGATAGGGTTTCCCCCGTATGAGTTTCAGGGGCTTTTCTAAGTTTATTTTTCAGAAAATCTTTTAACATTTGCAATGATATGGTTTCTCTCCAGTATGAGATTTAAAGTGATTCTTTAAATTTGTTTATTTGAAAAGCCTTTCAGACATTTGAACACTGATTTTGGTTTTCCCATATGAGTTCTCATGTGCGTACTAACCTCGATTTTTTAGAAAAATCTTTCAGACATTTGAACACTGATCGGGTTTTCCAGTATGAGTCTAAAAGTGCTCTTTAAATTCTGTTTCTAGAAAAAGCCCTTTAACTTTGAACATGATATGGCTTCTCCCAGTATGAGTTCTATGTGCATATAAATTCGATTTTCAGAAAAAACTTTTTAGCATTTGAACATGAAAAGGGTTCTCCATTTTGTTTTCCCTGTGGTACTAACTTTGATTTTTAGAAAAATCTTTCGACTTCTGAGCACGATATGGCTTCTTTTCCCATATGGTTCTCATGTGAATGGTAAATTATTTTTCAGAAAACTCTTTAGACCCCCTGCCACACTGAAGTGTTTTCTGCCTCGATAAACTTGGGCTATATCCACTGAAGTTTGTGAATTGTTTTGTGATGGTGGAAAGTTGATAAATTGGTTTTACGAACACTGTCACGTGTTGTCTCAACACATGTTTTTCAGGGGATTTTAACATAGGAACAATAAATTCTCATTTTTTAAAAGTTTTTAAACCAGGGAAATTTTAGAATATTTTGTTAAAAAAAGAAAACAATATTTTGTATTATTTAACATTTAAGTATGCAAGCCTAAAAATAAGGGGGATAGTGTTTGAGGAAAAGGAAGGATGATATTAGCAAATATTAGATATTTTGTACATTTAAATTTAAAGACCTTGTTGGCATTCAAAGTATTTAGTACCCCATGTTGTTACAGTGTTGTCACTGAATAAACCCATATTAGTGTTTCACTGTATTAAAATAGTTTTTGTCACGAATAAAACTATTATTGTCACGTATTAACATGTAATTTTGTACTGTCATTTTATTAAAACCCGGGGTTATGTTTCACAATTTAAAAACATTCTGTATAGTCAAACTTACACGGTTTTTGACATTGTGTTGGGACTACAAGTGCCCCCTTCTTGTACCCGGATGACCCGCGTACTGACCTACAGGTGCAATTTTTGTCCGGATATCTGCGAATTGACACTACAAGGCCCCCTTCTTGTACCGGGTGACTTGCAGCACTGACCTACAAGTGCCACCCTTTTTGTCCAGGATGAACAGCAGAATTGACATTACAAGGCACTTTCTTGTACCAGGATGACCTAAGCATTTACACTAAAGTGCCCCTTTTTGTTCCGGGAGACCCGCAGTTTGAACCACAAGTGCCCCTTTTTGTACCGGATACCTGCAGTATGACATACAAGTCCCCTTTTTGTACCAGGATACCCGCGTATTGACACTACAAATGCCACTTTTTTGTACCAGGGTGACCTGCAGTATTGACACTACAAGTCAGCCCAGGTTCAAGGCAACCTGCAAAAAAAAAATGAAAATTTTTTGACCTTTATTATAACCATTAAATTATAATTAATATTTTTATAATTACTTAAACCCCCCTAGCCATCTCTCACTGAGGGAATGTGATCAATAAAAAAAGAAACACTTTCCCATCCGTCTTGCGAGTGGACAAAATTTCACTTTAAACTCCATCCAACCTGTAAATACCCATCATCCTTTAGAGTCAGGGACTGTACTTTCATACCACTCATTCCCGAGTGCGGGACTGTCTTCCCACCACCACTCATCCTTCAATGTGGGGGCACTGTATTTCCACCACCACCATCCTTCAGAGGCAGGCCTGTACTTCTCACTGCCACTCATTCTTCAGAGGCAGGCATGACTTCCCACCCCACCCATCATTCAAGGGGAGGCATGTACTTCCCACCCCACAATCTTTCAGGGAGGAGGAAAGAGGGAGGGAAAAGTTTGGAAGGGAAATCCCCTTCCCTAAAGACTTTAGGAAACAAGTCCTTATCTGGGGTTACTTTTCCCCTTTTTTGTTTTTAAGGCCCCCTAGGGCCAGCTTGAGAGTCACTGAACATAGTTCGAAAATAACTTAAAAAGTGCTTGTTTTTGGCATTTCTTTTAAACCCCTTTTGGCCAAGGCCAAAAACGGGAGGGGTGACCAGTGTCCAAGAAATTTTGAAAAAAAAAAAAAATTATTTTTTTTTACAGAAAATTGGAGTATATTTTTTTGAAGGTAAAAAAACAAAAAAAAACTCTGATCATTATTACCCAGATACTTTCCCAGAGTTGACCCAAAATGCCCTGTGGCGGGAACATCGTGATTTCCACTACGCGCATTACTTTATTTTCCATTTTTAAAATTTTTTTTTATTTTTTTCTTTTCCTACAACATTTGGGGCCTGAGAGACCAATACTGTACATAATTATTTAATTAATATATAATATTTTATATTAAAATTTTATATTAATATATATATTATATATATATAAATATACAGGGGGGGCCCCATTATACGGCAGGTTAGGTTCCAGGCTACCCCCGTAAAGGGGAAACACCCTTTTTATCCACTTTTTTAAAGGGCATACAAACACTGAAAAACAAGTTTACACTAAAATTTTTTTAAGTTGCAATAAAACCCGGGCATCAAAAAAACCCAAAAAAAAGTTAAAAATATACCCCCCTAGTGCACTTTTACTTCCCTTAAAATATTTTATTCTTTTTTCCTTTGGGTGAGCCCAAGTAGTATTTTTGGGTAAAAATTTCGTTTTGTGGAAATGTATGGAAAATTTTGGGCCAGGAAAACCTTACCAGGCCCCCCAAACCCAAACAAAATACTATTCTATGATATTTAAAGCACCCCCAGAGCGAAAAAATTTTATATAAAGTTAAATCATTATTTATTTAAAAAATTTTTGTAGTCTTATTTGGGTCAGGGAAAGTAAATTTGAGAAAAAACCGGAATAAATGGAGAGGAAGAATGGTACTTGAGAGGGGACAGGCGCGGGTTTGGTTTGTAAAAAACCGGGGGCAAAAACGTAAGTTTGTAAAAAAACGAAGTTTTTCCCACTTTCGGGTTTTTGTGTACAAGGTTACATTGTGAAACAGGTTGTATTTTCATTGTACAGTAAAATTAATGAAAAAGAACACCCCCAAATTTTTATGTAAAAATTTTTTTGGGAAAAGGGAAATGAAGCTCTGAGTGAATTATTATTATTTTAATCAAAAGAACCCGCTAAGCCACAAGGGCTTTTACAGCGCTGCAGGGTAGGGAAAGGGGGAAGCGGGGAAAATTGGGATGGCAAAAGGGGAGGGGGGAAACAAAAAACCCCCCAAAAACCCCCCCCCAGCGGGGCAGGGGATAGTACGGGGGTAGAGGGTAGCAAGGGGTTTCAAGAAAAAAAGGGTTTTGGGTTGAAGTATCAGAATTTTTTGAAGTCGATTTCGTTGTCAAAAGTAAATTTAAAAGAGAGTCCGGATGAAAGGTGGGTCCATCAGCGGAAGGGAAGGTAAAAGAGAGCAGCGGGGCGAAGACGACGATGGGGGGTAAAAATTTTGCTGCTCGTTGATAAAAGTGGGCAGTCCAACAGAATGTGGTGATGATTTAAAGGAGCTTGGCAAATTTTTTCCGGGGGAGGAGCAAAAAAAACCCCCCCCCAAAAACCAAAAAATAAACCCCCACCCCCCCCCAATTTTTGAAAAAATGCCCCCCCCCCCCCCTCCCCTGGTGATAAGAAAACGGCCGAAAACCCAACTTTGGTTTAATGGGTGAAAATTTGTTGCGAGCATTGTAGGGGGAACGTTGTTTTCCAAAAGGGGGTGAAAATTTGGGGGTTTTTACGCAAAATAGTCCCCTAAAGGATTTCCTTATAAGAAAATGGGGAGGTAGGGAATTGTGACCGCGCAAGCAGGGGGGGCGCTGTTCATTGCCCGGGACGGGAACAAAGACCGGGACCCAACAAAAAAAAAAATTTCTTTATTTCTTGGGAAAGTGGGGGCGTAGCCCAAAATTGGATTTCGGAGGGCTAAGGGGTGGAAAGGGTTTTTATCAAATTTTTGTAAAAAGCCCGTAAAGCATAAGGGGGGCTGAAAACAACCACAAATGATGACAAAGGCATAGATGCAATACGGATAAGGCTGTAAGGTTTGGGGTTAATTCAGGGAGGGAAAAATACTTTTTTGAAAGATAGTTAAATGCCCTTTTTACGAGCTGTCCGGAAACCCTGGCCCAAAACCCAACCGTCAGAAAGATTAGAGCCATCGGTTAAAACCCCAAGGCCCCTGAGAATGAGAGTGAAAGTTTGGGCAAGAAAAAGAGAGCGGGAACGGACCCTAGACAGTTGGGCTTTCGAGCAAGGGAGGGAGAAAGAACAGACTCGAACAGCTGGAACTTCCCAGGGGGTAGGGAAAAGTGAGATGCTACATGTACATGAAAGGTGGTAGTTGAAGAGAAGACAAGAGCGAATGAAGGCGAAGGGGAGAAGGGACGGAGTAAGCAGGGGCGGCGAACAAATAAAGAATGTCTATAATATCAGTGACCATTCTATAAATGGAAGGATTGCGGAGATCATGAGAGCGTACATAGTAGCACAGGCAATGGGATCACGGCGATGGATAAGGATGGAAACGTTGCTTCTGCATAGAGGCTTTCGCAGGGGAAAAGAGCGAAAAGCACCAAGGCAAAAAACGTAATCCTTGGTGATGAATGGGGTTAGGCTAGAGAGAGTAGCAGGAGATGCCGCTGAATAGATCTGGTCACCATAATCAAGTTTCGATAAAATAAGGGTGGAATGTAGGTGAAGGAGGGTTCGACGATCAGCTCCCCTGAAGATGAGCAAGGGTTTTAAGAAGGTTCAGCCGGCTGTGACAAGTTGCCTTCGAGAGGAAATGTAGGTTTCCAGGAATAAACTCGATCAAAGGGGGCCCCAGAAAACTGACTGTATCACGTTCAGGGATACGGGAGCCATAGGGGTTTACAAAGGATGATCGGAGATGACAGAGCGTCTAGTGAAAGTGATTTGGGGGGTTTTTTAGTGCTGGAAAATTTAAACCCATGCGTGGGGGCCCCAAATTGGAAACAGGGGTCGACTGCATGCTGGGGGAGAAACTGTAAGGAGGTGACAGTCAGCGCCTGCACAGGCAATAGCGAAGTCATCAACTTAGAGTGATGACCAAATATTTGATGGAAGACTAGAGGCCAAATCATTAATAGCAAGGAGAAAAGTGTTGTGCTCGAACACATCCCTGGGGACACCTTCAGCTTGGATAAAGTCGGGGAGAGCACATTATTAAACCCGAACACGGAAATGCCTGTCAGTTAAAAAAGTTCTTAAGGAAGGATGGTAGATTGCCTCGAAGGCCTAAGGAGTGGGTTTGGGGTTTAAAATATTATACCTCCAAGTTGTGTCATATGCCTTCTCAAGGTCAAAAAAATATGGCAATAACTAAAGTGGTTATTCGCAAAGGCATTACGAACATACGTATCCAAGCGCAGTAAGGGGTCTAGGGTTTAGAAGTCCCTTACGAAAAGCCATATTGACGAGTGGAGAGACTGTTGTGTGTCTCTAAATACCACACTAAACGTCTATTTATAGACGTTCCATTACTTTGCAAAACTGCCACGGGTAAGAGCAATGGGACGATAGGGGAGGTTTCATGCCCCGTAGTGCCGGGTTTGCGGAAAGGGAGAACAATGGCGGATTTCCACAGCTGTGGAAAAAATCCTTGTGACCAAAAAAGATTGTAAAGGCGTAATAGGACTGCAAGGGCTGACTGATGAAAATGTTGTAGCATACGAATATGAATGTCGTCGGGCCCAGCTCCCGGGATGATCGACAAGCTGAGAGTGGTTCCCTCCAGTTCTTGAAGTTTTTAAAAGGCACATTATACTGTTCTTCTCTGAGAGAAGAAAAGCCCCAAGGAGGTGCTAATCTCTGGCAGACTTGAGGAAAGAAATGAGGGCATAGATGAGTCCTAGAAATACGGAACAGATGATTGCCAATTTCATTGGAAACATCTAGTGGGTTTGCTATATCAACACCGGCAACCCGCAAAAACAGGAGCCGGGTCAGGAGAATATTTACCACTCAGTTTTCGTACTTTTTCCAGACTGCACTCATAGAGGAAGCAGAGATGATGGTGGAGACATAATCTCGCCAGCAAATGCGTTTAGCATCACGGATGACACGGCGAGCGATCGCACGCTTCTGTTTAAAATCAAGGAGTCGCTCTGTGGTTCTATTGTACCGGTACCTGCCCCATGCAGCGCGTTTTCAAACGTAAATGCACGAGCACAAGCAGGGACCACCAGGCACGCATTTCTGAGAATGCCTGCCCGAAGTTTGGGGTATAGAAAAGAGAAGCTGCGGTGAAAACGGGGATGAGAAGATGTGTAAAATCCCCATCGATGGGGGACGAAGAAGGAACCCCTTTTTAAAAAAAGTCAGGTGTGAGTTTAAAAGGGTTTCCCAAATTTGCCCGATTAATTGCCAGCGTGGGGTGCAAAAGAGGTGGCGAATTGAAGGGAAGAAGAATGATTGGGAAAGGTCACTGTTTTTTTGGGGGAGAACAGACCAAGGGTGAAGTTAATGGGGCGGAGGAAAGAGCAAATAGAGATCGTCAAAGAGGTTTGAGTCGGGGGATAAAAAATGGGTGTGGTCCTGTATTTAAAAACATGGAGGGGGTGGGTGGCAAGAAAAGCCTTAACTGAATTCCAAAGGGGAAATCACAGTGAGACCCCCCCCCCAGGGGGAAATGGGGGCTTTAAAAATCAAAAAGTACGAAATCGGTGGCGGTTTTAAATTGACGAAACAAGGAAGGAAAATCCGGAATAGTAATGCCCGAGAAGGAGGAGATATAAAGAACGAGCGATCCCACTAGAAGTGGTACGGGTTTGCTGTGTAATGCAGCAAAGTATGAAAAAATAGCTGATGGTACGGAATATAGTGCGGGAAAGAAGGGCACTTTCATTAAAGGTCCTAGGAAAAGGGTCTGAAAATTACAATAAAAATTTTGCCCGGTGTGAGAAAAAACAGCAGGTGTAATTTTGGTCCTGTAAGCAAAAAACCAACAGGGGCAAATGGGAGGTAAAATCTGAAGTCACCCCCATTACCCTGAGGCCCCGTTATTCCACTGTAAAAAAGGCCCCTGTTGGGAAGATAAAGATACTTGAAATCGCAGGGTTTAAGGGGTTCCCAGGATAGAAGGTTAGAAAAATCCACATGCGGAGGCAGTGGAAATGTTAGCAGCGAAGGAACGGTGTCTGTGAAAAAAGGAGTTGCGCAGATGGGGGGAGGAGAGAGAAAGAGGGAAGGTGGGCGTGTCCATTGATGGTTTGGGGGTTTTTCTGCAATTTCAGGATTGTTCAAGTGTTTCGGAATTCGAGATGGTTTTTTTGGGAGACAATATTGGAAGGTAGGGGGAGGGTGAGTAAAGATTGGAAAAGATTGGACTGTACCCAAAGGTTTGGGGGGGGCGAAAGGGGTGGAGGGGAAATGGAGAAGGGGGCAGGGGGAAGAGACAGGAACCCGGGGGGTGTATATGCATTCCCTCCTGTGTACATTTACTGACTACCTGGACAGCAGCACCTCCATCCTCACCATTACTGTCTCCCAGGACAGCACCTCCATCCTCACCCTTACTGTCTCCCAGAACAGCATCATCAGCCCCACATTAACTGACTACCAGGACAGCACCTCCAGCCTTACAGTTTCTGACTACATGGCCAGCACCAAGGGCGATACCATCCAGCCCAGACTTTTTATTTTCCCATCTGTTATAGAATGCTTCCAGGTTTTCTATGAAGGCTGCTTTGATGTTATCCTCTTTTAATACCAATGTGATTTTAGTCCACAGATTGCTCTCATTTGGGCATACACAAAAACACTTCCCTGATTTAATACTGCTTGTAGATAGTTCTTGGATATCTGCACAAGGGACGTGACACCAATTTTCACAAAAATGGCAATTTATCCATGCGGAAGCCTGTTGCTTGATTGACTGCAGACTACACAGAGCTTCATAATGTGATTTGAATGGTTGATTTACTGTAATTCTACTAGTAACCTCTTGAATATTCTACTAATAACCTCCTTAAAGTGAAGCTCTAGCTATTTGTATTTCTATTTCTAACTGTACAGTGGACCCCCGCTTAACGATCACCTTGCAATGCGACCAATTATGTAAGTGTATTTATGTAAGTGCGTTTGTACGTGTATGTTTGGGGGACTGAAATGGACTAATCTACTTCACAATATTCCTTATGGGAACAAATTCGGTCGGTACTGGCACCTGAACATACTTCTGGAATGAAAAAATATCGTTAACTGGGGGTCCACTGTACAGTGGACCCCCGGTTAACGATTTTAATCCGTGCAAGAGGGGTAATTGTTATGCGAAATAATCGCTATGTGAATGAATTTTCCCCATAAGAAATAATGGAAATCAAATTAATCCGTGCAAGACACCCAAAAGTATGAAAAAAAAATTTTTACCACATGAAATATACATTTTCCCACACACAAAGAGGATACATGCACAATAGTAGAGTAGTACATGCACAGTATATATTGTGCATGTACTAGTCTACTAAATGAAGAATAAATGACACTTACCTTTATTGAAGATGCAGCAATGACTGATGAGACACTGTGTCCTGGGAGTGCCTTTTCCTCCTGAGTACTGTAGGTCCTGTTTGGCATTTTCTTCCAGAACAGGCCTTATCACACTGTGTATGCCACTACGATTCTTAAATCTCTCAAACCAACCTTTGCTGGCTTTAAATTCACCAATATGAGCACTAGTTCCAGGCATTTTTCCCTGTTCACCTGGGTGTTAGTCGACTTGTGTGGGTTGCATCCTGGGAGACAAGATTAAGGACCCCAATGGAAATAAGTTAGACAGTCTTCGATGACACTGACTTTTTTGGGTTATCCTGGGTGGCAAATCCTCTGGGGTTAATTGTTTCTTGGTATTCTCAATAAGCCACACCAACAATGGTGCTACAGCAGCAGCAGCAGCTGACAGTGCAGCAGCAGCAGCAGCTGACAGTGCAGCAGCAGCAGCAGCAGCTGACAGTGCAGCAGCAGCAGCAGCTGTACCACCAATAGTAGCGATGGTTGATTGGGGTTTATTATACAACCTGGCCAGCTCGGAGACATGCACTCCACTTTCATACTTATCAATGATCTTTCTCTTCATCTCTATTGTAATTCTCACCCTTATTGCTGTAGGGTTGGCACTAGAAGCTTTCTTGGGGCCCATGGTCACTTATTTTCCAGAAAAAGCACCGAAAACACTGTAATAATACGAAATATTCCGATTGTATGCTTGGATGTTACCGCGGAGGCTGGCTGGTAAACAATGCCACCGGCGGAACATGTGAGCGTGGCTCAGGCCGCACATTGGACGCGTCTCGGACGAAAATCGGTAAGCGGGTTTTTAAGCGGTATGTGAGGCAAAATTTTTGCAATTAAAGTAAGCGGTATGCGAAATAATCGCTATGTGATGCCATCGTTATGCGGGGGTCCACTGTACTTGTATATTAGGACAGCTTACCAGTGTACGTTCCTGTTTTATATTTATTGTGTTTGATAAGGGTGCCTAAAATCCCATCTGTTTACAGTCTGCTTTATTGTCCAACAAACCCGTTTGAAATCTTTCAAGGGTTTGGACCGGCCAAGGGCTCGGAACCAGTCGGATTGGGGGCCTTTTTTTCCCGTCGGGTTTTTTTTATTTTCCCCAAAGAACACCTTTGACCCCCCCTTGGGAAATTCGGGTTTTGCATTTTTCCTTTTTGTTACTCGTTTTTACTATTTTCTGCCCAAGTTGGGTTTTTCCCAAAGGGTGCTAGAGGATGTATCGTATAGTTGATGGCACAAATTAAGTTCTAGCACGAAAAAGGGAGGTGTAACCCCGGAAAACACGGAGCAAACAGGCCTGCCCACATTCCCCTGCCCTGGAAGTGTTTATATGTCCCAGCATTTGGGTATTGGATATAATACAAGGAGGGATGGAGGAGAGGAGGAGGAGGATGAGGAGGACGGAGGAGGGGGAGAGAGGAGAAGGAGAAGGGGAGGAGGGGAGGAGGAGGGGGAGGGAGGGGAGAGAAAGGAAGGAGGGGAGGAGGAGGGGAGGAGAGAGGAGGAGGGAAGAAGGAGGAGGAGGAGAGAGGCGAGAACAAGGAGAAGGAGGAGGAGGGGGGAGGAGGAGGAGGAGAGAGAAGATTGGTAGGGGGGGGGAAGGAAGGAAGGAGGAGGAGGAAAGGAGGAGGAGGGAGGAGGAGGAGGAGAAGGAGGAGAGGAGGAGAAGGAGGAGGGGAGGAGGGGAGAGAAGAAGGAGGAGAAGGAGAAGGAGGGAGGAGGGAGGAGAAGGAGAAGGGAGGAGGAGAGGAGAGGAGGGGGGGAGAGGAGGAGGAGGGGGCGAGAAGGAAGAGGAGGAGAGAGGTCAGGAGAGGAGGAGGAGGAGGAGAAGGAGGAGGAGGAGGAGGAGGAGGGGAGGAGGAGGGGGAGGAGGAGGAGAGGGAAGGGGGGGAGGAGGGAAGGGAGGAGGAGGAGGAGGAGAAGGAGGAGAAGGGGGGGAGGGGGAGAAGGGGGAGGAGGAGAGGGGGAGGAGGGGGAGGAGGAGGAGGGGGGAGGGGAGGAAAAGGAAGAGAAGGAGGAGAAGGAGGGAGGAGAAGGAGGGAAAAGGAGAAGGAGGAGAAGGAGGGAAGGGGGAGGAGGGGAGGGGGAGGAGGGGGAGGGGAGGAGGGGAGGAGAAGGAGGGAAGGGAAGAGGAGGAGAAGGGGGAGGAGGGGGAAAAAAAGGGGGAGGAAAAAAGAAGGAAAAGGAAGAAGGGGAGGAGGGGGGGAGGGGGAGGAGGGGAGGGGGAGGAGGAGGAGGAAGGAGAAGGGGGAAGGAGGAGAAGGAGGGGGAAGGAAAGGAAGGAGGAGAAGGAGGAGAAAGGAGGAGGGGGAAAAGGGGAGGAGAAGGAGGGGGGGGGGGAAGGGGGGAGGGGGAGGGGGGAAAAGGGAGGAGGGGGGGAGGAGGAGGGGGAGGGGAAAAGACAGAGTTGTCTTTAAACAGAAAAAAACAGATAGGCAGGCTGCCAGCAGCCAGCCGGGCCACCAGCTGGCCCCATGCAGCGGGCCCAGCCAGCTGGTCGGCCCCAACTACCCAGACAGCTAGCTAGCCACCCAAATTTACGTGGACCCTAAACCCGGGTGATGGCATCAAAATTAACGAAAAAATTTTGACTAGCGATTCTTTTAAAGAAAAAAAATTTTGCCTCGACTAGCATTTTAAAAACCCCGCCCAGCGCTATTGTTCCGTACCATAGGGGTCAAAACGGGGCCTAAAGGGCCTACTTGTCCCTTTGGTGCCTTGTTTAAAAAGCCAGCCAGCCACCGCGGTCGTTTCCCAAAAACTTTAAAAATGGAACATTTCTATTATCCCACCCTTTTTAGGATTACCCAAAAAAATTTAAAAGTAAACCATGGGCCCCAAAAAAGCTTCTAGTAAAAAACCATACAGAAAAAAAGGGGGGAAAAATTCTTTGGAGATAAAAGAAAGGATCACTGATAAATTGAAAGTGGAGGCGTATCTCTGGCGGGGTTCGGGGGTTGTAAAATTTAAAAACCCCAATCAACCATCGCTACTTTTGGGGGAAAAAAGGAAAAAGGGAAATTTTCAAGGAAGTGTTTTTCCAAAGGGGGAAAACTATGTTTTCAAAATGAGATCGCAAGTACTCGAAAAATGTTGAAGGGGAATGTTTTTGGTGGGGAAATAAACAAGAAACAGATGGCAGGAGAAGGGGCATTCTCCCCAAAGCTTATTGTGAAAAGGCTGGGAATTTGTATGACGATTTAATTAAAAAAATGCCAGCAATTTGTGTTTGTGAGTAAATTTTAAAGGGCCCGGGAAAAGGTTTGGGTTTTGAGAGATTTAAGAAGCGTAGTGGCATTTAAGTGTGTTTAAGGGGCATGGTGGGGGTTTCCCTTTTTGGCCCCCAAAATTTGGGCCCTGAAAAATTTTGTGCGGGGACTTCAAGGGGGAAAAATTTAGATAGTAAAGGGGAAAATGAAACCTGAACAATTTTTTTAATTGTGCAAAAAGGCTGTTTTGGAAGAAAAACAAGAGGGGCGTAAAATTTAGGAGGGAAAAAACAAATCCCAGGGGCATAAGCCCATGAAGGGGGCTTACTTTGTTGAGGTGCCCAAAGCTAGTGGTGATTGCAAAAATGAAGCCCCTTTTTGGTGTATCACGCTGAAAACCCCCCGGGGGTGTTCAGGGAAAAAAAATGTCCCCAAGGCTTTAAATTTTTGTGTGCTGTGGGGGCAAACGTAAGGCATGGGTCACTAGGGACTTTTTCTATGACTGGTTACCCATGCATTTGCCCCCGATGTGAAAAATTACCTAATTGAAAAGAAATTAGACCTTAAGTGCCTCCTGGTATTGGGACAATCCCCCTGGTCATCCTACAAATGTGGCAGAGCGACTTTCTAGGGACATGAGCTTCATTAAGGTGAAGTTTTTGCCCCCTAATACCACTCCTCTCCTGCAGCCCATGGAAAAGCTCGTTATTTCCAACTTCAAGAAAACTGTACACAAAAGCTATGTTTGAAGGTGCTTTGTGTGACCTCAAAAAAACTCAACATGACTCTAAGAGAATTTTGGAAAGATCATTTTACCATCCTCAATTGTGTAAACATTATAGGTAAGGCTTGGGAGGAAGTGGCTAAGAGGACATTGAACTCTGTTGGAAAAAATTGTGGCCAGAATGTGTAGACAAAAGGGATTTTGAAGGGTTTGAGGCTAACCCTGAGAATCCTATGCCAGTTGAGGAATCCATTGTGGCATTGGGGAAGTCCTTGGGGTTGGAGGTTAGTGGGGGGAGGTGGGAAAGAGTTGGTGGTGGAGGACAGTGAAGAACTAAACCACTGATGAGTGCTAGATCATCTTGAACAGCAGAGGGCAGACCTGAGGAAACTGCTTCGGAGGGGGGGGGAAGAGAGAAATTGAAGAAGTTGCCTACTTCTAAGATTAAGGAAATCTGTGAAATGTGGCTTAAAGTGCAAAGCTTTATGGATGATAATCACCCTGACACAGTACTGCAAGCCGTGTTGGCAAACTGTACACTGACAATGTTGTAAAACCACTTTAGGAAAGTCATAAAGGAACGAGAGGTACAGGCCTCTATGGACAGATATGTTGTGCGCCCCGGAAGTCCAGTGGCTCTGAAGCTGGTCCTAGTGGCATTAAAAGAACAAGGGAAGTAACCCCTAGAAAAAGACTTGCTGCCTCAAGTGCTAATGGAAGGGGATTCCCCTTCTAAACAGTAAGAAGATAATGCTCTCCCCTCCTCCCATCCCATCAATCATCACCAGATCTTCAATAAAGGTAAGTGTCATGTAACTGTGCATGTAATCTTCAGTTTGTGTGTATTAAAATTAATATTTCATGTGTTAAAAATTTTTTATGGGGAAAATTAACTTGACTAACGATTATTTTGACTAACGATGAGCTCTCAGGAACGGATTAATATCGCTGGTTGAGGGTCCACTGTAGTCAGTCAGTCAGTCATCCAGCCAGCCAGGCAGGCAGCCAGCCTGCCAGCCAGCCTGCCAGCCTGCCAGCCAGCCAGAATTGTTTCTATTTACTTAGGGCATAGGTTATAAGACATTCTGAAAGGGTGTTGCACAAATATTGCACATGAGTTATTATCAAGGTTTTTTGATATTTCCTTGACCACTTGTAGCCACATTCACCTCAAAGCCACTAAACTCAGGGTCAAAATCACTTTCCTCTTAAAATGGGAGTGTTAATACTACATGACATCAGTGAATCCCAGATGTTAGCTGTGCTGTTTGCTCTAGCTGGCGTTCATTTGAACTTGGTCCCAGATTTTTTAATACTGTGCACACTGAGTGTTAGGACCCATTCTATGCTGACAAGGCATCTCAGACCAATTGTGCCAAATTTGAAGACAGTAAAAATAAAATGTATATAGTATATGCTTGGGGTACTAGCAGTAAAAACGTATATATATGCTTGGAGCACTAGCGGTAAAAACCGCATATATACATTTGGACCATTTACGGGTTAATTAAATAATATATTTTATTTTACCTAAAAACCTAACCTAAACTGAATAAAAATACAGTGGACCCCAGCCTAACGATATTATTTCAATCCAGAAGTCTGTTTGGGTGCCGTTATAGACCGAATTTGTTCCCATAAGAAATATTGTGAATTAGATTAGTCCGTTTCAGACCCCCAAAAATACACCTACAAAAGCACTTACAAAAATCCCACTTACATAATTGGTCTAGTTGGGAGTGATCGTTAGGCGGGGGTCCACTGAAATACTAATTTAACATTTGTTACATGTTTACAATTCCTTTCTAACCTAACCTAAAACAATAATTAAAACAATACGTTTACCCAAGCTTGCCTAAAAACTACATTTAATTAATATCTCTCAAAACAAAAAATTACACATAGAGCTTACTGCATAACATACACTGGTTCTATGTATTATAAAAAGCAAAATAAAGTTTGAGTTCCACTGAGAAGTTGATGGTAAATGTAATCAAGGTCATATACAAGGAGTTCTAGTACAGTAGGGCCCCACTTTACGGTGTTTTGCTTTACGGCACTCTGTAATAGACATTTCAAATTATGACCAAAAATCACTATACAGCTCCCCCACCTGTCTTTCTAATACGGTAACCATGGTACACCCGGTTTGTTTACATTCTCCATGAGCACATCTCTCTATTGTGTCTAGAAACTTTGCAAAATTTCAAGTGTTTTAAGGTTATTGCATATTTTATATGTACATACTCTGATAATTAAACTTGTGTGTACCTGTACCTAAATGTACTTACACACTGTGCTGGCATGCAGGTACATATTAAAATCACTAAGTCTCTCTCTACTCTTGATGCAATAATAATAATAATAATAATAATAATAATAATAATAATGATAAACAATAATAATAATAATAATAACAACACATAATACAGTGGACCCTCGCCTAACGATATTAATCCTGAGAGCTCATTGTTGCCGAAATTATCA
This sequence comes from Cherax quadricarinatus, assembly GCF_026875155.1. Taxonomy (NCBI): domain Eukaryota; kingdom Metazoa; phylum Arthropoda; class Malacostraca; order Decapoda; family Parastacidae; genus Cherax; species Cherax quadricarinatus. The sequence continues at coordinate 10,228,014 of NC_069471.1, read as the reverse complement.
TTAGCCCAATTAATTTTCCCCATAAGAAATAATAGAAATCCAATTAATCAGTTCCAGACAGCCAAAGGTATTAAAAAAATTTCTTTTTTTTCATGAAATATAGATTTCCGTACAAAGAAAACAATGAGACATGCACAATAACTACATAAATAAATGTTAAAATGACACTTACCTTTATTGATGAGTGATGAGACACTGTTTTTTTTAACACACTGGGATTTTCAGAGTGATACATGAGTAAAGGCTTCACTTTGCAATCCCTGCTAGCATTACAACAAAACATGAGAGTTAGCCTGTCTTTCATAGGCTTGTGTCCTGGGAGTGCCTTTCCCTCCTAAGCAATGTGGGTCCTGTTTGACATTTTCTTCCAGAACAGGCCTGTTTCGTCACAATAAAACACACTTGTTGGGGTTGGATTTTCAGCTTCACCATGCCTCATCACAGTGTGTATGCCACTACAATTCTTAAAACTCTCAAACCAACCTTTGCTGGCATTAAATTCACCAATATTAGCACTAGTTCCAGGCATTTTTTCCTGTTCACCTGGGTGTTAGTTGATAGTTGTGGGTCGCATCCTGGGAGACAAGATTAAGGACCCCAGTGGAAATAAGTTAGACAGTCCTCGATGATGCACTGGCTTTCTTGGGTTACCCTGGGTGGCTAACCCTCTGGGGTTAATTGTTTCTCGGTAATTGTTCCCCGTTAAGCCACACCAACAACACACTCTCCAGAGAAATACAAATAGCTAGAGCTTCATTTAAGGAGGTTATTAATAGAATATTCAAGAGGTTGCTAGTAGAATTACAGTAAATCAACCATTCAAATCATTATGAAGCTCTGTGTAGTCTGTGGTCAATCAAACAAACGGGCTTCCACATGGATAAATTGTCATTTTTGTGGAAATTGGTGTCACGCCCCTTGTGCAGATATCCAAGAACTAGCTACAAGCAGTATTAAAACAGGGAAGTGTTTTTGGGTATGCCCAAATGAGATAAATCTGTGGACTAAAATCACAAGGGTATTAAAAGAGGACAAATCAAAGCTGCTTTCATAGAAAACCTGGAAGCCTTCTAACAGATGGGGGAAAATTTAAAAAATCTGGGCTGAATGGTACTGCCCTTGATACTGGCCATGTAGTCAGAAAACTGTAAGGTGGAGTTGAAGTCCTAGTAGTCAGTAAATGTGGGGCTGATAGGGGCTGGGCCGGGAGACAGTAAAGGTGAAGCTGGAGGTGCTGTCCTGGGAGACAGTAATGGTGAAGTGGGGTGCTGTCCCGGGAGACAGTAATGGTGAAGCTGGAGATGCTGTCTGGGAACAGTAATGGTGAAGTGGAGATTTGGTCCAGCTAGTCGGGAATTATCGCAGGAAGGAATACATATAATGACTCATAGGGGAAGGGAGCCGTAGTAGGGAAACAAGTGTAGTCATAGATAAGATAAAACCAATATTGCAAACCCAGAAATACCACAGGAAATAGCAAAAAGAGGAACTCCAACTAGCATAGTGATGATATATTACCAAAAACAACTGGTGGGGGCTCCATTGTTGGAGCTATGGAGGATAGGAGTAAGACAGGGAAACATGCACCAACAGGGAATACAGTCACAGAAACCCAAGACAAAACGGAAACAAGCTGTGCACATTACTTGAAATTGGTATCTGCAGGCATGGGAAATCTGGAAAAAACAGATGGGACGTGCAACTATGACCACCCTAGAAAATGCCCTGCCCATATGGGCAACAGGAAAATGCAAAATCCCTTCCTGTAAGCTTTTTCCCCCTGAAATGTGCCCCTCTTCAGTACAGGAAAGACTGTGCTATAACAAAAAATTGCCGGGCATCCCTTTAAAAGGGGGGACAAAAAGATACAAAAATCCAGGCATGGGGGAAAACAGGGTAGCCACAGCATCAAGAGGGAGGGGTTTTTTTTAGTGCAGGAAGAAAAAAAACAGGCAGGAAATGCAAAATCGTACACCAATCCAGTCTTTCCCTGGAGGGGAAACCCACAGTCGATGGGCCTCCACTCCAAACCAAAAATTACTACTAATGCGGAAAAAAAATCCACCCCCAGTACCAACAATCCCCAGCCGTAACATTCTTCTTTGCAATTACGGGGTCAAAACCCAGAAAACAAAAAACAAAATACCTTATCCGTGGACTGTTGCAGGGCAAAGGCAATGTTAGGGCTTTCCCCGGCCCCACATAAAGGATCACTTGGACAATGAAATATGGATCCAGGTTACAACCTATAAAGATGTGCAGAGTGAACAGGCAAAAAGGGGGGGGAGGGGTGGCCCTGCATTGCAGAGTCCTTGTTCACGAATGTTAATGCCTAAATGATTTGGGAATTTTTAGCAGTAAAGGTCGAGAACCAAAACCTAGTCATTGTGGTAGTCCCCCTTTGGGAAAGCAACTCCCAGCAATTCCAGGAACATCTGTTAAAAATTGGGACCCTGTCTGGAAAAATCTTCCAGCTCTGCCCCCAACATCTTGCTCCTGGGGATTTAACTTAAAGGCACCTAAAAATGGAGGAATTAGCAAAAATATTGTTGCGGAATAACCCCAGGAGGCAGCTCTGATAAAACTCAACTCCACGAGTTTTTTAAATCTCTGCACAAAATTCAATTTAAAACCCAGCAAATAATAGAGCCTATAGGTGGAGAATCAAGACCTCATTTCCCTAACAATGATCATTGAAAAGAAATTTCACCATATCAAAAAACAATATACTCAGTCAAAAACAAAATTGGGGTTCAGAATGTATGCGTGGAGCCCCAGCCCGACATAATGAGACTTCTGAGGGAGCATTCACCAAATTCAACTTCAATAACAAAAACATAAAGTGGGCCAAGTAAACCAGCCCTAACCGAATAAGCTGGGAAGATATACTAAGCAACAAGACCGAATTTGCCTAAAACGATTAACTTGGGGGACTGATATATGCCAAGGCTTATTCCTCAAAAAAAAAGGAGGAGTAGTGTAAATAGAAAGAAAGGGGGGCTCCCTTTACAGGCGACGGAAAAAAAAATAACAAAACGGCTAAAAGATTTCAAATATCTAAAAATGGTAGGGAGCCCGGGTCAGAGAAATAGCAAGCATGAACTTAAGCTAAAGGAATCCTTTAGGAGCAGGAATCGCGGGAAGAACTAAAACCCATAAATGAAATCGAAAGAAACCAAAATTTTTTTTTCTTCTCCTATCCCAAATAAAAGTCGAGAACAACTCCAGTATTGGGCCCCTACTTAAAAAGAGGGTCTACACAGATGACGCAAGGAAATGAGTGAGTACTAAAGTCCCAATATGACTCAGTTTTTAGGGGCGTAACCTGATGGAGCAAAGATAAAAATGAATTTTTTGAGAGACCCACAAATTTGATTAACACAAGCCTACCCGTGTTTACCCTGACGCCAAATGACTTAAACAGGGTAAATGACAGCCCATGCACTTGCCCAGGGCCAGACTCGTGGAACTCCCCTGTTCATCAAAAACTGCAAGAAGCCCCTATCATGAGCCTTTTCCATTTTCCCAGGAGGGGGAGCAGGAACGGGGGTGTCCCCCAGTTACTAAAAACAAAAGACATGCCCCCCTCCCCAAAGGGGGCAGTAAAGCAACAGCAAAGAATACAGACCAATAGCACTAACTCCCCTATCTAAAAAACTTTTAAAGGGGCCTAAGAAGCAAGTCACCACCCCTGTGAAACCCATCAGTTACACAACCAGGGGGAAAATGGGGGTTTTGAAAGGTCGCTCCTGTCTGTCTAACTATTTGGATCAATGACAAAGGGCCTAAATGCATAGAAAAACAAAAAGAAAGCAGATGTAATATTACAGACTTTGTAAAAGCCTCGACAAATGGACCCTGGGGGAATAGCACACAAAATGGTTAAAGGAATAACAGGAAAAAATTTGGGCGATGGATCTATAATTTCCCCACTAACAGAAACAGAGATAGTCGGGCAAAAGATAAGTCCGAGGCAGCTCGGTGAAAAGTCTGTTCCACAAGGCACAGTACTCGCTCCCATCTTGTTCCTCATCCTCATATCCCACATAGAAAAGGGTGTCAGCCACAGCACCGTGTCTTCCTTTGCAGATGACACCCGAATCTGCATGCAGTGTCTTCCATTGCAACACTGCAAGGCTCCAGGCGGACATCAACCAAAACTTTTAGTGGGCTGCAGAAAACAAAATTTAAATTCCGTTTGGGAAAATTTTTAATTATCAGTATGGTAAACACGAGGAAATTAAAACTTCATCAGGTACAAAACAAATCTGGGGACAAAAAAGAGCGAAACCCAACGTCAAAGACCTGGGAGTGATCATGTCGGAGGATTACCTTTAAGGACCATAACATTGTATCAAACGATTGCTAGAAAAATACGGATGGATAATGAGAATTCAAAAATAGGGGGGCCCAAACCCCGAGACATTTCGGTATTTTTCTCGGCGGAATATTGCTGCACACTAAAACATTTCAAGGCAGGGGAAATTTTCTGACTGAAAATGTACAGAGAACCTTCACGGGTGCTAAAAGGAGATAAAACCCTCAATTACTGGGAGGCTTGAGGTTTCCCAAACCTGTATTCCCCGGAAAGAGGAGGGGAAAATAAATGTTATATACACCCGGAAAATCCAGAGGGGGCTAGTACCCAACTTGCACACGAAATCATCTACGAAAGCAAAAAATTGGCAGACGATGCACCCTCCCCCCCAAAGAAAAACAGGGGGGCACTAGGGACGTTTAAAAGACCAACAATAAGGTCTGGGGGGCCGAGACTTTCAACTGCCCCCCAGATAGTAAGGGGGATTTCCAAAAAGACCCCGGCAGTCTTTAAGCGGCACTGGACAAGCACTAAATCGGGTTTCCTGACCGCCCCGGGGTGTGGCTCGTACGTTGGTTTGATACACCAGCGCAACAGCCTGGTTGTCAGGGTCTGTTCCCCAGGGGCCTGGTCACAGACGGGACACGGGGGCGTTGACCCCCGGAACTCTCTCCAGGTAAACTCCAGGTAAAACATCTTCGAGTAGGACAGCTGAGGTTGGTGGAGCAACAGCTGATGGTGGTGCAGCAACAGCTGACTGTGGTGCAGCAACACCTGACTTTCGTGCAGCAGCAGCTGATGGTGGTGCAGCAGCAGCTGGCAGTGGTGTAGCAGCAGCTGACTGTGGTGCAGCAGCAGCTGACCGTGGTTCAGCAACAGCTGACTGTGATTCAGCAACAGCTGACTGGTGCAGCAACAGCTGACCATGGTGCAGCAACAACTGACTGTGGTTCAGCAACAGTGGACTGTGGTTCAGCAACAGCTGACAGAGGTGCAGCAACAGCTGACCATGGTGCAGCAACAGCTGACTCTGGTGCAGCAGCAGCTGACCGTGGTGCAGCAGCAGCTGACCGTGGTGCAGCAGCAGCTGACCATGGTTCAGCAACAGCTGACCGTGATTCAGCAACAGGTGACTGGTGCAGCAACAGCTGACCGTGGTGCAGCAACAGCTGACTGTGGTGCAGCAACAGCTGACTGTGGTTCAGCAACAGCTGACTGGTGCAGCAACAGCTGACCATGGTGCAGCAACAGCTGACCGTAGTGCAGCAACAGCCGATTGTGGTGCAGCAATAGCTGATGGGGGTACAGCAGCAATTGTGGAGAAATTTTCTCCAGGATGGGGTATCAGCCCCCTTCAGCCCCTTTCAGCTCTGAGGGGCCCAGCCCTCTCAGAAGGGGCAAGCATCTTCTTTACTGCTTCAGAAAGTAATTGATCCCAGATGCAGTACGAGTATGCGAGTGTCAGGTGACCGCGCTCCTTGCAAAGTCCAGTGTTGCAAAGTGTAGTTTAATAAAAGACAGTCCATCTCTTACCTTAGCAGGACAATTAAGGACAATCCTGCTCCCACTTTATTACCATGGTAAAGATAGTGTACATTGTTGTTTATGCTTAAGACAGCAAGAACCAAACATTCTGCTTTATTTCATGGGGGAAAATTTGGCAAGGAAGAAAAAAGGGATTAGGTCAGCTTTTCCTTAATGTTCGAGGGGCATTGGAGCGGCATAGGTTTGCTGTGAGGTCAGATTATTTTTACTCTACTGAGAGCCCACACTGAGCCAGGATAACCAACAAGGAACACTGATCCGTGCCTCAGTGTGAACAAAGTGTCTCACAAAACATGAAAAAACATTACAGAGAAGTGTGATCAACTTCTTTAGTGATATAGTGTGAACAATTATTGATGAACAGTGTAACAACAAGTGTTGCGATCCAACAGAGTGTTGTGGACATTCTTAAAAGAAAAATACAGTGGACCCTACCTAATGATCAGCTCCCAACTCGACCAATTATGTAAGCGTATTTTTGTAAGTGCTTTTGTAGGTGTATTTTTGGGGGTCTGAAATGGACTAATCTAATTCACAATATTTCTTATGGGAACAAATTCGGTCTATAACGACACCCAAACAGACTTCTGGATTGAAATAATATCGTTAGGCGGGGGTCCACTGTATTCGAAATCGAAAAAAAAACTCATCGGATATCCAGGCGTAACTACTGGTCAGATACATATACCCAGGTAAGTGTTCTAACTCGTGATGTACTATTGACTGCTCAGTTGAGTCTAAGTTACGAGTTAGTCACTTATCATAAACCCCGGTGATAAGCGGACTTTTACGTCCCCACAAGTAGTATTCACCACAGTGATTAAATATGCTGACATAAACCCCCCGGGTATTATTATCAAACATAATTATAATCTTTTTCAGCCCATTAAGAAGTGGATGATACAGCTTCTCAAGACCTCATCTGCAGGGGCGGGTGTGTGGACGATGAGCTGTCTTATCAGCTAAGTACTCCCTATATTTAATCTTTTACCTTAGCTGGTAAGCCATTTCTCAACAGTTTGGTCATGCTCGAACTGGATAAAGGCCACACTATGGTCCAAATATGTTGTACTACAGTGTACAAATGACCTACGAGCCAAGGTCCTTCGAAACAAGCTGTAAAACTAGGGTTTTAAATATAAATCAGTATAAATGAGTCCATCCAGATTCAATCACAGAGAATGGGCAGCCAAAAGAAAAGGGGCGCTCGCCCAGTGTTCACCCAAAGAAAACGGGAGCTGAGTGACTCACCCAACAAGAAAACAGGGGATGGCACCCGTCATCCACTGCTCCCAAGCTCAAGGAATGCTGACGACAGCAGCAACCCAACTGATGTTCAGTTTGTCTGTGCGTATATACACATAGTGTTTATAATGTTTTAAACAGAGATTAAGAGACGAGATTGTGTTTAAGTTTTTTATAGATATAACTGTTATATTAAAGGAAACTATATATAAAGTGTAAGCTTTCATATGTATATTAACAGTGACATTTATATATGTGTAAGAACAATACATGTGTGATTTACAGTTATACCTGGAGTTTACCTGGAGAGAGTTTCGGGGGTCAACGCCCCCGCGGCCCGGTCTGTGACCAGGCCTCCTGGTGGATCAGCCCCTGATCAACCAGGCTGTTGCTGCTGGCTGCACGCAAACCAACGTACGAGCCACAGCCCGGCTGATCAGGAACTGACTTTAGGTGCTTGTCCAGTGCCAGCTTGAAGACTGCCAGGGGTCTGTTGGTAATCCCCCTTATGTGTGCTGGGAGGCAGTTGAACAGTCTCGGGCCCCTGACACTTATTGTATGGTCTCTTAACGTGCTAGTGACACCCCTGCTTTTCATTGGGGGGATAGTGCATCTTTCTGCCAAGTCTTTTGCTTTCGTAGTGAGTGATTTTCGTGTGCAAGTTCGGAACTAGTACCTCTAGGATTTTCCAGGTGTATATAATCATGTATCTCTCCCTCCTGCGTTCCAGGGAATACAGGTTTAGAAACCTCAAGCGCTCCCAGTAATTGAGGTGTTTTATCTCCGTTATGCGCGCCGTGAAAGTTCTCTGTACATTTTCTAGGTCGGCAATTTCACCTGCCTTGAAAGGTGCTGTTAGAGTGCAGCAATATTCCAGCCTAGATAGAACAAGTGACCTGAAGAGTGTCATCATGGGCTTGGCCTCCCAGTGACATTTATAGTGTATAGTGAATGAAGTGTATAACATCATTATTTATGATTAATCATCATTGTCAGGCGGACACAGCAAACTCAAGCCATAAACACCAGCCATATGTACTCTGTACCCTTCATGGTCATTGACCCTGAGGTTAAGCTTAGTGGGTCAGTAGTGTCTGACTCGATTATTGCTGACTTAAGCATAACAAAAACTAAGCTGTTTATAGCAGTATAGTGTTTTTTAAACACTCTAAGTGTGGTGCTAGAATTTTCAGTGTACCATTACACCCTTGACTGTCGCAACCCCAAATCCTGAGGTGTCTCCTGGTGTCGCAAAATTTCCCCCCCAAAAAAATTCTTATGAAATAATAGAGAATCTTTTCCCAATTGTAATGACACCAAAAGGACGAAATTTGATGGAAAACTGACAGAATTTTGCTCTTGCTAAGTTAGCGACCTCGGAGATATTTACGAATCAGAGATTTTGCCCACTTTAAGCCCTATTTTCGGCTAATTCTACTGTTCCAGTCAACCAAACTCATAGTTATTTCTTTAGAACTCCACTTTCACTATTGAATGAGTACAAGAAACTGCCCATTTACCGATTTCAACTACCCAATAATGGTCAGAAATTTGTAATTTGGCCAATTTCACGAAAATTAAAAATATGACAATTTTAAAATAGGGTCCAGAATGAACAATGCAGACATTCCTGGCTCTAAAATAAAATTTTCTTTGCTCATCAGTCATGTCTCCAGGCCCCTCTGATATTACTCTTGCTTTCTATTTTGAATTTTTATCTAAACAAAAAATAGAAGACTTACTGTTATGCAGACTACTGCAATATTGTAATAATTGTATAAATAATATCAACCCACTCATGACTGCATACTAGAATGGCTACTTGGACATTTATTGGAAAATAACATCATTTGTTTACTTTTGAACATGGGTAAAAATCAAACATTTCCCCTACTTTGAGCTCCATTTTAAGGTTCTTTTCATAGTAAAACCAATCAAAATCACATCTATTTCTATAATATGTTTTCCATTCTATCAAATGAGACCAAGAAAACGAGAATACAACCATAAATACTATACAAAAATAGACAACAAAGTCAGCATTTTAATTAAAAAAATAGGTCAGATTTTTTTTCTCATTATGCGCTGCGTGCTGCAGGATTTTTCATATGGTGCACACTGATGACACAGACCCATTCTATCACATGTGGGCCTACCAGCTTTTTCCTGCTTGATTTGAAGCCTCTAGAATTTATGAGTATACAGGTCTCCCTCAACATTCGCGTTTTCAACTTTCGCGGGCTTCACACATTCGCGAATTCCCAACCGCCAAATTACCAGCCTCCAAATCATATTTAAGTTTACTGCCAGGAGTCCTTACTACCCTCCCTCCGACCCCTGCAACTGGCAGCCAGCCCTCCCACACTGTGTGGTGTTTTGTTTGTTCATTATTTGCTATTAAACTACAGTATAAATAATGTAAACCCATCCATGACTGCATATTAGAATGGCTATTCAGACAGGTATTGGAAGGTGACATCATGTGTTTACTCTTGAACACAGCAAAGAATCAAACATTTGTGCTACTGCTAATAATAATAATAATAATAATAATAATAATAATAATAATAATAATAATAATAATATAATAAAAATAATAATAATAATAAATACGATAGAACTGAAGAAGGAAATTGTACAAAAATACGAGGGCTGAAGCAGTGGAGGAGGAAGTGGTTGACGCAGCCTCAGTGTGGCTTTGTTTATGCTGGACTGAGTAGTAATCTCTGTGCTCTTCCAAACATTTCACAATACAGTGGACCCCCGCATACCGATTTTAATCCGTGCAAGAGGGCTCATTGGTATGCGAAATAATCGGTATGCGAATGAATTTTCCCCATAAGAAATAATGGAAATCAAATTAATCCGTGCAAGACACCCAAAAGTATGAAAAAAAAAAATTTTTTACCACGTGAAATATACATTTTCCTAAAACACAAAGGAAGGTACATGCACAATAGGGTAGTACATGCACAGTTTTTGGCATGTACTTCAACAAAAGGGAAAAAAAGGGGGAAACCCTTTATTAAAGAGCGCAATGACTGAGAGCACTGTGTCCGGGAGGCCTTTTCCTCCGGGTACTGTAGGTCCTGTTTGGTTTTTTTTCCCAGAACATGCCTTATCACATGTGTATGTCATACGATTTTTAAATCTTCAAACCAAACCCTTTGCTGGTTTTAAAATTCCCAATTTGAGCACTAGTTCCAGGAATTTTTCCCTGTTCCCCCTGGGTGTTAGTCGATGGTGTGGTTGCACCTGGGAGACAAATTAAGGCCCCCAATGGAAATAAGTTAGACGTTTTTGATGACACTGATTTTTTTTGGGTTATCCGGGTCAAAACCTCTGGGGTTAATTTTCTTGGTATTCTCAAAAAGCCACACCAACAACAAATGCTACAGCCCGCAGAGCTGACGTGCTACAAGCGCAGCAGACGATGTGCCCCGCAGCCAGCCCGACGGGAAAGCTACAGCGCAGCAAACGAGCTACAGCAAGGGCCAGCCCCGCAAACAGACGATGCTTACCAGCAGCAGCAGACGATCACCCAAGCAGGCAGCTGGGAACAGGGGGCTACAGCACAGCAGACGCTGCTCAGCAGCAGCAGACGATGCTACAGCAGCAGAGACATGTACCCGCAAGGCGCCCGAGGGAAAAAGTGCAGCAGCACAGCTGCCACCCAAAGTGCGATGGTTGATTTGGGGGTTTTTTATACAACCTGGCCAAGCCCCGGAGACCGCACTCCCTTTATCTTTTCAAGAACTTTTTCTTACTTTTTAATTCTCACCCCTTTTGCTGTGGGTTGGCACTAGAAAACTTTTTTTGGGGCCCATGGCACTTATTTTCCAGATAAAATCTCCAAAAACACGTATAAAACGAAATGTTACGATTGTATGCTTGGATGCTACCGCGGAGGCTGGCTGGTAAACAATGCCACCAGCGGAACATGTGAGGCTGGCTAAGGTGCACATTGGACACGTCTCGGACGAACAGCGGTGAGCGGGTTTTTAAGCGGTATGCGAGGCAAAATTTTTGCGATTAAAGCAAGCGGTATGCGGATTAATCGTTATGTGATGCCAACGGTATGCGGGGGTCCACTGTAATTCATTGTATTTGGTGCTTGTAGATTGAGTGTGACTGGAGCGGTTGAGGCAGTGGTAGAGGCAGTTATAGAGGCAGTGGTAGAGGCAGTGGTAGAGGCAGTGGTAGAGGCGTTAAAGGAGCAGTGATAGAGGCAGTGGTAGAGGCAGTGATAGAGTCAGTGGTAGAGGCAGTGGTAGAGGCAGTTATAGAGGCAGTGATAGAGGCAGTGGTAGAGGCAGTGGTAGAGGCAGTGGTAGAGGCAGTGGTAGAGGCAGTGGTAGAGGCAGTTATAGAGGCAGTTATAGAGGCAGTGGTAGAGGCAGTGGTAGAGGCAGTGGTAGAGGCAGTGGTAGAGGCAGTTATAGAGGCAGTGATAGAGGCAGTGGTAGAGGCAGTTATAGAGGCAGTGCCTCTATCACTGCCTCTATAACTGCCTCTACCACTGCCTCAACCACTCCAGTCACACTCAATCTACAAGCACCAAATACAATGAATTATTGTGAAATGTTTGGAAGAGCACGGAGACTACTACTCACTCCAGCATAAACAAAGCCACACTGAGGCTGCGTCAACCACTTCCTCCACCACTGCTTCAGCCCTCGTATTTTTGTACAATTTCCTTCTTCAAGGTCCTAAATGCACTAGAAGACAAAAAGAATGCAGATGTAATATATACAGACTTTGCAAAAGCCTTCGACAAGTGTGACCATGGCATAATAGCGCACAAAATGCGTGCTAAAGGAATAACAGGAAAAGTCGGTCGATGGATCTATAATTTCCTCACTAACAGAACACAGAGAGTAGTCATCAACAGAGTAAAGTCCGAGGCAGCTACGGTGAAAAGCTCTGTTCCACAAGGCACAGTACTCGCTCCCATCTTGTTCCTCATCCTCATATCCGACATAGACAAGGATGTCAGCCACAGCACAGTGTCTTCCTTTGCAGATGACACCCGAATCTGCATGACAGTGTCTTCCATTGCAGACACTGCAAGGCTCCAGGCGGACATCAACCAAATCTTTCAGTGGGCTGCAGAAAACAATATGAAGTTCAACGATGAGAAATTTCAATTACTCAGATATGGTAAACATGAGGAAATTAAAATCTTCATCAGAGTACAAAACAAATTCTGGCCACAAAATAGAGCGAAACACCAACGTCAAAGACCTGGGAGTGATCATTGTCGGAGGATCTCACCTTCAAGGACCATAACATTGTATCAATCGCATCTGCTAGAAAAATGACAGGATGGATAATGAGAACCTTCAAAACTAGGGAGGCCAAGCCCATGATGACACTCTTCAGGTCACTTGTTCTATCTAGGCTGGAATATTGCTGCACTCTAACAGCACCTTTCAAGGCAGGTGAAATTGCGACCTAGAAAATGTACAGAGAACTTTCACAGCGCCATAACGGAGATAAAACACCTCAATTACTGGGAGCGCTTGAGGTTCCTAAACCTGTATTCCCTGGAACGCAGGAGGGAGAGATACATGATTATATACACCTGGAAAATCCTAGAGGGACTAGTACTGAACTTGCACACGAAAATCACTCACTACGAAAGCAAAAGACTTGGCAGACGATGCACCATCCCCCAATGAAAAGCAGGGGTGTCACTAGCACGTTAAGAGACCATACAAATAAGTGTCAGGGGCCCGAGACTGTTCAACTGCCTCCCAGCACACATAAGGGGATTACCAACAGACCCCTGGCAGTCTTCAGCTGGCACTGGACAAGCACCTAAAGTCAGTTCCTGATCAGCCGGGCTGTGGCTCGTACGTTGGTTGCGTGCACCCAGCAGCAACAGCCTGGTTGATCAGGCTCTGATCCACCAGGAGGCCTGGTCACAGACCGGGCCGCGGGGCGTTGACCCCCGGAACTCTCTCCAGGTAAACTCCAGGTATCGTATTTATTATTTTTAAATTTATTTATTATTATTATTATTGTTATATTATTATTATTATTATTATTATTATTATATTATATTATTATTATATTATTATTATTATATTATTATTATTATATGATTATTATTATTGTTATATTATATTATTATTATATTATTATTATTATTATTATTATTATTATTATTAGCAGTTAGCAGAAATGTTTGATTCTTTGCTGTGTTCAAGAGTAAACACATGATGTCACCGTCCAATACCTGTCCGAATAGCCATTCTAATATGCAGTCATGGATGGGTTTACATTATTTATACTGTAGTTTAATAGCAAATAATGAACAAACAAAACACTCACCACACAGTGGTGGGAGGGCTGGCTGCCAGTTGCGGGGGTCGGAGGGAGGGTAGTAGGGACTCACAGTGGTTGAGGCAGTGGTATTTAATAACATACATGTTATTAAGGCATAACGTATGTATTTAGTACAATTTACGACGTTTTCATGTACTTTATGATTGTTCATGGTTGGACAAGTTAAGGAAGCAGCATTGTATTATATTTCCCTACAATATATTGGGGCACCAAACATTCACGGTTTTTCAACATTCACGAGGCTCTTGATCCCCTAACCCTCGCGAATGTTGAGGGAGACCTGTACAGTGGACCCTCGCCTAACGCTATTAATCCATTCCAGAGAGCTCAATCTTAGGCAAAATTATCGTTAGGCAAATTAATTTTCCCCATAAGAAATAATGGAAATCAAATTTATCCATTCCTGACACCCCAAAGTATGAACAAAAAAAAATTTTTTACCACATGAAATATTAATTTTAATACACACAAACTGAAGAAGACATGCACAGTTACATGACATTTACCTTTATTGAAGATCTGGTGATGATTGATGAGATGGGAGGAGGGGAGAGTGTTGATGGTGTTAGTGTTTAGAAGGGGAATCCCCTTCCATTAGGACTTGAGGTGGCAAGTCCTTTTCTGGGGTTACTTCCCTTCTTTTAATGCCACTAGGACTAGCTTGAGAGTCACTGGACCTCTGTCGCACATATCTGTCCATAGTGGCCTGTAGCTCCCATTCCTTTATGACTTTCCTAAAGTGGGCCACAACATTGTCAGTGTACAGGTTGCCAACATGGCTTCCAATAGCTATGTGAGGGTGATTTTCATCAAAAAAGGTTTGCACCTCCGGCCACTTTGCACACATTTCCTTAATCTTTGAAGTAGGCAACTTCTTCACTTTATGCATCCCCTCCTCCGGAGCAGTTTCCTCAGGTCTTGGCTCTTGCTGTTGAAGATGATCTAGCAGCTCATCAGTGGTTAGTTCTTCATTGTCCTCCTCCACCAACTCTTCCATATCCTCCCCACTAACCTCCAACCCCAAGGACTTCCCCAATACTACAATGGATTCCTCAACTGGCATAGGATTCCCAGGCTTAGCCTCAAACCCTTCAAGATCCCTTTTGTCTACACATTCTGGCCAGAGTTTCTTCCAAGCAGAGTTCAAGGTCCTCTTAGTCACTTCCTCCGAAGCCTTACCTATAGTGTTTAAACAATTGAGGATGCTAAAGTGATCTCTCCAAAACTCTCTTAGAGTCAGTTGAGTTTCTGAGGTCACTATAAAGCACCTTTCAAACATAGCTTTCGTGTACAGTTTCTTGAAGTTTGTAATGACCTGCTGGTCCATGGGCTGCAGGAGTGGAGTGGTATTAGGAGGCAAAAACTTGACATTAATGAAGTCATTTCTGCAGAAAGTCACTCTGCCACGTCTGGAAGGAAAGACCAGGAGCAATGTCTAATACCCGGAGGCACTTAAGGTCTAATATCTTTCAATTACGTAATTTTTCACATGGGAGCAAATGTATGGTTTTAACCAGTCATAGAAAAAGTCCGTAGTGACCATGCCTTACTGTTTTTCCCTCCACAGCACACACAAATTAGCCTTTAGGACATTGTTTTTCCTGAACACTCTAGGAGATTCAGAGTGATACACCAATAAAGGCTTCACTTTGCAATCACCACTAGCATTGGCACACATAACAGAGTAAGCTTGTCTTTCATAGGCTTATGTACTGGGAGTGCCTTTTCCCTGAGTAATGTAGGTCCTGATTGGGTATTTTTCTTCCAATAACAGGACCTGTTTTCGTCACAATTAAACACTTGTTCAGGTTTCAGTCCTTCACTGTCTATGTACTCCATGAATTCCTGCACATATTTTTCAGCTGCTTTGTGGTCCGAATGGCAGGCCTCACCATTGCCTTATCACACTATATATGCATACGAATCTTAAATCTCTCAAAACCAACCTTTATGGCCTTAAATTCACTCACATCACCTCTAGTTGCAGGCATTTTCTAATTAAATCGTCATGCAACTTCCTAGCCTTTTTCACATATGATCGATTGAGAAGATGCTATCTCTTGCTATCAGTTTTTCGTTTTATCCAAACCAATAAACAGTCTCTCAGCATCTTCTTAACTTGCGATCATCTGTTTCGAAAAACAAAGTTGCCCTCTGGCAAGAACAGCTTCCTTGATTGACGTTTTCTTTGGCCACAATAGTAGCGATGGTGATTGGGGTTTGGTGTACAACCTGCCAGCTTGGAGACATGCACTCCCTTTCATACTTAGCAATGAATCTCTTTCTTCATATCCCATTAGTAATTCTCACTTTTTTTTTTTTGCTTGTAGGGTTGGCACTAGAAGCTTCTTGGGGCCATTGGTGACTTATTTTTGCAGGAGCAATCACTAATCTAAAAAGGCTGGTGATTAATATGAAATGTTCTGATTGTATGCATGAAGCGACGTGTGGAGACTGGTTGTAAAACATGACACCACGGAATAAGCGAGGCTGCTCAGGCTGCACAGGATGAATCCTCTGTGCGAACCGCATTGAGCGAGTTTTTAGCGCTAGGCAAGGCAAATTTTGCGTTTTTAAAATGTATCGCTAGGCGAATTTAACGTTATTGCGATGCATTCGTTAGGCGAGGTATCCACTGTATATATGTCAAAAACGGTGGCTCGTATGACATATATATCACCCAAAACAAGTCAAGGGGTTAAAATGGCTTGTGTGAAAACTCAGTTTCAGTCTTTGCAGATAAGATTATACACTTAGAAAATCTAATTTTTAGTCTGTTATAGGATTAAACCAAGATACAAACATAGATTTTTGATGATTTTGAGGTCCAAATTTGAATTACCTTACACAACGTCTGGTAAATATTTAATTCAGACTATAAGATTACGATAATTAGCTTCTTGAATCAGATCCATCCTGAGGATGAAATTAAAATGTTTTGGATACATTTAGTAATCAACATTAAGGGGACAGGAGTACAGGCTCTCTGCCGTAAAAACTCTGTCACAGAGACCTACTGTAACTAGTGGTCCAACTCCTGTTACACTGCCAACAACAAGTGTCCATTACAAGCCTTACCTACTTTGTCATTACCTATTTTCAAGGTCATAATAACGAAGGATCATTAGTGGTTTTCTATCATAGTAAATTCACGAATGACCATAGACGAGATTGCTAAGTCAATTATTCTTAAATGACTTTTTGAAGGAGAACCCTATGAAATGATTAAGTCATTTCCAGTGGTTAAAAGGCAATTATCAAATAGCCTTACATGTCTTAGCAGACCAATTTACTTTGATGCTGACAAGGCCAGAGTTAGACATGCAGGTCTTAATAACAAGCTTTTGAAGCCACCCAAAACATTGCTTTTCAGACCTTACAGGCATTTTAGAATACATTAGATAATAGTCTCGATCCTGGGTGCTAAATATCGACCTAAGACCAATGTGATTGGTTTATCAGTGGTATTGACAGGATAAGTTGTCACCCACAAACTATTGAACGATTAATATTTGTTCAATAAATGCTATTTCACTTGGAAGATTTCGCAGTGGTTTTCAAACAATAGTTTCATAGTATGCAAGCAACGAGACAAGGTGAAAAATCCACAAATCCCATGGATAACAACCTTCAACTCAAGTATAAAAACAGTATGCTACTCCCACTAAACCACAGAATGAGAATCCATATAGCATTTATCAAGCTGTGAATACAACAGACAGTAAAAAGACTTGTCAACTCATAAAGTACTCCAAAAAAGTGTTACTTCGCGATGGAACACATTGGGCACAGAATGTAGTCAGTACACATCCCATGGAGGCACAGTTAAACAACATGTTCATCAGCTGAAAAGGTGCATAAGTGTTTAGGTGAACACAAGGGGAGGTAAATGCTCGCTGAAGAAGTGTTTTAAATGCCAAGGGTATTGCATCATACAGCTTATGCCCAAATACTTTTGCTGACAAGCAGAGACTTCCACAGTATCAGGAACGTCAACAAGAAACAGCATTAATGTGGAGAGATAAGTTATAAAGCAACAGCTTCTCCGATTGCTCGAGTTGAGTTATCTAATAAATTATATAAAACCACATGTGCTAACCTACTTCATCAAGGCTCACAAAGTCCTTCATAAGAAGAAAAACAGTGTTGAAGAGACTGAATAAAACAACCATATGGCCAAAGTACAGTTAGATATAGCCGTTTTTTTCCACAATTCTGGTAAACAGACATATGAACCTAGCCAGAATCAGTGTTGGTCTAGGAAAACAGGAAAAAGACAGTAGAAGCTGTGGTAGTAGATGATTTGCCTAATGTCTGTGCAGATACAGGGATTACAAGAAACAGTACAGCACTAAAAGCATGTCTAAGGTCAAGTTAGCCTGTTACTGACATACAGACGGACACAATTAGTCCAATTGATTTTATTCATTGGAAGTGATTATTATCAATGTTTTTCGTGCAAAATATAGTAAGTAAACATGATGTTCACTTGCTGAAAACAGCAGAGAGGCCACATGTTATGTTGGTCCCATTCCCTCTCAAAGTGGGAAAGAGCTTGATATTCAGTGGAATATGTACTGGTTACGAGAATAACCGCTGATCATGTCTACCACAGCAAAATATCATTACTGGAAGAAAGAGAATGACAATGAACCAGTTGATTAAGTTGTGGGATTTGGATGCGATGGTATTGACGTAATTAAACATAACCAAGCCCAAGAGTCTCAGAATATACACCAAATATTTGGACACTGTCAATATACAGATGGACAGTATTGGGTTAGGTTACCATGGAAATTAATATCCACATTCCATGGAAATTAAATCCACCACATTTGCCTAGCAATTATCGCATGGCTTTCGGACAAATATGAAAGCACAAATATATGAGTCAGAAGAATCCGGAGCTACCTGACTATGATAATATCATGCAAGAACAGTTGGACAATAAATTCATTGAGGAAGTAGTCGAAGATAAGTTGAAGACAGAAGCTCATTATCTCCTGCACCATGGAGTCAGAAAAGATTCTGAAACCACTCCACTACGTGTTGCAAACAATTGCAGTGCACGTGCAAATAAAGATGTAGCAAGTCTTAACCCTTTGACTGTCGCAGGCCCCATTCTGAAACTGTCATTCTATGTCGATAAATTTAAAAAAAAAAATTATTTTGTCTTATGAAATGATAGAGAATCTTTTCCCGATGGTAATGACACCAAAAGTTCGAAATTTGGTCGAAAACTCACGGAATTACACTCCCGCAAAGTTAGTGGTCTCAGTCGACATATGGTTCAGCTATTTCGCTGACTTTGAGCCCTATTTTCAGCCAGTTCTGTTGTTCCATTTGACCAAAGTCATAGCTATTCTTTAGATCTCCATTTTATCTATCAGCTGAGTTACAGAAACGGCCAATTTTACCAATTTGAACTACCCAATATGTGGTCAGAAATTGGGCAATTTGGCCAGTTTCACGCAAATTAAAAAAAAGATGCCAATTTCAAATTGGGAGTACATTCTTGGCACTAAATAACATATCCTCTGTTCATTAGTCACATTCTCTAGGCCCTCTCATATTTTATAGCTTTCTATTTGAGGGGTGTTTTTTTTTCATACAAAAAAATACAAAATGTACTGTTATTGCAGACAACTGCATTATTGTAAAATGTATAAAAAATATCAGTGCATAGTGAAAGAATATTAGGCTCCCCAGTGAGTGTATTGGACGTGTGTGCGATTTGTTTTACTCTGAACATTGGTAAAAATCGATACATTCCGCTACTGTGAGCTCAGTTTAAGGTCGTTTTCATCATCAAGTATGAAATTATCTCTATTTCTGTAATATGTTTTCCATTTTATCACTTAAGACCAGGAAAATGCAAATACAACGATAAATACTATACGAAAATACACCTCAAAGTCGGCGTTTTAATCCAAAAAAACCGATCAGTTTTTTTCTCATTACGCACTGTGTGCTGCAGGATTTCTTTTATGTGGTGCACACTGACCACACAGACCCATTCTCTCACATGTGGACCTACCAGCTTTCTCCCGCTTGATTTGAAAGACGGCTAGAATTATTGAGTATATATACGTCAGAAACAGTGGCGCATAAGACGTATTTATATGGCGTAAACAGCCAAAGGGTTAATGACTGTCTGATGTGGACCCTAAGTAACTGAAAAGCTTGGAGACGTGCTTATGAAATTTCGCACAAACCCATATGCCTACATGGCTGATATTTCCAAAGCTTTCTTAAGAGTAGGAATACAAGAAATAGGAAAGAGATTATACTCGATTCTTGCCTTTTGACCTTGAAAATCACAAACGCTCCTTCAAAGTCCTGTGAAAACTTATTGTTTCAAATCGATTGTTTGGTGCAACAACTTCCTATCCATTCTTCTAGAAAGATACTATAAATTACACATTTGAACGAAATCTGAAAGTCCATTCAAGAAATATGAAAGAAAAGTTTCTATGTGGACAATCTTCAGTACTCCGTGAATAAAGAGGAGGATTTGAAATCCGTATACAGAGAAAGCTATCAAGGAGATGAAAGAAGCAAATATGCCTCTAAGGATGTGGAATACAAATTCAATGCAAATTAAGGAACTTATCAAAGAAGATTTCCCTGAAATAAAAATTCCTGATTGCAAAAATATGCTGGGACTTTTATTGGAACACACAGGAAGCTACTTTCAGTCTCAAAGGAATAAACAATAAATCATATAAGTACACTCACTAAACGTGATTTACTGTCAGAGGGGTCACAATGTTTTGATCCTCTAGGACTGTCTCACCAATTACCATAAAGGTAAATGTTATGCAAGATGCTGGAAGCTCAAAATTGGATGGGATGAAAACTTGCCTCTAGAAATGATTCCCAAGCATGGGATGAAAATATCCAAGGAGTTTAAACCAACTATCATCAAATTAAAATTCCCCAGACAAATAGTCAAGAGGGAAAACAAGTACACATTACATGTGTTCTGTGATGGGTTCAACAGAGGTTGATGGTGCTGAAGCTCACATGAGTAAATGCTGAAGGAAACTACACTAATTACCTCAAGGCCAGTGTAGCACCCTTGAAGGTTCAGAACAGTCCCACAATTGTAAATGACAGCACTCTATGTAGGTACAAAATTAGCTGTCTAGCTCAACAAAGTACTTGATCATCTCACTATTGAAAAAACGTGATCTGGGAGTGATAATGAAGCAGTACTCCAGTGGTTAAGAAATAATAGAGTGTTGGTCTATGTAGAGAATAGAGCCAGCAAAAAATAAGAGAGGTGCAGAGAGATTAATTTCTTCTCCACATCTCTACCCTGAGAACCAGCTGAATGTTGTCACGTGGTGTCCCACTCAATGAAATTCGTGGATAATAAATTATGGCTCCCCCCCCCAGGACGAACTGGCTCTCTAATTAAATATCTGGCCTTCAGCTAAAAGATCACATTATGCCTGAAGAAACAGTCTGCATTGACACAGCAGAAAAATGAGTTGTGTAAATACTACAGGACACAACAGAAAATAGCCATTGACTGGATCTATATAGTCTACAGCTTTGTCTTTAAATTCATAAAGGGATAAAACCTGATTATGAAATATCTTTGACCCATTAAAAACTGGTGTTGAAACTAATACAGAAAAATGTTTTCTCTACAGAATATTAAATTTCTAGGAAACACAGATAAAATCCCAAAGGAACCTGAAATGATTGATTCTTTAGGACTTCTATCTCGGCTAGAAAAGATTATAAGATGCCGAGGAAGAATTCATAATTCTTCACTACCTAAAGAAGCCATACATCCAATATTGATCCCCAAGAATCATTGGCTAACAAAATGATGTGCAAAACGCCCACAGTAACTGTTACATGGTGGGGTAGTGGACACACTTGTCATATACGACAAATCTTACTGGATACTCAAGAGTCGACAATTATTATAATCATTGAGCGGGAAGCGCTAAACCTGGGGATTATACAGCCACCTGGGGGGGGTTGTTGAATGAAAGCATTAGGCTTTATTCAGGGAATTGGAGCACAGATCCAATTCCCTAAATCAAGAGCCCCTCACCAACATCAAGGAACCTTCCATGAGAGGCTCAAGGTCGACAAAGTGTGAAAAAAAATAAATAAAGGACTGTATTACTTGTGTCACTACGATATGCGAAGTATGTCAGTATCCAGGTGGTCCACCTGCATATCCCTCTGAAAGAGTTGTCATATAACTCCATTTGGACGTGTCGGTGTAGAATACACTGACAATAATTTTAAACCAAAACAGTTGACAAAATTCCATCATAGCTTGTACTCTGTTTTGTTCACTTGTGCGGGTTATTTGTGTATCGTTCCAGTCACGTTATTGTGCCTTTTTTTATTTACAACTAGAGCAGTACATCTAGAAGTGCCACTAACATATGTCTGAAAACGTTATCAAATTTTCATGAAGGTTTGCGCCAGAAGGGCATGTCCCAGACTGATGATTTCAGTTAATGCAAAATTGAACTTTGTTGCTGGTGCTGCTTATATAAGCAGGATCTTTGATCAACCAGAAGCACAACAGATGCTGATTCAACACAGTTGTCGTTGGAGATACATTCCTCCTAAATCTCTATGGACGGCGGATTTTATGGAAGACTTTCTTGGCATTGTGAATGCTGTTTAAGGAAAGACTCTTTCATCGTCATGAGAATCGACTTAGAATGAATTCCGTACGTTGTGACTGAAATTGAAAAACAGGGTCAACAACAGACCTCTAACTTATGGTTACCGATGATCTGGACAAATTTGGAGTGTTAAAGTCCATCTCATTTACTCCATGGGCAGAAGGCTCGAAACTGTTCTACCATGAATGATAAAGAAGAAATCATAGAGGAATCTACTTATTTCGAACCTGAGCAACTCAGACGTTAATATCAAACACCTTATAAAGTGATTGAACGTGGAGAAAAATTTGGTGAGAAGGATATATACAACTCATTGAGAGAACACTTCTATGGAGATGGTGTTACTGAAAAATCATAAGTCCTTAAGAACTGGGTGGACCTAGTGTTAATGACAATGATGGTCCGAGGTTCCAATGGTCTCTCGGAAAAATGTGTGGACCATATATCCCGATGCAAATGGAATATCAGGACAATTGAAGTTTTAGCAAAGGTTGTAGTGAATAAGAGGATCAATATAAATAAACTAGTACCGTTAGAATTACACAGTGTTGAAAACACAAATTAGTGATTTCTCCCAGAAACACACAGACTAAAGCTGTTCAGAAAAGCAAGCAGCAGCGGTAATCGATAGGGGTTGGGGGGAGTGGAGGGGGGAAAATCAAATTAAATGTTAAGTGATGAAATAGTTCACCTGCTGCAAACCTCCACCACCTCCCAGTGTGGAGAAGTTTTCTCCCAGGGGGGGGTATCAGCCCTTTAAGCCCTGAGGGGGCCCAGCCCTCTCAGAATGGCGCAAGCATCTTATTTACTGCTTACAGCAAGTAATTGATGCCCAGATGCAGTACGAGTATTCGACGTGGTCAAGCGGACCGACGCTCCTTGCAAAGTTCAGTGTTTGCAAAGTGTAGTTTAAAAAAGACAGTCCATCTCTTACCTTAGCAGGACAATAAGGAAAATCTGCTCCAACCTTTATTACCATGGTTAAGATAGTGTACATTGTTGTCTATGCTTAGACAGCAAGAACCAAAACATTCCTGCTTTACTTCATGAAGGAAATTTGGCAAGGAAGCAAAAAGTACTAGGTCAGCTTCTTCTTTATGTTCGGGGCAGACTGGAGTGGCGTCTTGGGATGTGTGAGGTCAGATTACTTTTGACCTCTACTGAGAGTCATCATGATAGCCAGGAAACCACAAAGGAACCACTGATCATGCGCTCAGTGTGAACAATGTCTCACAAAAACATGATTAAAACTTACAGAGAAGTGTGATCAACTTTCTTTAGTTATATAGTGCGAACATTTTGAGAAACAGTGTAAACACAAAGCATTGTGATCCAATAGAGTGTAGTGCGACATTCTTCAAAGAACACTATTCTTCAATAACTCATCAGATATCGGGGCGTAACTAGGGCAGTACATATACCCAGTGTTAAGTGTTCACTTGTGATGTGCTACTATTGACTGCCGCAGCTTGAGTCTACGGTACGAGTTAGTCACATATCATAAACCCCGGTGAAAGCGGACTTTTAAGTCACAACAAAGCACGTACGGTCAGTCATCAGTGAATGAAGTATGCTGACATAACAACCCCTGGGGAAATTTTTATTTTCATACTTAATATAATCTTTTTAAAGGGCCCGTTAACCCTTTGGGTTTTTTTGGGGTACTAGTACGTCTTACGCGTAGGGTTTTTGAGTACTAGTAGCAAAATTCTAGGGGCCCTCAAATCTTCGCGCAAAAAGGCCGTAGGCCTGGGTGGAGAGAATGGGCCCCTGCATGGTCAGTGTGCGGGGTAGAAAAAAAATTCGGGGGCCCAGTGGTGCATTGTGGGAATGCCCCTTAAAAAACAATGTCCCCCATGCCTCGCGGTAAGAAGCCCTCACTCCTCGGCGAATTGGGCACTTTTTTTCCCATGACATTCAAAATAGTGATGGAAAGTGCCAGTGAAGATGAGTTTCTGGTTTTGTGGGGTTTTTGACCGAAACTAATACCAAATACGGAAAATAGTGAAAAAAAACCCCAACGCCCCTCACCCTTCCACCTCGGTCTGGGCCCTCGTGTTCACTTCATTGTTCCAGAACCCAAGAGGAAACTTCTATTTTCCCAAATCCCAACTCAGATGAGAGCATGGGTGATGATGTGATAGTGAATTGAACTAAAAGCCTTCAAACTATTCCAGTAGTGTAGTGAAGTGCAAATTCCCCAGTGAAGGCATATATACGCGATATATCCCCGCTCGGGAAGTTGCCATATGTTATACCGGGGGGAAGGAGGATCTCGGAGTACACCCCGGGTTTTGTACAACAGGAACAGCAGTAAAAAATGACGAAGATACTGTTGCATTGGGATGGAAAATGTGCGGGGGTGGTGTGGGTGCCGGCGGTGAGGCACCAGCAGTGGGCCCTGCGCACCCCGCTGCCCCCCACGGGGCCCCTGCCTCAGCGATCTAGAACAAAGGCCCCATCCCCCCTCCCCCACCACACCCGCCTCCACAACCACAACCTCCACAACCACACCCACCTTTATTGCCAGTACCCCCCCACAACCGCACCGGATTTGGGAGGAACTGTCAATTTTTTTCCAAATCCCCACCAGTTTGATGGCAGCCAAAGTGGGGAAAACGGCCCCTTTTTGCACTTTGGGGAACAATGCCACTGAACTGGAATGTTTGAGTTTTTCTTTGACGAACCACTGATGAAAAGTATTGTCATGGAAAGCAACACATACTAAGTACACCATGGGAAACACATTATTTTACCAAAATCAGTCTACCCAATGGAAGGGGGCAACTTGGTGGATTATCTTTTTTTGCCCCAAAAAATGTTATGCCCCATGTGATAAAACACAAAGTGAAATCATCTGGTCAACAGACCCCCCCGATTGCAACACCCGGTTTCGTGATATAATGCCGTGAATCGATTTGGCTAATGTTACTTTTTTTTATTTATTTTTTATTATTTATTTATTTCAATTTTGGGACACATACAAAGGGACAAAAAAAAAAACAAAAGAGCAGTATGCCAAAACCCCTTTTTACTATGCATAGCATTACGGGGGGCTTAAAATTAATTTAAGATTAACTAAGCAATGTTATTTAT
This sequence comes from Cherax quadricarinatus, assembly GCF_026875155.1. Taxonomy (NCBI): domain Eukaryota; kingdom Metazoa; phylum Arthropoda; class Malacostraca; order Decapoda; family Parastacidae; genus Cherax; species Cherax quadricarinatus. Next base: position 10,202,793 of record NC_069471.1, on the reverse strand, counting down.
TATTATAATCAAAAAAAACACTAAGCACAAGGACATACAGCGCTGCTACAACAATGAGAAATCATAAAAAAAATTTAAATGTAAACAGATAATAAAAGCAAAGGGGATATTACAAAACGGTCTATGGTTCATTCTTGGTATGATTCTGTTAGGTAGGTATTAAAAAATAAAAAAGGTAGTTTGGGGTTTTAGGTTTAACATTTTGTGATATATTGTGAGAAAAAAAAATTTTAAGTTACAATTTAAATGTTAGTTATTCAGATTTTTTGGTTTTGGGTGAAAAAGTAATTTTTTGAGAAAAGCTTGAATTTTAAACGGGGAGTGTTTCTTTATATTTACAGGTAAGAATTCCAGATTTTGGGGCCCTTTTATGTGCATGAGTTTTTGCATAGTGGAGAGGGGACCAGGAACATAAAAAGATGATCTGTGCCTTGTGTTAGGGCGTGTTCTTTGGGTTGGAAGGAGTTTTTTGGGGGGAGGGTTAATATAAAGTTAAGGTTCTTGTATGAAATAGGTGCAGAAATAATATGGATGTTTTGTATGGTGAGTGGGTTTTAGTGTATTAAAATATTGGGGGGAGTGGCTCCCTGTAGTGAGAATTTTTTATCATTCTAACGCAGCCTTTTGTTGGGGAAATTTTTGGGCTGAGAGGGTTAAAATTTGTGTTGAGCCCATGCACAAATTCCATGGGAGATAGGGAAAAAGAGAGTGATAAGGGCCAGGGGGGCTCTGTGGAACTGTACGTATCTTCGATAGTATGCCTACAGTCGGGAATTTTCTTAGAAATTTGATGTAATTTTATAAATTTGAGTCTTTTATCAAGGTGGATTCCTAAGAATTTCCCTCTTTAGTTTGTTAGGTGACCATTTATCTTAAAGTTAAGAGGGAAATCTTACCTGACCAAACGAATGAAGTAGGTTTTCAAGTTTTTGTCAGTTTGTTAGTCCTCATCCAGGTAGATTTTTCTGTAATTGGGTTTTTCAGTATTGGGTAGCGTGATGGGGTCGGGGTAGGAAAGGATGTGTTTTCTGCAAATAGTTGGGTTTTTAGAATTGGAACATTTGGAAGGTTTTATGTATAGGAGGGAAAAAAAAAAGGGGGGGCAAATTTGTGGGCAAAATTTTTTGGAAAAGGGCCCCCCTTTGGGGAAATAAGGTTTGTTCTAGGAAGCTTATATTTTTTTTTATTTTAAAATTTTAAATTTTTAAATATAAAAAATTTAAAATTTATAATTAAAAATTTTTTTTTTTTAAAATTATTTTTTTTAATTTTTATTAATTTAAATTTTTTTTTAAATAAATTTTATTTATTTTTAATAATAATTTTTTTAATTAATTTTTTTTAAATTTTGGGGGGGGGGTTTTTTTTTTTATTTATTTTTTTTTTTTTTTTTATCTATTTATTTTATTTTTTAAAATAATTTGGATTTTTTAAAATTTAATTTTATTTTATTTAATTTTTTTATTAATTTTTTTTTAAATTTTTTTTTTTTTTTTATTTTTTAAAAAAATTTTTTTTGTTAAAATTTTTATTTAATTATTTTTATTATTGGGGTTTTAATTAATTTTTTTTAATTTAAAAATTTTTTTTTTTTTTTTTTTTTTTATTTTTTTAAATTTTTTTTTTTAATTTTATTTTATTTTTATATTTTTTTTTTTAAATTTTGATATTTTTTATTTTTTTAATTTTTTTAAATTTTAATTTTTAAAAAAAATTTTTTTTTTTTATTTTTTAAAAATTTAATTTTTTTTTTTTTTATTAAATTTTATTTTTTATATTTTTTTTTTTTTATATTTAAAAAATTTTTTTAAAAATTTATTTTTTTTTTATTTTTTTTTTTTTTAATTTTAAATTTTTTTTTTTTTTTTTAAAAATTTTAATAAAATTTTTTAATATTTATTTTTTTTTTTTTAAAATTTTTATTTTTTTGGGTTTTATTTTTTAAAATTAATATTTTTTTTTTATTAAAATTTTATAAAATTTTTTTATTTTCAATTTGCCGTTTAAAGGGGGTTTTTTTTAAAAGTTAATGGGAAAAACATTTTTGAATTTTTTTTTTTTGAAAAGATACCAAGGGTGAATTTAATTGGGGGGTTTTTAAGTTTTTTATTTTAATTAAATTTTTTTATTATATTTATATTTTTAATTTTATAAAAATTTTTTTTAATTTTTTTTTTATAATTTTTTTTTTGTATAAAAATTATTTTTTTATTTAATTTTTATTTTTTTTTTTAATTTATATATTTATTTTATAGTTTGGGTGCCCCCCCTTGTTGATCTGGTACTTGTGAAACCCAAAAAAAATGTGGGAAAAATTTTTATTGAAGGTTTAGCCGGGTTTTTTAAATTTAGTGAAAATGTTTGGGACATTTTGGATGAAAGGGAATTTGGGAAATGCTATGAGGTCATCGTAATGCTTTTTAAAAAGATTGATATTGTAAAAAATAAGTTATGTTGTTGGGGCACTGGGGAAGTGCCTTTGATTGTTCCGGGCAGTGTAGAAATTACAGTTACTTTTTTATTCATTTAATTTCATTAAATAAGGGGTTGGTTTCAGGATCAATGCTTGAAACAAAAGATTTGAGTGAATCAATATTTTTTAAATTAATTATAAAAAAAAAGAAAAATGGGTTTTAAAGCTAAAAAAATAAGAACCTGGTTTAAATTTAAAAAAAATTTTAAAATAATGAGCAAAAATAATGCTTCACTTCTCAATAAAAACCAGGCCTGACAAAAATGACGGGGTTATTTTAAGTTTTAGGAATGTGTTTGTGTATCTAAAACAAAAAATTCAGTACTCATTTTTATCCCTTCAGGAAGCTTGTAATTGACGAGTCTTTGATTCTTTTAAAAAGGGAAAGGGACTCTCTTTCAAGCATACAAACCAAGAAAGGGGAAACGCTTTGGAATAAAGTTTTTTGTGCTTTGTGTTTGTTACAGGGGTCTGGAAATTGGATATTATTGTGTACACGGGAAAGTTATACATTGCAAAATACCAAAAGTTTTTTGGGCACTCAGGTAAATGGGGTTTGGGGCAATGATAAAACCCCATCCCTTGGTAAGGGGCTATATTATATACAATAATGGTACACAAGCCCCTCACCAGTAAATTTTTGCGAGTGAACATGACAGATTTGTTTGGCACAGTGCTTAAAAAATCAAAAAACATATGCCCGGTTTTTGACGCGGGCACTCCAGAGGTGGGGTTTGCAGGCGTTTTGTTTCCCATGAATCATGGAAATTTGGGTGGCTGACAAACGAGATTTTCACACTGTTGTCATCAATTCACCCTAATAAAAAGGGCCGACATTTGGGAGGCAGCATAGAGAGAGAAATAAAACCCATTTAAACCTGGGAGCTGTGTTGATTACACCTTTTTTAACAAAGCGTTAAGTGGACCCAAATTTTGACATGCAGATTGGGGGTTTTCTGATTGTGTTCGCAAGAGTTAAAAGTGGGACATCAAATGTTTTTCCATCTTCTGGGCATTTCCCTGTCAATGCTTATTTTAAAAAAATAAGATGACCCGCCCCCCCCCCCCCAGTACGGGGAATTCTGTTTTTCTGTCATCAGACAAAAAAGTATTCAAAGTCCCCCAAAGGGAAAAGACCTGCAATTGAAAGCCCACCAAATTATCAACAACTACCTGCTCGTCTGGGAACATGGGAACACCTTTTCCGGGGAAAAAATGCCCCTACTGTTTTGGGGGAAGGGGGGGGAAAAAAGGCCTTTAGAAAAAAGGGGTTACTCTGTTCCATAAAAAAAAAAAAACACCCACAACAACGGGGAGACACTCGTTTTATGTGTGGGGGAGTGCCCAAAATTCCCCCTGTTTATGACCACCAATTTTTCAAAGAGTTCCAAAAGGGTTGGGAGAAAATTCTGAAACATTTCCCCGTGACTGTATATGTGTAATAAAATAAAGAAAAATATAATAAAACAACATTTCATATTTTTTTGTTTTGTAAAAAATTTTCCCGTAAACAAAAAAATGAAAAACAGTGTTTACCCCCCTTTTTTGTGTAGTATTTAAAAAAAAAATAACTTTTCAAAATTAAATGATCATGTTGGCCCCAAAAGGCCAAAAAAAAGTTACTCAGAAAAAAAAAAATTGAAAAATAATTGAAAATAGTACATAAAAAAAAATTTAAAAAGAAAAATACCGGGGGACGGCAGTTGGCGATGTTACCAAAATTTTTGTTCAAAATTTTGGGAAAAATTTTTTCACCTCCAAATCCGGTAAGCATTTACGTTTTTAAAATTTTTTTTATTAGCCCCTTTAAAGTTTAGAAAAAAAAAAAACTCTATTTTTTCATAAGAAAAAATAACTTTTTTTTTTTTAAATTTGGCCGACCCTGGAAACGAGTTTTGGAGAGGGGCCTTTCGAAACCCCCAAAAGGGTTAAGAAATGCATGACCAGCTTTCAAGGAAACCCCGTCTGGGAGGGGGGGGGTTTTTTGAGGGGGACGGAGTGTCAAAACCTTTTTTAAACCCTTTGCTGGTAAACCATTTTTTCAACAGCAGCTGAAACCCTGGTATGATAGTACATATTTTTTCCTCCTTTTTTTCCAGAGGGTTTTGGGACAAAAAACTTTCTTTGGGCCCCTGGGGGCATTTAGCAGTTACAAAACAAATATAAACAAAGGAAAAATACAAAATGTATCGAATGTAAAGCATGCAAACCGACACCCCCGGGTTTTCAAAAAAAAAAGATGGCAGGGGAGTGAGGTGCTCAGGCTGGCGGGGCAGGTTCCCGGGGAAAGTCTTTTTGGGCAGAAAAAGCTGATGGTTGGCGCCCGCCCGTAGCTGACTATTGTGCAGGGAGCAGCTGACCTGGGGGGCAGCAGGGAGTGACCCAATGGGGCAGCAGCAGCTGACCAAAAAAGGGAGCAGCAGGGGGCCATGGTGCAGGGAGCAGCTTTACCATGGGGGCGGGAACGCTGATTTGGTTTGGGGCAGCAGCAGTGACTTTGGGTTTTCAGCCCGGGAGTCACCAATTTGGGGGGGCAGCAGATGAACCCTTGGGTTTGCAACAAGGGCCCAAATGTGGTGCAGGCAGCTGACCGTGGTGCAGCAAAAAAGCTGACGGTTGGGCAAACAAACAGCTGACCGTGGTTTCAGCAGCAGCGGTTTATGCAGGGGCAAACGACCCTGGGTTTAGCAAAAATTTTTCCGGGGGTGCACAACGTGACCTTTGGGGGGCAGCAAAAGGTGGGCCATGGGGGCAGCAACAGTGCTGTGGGCAGCACAGCGACCATTTGGACAATTGTACTTTTTTTTTCCCCCTTTTTTTTCCACAGCTTTTTTGGAACCCATGGGGCTTATTTAGCATTTTTCAAGCACTATAAACAATGGAAAAATTTCAAAAAAGAACGAAAAGCTGCATGCAACCGGCCACCCTGCTTAAAAAACAATGACGGCAGGGCGGGTGAGGGCTTTAGGGTGAACTTGGGCAGGTTTTTTTTTTAATTTTTTTATTTTATGCTTTACAAACAGTACATTGAGATTTTGTATTTTCAATAAATTTGGGGGGCAATGCAAAGAGGCCTCTAATTTTGCCTAGGCATTATGGGCCAGTTAAAATTATTGGCTTTCAGTCTACTTTAAAACTAAGGGTTTTAAAACATTGTTGTACAGTAAGATAGTAATTATTTCATAGTTGTACAGTAGAATGTTATTTATAAATGAATCAAAATTTGTATAATACGAATATACATTTATATTCTAAAATGCTTTTGTGAAAACAATGATTTAATTATATTCCTGTCAATGGATAAAAGGTTAAATGTTATTGTTTCAGTTATGATGTGGGAGTACACAGGTGGGTAAGTGTGTACTGAGTATTTAGCATTTAGTCTAGGGTGATTAAGTGGATTTTGAGAAGAGTCTTAAATTGATTTTCAGACTGGGTTACTTTAATCCTTTGACTGTCGCAATCCTCAATCCTGAGGTGTCTCCTGGTGTCGCAAAATTTAAAAAAAAAAAAAAATTATTTTTCTTATGAAATGATAGAATCTTTTCCCGATTGCAATGACACCAGAAAAACGAAAGTTGATGGAAAACTGACGGAATTACGCTCTCGCAAAGTTAGCGACCTCAGCGATATTTACAAATCGGCGATTTCGCCTACTTTGAGCCCTTTTTTAGGCTAATTCCATTGTTCCAGTCGCCCAAACTCATAGCTATTTCTTTAGAACTCTGTTTTGTCTATTGATTGAGTACAAGAAACTGCCCATTTACCGATTTCAACTACCCAATAATGTGGTCAGAAATTTGCAATTTGGCCAATTTCACGAAAATTAAAAAAATATGACAATTTCAAAATAAGGTCCAGAATGAACAATGCAGACATTCTTGGCTCTAAAATAACATTTTCTTTGTTCATCAGTCATGTCTCCATGCCCCTCTGATATTACTCTTCCTTTCTATTATGAATTTTTATTCAAATAAAAAATAGAAGATTTACTGTTATGCAGACTACTGCGATACTGTAATAATTGCACAAATAATGTCAACCCATTCTTGACCACATATTAGAATGGCTAGCTGAACATTTATTGTACAATGACATTATTTATTTAATTTGAACATCGGCAAAAATCAAACATTTCCACTAATTTGAGCTCCATTTCCAGGTTCTTCTTATAGTAAAACCAATCAAGATCACCTCTATTTCTATATGTTTTACATTCTATCAAATGAGACCAAGAAAACGAGAATACAACCATAAATACTATACGAAAATAGACCACAAACTCGGCATTTTAATTAAAAAAAAGGATCAAAGTTTTTTTTTTCTCATTATGCACTGTGTGCTCCAGGATTTTTTTATATGGCACACACTGACCACACAGACCCATTCTCTCACATGTGGGCCTACCAGCTTTCTCCTGCTTGATTTGAAGCTGCTAGAATTTATGAGTATATATACGTCAAACACAGTACCTCGTAAGACGTATTTATAAGACCAAAACACTCAAAGGGTTAATATCTTCTGGTAATGAATTCCATATTTTGGGGCCCTTTATGTGCATAAAGTTTTTATACAGTGTGATATGGACATGAGGTATAACAAAAAGAGATCTGTGTCTTGTGTTGTGGTCATGTGTACTGTTTAGGTTGGTGAGGAGAAGTTTGAGTGGGGAGTTTACATCTGCGAGTATTGTTCTGTGTATGTAGTAGGCACATGAATAAGTATGTATGTTCTTAATGGTGAGCAGATTCAGACTTCTGAAAATTGGTGGAGTATGCTGGCAGGAGTGGGAATTTGTTATTTTTACTGCTGCCTTTTGCTGGGTTATTAGGGGTTTTAGGTGACTGGATGTTGTTGATCCCCATGCACAAATTCCACATGTAAGATAAGGGTATTTGAGTGAATGGTACGGGTGCAAAGGAGAGATGTTGGGGAAACCCTTTTTTTACCTTATCTTTGATAGTATCCCCTACAGTCTTGGAGATTTTTTTTGGGTGATTTGTTTATTTTTGCCCAGAACTTAAGGGGCTACTGTCAAGGTGGATCCTGGGGAATTTTCCCTCTGTGGGGTCTTGTGAATGATGATCCATTTTTGTTATGTTTAATTGGATCATTTGCGCTTTTTTTTCCAAATTTAAATAAAATGGGTTTTATCAGTGTTCGGGGTAAGTTTGTTAGTCTTTCACCCAGGGGGGAAAGACGGGAAAAGGAAATCACGTTTTGCGTTTTTTTTTTACCCTGGGGCAAGGCAAAATTTTTGTGTTCAAATGTTCGTATGGAGGATTTTAACTCCCAATGTCTCATAAGGGGGGGGGTCCACTGAAATAATCTCTTGGGGCATATTACTTACCCATTTTTAAACCCCTTTTGAGGGTCGACAGGCCCTCTCCAAAAACTGGGTTCCCGGGGTCGGCCAAATTTCAAAAAAAAAAAAATTATTTTTTCTTATAAAAAATTTAGAGATTTTTTTTCAAAACCCATTATGGGTTTAAAAAAAAAAAAAATTTCCCATCAATACTTACGGAGATAGGGGATGCATAAATTTTGCAGAAAATAAACCCCCGTATGGCAAAAGGGGCGATTTGCCGCTCACCCGGGTAAACTTTAGTTTACTTGTATTTGAATTTTTTGTTTTTTTTTTCCACTTTTTTTTTTTCACAAAAACTTATGGGGCCCTTTGGGGAACCAAAGTAAGGTGCAATGTCATATATACACTCTTTGTATACAACACAATAAGCACACAAACATAATTAGCAATATTGTTTACAAAATTTGTTTACAAAAAAAACAATACAAAAAATTTTTTTATTATTTTTGTTCTAAAATATATTTACCAATATACAGTACTGAACATATTCCTATTATTTCTGCAGTTTTGGGAACTCTGAAACATGGGTCATAAAACCAAGGGTGTTTTATTTTTTTTTTTTTCCCCTATTCAAATCTCTTTAAATCTGTCCCCTTCTTTCTATCTGTCGGGTCTATCTCTGCTCAAAAGGTAACATAAATAAAAGTATACATAGTAAAAATTTACCTAGGATAAACCCAAGAAATCCAGAAAAAGTGTTACTCTCTTTGAAGTTTGTGAAAAGTGATGCCCACAGTTTTTGGGTCTCTGAGACAGAGAGCTAGAGGGGATAGACGTGGGACAGGGAGTTTGACAGACAGACAAATAGACAGACAAAAATTTTTAAAGTTTACCAGTAAAAAATGGAAAATTTGTTTTCCCCCCACCCCCCCCTCCTCCTCTTTTTCCTTCTTTTCCCCCTATTATTTTCCCTTTCCCCCTCCCCCCTTCCCTCTTTTTTCCTTTCCTCCTACCCCCTTCCTCTTCCTCCTACTTTTTCCCTCCCCCCCCCTCCTCCCTCCTCCTCCTTTCTTTTCCTTTCCTCCTTTTTCCCCCTTTTAATCTTCCCCCTACTATTCCTCTTCCCCTACTTTTTCCCTCTTCCCTCCTCCCCCTTTCTTCCTTTTTTCCCCCTACTTTTCCTCCTTTTTCCTTCCCCCTTTCCCTCCTCCAAAGTTTTAAATTCCCAGGGGGTTCGGAGCTGTCAAAATGACATATTGTTTTCATTACCCCACTCCCCCCCCCTTTGCCTTTTAAAAAACAAGGGGTTGGGATGCGTTTCCCCTTCCTATTCAATCTAATTATCTTTCTCCTCATTCAATCTGTCTTTTTTATCCCCTGTCTCCCCGGGTTACACATAATAAAAAGGTATACATAGTATAAATTTCCCTGGGGAAAACCCAAGAAACCCAGAAAAAGTGCTAAAACTCGGGCTTGAAAAATTGTGATTTAAAAGTGATGACACAGTCTTGGGGGCTCTCGAGACAGAGAGCTAGATGGTTAGACGGGGGAGCTTGACAGAAGGAAATAGACGGGACAGAAATGTTAGTTTACCAGCAAAAACAAAGGGGGGGGAGATTTTTAAATTCTCATTTTTTTGCACAGCTCAAACCCCATTTACCTCATCAAACGTCAGCACTTATCAGATGTTATCTCCCCTTATCTTGTTACTGTCATGGGTGAAAAATTTTTTAAAGTTACCTAAAATTTTATTTTTAAATTTTTATTTAATTATTTATGTATTATTATTTTTTATGTTTTATTGTTATCATTACGTATTCTTTTTCCCTTCCCCCCTCCCCCTTTTCTTTTCTTCTTCCTCCCCTCCCCTCCTCTTCTTCCTTCCTCCTCCTCCTCTTCTTTTTTCCCCCTCCTCCTTCCCCCTCTCCTCCCCCTCCTTTTGGGGCCTCCTCCCCTCTTGCCTCCTCCTCCTTTTCCCTCCTCCCCCTTTTTGGGGCCTCCTCCTCCTTTTGCTTCCCTCCTCCCTCTGCCTCCTCCCCCTTTCCTCCATTCTTGGAAAAAAAGTTTGAAGGTTTGTAGTTTTTATCATTTTCATATAATCCCCAATCTCACATCTGAGTCGGGGTTTTTTGGAAAATAGGGTTTCCTTTTTTGATTTTTGGTAACAAACGAAGGGGAAACAAGAGGGCCCAGCACCAAGGGGGAAGGCGGGGGTTTGTCTGGGTTTTCCTCACTATTACCCATTTTATGGTTTTTGTTTCGGCCCAAAACCCCCACCCAGAACCTTAAAAACTCATCTTCACTGTCCCTTTCCATCTGTATTAAAAACTGTCACTGGGGGAAAAAAAGTGCCCCCAATTGGGCCGGGATGAGGAACTTTTTCCAAAAGGGGCCAGGTGGAAATTGTTTTTACTATTTGGCTTTCCCCACAATGCACCCCCTGGGCCCCCAATTTTTTTTTCCTCGGGCGCACACCCCCACACAGCCCCATTCTCTCAAAATTGGGGCTTATCGGGCCCTTTTTCCCTGTAAATTTTTGAGGCGCTAAAATTTATGCGTACTAGAAACGAAAAAAACCCCCAAAGCGAAAAGACTACTGTACGGAACCAAAAACCCCTAAAAGGGGTTAAGGGTAATATAGATTTTTCCCCTTAACCTTTTATTTTTTTTAAAAATTTTATAAGAAAACCCCATTATGAAACCACACAAAAAAATGATACATGACCCCAGTATAAAAATTTATATGAGTTGTTTCCCAAAACGGTTTTTTTAGGGGGTTTTGGGAAAAGAATTACGTTTTTCTAGCCCAAACCCCTGTTACTGGGGGATAACTGTGGGAAAAATTTTCCCTTTTCTTTGGGCCTTCACTCTATAGTTTTTCAAAACCCTTGGGGGTTTAAGCACTTTTTTTTATTATAAATTATAATAAAATATTTCATCATTCAGAAAAAAATTTGGTGTTTTGAGGGAGGAGGGAGTGTTTGTTTTTTATTATTAAGAACATAAAAAGACATAAAAAAAGAAAAACCCATTTGCAACGGGCCCTACTGGCCCCATGCAAAGCAGGCCCAAAAGCCCTCCTCCCGGCCCTTAACCCAAAATCCCCAAACCTAGTTTAGGTCAGGTCACTTTCCCACTTAAAACCATTTATCACACAGGTAAAAACTCACACCCCCCCTCACAAACCCATAAGACATAAAAAAAAAAAGAAATAAATACGGAAAAAATTGTATCCCATAAATTTTATTCCCAAAATGTTTTTTAGAATTTTCCCCCCCTAAGCCATGCGTGTTGTAAGAGGCAAATAAAATGCCGGGGGGCAAGGGGGATAAACCCCTTCCTTTCCTAAAAATATTTAAATAAATGTAGAAGGGGAAGCCTTTTCATTTTTCCTTTTTGGGGGGCCCCCCCCTTGTGGGATACCCCGGGTTTTGCTTTAAAGAAAAATTTTTTTCTCATTAAATTTTATCTCAAAAATGGGGCTAAACCCGTTTAAATCAATCAAACTTTATTTTTTTAAAATTTCATTAACCCAAAGAATACTCCAAATTTACTGAAAAGGGACAGCAACACCCGTAAATGACCCTATGCCTGTCTTAGTAATATCAATTTTTGCCCAAATTTTTTATCTGTTTTCAATAATGTTTTTTTCCACTGAAAAATATCGTTGCTTAGTTTAAACTTAAGTTAATTTTAAAAGCCTGCCCAAAATGTCTGCATACAAGAGGGTTTTTGCATGTTTTCAAATGAATAACTGTATTTTTCCCTTTTTACTTCAACGTTTAAAGTTCAAATTAATAAATAAATAAATAAAAAAAAAGGGGGCAAAAACTGAAGTAGGCTGTTTGGGCCCCTTTCAGGCATGTCCTTTACAAGTCCAAAACCCCCTAGCAGAATAAATGTTACCCAAGCAATAAGCTTTTACAATTACATTTTCTAAATGCAAATCCCCCCTCATATCCAAACCCCTCTCACATATGAAATTATCCAACCTAAATTTTTAAACTACCCCAAAGGTTTTTTGCTTTAGACAGACCATTCCACTCATCAACTAACCCCATTACTAAACCCCGGGGAATTTCCCATATCCTTTTAAAATTTTAAAAAAAAAATTTGGGGGGGCTAATTTTAATTTCCCAAACCCCGTAGCCCAAATGTCAAATCTGAATTTGGGGGTTAGTCACTAGTGGCATTCCCCAAAGGTCCCGTTTTTTGGCCCTCTCTTGTTAATAATTTACATTAATGAAATTGTAAGGGATTAGAAGTGACATGAGCAAAATTTTCTGATGTTTCAAAAATAGGCCGTATGAATTTATTTGAGGAGGATAGCAAAAGGGGAAACCCCGGGGCTTGGACAATTAAAGTCTTGGTCGAAAAAAGGCCGATTTAAGTTCAAAGTCGATAAAGCGTAAGGAAAAAGTCTTGGGGAAATTTAAAAAAAACCCCCGGAAAACTATAAAATGGTGAAGTAAGCTTGATCATTTCAGAAGTGAAAAAAACTTGGGGGGTCATGGGAAAGGGAGAATTTTTAAAGCCCAAAACAGCAGTCCCCAAGTGGGGTGCAACAAGGCCCAACAGGAAAAAAACTTGGGTTTATCCCCAAGAAAGGGAAAAAGTAACATAAGTCCAAAAGTTATTTTAAAACTCAAACCCCACAGTGAGGCCTATTTTTGGGTTATGCTCTCAGTTTTGGTCTCCCTTTCTACAGGATTGGGGTATAGATTATTTGGGGAAAAAAAAGAAGGGGATGACTAAAATGATTAAATGTGTAAGGAAAACTCCTTATGAAGACCGACTTAAAGCCTTAAATCCCCCCACTCTCTGGTGAGACGTGGAAAAGAGGGGAGATATCATTGAAGTGTATAAATGGATGACGGGCATAAACAAAGAAGATATTTAAAAAAGTACTGAGGTGGGATTAAACCCGGTTAAAAACGAAAATTTGCATTTAAGTTGGATAAATTTAATTTAGAAAGGTTCTCTAACAGAGTTGTGGATGCATGGAACAATCTTCCCAGTAGGGTGATAGAGGCTAGGACCTTGAGTAGCTTTAAAAAGAGATTGGTAAAATATATGAGTGAGAGGGGCTGGGTTTGACTGTGTCACTGGGTATGGGAGTTAATTCTTGGGTAACTTTGGGTAGAGGTCGTTTTGATAAGGGCCTGCCTTGATGGGCCAGTAGGCCTTCTGCAGCTTTCCTCCATTCTTATGTTTTATGAACTGCATCTGCCACTTTTCTGACCAAGAATAGAGTTCCCTAAGTTCCCTGAAGTTCCTTAACATCCCGTTTGAATCAATCTCCTACCTATCTTTGTGTCATCGGCGAATTTGCTCATATCACTAGTAATACCCTCATCAAGGTCATTGATATATATAACAAACAACAATGGCCTAAGGCTGATCCCTGTGGTATGCCACTTGTTACAGATCCCCACTCTGATTTAACCCCATTTAAGCTACTCTCTGCTTCCTTTTAGTGAGCCATGACTTGACCCATGAGAGCATTTTTCCCCCCAAAATGCCATGAGCTGCCACTTTTTTAACAGTCTCTGGTGCAGTGCTCTTTCAAAAGCCTTACTAAAATCTAAAAAACAATATCGAATTCTTTACCATGATAAAACAGCCTAAAAAGTTTTGCTGAAGAAGGTTAATAAATTAGTTAGTTAGGCAGGAATGGCCCCTCGGAATCCATGCTGAGTATCATTAATCAAGCTGTGCTTATCGAGATGGCTTTTTAAATATTAATCACTATAATTGACTCTAGTAAACCATACCATGGGCGGGGTTTGAACCCACATTTCAGACACTACAAACCTTTTTTGAAGAGAAATTTAAAAATATTAGTGAATGGTTCACAAAGTTCCATTTTACACTCTTAAAGAACCCTTGAAAAAAGTTCATCAGGGCCCGGGGATTTATTTTGCTTTAACCAGTCTATCTGTTTGATAACAAATTCTGTAAATGAACTGTAAATGCATAATTTATCATCATCAGGCCCACTATAAGAATTAATTACTGGGATATTGTTTTGTGTCTTCCCAAAGGGGAAAACTGAGAGAAAATAATTTAATTTATTTATTATTTATTTAATAATTTGAACATACATACAGAGGTACAAAAAAATACAGGTAAGAGCAGCATGCCAAAGCCACTTGTATGCATAGCATTATGGGCAGGCTAAAAATTAACTTAAAAATTAACTAAGCAATGATGTAATCAGTGATAAAACATTATTGTAAACAGATAACAATAAAGCACAAATGAGTAAATTTCAAAGATGGTCATATGGTTTGCATGCATTGCTGTTTTATTCAGTAGAATGGAGTATTCTGTTAGGTAGTGTATTTAAAAAATAACAAAGTTAGATTGAGTCTTGGGTTTAACATTTATGTGATATAATTGTGAGAAACATTTATGATATACAATTTATAAGGTTCAGTTATTCAGTATTTATTTTGGGTTTTTGGGGGTGTAAGTGATCTTTGAGAAGAGACTTGAATTTATAAACAGGTAGTGTTTCTTTTATATTTACAGGGAATGAATTCCCGATTTCAGGGCCTTTTATGTGCATTGAGTTTTTGCATAGCGTGAGATGGACACGAGGAACATCAAGGAGTGATCTGTGCCTTGTGTTTATGGTCATATGTTCTGTTGAGGTTGGCAAGGAGATGTTTGGGGGGAGGGTTAATATCAGAGTTAAGTGTTCTAGTATGCAATAGGTGCAGTAATAAGTTTTTGGATATTTTGTATGGTGAGTAGGTTTAGTGTTTTGAATATTGGTGGAGTGTGCTGCCTGTAGTGGGAACTTGTTATCATTCTGACTGCACCCTTTTGTTGGGTAATTAGGGGTCTGAGATGGTTAATTTTTGGGTTGACCCCCATGCACAAATTCCATAGTGAGATAGGGGAAAATAAGAGTGATAAGGGCCAGGAGGGCTGACTGTGGAACATAGTACCGTATCTTCGATAGTAGCCTACAGTCTTGGAAATTTTCTTAAAAATTTGTTGTATATGTGTATAAAATTTTTGAGTCTATTATCAAGGTGGATTCCTAAGAATTTTCCCTCTGTTAGCTTTGTGATAGGTAATCCATTTATCATTATGTTAAGAGGGACATCTGTAGCTCTGTTCCCAAAACTGAATGATGTAGTTTTTTGTCAATGTTTAGTGTAATTTTGTTGTCCTCATCCAGGAGATATTTTCTGTAATTCGGTATTTACAGTATTGGCTAGCATGACTGGGCTCGGGTGAGAGTAGACGTATGTAGTGTCATCTGCAAATAGTGTGGGTTTGAGTAATTGCGAACATTTGGGAGGTCATTTATGTATAGGAGAAAGAGAAAAAGGGCCAAGGGCACTTCCCTGTGGGACACCCAAATGTAATTGGTTGTGCGGAAGAGTTTGCCCCATTTGTGACACATATTGGCTTCTTTTTGCTGAGGTATGACTTGAGGGAGTTGAGGGAGTGCCCCTTATACCATAGTGTGAACCCAAATTTTTCGTGGAGCAAGTCATGGTCAACTGTATCAAAAGCTTTACCTAAGTCAATGAAGATCCCCAGTGGGACTTCTTTTTTCTCTATTGCATTGTATATATGTTCTAGCATGTGTATAATAGCATCATTATTATTTTATTAGGCCTGAATCCAAATTGGGCAGGGGTTGACTATGTTTTGGAGATGAGGTAGGAGTATTCGTTTATGAAATAATTTTTTCGAAAATTTTTGAGAGGTGTAAGTTGGGTAAATTGGCCTATAGCTATTCAACTCTTTTGATCTCCCTTTATGGATGGGGTGACCCTTGCTATTTTGAGAACTGTAGGGAAAGTAGAGGATTCAGTGGATTTGTTTAAAGAGAGTTGCAATGATTAGTGATAGCACTTGTGACACTTTTTTGTATATAAAGAGTGGTAAGGTATTTAAATCCCCTGCCTTGTTTTTTAGTGTGTTGATAATAAGAGAGACTTGTATGGTTAGTCGGAGCAAGGAACAGTGTGTTTGGGCAGTTACCAGTGAGGTAGTCATTTGGTGGTTATCTGTGCATGGGATTTTTTTGGAAAGGTTTTGTCCTATAGGGAGAAAAAATCATTGAGTCTGTTTGCTGTTTCTGTTGGTGGGAGTCGGGGTTCATCTGATTTTGCTAATTTAATTTCGCTATTTTGAGATATCTTTTTTGTTCCCAGAATTTCTGATGGGTTTCAAGGTCTTTTTTATATCACCCCTTTTGAAGGTTTACTCAGCCCTGTAAAAACTTCAGACAGTATTACCAAAGCTAGTTCCTCGGGAAAATAATGTATAAAAAAAAGAATAAAAACTGACAAACAAAAAACACTTTTTTTTATTTAGAAAATATAAAAATAAAACCTTAAATATGAAATTTGATCCTAATTAAAAAATGAAAAAAAAAATATAAATAAACTGAATTCAACCTAAATAAAACTTGGGTGTTGGTGTTGGTGACACTGCGGTTGTTAAAATCTGCCTTGCCAAAGATGTGGGGGGGGGGTGTCGCGGGGTTTTGAGACAACCCCCCGGGCCGTTCTTCACAAATTTCTAGCCGTAAATAATCGTCCAGATGACAGGAAAGTAGGTTTTTTTCCACTGCAAGATGAGGGTTATATCCTGCATTTCATACAGGTGCACGGGAATTTTAAATCCAAAAAAGGGGGAAGTCTCAGAGTTAGTCCACCCCCATATTTACTCTTTTGTTTGGGCGGGGTGCCCCCTCTTTCATCCAAGCTGGAAAGATAGACAGGTTACCCGCTGTTTAAGAAATAACTCCCATGAAAAGTAAATACCTAAAAGTGGTGATTTTACAACAGTAAACTTAGAGCAAGACAAAAGAACAAGTTTATTATTGGGTAAAAAAGGAAGTTTTAAACCCAATAAATTCACTAAATACTGGCAGGCATTACTTACAGAGTGCTGGGAGCTTGATCTAGTGATTACTTTTTGGACCGGAGCCCCACAGTCACCTTTTGGGGGGGGGGAGAAGGGGGGAAGGAATAGGGGGAACTAATGCCCCTACCTTAAAAGTAGCCGGAAATCAAACTATCATTTTTGGAGGGGAAAAAAAAAAAGGGGGAAAAATAGCGAGGCTAGACTTACCTCAGATAAAAGTACCGGCAACAAATTTTACTAATACTCCTCGTACTCCTATCATTGAATTTTTTCCCTCACACCCAACCAAAACTTATAGAAAGGGAGTATAAAAGAACAGGCGAGGAAAAATTTTAACAGGGGAAAGTCGCATAAGGCAAAAACTCTACGATTTACGACTTAACCAGTCAGAGAAAAAAATTGGATGAACCATTGAATACACAATATGGAACTTAAAGCCTGGATCCAATGTCCCCCCTAAAGAGGTGACTTTTGGTTTTCCCAAAAAAGTTTGGGTATAAAAAGGTTTATGGCTGTTTTAAAATGAATTTTTTTTCCCACAAATAAAATTTAAGTTTGAAGATACCCACAAAGGGCCAAACATTCCTTTTCTAGGGTGGATATCTTTTCGGGGGGAAGGAGTTCCGGCCTGGGAAGCAACGGGGGAGGGAATACCACATGGTTTGGTAACACTGCCCCTAAGCCAAAATTTGGGAGGCATCAGTTTTAAACAAAATGTTTTATTAATATCGGGAAATTTTAAGTATTGGGGTCTATCAAAAAAATACTTTTAATCTCATTAAACTTTTCCCGAGCTACGTCGGAAATTCAAATTTTCCTTCCAGATTTTTTAAGGAAGTGGGAAAAAGATGCCTGTAAGATCATAAGGTCAGGATAAACCGTGCATAAAAATTTCAGAACCAAAAAGCTACGCATAGTTTTTTTTTTGGGGTTTTTTCTTTTTTTTTGGGGAAAGGGGCTGCAGAGAGTTATAGAAAGTACAGTCCAAGATTTCAAATTTTGTTATCCCCAAAGGAAAGCATTTTCTTCGGCTTGGCGTAAAAGCCATGTAAATAACCTACCAAACTGATGTATTTTGGGATATGTTCGCACCAGTGGATGTCATTACAAATTTTTATCAAAAAAACTGAAACATTTGGCATTTTACCCAAGCCTTTCTCATCATCTAATGTAGGTAGCACAGGCAGTTACCAAACCGAAGGCAATTCTTATGAATAAACCCTTGGTGTGAGGAAAAAGCGGTGTACTGCTTAGAAAAAGGGATCTAACATTATTGATGATATCCCTAAATATCAACTCTGAAAAAAGGAAGGTCATAAAATTTGTGTAATCGCTTCTATAAGGGCATGGCTCGATCCCCCCGGTATACAAAAGGCCCTGAATCAATGCAAGTCAAAGAATTACCTCCTTCTTAACCTGACTACGGTGAACAATATGAAGATACTGAGGTTCAATGTCTTTTTTTTAAAAATTTTTCTACCTCAAGGTCAATGATTAAGGTGAACTGGAAACTGGGTAAAATTTGTTTGTTTGGATTGCCCTCACAATCAATTTATGGACTACGTGGGGGTAACACCTGGAAATCGTAAAGACTCTGAAAAGTTACTCACACATTGAAGTATTTCTGCTCTAGGGTCATCCAAAGATTCATTAAATTAATGTTGGTTGGCCCCTGTGGTCAAGAGTCACCAAGTCATTAGTTCTTCATAAGTCTAAGTGAGGTTTCAATTACACACCCTTTCATTCTTCAGTTGTTTATCAAGTTGGTGGAAAAACAAGTCAAAGTTATTTAAAGGGAGTTAACCGAAAATTTTTTCGGGAAAATTTCTTAAGGGTGTTGATATAAAAGCTTAGGTTTTCCTTACTTTTTATGAGGTACAATTTCCCCCAAATTTTTTAAACTTTAAATTTGGGCCCTTTTCCTGCTACTAAATTTATTGCTTTATAGGCAAAAATACCAGAAATTCATCCCCTACTTTAAAAATTATCTTTGACTTTTGGAAACAAAAAGGTTTTGTACTGGTCCATTGCAAGCTTGGTTTTTTCGAAACTATGTCAGGTCTCCCCAAAATTTGGATCAAGGTCAAGGGGGAAACTGGGAAGAAACTGAAACCCCAGCATTTTTCCTCCCCTTGTCCATAAGTCATGAAGGATGGACAAGGGCCTCTGGCCTGTCTACCATAGAGAAGTTCAAAAAGGGGAAAAACCCAGGGAGCACGGGGCTTTCCCCCATGGAAACAAGAAAAGGGGATAACGATGCCACTCCTTTGGGTTTTGGGAGCAAAATTTCCTTAAAAGGACTCTAGAATCGAAATTTCGCTCAATCCCCATTACAGTGGTGATAGGGGGTTTGGGGAAGAAGGGTTTACTCCCAAAGTGGTAGAATGTTGCATTAAGTCCATGTAATTTGTCCCAGGTCAAAAAAATTTTCTAGGAATGCCCACCTGGAAAGAGGCAAAAGGGCTTTAGCCCCCCTCTGTAGTATTAGGTCTTTAAGGGGACAGCTTCAGGGAAACTCGAACCATAATAACTAATGGGGAGAAAAGGACCCAAAAGTCAATAGCTACTCTTTCAAAAGGGACCCAAAAAAAGGCATTTTGAATAGGACTCGCCTGGGCCTGGGGGGGACATTGGCAAATTTACAATCTCAATAGGTAGGACATCAGAGGCCTTTTTTCCAAAAATAGTTTCCCAAATTTATTGAAGGTTTTTTGATCGAGAAATGCCCGGCATGGGGTCATGAGTATTTTTTAAAACAGTCCTCGCATTGAGTTGGAACAACTAAGATGGAAAGTCTACCATCTAATTTAATTTGAATACTGACTTGTACAAGATACCTTTATTTATTTTAAATTTAATGAAAAGTTTTTCCCTTTGAAACTTGATTTTTTTTAGCGGCATTATGGCAATTCTGAAAGAAGGGGAATTCGTTTAAATTGACAAAGGAGTCTTCGATATATCTAAAGGGTTAAAATCAGGGAAAATCAAAGGATGACATAGGGAAAACCTGGGCTTTGGTCTAGCCTTAGTCAAGACATTTTTGGGACAAGGTGAAACTTTTCCTTTTTCTAAAAAAGTGAAAAGGTGAACCCACTTCCTCGCTTTCAGATACATCACGGGGGTTTTAATCCCAAAATCTCGCGAGAAATTGTCTCATCTGAACTTTCGAGGGGGTTCTCTGACTCTACAGGAAAGGATCTGAAAAGCTTTGTCCACCTTTTGGGGATGAAAGGTCAACCCCAAAGGAAAAATGGCACCTTTTTCATTACCTTTAGAGGAGCAAGAGTGATGGGAGCTAGTACCTTTAGACCAACCCTAACCAATTTAGACCTAATGTAAAAAACGGTTTGGGAGGAAAAGTGTCCGTAAGCCCCAAATTTGTCCCGAAAAATATGCAGAGGAAAGATTTCTTTAAGGTTAGGGAACAGCTTATCAGAAAAGATAACATGGCATCCCTGTCTCGTAAAAGGTAGATACATTAAGTCCCTTTAAATGTTCCTGAACAGAAGGGTGCTTGACTTACATCTTTAAAACAACTTTTCC
This sequence comes from Cherax quadricarinatus, assembly GCF_026875155.1. NCBI lineage: Eukaryota > Metazoa > Arthropoda > Malacostraca > Decapoda > Parastacidae > Cherax > Cherax quadricarinatus. Next base: position 10,182,571 of record NC_069471.1, on the reverse strand, counting down.
CAAATTTTTGGACCTTCTTAGAAGGGGCAATCGGACGTTTATGTCCCCTTAAAACCACACAAATGAAAACAGAAATTTAAAATAAGTCATTTAAATTTTCCCCTAGAGACTTTGATTTTAAGGGCTGTGAACCCCTTTCCTTAGGGTTCGTCCCCTTTAGGTCTTTTAGGGAAATTTTAGCCCGCATCAGGTCAGGCCCCAGCAACTTCCTCATTAATCAGTTTACCCTTTTCATGAATGTTCGTTCGGGGGAAAGCTGTCAGGAACTGGTAGCAAACCCTGAAATCTCTAAAAGATTCATAACGCGATCATTCTTTAACTCCATCCAAAAGTCGAACAAACGAAAGAGTTTTACCTGTAACGCTGAAAGTTTTGGCCAGGGTGTAAGGTGGGATCCTGAAATCTTTCCCGTAAGAAAATGGTTTTTTGTAGCTTTTGGATTGCCTTCTTTAGCAGGGTTTTAAAATTTCATATAATCCGCGACAAAGTTGCTAGATTTCAAAACGGTACCAGAAAATAACATTTCCCAACCTGGTAGCCCAGGTGTCAGCAGGGCCCTTCACAAGGGTAGCGGTATTTTAAACGATTATGTTTAAAAATTTTTCTTCCCCCCCCTGGAAGGGGGTAATTGGGTTGGAAAATGGCATAGCTGCACATTGTTCCATTTCTCCTTTATCAATTGCTGTTGTGAGAAAGTTAACTTTTTAATTTTCTAATTTTAAGGGGACTTGTTCGAGCTGCGATCCTTTTCTCTCCCCTTAATCATTCTCTATCCTTTGCTCTTTCCTCAAGTTCCCTTAATTTAACTTGTTCCTCACGTACTTTAGCTCTTTCCTCACGATCAAGTCTATCACGCTCTTTTTTGTCTTCTCTTTCGATTCTCAATCTCTCCTTTTCCTCTTCTCTTTCGATTCTCAATCTCTCCTTTTCAATTCTTTCCTGGATTTTAGCACTAATGAAAGATTCTAAATTTTTCCCTGTTATTCCTAACTTACTTCCAGCATTCATCCAAAACTGGTATTCCTCCATACTTGCAACAATAACTTAAACTACCATGGGAAAATGAAACGGGTATCAAAGAAAACTGAGGGTTCAATTCCTGCTCCGCTCAAACTGTAAATAAACCAGAGGGCTCGATCCCTACTTCAATTAAACAATATGTATTAATGAAAACGAAGGGTTCTATGCTGGCTCCGAGCAAACAGTAAGTAGAATGGGGTCCCTTGACCATCCAATCTTCTCACCTACAAATCAAGAGTGTCCTATGACAGTTCCCTTGATATAATAAAGAGCTCAATGAAACAAATTGTCACTGGAAAATCTCAGGTCCCTAGAGTCTAATCCTCCAAAGTGTTTCAAGCTCACACAAAAAGGTGGCAGAATTAAATATTATATCCTGCCTGACTTGACTTACAATAAAATGATACTATAACAATCACCATATCTTTTAAATGCCTGTACTGTAGTCCTACCATAGAGAATGATTACTCATGGCTGGTGGTAAATGTCTGTGGTATGCAGCGTTGAAGTTCCAATGGTAGATTCGAGATGGAGTTGAATCTTGATTCAGTCGAGTTGATCCTGGCAAGGTCGCCACTTGTGAAGGTTTACTCTGCCCTGTAACAACTTCAGACAGTATTACCAAAGCTGGCTCCTCCTCAGGAAAATTAATGTATAGAAAAAGAATAAAAAATGACAAACATAAACACTTTATTATTTAGAAAATATAAAATATAAAACACTTAAATATGAAATATTGATCCTACATTAAAGAAAATAAAAATGAAAAAAAATTAATATAATGAATTCAAGCTATTAAAACTTGGGGGTCTGGGGTTGGTGACACTGCGTTGTTTTTGAAACGTAGCCGTTGCCGATGATTGGGGGGGGGGGGGTCGAGGTGTTGATGACAACCCCCTCATTCTTAACGATTTTAGCCCTCAATAATCTGTCGAGCGGAAAGCAGGTTTTTTTTTTCCCCTGCAGAGAGGGGTTAATTTTCCGCTACTTCATACAGGTGCAAAGTAATTAAATCCAAAAAGGGGGGGTCTAGGGTTAGTCCATTCCCCCTCAATTCTACTAGTTGATTGGAGGGGACCCTCTTGTCACCCAAACTGGAAGTAGACAGGTTACCCACTGCTTAAGAAATCATCTCCAGATAAGTAAATACCTAAAGATGTGGTATTATTACAACGTCAACTTAGAGCAAGACTGAAAGGACTAAGTTTATTGGTCAAAAGTGAAGCTTTCAACCAATAAATCCAATAGAATACAAGGCAGGCATGTACTTACAGTAGTGCTGGGAGCTCTGAGTCTAGTGATTACTGTTTTGACCAGAGCCCCACACGTCACATTTTGGGAGGGAGGAGAAGGAGGGGAAGGGATAGTGGGAGCTAGACTGACCCTACCTTAACAAGCAGCCGGCAATCAAACTATCACTTTTGGGGAGGGGGAAAAAAGGCGGGAATAGCGGGAGCTAGACTTACCTTTCCTTAACAAATAGCCGGCAAGCAAACTATTGTTACTATATACTCCATCGCTACTCCTATCTATTGAACTTTTCCCTCACACACCTCGTAAGTTGGATAATCTGTTCTCATAATACAATTTTTTTGCCCTTCTTATCAGGCTGGTTAGGATTGACGAGTAACGTTTTGTTTGGTCTCTGGTTACGTGACCCCTTCTATACTGTTTTTCATACAGGTGTTTTGTATTTATGGATCTGAGAATGCTAGGTGTTAGCCAGAGACTGTTCAGTCTCTTAGCTGTCATATGTTTAGTTTTTTTAGGGGAGTGCTTGTTATAGAGGTATTGGGTCTTTTTTAGAAAATTATTAATACATTCAGAAATATCTGTATAGATTTCTAGCTCAGTGTGCCAGTCAATGTTTGTTACTGCTGTTGTGAAGTTATTAATGGCTGCCTCATTGTGAAGTCTGAAGGTGACTTTAGTAGTGTCTTGGGGTAATTTACCAAGAGTTGTTATGAGGAAAGTAGGGTAGTGGTCTGTGCTTGTAATCATAAGATTTGTAGTGAATCTATAGTTAGAATTAAGTATAAAACAAAGTAAATATTCTAAAGCTAAAAAATAGCACCTGAATTATTTAACAAATGTAAAAAAAATGAGCTAAGGTAGTTTTTTAAAGCTAAAATAAAGGAGACAATATAAAAGGGACTAAAATAATTTGTGGTGAACAAATAAAGTGATGATCAAATAATGGAGCTTGGGAATATGATAGTAGGTAGTACTTTAACCCTTTCAGGGTCCGTCCCGTAGATCTATGGCTTTACGTTCAGGGTCCAAACTGTAGATCTACGCCAAAATTCTAGCAGCATCAAATTTAGCGCAAGAAGGCTGGTAGGCCTACATCTGAGAGAATGGGTCTGGGTGGTCAGTGTGAACACAATAGAAAAACCTGGACGCCCGCATGGCATTGTGGGTACGCCAGCACAGTAGCTTTGTTCATCGTGCCTGGCGGCAAGGAAGCTCTCACTCCCCACTCACTCTCCAGGCGAATTCTGACTCTCCTCTTCACAACTTACAGTTCTAAGACTGATGGAAGTGGAGATGAAGACGAATTCTATGGTTTTGAACCATATGGTACTATTGTGCCATATGGAACAATGGTACCATATGGTACAATGGTGCCATGTCATACAATGCTATTATATGGTACAATGGTATCGTATGGTAGAATGGTACCATATGGTGCAATGTACCATACAGTACATTGTACCATATGGTACATTATACCATATGGTACATTGTACCATATAGTACAGGGTACAGGGACCCTAATGGAAATAAATCTGTCTGACTTTTTTGGGTTATCCTAGGTTCTCCAAACATATGCTGCTAAGTATGATATTCTATGTAACTTTATTTGTGTATAACTAAATAAACTTACTTATGATGACACATGCACTTGAATAAGTTTATTCAGGTGTACAGAAATGCAATTACATAGATTATCATACACAGCAGCATACTATAAAATCCTAGATAACCCAAAAATGTCGGGGTGGACTTATTTCCTTTATCCCTGATCTTAAAAATATGGTGTCCTGTACTGTAGGTACTTTGTACAAGGGTCCCTGTGCCAATGGTAATAGGTCTTGGTGGCATGAACCCAGCCAAGACTGAGTGGTGGTGAGAAAGCAGCTACTGATGGGCATTTTTTTGAGACAAATGCTTTGTCATCCCCTAAGGAACAGTCAAGTTCCTGTACACTTTTAAATATAATGAACTTTACTAATATATAATTTTTTTTGCATATTTTTGTTGAAAACAACTACTGTAACAAAATAATGAAAAATTTTGTGTTTACTGTGTTTAAATTTTTTTTTTTTTTTTTACAACATAATATGGTCAATAAACCCAAATTGGATCATTGTACTGTATGGTAAATGTGCCATAGGGTTCTTGACAATGGTCCCATACACCAATGGTACCAAAAGGGACCATTGCACCATTTTGGTCCATTGTATCATATGGTATCATTGTACCAAAGGTGCCTTGTACCATAGGTACCACTGTATATGGTCCCATTTTTCATAGGCCCATTGTTCATATCCATTGTCCATAGGGTACCATTGTACTAGGGGTTCATTGTCCATAGGGTACAATTGCCCCCAAGCACCATTGTCCATATGGTAACCGTTTTTTAAACACAAAACCGCACTAATATTTCATCATTTTGTTTACAATAACTTGTAAACAGTTTTTTTAAGCAATAAATGAAAATTAGTGCAGTTATTTTTGAATACAATGAGTGTACATTATACATAACATTATACTGTTCACAGGCCACAAATGTTATTAAAAAAAAAAAAATTTGAAATGAAAAAAAAAAAAGTATAAAAAACGTAAAATAAAAAAATGGGATTTTGGGAATCATGATGTTGCCGCCACCCCGGGCATTTTGGGTCAACTTCCCCCCGCTGACTCGGAAGTGCTGATCAAAAAAAAAAAAATTTTTTTCTTATTACCTTCACAAAAAAAAACTCTTTAATTCTGTAAGAAAAAAATTTTTTTTTTTTTAAAAATTTCTTGGACACTGGAGCACCACTTCAGATTTTGGCCTTGGACCCTAAAGGGGTTAGAGGTAATTCTTTAAAGTTAGAATTAGGGAAAACAATATAAAAGGGACTAATATAATTTGTGGTGAACAATAAAGTGGTAATCAAATAAATAAGTTTTGGAATACAATGGCAAAATAGTGAACTTATTACACTTTAGCACCTGAGAATAGCACCTTGATTATTTTAACAATTGTGAATATATGAACTAAGGTTGTTATATAAAACAAAAATAAAGGAGAAAATATATAAGGGACTAAATTAAGTAATGGTAAACAAAGTTAAATTGACAAATAGTCACTAAGAAATAATATTGGTTTAGGAGTAAGATCTGATTTGTAATATTAAATAAGTTGAGCAGTTTATTGCACAATAATTATTAAGAATAATTATTAATTATTAAGAATAGAGCACATTTCATTCTCCTTGTCAGTGAGATGCCCAGAGTTATTTTTAACCCTTTCAGGGTCCATCCCGTAGATCTACGGTTTTATGTTCAGGGTCCAAACCGTAGATCTACGCCATGAGCTCAGCTCACTCTGATAAACTGTGAGTGGGCCTAGATATGAGAGAATACATCTATGTGGTATGTGTGCACCACATAAAACAAATCCTGCAGCACACTGTGTATAATGAGGGAAAAAAAAACTGAGACCATGATTTTCCATTAAAACTTTGCAGTGTTTTCTCGTATGTTTTTTATAGTTGTATTTATAATTTCTTGGTCTCATTTGATAGAATGGAAGACATATTACAGAAATAGAGATGATTTTGATTGGTTTAGCACTAGAAATGGCTTGAAACTGAGCTCAAAGTAGCGGAAATGTTTAATTTTTGGCCGATGTTCAAGAGTAAACAAACGACCTCACACGTCTAATACACGCCACTGGTGGGTCTAATATACATTCACAAATGTGGTGATGATATTTATACAATTATTACAATATTGCATAACAGTAAATCTTCTATTTTTTGGTGTGAATATAAATTCATTATGTGAATAAAAAATCAAAATGGAATTTATTTGAAAAGACTCAAAACATAACTAATGAACAGAGGAAATGTTAGTTTAGTGCCAGGAATACCTACATTGTTTAGTCTGGACCCTTTTTTGAAATTGGAATATTTTGAACTTTGTGTTAAATTGGCCAAATTACCAATTTCCGATCACTTTATTTTGTAGTTGAAACAGTTGACTTGGCGATTTCTTGTGCTCAATTGATAGAAGTAATACTAGTGAAATAGCTAAGAATTTGGTCAACTGGAATGATGTAATTGGCCTAAAATGGGAGTCAAAGTTGGCAAAATCGCCGATTCGTAAATATCACTGAAACATCAAAATTCGCGAGAGCATAATTTCGTCAATTTTCCATCAAATTTCGTACTTTTTGTTTCATTACCTTCACAAAAAAATTCTCTACCATTTCATAAGAAAAAATAAAAATTTTTTTTTTTAAATTCTTGGACACTGGGGCACGCACCACTTCAGATTTTGACCTTGGACCCTGAAGGGGTTAAGGAGACCTATCTTATCTATAAACCTGAAAAAAACTTTTTGGGTTAGTTTTTGAATCCCTAGCAACTTTAATTTCATAGTCCCATTTAGCTTTTCTTATCCCTTTATAATGTCCCACTTAACCCTTAAACTGTCCAAGCAGATCTACGTTCACATGCGTAGTGCTCCATAAGTAGATCTACATTTTTTTTACACATTTTCAAATGTAAAAAAAAAAATAAGATCTACTTTTTTTACATACAGTGGACCCTCAGCTAATGATATTAATTCATTCCTGAAAGCTCATCGTTAGCTGAAATTATCATTAGCTGAATTAATTTTCCCCATTATTGTTCAACTTTCATAGTACAATCTTTTAGTAATTAAATAATCAACTACCTCATTTTGTGATTTTATTAGTAAGCATAAGTCACCTTATGTAATTTTCTTATTTACTATTGTTTGCTGAAATATTAGCTGAATTGATACTTTCTCTGCCCATATTACTACCTATTTTTTTAAATACTATTAATTGATATTACTTACTAAAATTAATAATTAATTACAATTTTTACTATCAGTACAATTTACTCTTAACATTTTTGACATTTAATTACCATTACTTGTCTAATTACCATAACCTGTTTTAATACCACATTTACTATCTTAGAGTACACTTAATTACCTTGTACTGCCAAATAACCTCTAGTATAACTACCAGTGCAATATTGAATCCAAATAACTGTTCTTAAAATTTAATACTAGAAATAAACATTACTTTTTCACTTTTTTTGTAATCATTATTACTTACTAAAATTTTATTAAACACCATATTTACTACCAGTCAATTTTACTTTTGTACATTAATCATTATTTTATACTTTTCATAACATTTTGTTGCCAAATTTTCAAGTTTGTATATTCAACTCCAACCTTTATATTATCCTTTGTACCTGTGTACCTGTGTACCTGTGTACCTGTGTACTTTGTACCTGTCTACCATCTTACTATCATATTATAACCAAGTCATTGCCATTGTTATTTTTTACTTATTATTCTTTTGGTACTTTAATTTGTGAATTTTATTTTGTCAATTTAAATCTAGTTATACTCTTGATCTTGTTAACAACCTATATCAGACCCTAGTGCAATTGTTCTTGTTAACAACCTATATCAGACCCTAGTGCAATTGTTCTTGTTAACAACCTATACCAGACCCTAGTGCAATTGTTCTTGTTCGTGTCAGGGTGTCAGCGTGCCTCGTTGTGCTCCGGGTTATCTCGTGTTTTCACGGTGGCTCTTGTGTGCTAGAACTTTAATTGGTGTCATCAATCCTATACAATACATCCCTCTAGCGCCTGGAACAAATCTTGGGCGGAAAACATTATATACTGAGTCAAAAAAGGAGAATTAGTGTGCACTACCTAGCAGAGTTTACTGCCAGAGGGGAATCATAGGCCTGTGTCCAGGGTGAAAAAAAAAAAAAAAATAATAATAATTGAACTTTTCGTGTCAGAGGAAAGAAAGTCTCCCTGATAACATTGAGTATACATAGTGTATAGTGTATACTACAGTGGCTCCCTAGTATATTGATGATAAAGGCTAAAGTGTCATTTGAAAACAGGTGAATTTGTAAATGAAGTGATAAGCCTATAGAGGCAGGTGCCAGAAGTCGCCAGAAACTTACCACAGGTCAGCTGTTTTAATAATCTTCCTGGCCTGCTAGTGTACTGGCATATAATCTAGTGATACCAGTGAATAGCAGAATACAGTGTTGTAGTAGCAACTAACCAGTATTATAATGGTACTTAGTGGAGTGGAGTGACTTTCATTAGTTTCTTTTTCTTGAGTTACCAGACGTTACTGTGAATTTCATATAACCTGTAGTTACCAGCGGTCGCAATATACACAACGAGAAGCAATTATTACTACAGAAAAAGCGTTCTTCCTCCAAAATTTGCACCAGTCAACTATAGTGATAATATAGCATTCATTGTGGTGGTGACGGAAAAAAAAAAAAATAGAAAAGCTAGATACAGCGATTGATAAACAAGGGTGGAGGCTGACCGTTCGTCATTGTAGGAGTGCCAGCAGTCACCGATTTCTTCAACACGCAAGTTATACTTTTGTATCAGTCAAATCACATATTACTCGGGTAGATAATTTCCAGTAGAGCCTTCATGTGCTAGCTCAAATCACCGACCAGTATGTTTAAATAAGTGACCCACTGATCAGATCAGATCGACTGGTCCGAACACCTTGACTGGTCCAAACCTTGACTGGTCCAACCCGGA
>NC_069471.1:10150105-10173204 GCF_026875155.1 Cherax quadricarinatus | reverse complement strand
TTTGCCAATCACTAAAATTCCCTCAAAAGATCATGATATAATTAAAACAACAACAGGCCCAAGACTGATCCCTGTGGAACGCCACTTGTTACAGATCCCCACTCGGATTTAACCCCATTTAGGACACTCCTGCTTCCTGTCAGTGAGCCATGACTCGATCCACGAGAGCACTTTTCCCCCAATGCCAATGATCTGCCACTTTCTTTAACAGTCTATGGTGGGGAACTCTAATCAAAAGCCTTACTAAAATCTAAGTAAATAATATAAAATTCTTTATCGTGGTCAACAGCCTCAAAAGCTTTACTGAAAAAGTTAATAAATTAGTTAGACAAGACCGGCCTCTGTGAACCATGCTGAGTAATCATTAATCAAGCATGCTTATCGAGATGGCTTCTTAAATAATCTCAGCTATAATTTGACTCTAGTAATTTGCCACAATTGAGGTCAGCTTATTGGCGGTAATTTAGGGTAACGACTTTTTCCCCTGTTTTCAAAATAGGAATTACTTTAAACCCATTCCACATATCAGACACTACACCTGTTTGAAGGATAAATTAAAATATTAGTTAATGGTTCACAGAGTTCCATTTTGGCATTCCTTATAAACCCTTGAAAAAACCTCATCAGGACCCTGCGACTATTTTGTTTCATTTCTGTCTATCTGCTTCACAACCATTTCACTATGACTGTGATGTTACAAAATTTTTTATCTTCTTCTAGCCCACTATAAAAATTAATTACTGGAATATTGTTAGTGTCTTCCTGTGTAAAAACTGAGAGAAAATAATTATTAAAAATCGAGCAAATTTCATTCTCTTTGTCAGTAAGGTGCCCATAGTTATTTTTAAGGGGACCTATCTTATCTCTACCTTTAGTTCTATAGACCTGGAAAAAACTTTTTGGGTTAGTTTTAGAATCCCTAGCAACTTTAATTTCATAGCCCCTTTTAGCTTTTCTTATCCCCATTTTCATGTCCCTCTTAATATCAATATACTGATTCATAAGATGATCATCACCTCTTTTGATATGCCTATAAATTCCTTTCTTATGCACTAGTAGATATTTGAGCCTATTATTCATCCATTTTGAGTCATTTCTATTTGATCTAATTTCTTTATATGGGATAAACGTTCTTTGAGCAGCATGTATAGTGTTCAGAAAACTGTCATATTGATAGCTCACTTCGTTATCAGAGTCAACAGATGATAAGTGTTCTCTAAGCCCATCGTAATCTGCTAAGCGAAAATCTGGGACTGTTACTGATTATCGCTACTATCGTAACTTCCATTCAATGCTAAATGTAATTGATTTGTGGTCGCTAGCACCCAGTTCCTCTGAAATTTCTAAATTATTAACAAGGGATTCATTGTTTGCCATAACTAAGTCAAGCAGGATATTTCCCCTTGTAGGTTCTGTCAAAAACCCTCTTCAAAAAACAATCCTGAACTACTACTAAGAAGTCGTATGATTCTAAATTCCCAGTCAAGAAATTCCAATCAATATGACAAAGTTAAAGTCTCCTAGAATTACAAACATTATCGTGCCTTGTGGCCTTAACAATTTCCTCCCATAGTAATCCCTTGGGCCCCTATCTAATTTTGGGGGGACGGTATATCACTCCTAAAATCTGTTTTTTCATGCCCCTCTGAAAAATCTATCCAAACAGACTCTGTATTGTTACTTCAGACTTGATACCCGTTTTTATGCAACAGTTCAAGTGATCTCGGACATACAATGCCACTCCTCCCCCCTTCCCGATACTTCTATCTACTTGGAACAATTTAAAACCATGAATATGACATTCCCAGGGATGTCCCGACTTTTTGAATAAACCACGTCTCAGTTTTAAACAAATACATCAGTGTTACCTGCACTAGCAACTAATCTCAAAACTCGTCCATCTTATTCCTAGCACTACGACAATTAGCATAATAAACATTGAAAGACTCTCCTTTCTCTTTACCCTTCCTGCTCATTTTTGTTTTTTTTACTAAACCCATTTTCTGTCCTTATCACCCAAAGTCCCTGGCTTTTCAATATCTACCTCGTTCTGCTTATTACTATTCCCCTAGAACTCGTAATATTACTACACTGGGACTTCACTGTTTTCCTGCCAAAACCCATACCACTAACTATTCCTAGTTTAAAGCCTAACTGCTCCCTCCACTGCAGTTGCCAGTGCTACCCCACCCCATACCCTAATAAGTGAACCCCATCCCTGGGAACATGTCATCTCTGCCATAGAAGAGGTCCTAGTTGTCAATGAATGTTAACCGCATTTTCCTTACAGTAAATTTTTCCAGCCACCATTGACACCAATTGCCCTGGACAACCATTCATTTCCAAATCCTCCCTTGGCAAAATACCACACATGACAGGGTCCCACCCTTACTCCTAATTATTTCTATTGCTGACCTATACCTCTAATCAGGTCTTCACTCCTACGTCTGCCAACATCGTTGCCTCCAGCACTGAGGCAGATAATAGGATTACTCCCATTACCTCTCATGATGTCATCCAGACGGCTAACAATATCCTTCATCCCAGCCCCAGGAAAGCAAACTCTCTGTCTCCTACTCCTGTCCTTCAAGCAGAATGCCCTATCCATATACCTAACTTGGCTATCCCCAACAACAACAATATTCTTCCCTTCCTTGGTGTCGTTCGTCGTGTTGTTCCCAGTAGTCGCCTCACATTCGTGGGCGTTTTGCACAATCAGTTTTGTTAGCAAATGATTCTTGGGGATCAATATTGGATGTATGGCTTCTTTAGGTAGTGAAGAATTATGAATTCTTCCTCGGCATCTTATAATCTTTTCTGAGTCGAGATAAAGTCCTAAAGAATCAATCATATCAGGTTTCTTTGGGGATTTATCTTGTGTTTCTAGAAATTTATATTCTGCAGAGAAAACATTTTTCTGTATTAGTTTCACCCAGTATTTAATGGGTTCAAGATATTCACAATCAGGTTTTATCCCTTTAATAAATTTCAAGACAAGAGCTGTAACTATTTAGATCCATCAAGTGGCTATTTCTGTTGTGTCTGTAGTATTTACACAACTCATTTCTGCTGTGTTCAAGCAGACTGTTTCTTCTGGCATAATGTGAGCTTTTAGCTGAGGCCAGTTCGGTCCGTGGAGCCATAATTTATTATCCACAAATTTCTTGAGTGGGACACCACGTGACAACATGTCAGCTGGATTCTCTTGGGAAGAGACGTGGAGAAAAAGATAATCTCTCTGCATCTCTTTTATTTTTGCTCCTCTATTCTCTACATAGACCAACTTACTCTTATTATTTCTTAACCACTGGAGAACTGCTTCATTATCACTCCAGATCACGTTTTTTTCAATAGTGAGATGATCAAGTACTTTGTTGAGATAGACAGCTAATTTTGTACCTACATAGAGTGCTGTCAGTTCCAATTGTGGTACTGTTCTGACCTTCAAGGGTGCTACACTGGTCTTTGAGGTAATTAGTGTAGTTCCTTCAGCATTACTCATGTAAGCTACAGCACCATAACCTCTGGTTGACCCATCACAGAACACATGTAATGTGTACTTGTTTCCCTCTTGACCTATTTGTCTGGGAAATTTAATTTGATGAAGTTGTTTAAACTCCTTGGATATTTCATCCCATGCTTGACTCATTTCTAGAGGCAAGTTTTCATCCCATCCAATTTTGAGCTTCCATGCATCTTGCATAAGCATTTTACCCTTTGTGGTAATTGGTGAGACGAGTCCTAGAGGATCAAAACATTGTGATACCTCTGACAGTAAACTACGTTTAGTGAGTGTACTGCATGATTTATTGTTTATCCTTTTGAGACTGAAAGTATCTTCCTGTGTGTTCCAATTAAGTCCCAGCATATTGTTGCAATCAGGAATTTTAGTTTCAAGGAAATCTTCTTTGATAAGTTCCCTTAATTGCATTGAATTTGTATTCCACATCCTTAGAGGCATATTTGCTTCTTTCATCTCCTTGTTAGCTTCTCTGTATAAGGATTTCAAATTCTCCTCTTTATTCACAGTACCTTGAAGATTGTCCACATAGAAACTTTTCTTTCAGATTTCTTTGAATGGACTTTCAGATTTCTTCAAATGTGTATTTATAGTAGCTTCTAGTAAGAATGGAGAGGATGCTGCATCAAACAATACTGATTTGAAACAATAAGTTTTCACAGGACTTTGAGGAGCGTGTGGATTTTCAGGTCACAAGAATCGAGTATAATCTCTTACCTATTTCTTGTATTCCTACTCTTAAGAAAGCTTTGGAAATATCAGCCGTGTAGGCATATGGGTTTGTGCGAAATTTCATAAGCACGTCTCCAAGCTTCTCAGTTAGTGAGGGTCCGGTCATCAGACAGTTATTAAGACTTGCTACATCTTTATTTGCACGTGCACTGCAATTGTTTGCAACACTTAGTGGAGTGGTTTCAGAATCTTTTCTGACTCCATGGTGCAGGAGATAATGAGCTTCTGTCTTCAACTTATCTTCGACTACTTCCTCAATGAATTTATTGTCCAACTGTTCTTGCATGATATTATCATAGTCAGTAGCTCTGGATTCTTCCTGATCTCATATATTTGTGCTTTCATTTGTCCGAAAGCCATGCGATAATTGCTAGGCAGATGTGGTGGATTTAATTTCCATGGAGATGTGGTGGATTTAATTTCCATGGTAACCTAACCCAATTCTGTCCATCTGTATATTTGACAGTGTCCAAATATTGGTTGTAAGTCTGAGAATCTTGTGGGCTTGGCTTATTTACGTCAATACCTATCGCATCTAAATCCCACAACTTATCAACTGGTTCATTCATTTCTTCCAGTAATGATAATTTTTGCTGTGGTACATGATCAGCGGTTATTCTCGTAACCAGTACATTTTCCACTGAATATCAGCTTCTTTCCCACTTTGAGAGGGAATGAGACCACATATCATGTGGTCTCCTGCTGTTTTCAGCAAGTGAACATCATGTTTACTTAATTTCATCCTCAGATGGATCTGATTCAAGAAGCTAATTTTCGTAATCTGTATAGTCTGAATTAATTATTTCCAGACGTTGTGTAAGTAATTCAAATTTGACCTCAAAATCATCAAAATCTATGTTTGTATCTTGGATTAATCCTATACAGACTAAAATTAGATCTTCTAATTGTATAATCTTAGTCTGCAAAGACTGAAACTGAGTTTTCAAACAAGCCATTTTAATTTTAACCCTTTGACTGTTTTGGTTGTATGTATATGTCTTACGAGCCACCATTTTTGACATATATACAGTGGAACCTCGACTAACGAATGCATCGCATAACGTTAAATCCGCCTAGCGATACATTTTAACGCAAAAATTTTGCCTTGGCTAGCGCTAAAAAACTCGCTCAACGCGGTTCGCTCGAGATGCATCCATGTGCGGCCTGAGCCAGCCTCGCTTATTCCGTGGGTGCCAGTGTTTACAAGCCAGCCACCACGGTCGCTTCCAAGCATACAATTGGAACATTTCATACTATCACAGCCTTTTTAGTGATTGCACCTGCAAAATAAGTCACCAAAGCTTCTAGTGCCAACCCTACAGCAAAAAAAAAGTGAGAATTACTATGGATATGAAGAAAGAGATCATTGCTAAGTATGAAAGTGGAGTGCGTGTCTCCGAGCTGGCCAGGTTCTGCACAAAGCCCCAATCAACCATCGCTACTATTGTGGCCAAGAAAACGACAATCAAGGAAGCTGTTCTTGCCAGAGGTGCAACTTTGTTTTCGAAACAGAGATTGCAAGTTATAGAAGTTGTTGAGAGACTGTTATTGGTGTGGATAAACGAAAAACAGATAGCAGGAGATAGCATCTCTCAAGCGATCATATGTGAAAAGGCTAGGAAGTTGCATGACGATTTAATTAGAAAAATGGCTGCAACTAGTGGTGATGTGAGTGAATTTAAGGCCAGCAAAGGTTGGTTTGAGAGATTTAAGAATCGTAGTGGCATACATAGTGTGATAAGGCATGGTGAGGCTGCCAGTTCGGACCACAAAGCAGCTGAAAAATATGTGCAGGAATTCAAGGAGTACATAGTGAAGGCCTGAAACCTGAACAAATGTTTAATTGTGACGAAACAGGCCTATTTTGGAAGAAAATGCCAATCAGTACCTACATTACTCAGGAGGAAAAGGCACTCCCAGGACATAAGCCTATGAAAGACAAGCTTACTCTGTTGATGTGTGCCAATGCTAGTGGTGATTGCAAAGTGAAGCCTTTATTGGTGTATCACTCTGAATCTCCTAGAGTGTTCAGGAAAAACAATGTCCTCAAGGCTAATTTGTGTGTGCTGTGGAGGGCAAACAGTAAGGCATGGGTCACTACGGACTTTTTCTATGACTGGTTACACCATACATTTGCTCCCACTGTGAAAAATTACCTAATTGAAAAGATATTAGACCTTAAGTGCCTCCTGGTATTAGACATTGCTCCTGGTCATCCTTCAGACGTGGCAGAGTGACTTTCTGCGGAAATGAGCTTCATTAATGTCAAGTTTTTGCCTGCTAATACCACTCCACTCCTGCAGCCCATGGACCAGCAGGTCATTGCAAACTTCAAGAAACTGTACACAAAAGCTATGTTTGAAAGGTGCTTTATAGTGACCTCAGAAACTCAGTTGACTCTAAGAGAGTTTTGGAGAGATCACTTTAGCATCCTCAATTGTGTAAACTTTATAGGTAAGGCTTGGGAGGAAGTGACTAAGAGGACCTTGAACTCTGCTTGGAAGAAACTGTGGCCAGAATGTGTAGACAAAAGGGATTTTGAAGGGTTTGAGGCTAACCCTGGGAATCCTATGCCAGTTGAGGAATCCACTGTGGCATTTGGGAAGTCCTTGGGGTTGGAGGTTAGTGGGGAGGATGTGGAAGAGTTGGTGGAGGAGGACAATGAAGAACTAACCACTGATGAGCTGCTAGATCATCTTCAACAGCAAGAGGCCACACCTGAGGAAACTGCTCCGGAGGAGGGGATGCATAAAGTGAAGAAGTTGCCTACTTCAAAGATTAAGGAAATGTGTGCAAAGTGGCTGGAGGTGCAAACCTTTTTTGATGAAAATCACCCTCACACAGCTATTGGAAGCCATGTTGGCAACCTGTACACTGACAATGTTGTGGCCCACTTTAGGAAAGTCATAAAGGAACGGGAGCTACAGGCCACTGTGGACAGATATGTGACAGAGGGCCATTCCCTCAACAAGATATATATATAATATAAACAACAAGGGCCCAAGACTGATCCTGTGGAAACGCCACTTGTTACAGATCCCCCACTCGCTTTATCCCCATTTATGGACATTTCTGCTTCCTGTCGTGGAACCCATGATCGATCCAGAGAGGGCACTTTCCCCCCATTGCCCAGAGCAGCCACTGCTTTAGCAGTCTATGGTGCGGAACTCTATCAAAACCTTATAAAAATCTAAGTAAATACTATCAAATTCTTTATCGTGGTCAACAGCCTTCAAAGGCTTTACTGAAGAAAGTTAATAAATTAGTTAGACAAGACCGGCCTCTTGTTGAATCCAGCTGAGTATCATTATAAAGCTATGCTTATCGAGATGGTTCTTATAATCTCAGCTATAATTGCTTAGTTAATTTGCTACAATTGAGGTCAGGCTATTGGGCGGGTAATTTGAACGGTTAACGACTTGTCCCCTGTTTTAAACATAGGGGAATTACATTAGCCATCTTCCACATATCGTCACTTGCACTGTTTTTAAAGAGATAAATTAAAAATATTATTAAGGTTCACAAGAGTTCATTTTGCATTCCTTAAGAACCTTTGAAAAAACCTCATTCAGGACCCAGCGACTTATTTTGCTTCAGTCTGTCTATTGCTTCACAACCATTTCACTTAGTGACTGTGATGTTACATAATTTATCTTCTTTTAGCCCACTATAAAAATAAATTACTGGAATATTGTTAGTGTCTTCTGTGAAAAAACTGAGAGGAAAATTATTATTAAAAATCGAGCATATTTCAATTCTCTTTGCTTAGTAAGGTTGCCCAATAGTTATTTTTAAGGGGTCTACTTATCTCATAATGTTGTTCTAATAGACCTGGAAAAAACTTTTTTTGGGTTTAGTTTTTAGTATCCTAGAACTTTTATTTCAAGTCCCTTTTAGATTTTCTTTATTCCTTTTTAATGTCCCTCTTAATGTTCCAATATATGATATTCATAGGATGACCCTACCTTTTTGATACGCCTATAAACTCTTTCTTATGCCTAGTAGCTATTTGAAGCTATTATTCATCCTTTTGGGTCATTTTTATTTGATCTAATTTCTTTATATGGGATAATCGTTCTTTGAGCAGTCATATATAGTGTTTCAGAAAACTGTCATATTGATAGCCACTTCGTTACCAGTCCCAGATGATAGTGTTCTCAAGCCCATGGTAATCTGCTAAGCGAAAATCTGGCGACTGTTACTGAGTTATCGCTACTATCGTACTTCCATTCAATGCTAATTGTAATTGATTTGTGGTCGCTAGACCCAGTTCCTCTGAATTTCTAAATTATTAACAAGGGATTTCATTGTTTGGCCATAACTAAGCCAAGCAGGTTATTTCCCCTAGTAGGTTTGTCACAAAACTGCTTCGAAAAAAACAATCCTGAACTACTTCTAAGAAAGTCGTTTATGATTCTAAAATTCCAGTCAGAAATGCCAATCAATATGCTAAGTTAAAGTTCCTAGAAATTACTACATTATCGTGGCCTGTTGGCCTTAACAATTTCCTCCCATAGTAGTCTCCTTGGTCCTTTCTAAGTTTGGGGGACTGTTTTTCATCCTAAAAATCGTTTTTCATGCCCCTCTGAAATTTATCCAAACAGACTCTGTATGTGTGTACTGAGGACTATACCCGTTTTTATGCAACAGTTCAAGCGATTCGGTCATTACAATGCCACCCCACCCCCCTTCCCGATTCTTTATCTACTTGGAACAATTTAAAACCCTTAATATGAGTTATTCCCACAGGATGTCCCGACTTTTTGAATTAAACCACGTCTAGCAGTTAGGCAAATACATCAATGTTACTGCACTAGCAACTAATTCAACTGTCCCTCTTTTTCCTAGCACTTCGGCATTAGGCATAATAAACATGAAAGACTCTCCTTTCTCTTTACCCTTCTGTCATTTCTGTTCTTTCTACTCTAAACCTATACTGTCCTTATCACCCAAAGGTCCCTGGCTTTTCAATATCTACCTGTTCTGCATATTACTGTTCCCTAGAACTCGTAATATTACTACACTGGGATTCACTGTTTTCCTGCCAAAAACCCATACCCTATATTCTAGTTTAAAGTCCTAAACTGCTCCCTCCACTGCAGTTGCCAGTGCTACCACCCAAGACCTAGATAAAGTGACCCATCTCTGGCATACATGTCATTTCTGCCATAGATAGAAGAGGTCCCAGTTGTAAATGAATGTTACGCATTTTCCGTAGTATGTTGTCCAGCCAGCAATTGACACCAATTGCCCTGGACAACCATTCATTTCCAACTCCTCTCCTTGGCAAAATTACAATAGACAGGGTTCCCACCCTACTCCTAATTATTCTATTGCTGACCTATACCTGCTAATCAGGTCTTCACTCCTACGTCTGCCAAACATCGTTGCCTCCAGCACTGAGACAGAATAATAGGATTGTCCCATTACTCTATGATGTCATCCAGACGGGCTAACTATATCCTCATCCCAGCCCAGGGAAAGCAAACTCTCTGTCTCCTACTCTGTCCCTTCAAGCATCAACGCCCTATCCCATATAACCTAAAACTTGGCTATCCCAACAACAACAATATTTTACCTTCTTGGTGTGTTCGTGTGTTGTTGTTCCCAGTAGTCGACCTCACTTGTCGGGTTAGCACTGAGAATGTAGTAGATGTTTCCAAAACAGTTTGCCACGGGACCAGTCTCTTTCTTCTTCATCGTTTCTACCTTTTTCCATTCGTCTTCTTGATCGTCAACTTCGTTCCCTGCTGGTCCAGCACTGACTGTTTCCCTTCTTGACCTGAGGACTCAAAAACAGGAGGACTACTACGAATCTTCTTGTTTTCCTCGGTCAGATCGCCGAATTCCCAACTTTCGCCATCTCAATTCTTCCTTAAGCTGTTGGTAAAGTTTGCTCGATTGGAGGGCATCTTGCTTCAATTCGTAGAGAGCGTGCAAACAAGTCTTCACAGAGCTAAGTACACATCAACACTGCGCAAAAGCCAACTCAATCAGGAGCTACTGCACAGCACGTCCGCACGGCCCAATAGCGATGAACATGTGTCCATGTACTGTTTATAACGGCTTGACAAAGCTCCTGGAGAGCGAAACGTTGCCACAATAAAATGTCACATTAGTTGCACTTGTGTCCTTTTACTTTACATATTGTCGGTAATTCTACCAATATTATTACTCAAGGTCAATATGAGATACAGCCTTGCTGGTTTATTCTCTCCCCCTCTCTTTCTCTCTCTGGTAGTGTCACTAACATGTTGATGTATGAGATATTCCAGGACCACCTCTATCATCTTAGGCCTCTGGTTCCCAATGTGGCTCAGGGTTTTCCCAGTCAGTCTCCTTGTGATTCAAATCACCCACAACTCTGGCCTGCTCATGTGGGCCCTTCTGGCCACTTCAGCTAGTGTGTCCCCCATTGTTCTGTTCCTCTCATCATACTCTTCACTTGGCCACCTGTTATTTTGTGGTGGGTTGTACATCACTGCAATCACTACCATGGGACCCCAGCCTGAAGTGTTCATACTATGTAGTCCTTTGCTTCCCTTCTGTCCATACCTTCCGTCTCCTTAAAATTCCACTGGTTTTGATGAGCAATGCAACTCCTCCTCCCCCTCTGTTCCTTCTATCTTTCATTAGAATCTGATATCTGGATGGAAATAACACATCTGTTACCATCTTCTGAGCTTCGTTTCTGTGAGTGCTGTGATGCCAAGGGATCTCTCCATGATTCTTTCGTGCCACTCCTCGTTCTTATTTGTAATTTCGTCTGCGTTGGTGCACCATACATCAGCTTTTTTCGAATGCTGTGTTCTAGGGGGTTCGTGGAGGCTGGGGGGAGTGGGAAGCCCTGGCAGGGTACTATGGGAGGCTCCTGTGAAAGTGGAATATGTGATGAGAGGGGGTGCAGAGTGTGGTTTGTTTTGGGGTAATTTGTTTGGTTGGAGGAGGGTTGTCGAGACTGAGGGTGTACTGCTCGCTGAACCTTATCGTACCTCTTCTTAAAGCTATGTATGGATCCCTGCTTCCACTTCATAACTCTCCAGACTATTCCACTTCCTAACAACTCTATGCCTGAAGAAATACTTCCTGACATCCTGGGATCAGGGACTTTCTGTTCCAATGTGGACCCTTGTTGCTGTTGTCCCAGCTCTGCAAATCCTGTCTCTGTCCACCTTGTCAATTCCTCTCAGTATTTTATGTTATCATGTCCCCCCTCTCTCTCTCCTGTCCTCCAGTGTCGTCAGGTCGAATTCCCTTAACCTTTCCTCGTAGGACATACCCCTTGGCTCCGGGACTAGTCTCGTGGCAATCCTTTGCACTTTTTCTAATTTCTTGACGTGCTTGACTGGGCATGGGTCCCAGACTGGTGCTACATACTCCAGTATGGACCTGACGTACACTATGTATAATTTGTTGTGTGTGCGTGGTTGTGTGGGTTGTATGTGTGTTGTGTGTGTGTGTGTGTGTGTGTGTGTGTTTGTGTGTGCTGTGTGTGTGTGTGAGTGTGTGGTGTGTGTGTGTGCTGTGTGTGTGTGTGTGTGTGACATGGACAGTTACAAGCGAAGCAGGAAAGGAAAACTGTGTTTATGCTTTGTACACTAAACTCTGAGTCAGCAGCCACGGGTCAGGGCAACAACCTCTCCCATCCACTATCTTTTCAGCTTAACTAATTAACGTGGCGGTGAGCGTGAGTAGAATGTTGACATGCTGACGTCAGTGACCTCTTGGCGGAAAGCGAATCACCCTACCTAGGAATACATTACCCATAGCAGTACTGTTCAACTTTCTCGACCCGTGCCGGAGCTAGGGGAGAGTTACTGTCAGATGAACCAGCATGCCCACTCACACCACACCATCACCACACCCAGCTATACATTCCCAACATTTGCATTAGCCAACTTCCTGACTTTCTCGATTCGTGCAGGTGTTTGGCCGAGTTCCTGCTATGTGAGCTGGCCTGCCTCCTTTCCTAGCTCCACATGGGAGTTATGGAAGGCAGAAACTTCATTAGAATGACGTACATTATTACACTCACTACTGGAGACCGTCTTATTAAAACATTTAGAGGATTTTAAACGTCACGAAGATTGTGGATGGACTGGCCCATCTAATATTTGTACTTAATATAAAAAACAAAGTGAAGGCCTTCTAGGACATAAAGTCATCATAAAAGTGATGTAACTTTATTAACTTTCATCGTGGGAAGAAATGTCCTGAAAGAACATGTTCACGGATCAAACAATATGATGAGAACGGAGAGCAACCCACAGTGAGAAAAAAAAATATGCAAAGGAAGGCGTACACAAGAAATTAATGGAGCCCTACGCAAGGTTTCTCCTTACATTCTGTACTATGTGAAGCGTTAATTAAAAATTCAACGTTTTGAGGCTGGAATACAAGCATATTTCCAGTGTTTACAAAGTCATAAACCTGGATCGCAGGACTACATGTTATCTATTCTAAAGTAATAACAAGGAATGTATGGAGAGTAGTAGAGTACCGATAAACAGCACAGTTTAGAGAAAAGAACGTAGGTATTGATATCAAAGGTATTAATTAAAAAGTATTAATTCAAGAAGTTGCTGATTTTTTCCCTTGCTTCATCTGTTTACTTATAATTTTCGCTCATAACTCGAAATGCTCATTCCATCACCTTCAATATTCCAAACTCATGTGTCGGTCACTGGACCTGGTTCTTGGAACAATAGGTCATAGCAGGTTTCCTTTGACCAGCGATGTTTAAACACATACCTCCAGCATCCAGGAAGGCTGGGATAAATCCCAAACCCTCATTGAGTAGCTTTAATGACCTTAAGACACAGGGTGAGTACAATAGGAATGACGTGTGTCTGGCGTTAGCAGACGGGGACGAAGGGTCTACCCCACTACACATGAGTGAATCACCCACAATGGTTTAGCAATTAACATGAATTCAAAACAAATAAACAATTTAACTGTTAAATTATAGTTAAATAAATTCAATTTTAATTCTAAATGGCTTCAGTAATTTAATGGCTGATGCTTCTTATGGCAGGGCAACACCCATTAAGTTTCCTTTATTTTTTTGCGTGTTGGCAAATTTGCTGATATGAAATAAATGGTTCTCTGAGCCATTTATCTAGAGAATAGTTAAAGTTGGAGTTATTGGATCCATGTCCATAGCTGAAAAACGACTATCCGATAGACTTGAATTTTCGCACTGGTAGTAATATAAGTCCCAATTTGCAGTTTTATTGAAAAAAATAATGAAACTAAATTTACTTTCGACAAGTAAAGATTAATTTATTGATCAGATTCAAAATATTATTCATGGAGTATTTTCTATAAGTTTTTTTTTCTGAGTTACCTGGAGTTTACCTGGAGAGAGTTTTGGGGGTCAACGCCCCCCGGCCCGGTCTGAGACCAGGCCTCATTAGGAGCAAATCGGAAATTTTATTGAAATTTATAAAAACAGTTTTGGAACCGTTGGAATCAGCTCAGTTATACTGAAGAATGACTTTTCTGATCGTCTTGAAACTTTTAACGTTGAGAGGATTTATTTAAAAAAAGTTGTCTCTCTGAGCTGTGTAAACTTCAGTTCACTTTTGCAATATTTAGAGAACGCCTCTTCGGATAGGCTTCAAACCCTAGACGTTGGTATATCTTAATTTAAATTTTTTTTTGAATTGATTTCAGACTCTTTGGGGGATAATTTGCCAGTTGGACTTCCTTATAAAAATAAAAGCAAATATTTTTACCTATATAACTGTAGAAGATTATAAATATAATATAAATGAGAAAAAATAGATAAAATAGATAAAATAGATAAAATAGATAAAATAGATAAAATAGGAAAAATTCATTTTAGGGCATTTTTAAATTTAATGAAAATAGATTTTCCGATTTTCAGAATTTTTTTTTTCCTTTCTTACCTGAAATTTTGTTTTAACTCGTAAAATGGCTCAGTCGACCTCACTTTCTTCATATATAAATGTTTCTTTACTGTAAATTGCTAATAACGTCTGATTTTCGATATATTTTCTAGTCACAACTCAGCCAGCTTGTGCGATCTATAAATATTATCACCTATAAAAAATAATATTAATAATAGAAAAAATGGTTATAAGCATAACCGCAATCTTTAAAGGGGTGGAGGGGTAAGCCAGTGGAAGGCCTCGGTCAGATGTCCAAAAGCTTTCAGCGGTGGGTCATCATATGACTAAGACCCACGTCAGGAAACACTTGTCCTGTTTCCTGACAAGTCTTACCTAACCTAACCTGGGGTTTTTGCAACACAATACTGAAAATAGAAAATACAGGTTATATATACTGGTCCAGGTTAGGTGCTGACAGGGCCGGTGGGCCGAGGTAAGTGATAGCTGCATTTTCCTTTGTCAGTAAGTGTTTGGCAAGCATTTCTGAGTTCGTCAGTTGTTTTTTTGGATCAGTGGTGTTAGTAGTAGCGCTGAGAGCATATTCTAAAGTCTACAATGGAGGTCCCAATCTTTGGTGATGAACTTACCACTTTAGTGGTAAGTTCATCACCAGGCGTTGTAAATGTCGTCCCTTTGACACTGTTGGAGGCTCCCAGATGGTTGCCCATGTGATAAACTGTACACAGGGAGAAACTTGTAATAAGTAGTTAAAAGATACTTTCCATTGCTAGAAGCCTGCATGTTTCTCACAGTTTTTTTCTAATTTACCCTCTACAAACACCAGAAGCAACACTGCTTGACAGAAGGCCGTGGACATTTAGTAAAGGGATGCAGCCATTATAATTTAGCAAAAAGCCTTACGTACAGTCTGGTGTACGCACCAACTTAACGTTGTTGTATGTATCCACGCTTGTGGACAATGTATTGCTAACAGTGAAGGTTACAATAAGACTCGGAGAAATTGTATCATTGGTTGGGTACACAGCTACTGAAGTTCAGCCCCATAGTGGGAGTTATGGAAAATAGTTAGAGGGTAGGCATCCTGTCGACACCAACAAGGACCACGTTACCTAAGTTCCAGTAGGAGGAAAGCACCAGGTAAGAGACTACCTAATCTGGGAACGGGTTACCACGAGCCTCAAACATGGAGAGGGCCCTAGTTACCAATATCTGGTTGATCACAGCTCTTGCTTCACTGTAGTGATCTCGGGTGATGCAGCATCTGGCTGATCACAGCTCTTGCTTCACTGTAGTGATCTCGGGTGATGCAGCATCTGGCTGATCACAGCTCTTGCTTCACTGTAGTGATCTCGGGTGACGCAGCATCTGGTTGATCACAGCTCTTGCTTCACTGTAGTTATCTCAGGTGACGCAGCATCTGGCTGATCACAGCTCTTGCTTCACTGTTGTGATCTCGGGTGATGCAGCATCTGGCTAATCACAGCTCTTGCTTCACTGTGGTGATCTCGGGTGATGCAGCATCTGGCTGATCACAGCTCTTGCTTCACTGTAGTGTTCTGGGGTTTGATGCAGAAACTGGCTGATCACAGCTCTTGCTTCACTGTAGTGATCTCGGGTGATGCAGCATCTGGCTGATCACAGCTCTTGCTTCACTGTAGTGATCTCGGGTGATGCAGCATCTGGCTGATCACAGCTCTTGCTTCACTGTAGTGATCTCGGGTGATGCAGCATCTGGCTGATCACAGCTCTTGTTTCACTGTAGTGATCTCGGGTGATGCGCTTTGGCTGATCACAGCTCTTGCTTCACTGTAGTGATCTCGGGTGATGCAGCATCTGGCTGATCACAGCTCTTGTTTCACTGTAGTGATCTCGGGTGATGCAGCATCTGGCTGATCACAGCTCTTGCTTCACTGTAGTGATCTCGGGTGATGCAGCATCTGGCTGATCACAGCTCTTGCTTCACTGTAGTGATCTCGGGGGGATGCAGCATCTGGCTGATCACAGCTCTTGTTTCACTGTAGTGATCTCGGGTGGATGCAGCATCTGGCTGATTCACAGCTCTTGCTTCACTGTAGTGATCTCGGGTGATGCAGCATCTGGCTGATCACAGCTCTTGCTTCACTGTAGTGATCTCGGGTGATGCAGCATCTGGCTGATCACAGCTCTTGCTTCACTGTAGTGATCTCGGGTGATGCAGCATCTGGCTGATCACAGCTCTTGTTTCACTGTGGTGATCTCGGGTGATGCAGCATCTGGCTGATCACACTCTTGTTTTCACTGTAGTGATCTGGGTGATGCAGCATCTGGCTGATCACAGCTCTGTTTCACTGTAGTGATCTCGGGTGATGCAGCATCTGGCTGATCACAGCTTTTTGCTTCACTGTAGTGATCTCGGGTGATGCAGCATCTGGCTGATCACAGCTCTTGCTTCACTGTAGTGATCTCGGGTGATGCAGCATCTGGCTGATCACAGCTCTTGTTTCCACTGTGGTGATCTCGGGTGTTTGCAGCATCTGGCTGATCACAGCTCTTGCTTCACTGTAGTGGATCTCGGGTGATGCAGCTTTCTGGTGATCACAGCTCTTGCTTCACTGTAGTGATCTCGGGTGATGCAGCATCTGGCTGATCACAGCTCTTGCTTCACTGTAGTGATCTCGGGTGATGCAGCATCTGGCTGATCACAGCTCTTGTTTCACTGTGGTGATCTCGGGTGATGCAGCATCTGGCTGATCACAGCTCTTGCTTCACTGTAGTGATCTCGGGTGATGCACCTTAATTAAAACGTTTCATTCCTTCTTGAAATATAGACTTGAGATTTTAATGTTGGTGAATGAATGCTCCTTGCAACTGTGTCCCGTAGCTCGGTTGGTAGTGCACTCACCTCACACACTGAGTGTCCGTGGTTCGATCCCCGGTACGGGTGTAAACATTGGGCGTGTTTCCTTACACCTGCTGTCCTTATTCACCTAGCAGTAAGTAGGTACCTGGGTGTTAGTCGACTGGCGTGGGTTATATCATCCTGGGGGACAGGGGTAAATTATACCTTAGATACTGCTGGGCTTTGGTATAAGCTGAGGTAGGATAACAGCTCTTGGTCTGTAAAATTGATTTGTGTAAAAACAAAAAGAATTACTAAAAGCTATGAATTCCGTGTGCATAAACAAAATACTGTCGCGCAGAGTTGCCAGCGACAAGGAAGGAAATATAAATTCTCCCATTTCTGATTGATTTAATAAAACGAACAAGAAACATGTGCGAAAATGGAAACTAATTATGCTGTTGTGAAAAAACAGGAGATAGCACCAGCCACATGTCTTCTGTTGGTGACTTTCTGTTGTATATTTTATACTGTTGTTTGTTAGGATAATTACTGTTGTTGTTGTGCAATCTTGATCTTGCCGTCTCTGGAGTTATTAATGTCGTTAACTCTGCTGTTGTTGCTATTTGTCTTGACCAATAATAGCAGCATATTGTTAAAAACTACAGCATGAGTGTTGCTGTGTGTGCAGCTGCTTCTGGTATTGTTTACACAGCTGTAATTTCAAATGTACGATATCTTGGATTTTTTCCCTTGTAATCTGTTTTTGGCCTCTGTCTCCTAAGAATGACTTTCAGGTGTATGTTTTTCTCTTCTTGCAGCTGCTGCACTGCATGTTATTACTGATGCGCTTTCTGACGCTAATTTCTCTGTAGTGCTACTGGCCTTTGCTCCTGTAGCTGTTAAATGGCCTTTTACTGCAGCTGTGATTGCTTTTACTACTGCAGTCTTTGCATATTTTTGCGGCTGCAGTGTTGTTGACTTGTGTGTTGGAGAAGATGTCCGTTTGTGTAATGATCTTTGTTTGAAGCGTTATTTTGATGAGGCTGGAGGAAGGAGTGAAGATGTCTTCTGCTTCAAGGATAAGTCATAATGACAGGCTTATGACAGTGCAAGTGGGGATGGGGGATCCCAAACAGCTCAGGCTCAGGGATTGGACGAAGGGTAGTTAGAATTTCTAGGTAGGAGTGAGGGATACTATACAGTTCTAGTCAGGTGAGAGCGATACTAGACATACTAGATAAGGGGTGAGTGATATTTGACAGATTTTTCAGTTGAGGAATGTCTAGACAGTTGTAATCATGGAATAAGGGATACCTAGACAGGTGTTATCAGGAGTGAGGGATAGCTAGGCAGCTCTAGTCAAGCGAGTCCTGGTGTCCCTCAGAAATCTCGTCCCGTTTTACAGAATTCGTGGGCAGTTCTAACGTGGAGTTACCAACACTAGGTTTGCTGAGTAGGGTTGCCGGGTCTGTGGACCGCTGGATCACAGCTGCGGGTCTGTACGCTGGATCACACTGCGGGTCTGTGACGCTGGAACACACTACTGGTTGATGCAGCTTGTGAAGTTGCCAAGCTGTCGACGAATGAAGGTGCATTAATATTGAACGTGTAGATAAGTGGTTCAGAGAACCGACAAGTTGATAAATTAAACACATGTTTAACACTTGGGTATCATTAATACGGAAATGTTTCGCCACACAGTAGTTTCATCAGTCCAATAGAAAGAAGAATGGTGGCGATCGGAAGGAGTTTATAGTAACTGGTCCCTCAGCTTAGAATCGATGTAATCAGTCTATCAATCTTGATAGAGGTCATCAACTCAAATTTAAGATTGGGGAACTGATTAATCGACTTCGGACTTTTGGAAATGATTACCTCAATCCCTTCTAAATCCTCCCCATCTCTATGTATTAAAACTGTTTAAAGCCCCACGGGTTTTAGCGAAACTTTTTGCCCAATAGGGGGCTGAAGCTTCCCCCTAGATGTGTTTGGGAGTGAGGGGTGGGGAAATTTGGGGTGCTGGTAAGGGAAAGGGCTTACCACCGTGAGAGTAGCAACCGTTTTTAAGTGGCAAGGGGTTTTTTCAAAGTTTAGAAAAAGGAAGAAAAGGGAAAGGGGTTAAAAAAAAGAAGATGTGAAGGTGGGAAAAATCAAAACCTCTCTTTTTCTCCAAGACGAGTTTCCCCAGTCCCTTTTTTGTAACAGAATAAAAAAAAGTTAGAAAAGGGGTGGGGCCCCCCCCAGAAGTTTGGTTTTTGGGGGCCCATAGTCAACAGGTTGGTTTTTTATTATGTCAGGTAAAGGGAAAAGCCATTACTGTCTTAGGGGCTGGTGGAAAATGTATTAGGGAGGCAGGGAAAGGAGGAAAAATTGTAGGAAAATTGATAGGAAAATTTTGGGATTAAAACTTAGATGTTTAAGGGAAACTTCAGAAAAGTTTTAAAAGACAAACTCTATTTTTTGGTAAAGAAAAGTGGCAAACAGTTAAAATTTTAAAAAATGAAAGGTTTCTGAAGCTTGGGGGGCCCCAAAAACCCTATTTAAAATTTTTTAAAAAAATGTAGAACTTAGCCAAAACAGTTTGGGCGAAAAGGATTGGGGGTTATGGTGACCCAAAACCTTTAAAAACCAAGACAGCAATGCTTAAGCGAAACGTTAAAAAGGGGCAAATAGATTATTGGGATTTAAAAATAAAGGGAAGTTTAAGAAAACAGAAGTCCAGGGGCCCAAAATGCAGTTTTTATACACCCATTAGAAAGGGCCCTTCACCAAAATTTAAGCAGCCCCATTTCTGGTCTCCATATTACGGGAATGGACAAAAATTCGTTAAAAACTTTCAGCGTGGGATGACTAAAATTAATACTTGCATTAGAAATTTTCCCCTTATAAAGAAAAAATTGAAGACTTTTAATTTTACATTCACTTTTTAAAGACGAAGAATGAGGGGAGCCCTGATCGAAGTGAATAATTTGGAAGATAGAAAATTAATAAAGGGGATATTAACAAGGTCTTTGAGGATTCTCCCCCAAAGGAAAAACCCGCAGTAATGGATTTAAATTAGAAAGTTTAGATTTAGAAAGGACATGGGAAAGTTTTGGGTTTTTGGAAAATGGGAGTTGTGAGTGGAACAGTCTACAAATTTTGGGGTTTTTGAGGCTAGGGCTTTTGGGGTTTTTTCAAATTTTGGTTGGATAATTTTCATGAGTGGGAGGGGGTTTGGGTTTTAGTGGGACTTTCACTCAGAGCTTAAAATTTTTTGGGGGAGCATTGAAAAAAATTTGGGGAGGGCAAATGTTTTTTTAGTGGGGATGAATTTTTAAAAAGGAACCTGCCTTTGTTGGGCCAACAGGCCCCGCTGCAGTGTTTATTCCCTTTTTATGTTCTTATGTTTTTATAAGTACAGGTAAGTAAGAAGTAGTCAGGGCTAAGGGAAGGGGGCCCCAGCATAAAGTAGCATCTTTTTCTAGAAAGGGAGTGGGCAATGAAAGGATGTCCCAGGGAATGGTATAAATTGTGGCTGACAGGTACTGCAAAGGGAAATTTTCCCCCCCCAATCATTTATAAATGGGACAAAAATTTTAAGGCAAGCATGAAAATATATGCAAGGGATTTGGGGTTTATCTCTCTGGGGCGGGGAGTTGGATTAGGCAATTCGATTAAAGGGGTAATTTTTTGACCCTTTTCTAGGAAAATTTTAAAATGATAGATTATAGAGGGATGGGCCCTTTTTGGGAAAACCCAAAAGGTTTCAGTGTATTGTTGGAAACAGCAGATTTACCAGGATACCTCAGGGAAAATTTTAAAAAAAGAAAAATATTCCCAAAAAAAAGTTTTTAATAAAGGGAAAGCAACTGATCAACAAACCAAAAAAGAGAAAAATAGGGGGACAACGACCCGGACAAATTCCCTTTAAAGGGTTTTCTATAAAAAAAGTAGGAGTCTAAGAAATTTAAAATAGATGAGGGTAAGATTACTCACAATGCAGGGAATATAGATATTTTTGCTATAACTGAGACCTGGTTCAACTTGGGATTTAAAAAAATGCCTTTTTAAAAGAAACATAAAAGGGTTATTAACTATTCCATCTGATAGGGCAAAAAGGAAGGGTGGTTTGGGGTGGCGAAAAAGTATGTCAGAGAAAATTTAAATTGTGTATTGACATGATTAAAATTTAAAAAATCAGAAACAGAATCTGTGTGGGCCCCACAGTTTCCCCGAGGGGCGTGACCAAAATTTAAATTTTTGGGGGGGATTAAGGCCCCCCCAAAAATTTGATAAGGGGGTGCGTAAACTGTTATGGGCCCAAATTCATAAGGCTCTTTGATATGAAAAAAGTTGTTATAATGGGGGGATTTTAACTTTAAGATAAATTTATTGGAACAATGGGGACAGGAAATCTTGAGTTCCCAAAAGATTCCTTGAAAATGGTTCAGGAAAAGCTTTTTAAAAAAAAGTTTGTTTACAGAACCAACAGAAAGGAAAAAAATTCTGCTTGACTTGGTTCTTGCCAACAAAGATTCACTAATTAATAATCTTGAAGTTAATGATGAGCTTGGGAAAAGTGATCACAAATCACTTAGTTTCAATATATTATGGAATTACCCAGTAAACTGCAATCAAGTTTCTGCCCCAAACTTTCGATTGGCTGATTTCATGGGGCTGAAAAATTATCTGAGTGGGCTAAATTGGAATGACCTGACTATGGGTAAGGTAGCTGGTGTTGGTTGCCAATATGACGTTTTTCAGAGCATAGTTCTAGCTGCCCAGACATCATTTGTTCGAAGTAGGGAAATTAGATCTAACAAAAATGATCCCAAATAGATGAACAATAGATTGAAACATCTCATTGGTCAAAAGAGAGGCAGATATAGGCGTATCAAAAGAGGGGATGGGCAGTTAAGAAATCAATATATTCAATTAAAGAGAGAAATAAAAAAAGGAATAATAAAAGCAAAAAGGGATTATGAGGCTAAGGTCGCAAGGGATTCGAAGACTAACCCAAAAGGTTTCTTTCAGGTATACAGAAGTAAGATTAGGGACAAGATAGGTCCACTTAAGAGTAACTCTGGCCAGATAACTGACAGTAATAAGGATATGTGTGAAATTTTCAACACTTACAGCCTCTCAGTTTTTACTCAGGGAGATGCTAGCGAAATTCCAGAAATAATAAATTATGTAGAACAGGACGATAATAAACTATGCACAATTGCGGTAACTAGTGACATGGTCCTCAGACAACTAGAGAAATTAAAACTTAATAAATCCCCAGACCCTGATGAACTGTTTGCAAGGGTTTTAAAGGAATGTAAAGAGGAATTTATCATACCTTTGGCTAATCTTCTCAACATATCACTACAAACTGGCATAGTACCTGATCAGTGGAAAATGGCAAATGTAATACATATTTACAAGGCAGGTGACAGGTCCTTAGCTTCGAGCTATAGACCAATAAGCGTTACCTCCACAGTGGGAAAATTTATGGAATCAATAATTGCCGAGGGAATTCGTAGCCATCTTGATAGGCATGAACTGATTAATGAATCTCAACACGGTTTTACAAAGGGGCGTTCCTGTCTTACGAATTTACTAACTTTTTTTCACTAAGGTGTTTGAGGAGGTAGATCATGGTAATGAATATGATATTGTGTATATGGACTTCAGTAAGGCTTTCGATAGAGTTCCGCACCAGAGACTACTGAGGGAACTTAAGGCACACGGAACAGGAGGAGAAATTTTTCCTGGGTAGAGGTATGGTTGAAAAATAGGCAGCAGAGAGTTTGCATAAAGGGGAGAAATCAGAATGGGGCACGTCACAAGTGGTCTTCCACAGGGGTCAGTGTTGGGCCCGTTGTTGTTCACAATTTATATAAACGATATAGATGAGAGAATAAATAGCGTCATAAGCACAATAGACCGTCCAATTCATTCTATTGAGGATGATTTGAATAGACTGATGCAGTGGGCGGAGAAGTGGCAGATGCAGTTTATTATAGACAAATACAAAGTGCAAATGTTTGACAGGACAATAAAACCCTGACACATAAATGAATAGTGTAATCTTAAAACTACTGATTGCGAGAAGATTTTGGAGTTCTGGTTAGCAGTATTCTGAAACCAAGACAACAGTGCATAAGTGTTCAAAAAGCAACAG